>OX411560.1:760000-1450000 GCA_948146395.1 Fragum whitleyi
CTAGACCAATCCCGGCACCGCCCCCAAATTTACCAAAACCTACAAATAGATCGTCACGTATTGTTATTTACACAAAGAAAAAAGCTATACATCATCTAATTTTTACCCTAGTATAGGTAGATTTTGCGAGGTGAGCTGTAAAATCTACTTTTAACGGTTAAATTCACGTGTCATTTTGTTGAAATAGATAAAACATGTTAAAAACAACATATTAAAAAGGAATACCTTACCTTTCAAACGATATTTATTGCTTTTCTTAAATTGCAATGTTTACTCATAAATGTATTGTCATAATTGGATTTTAGTGGTCATGTTCAATTTCTATCATATTTTTTTTTTAATTAAACCCGATACACCTATGGTAATGGACTCAGCGCCTACGTCAAAGCTCAGTTTTGAAAAAAAAAAAAACAATTATAGTGTTGAACAACATTAAACTGTGGTAACTTGACCCCATTTACATGTATACACAAGAAAACATTTTCAGTAGATCTTACAATTGGTAATAAAACTGTAAAATAAGAATTACTTGCTGTTTAATCCCTGCTTTTTAAAAGCCAGTGATTTTATGATTCAGAAAACATTGTGAAAAAAGAAGAAATTGCTTCTGACAAGCAATTTCTTCTTTTTCCACACTATTTTCTACCCTACTGAATGGTAATTTTTCAAATCAAATCCACTTTCAATTTTCGTCTGCAAAATCATTGAATTTGGACAGGTCCAAAATTTTGTAAAACAGGAAAGGGTTTATGCATTTTATAGCCATTATAAAAAGAACGATTTAATTAATTATTCCTACATGATTAACTATGGTTGCATCGAGTGGGCTAGATCGGATCTCAACCTAATAAGTGTCTCTAATCTTAGAATGTTCCACTAACTTAGTGTGCAGCTAATATCAAGTACTTTCAAAACCGACGAAAATCACGGCACCCACTTTTCTCCTAATACCCCTGAACAGACGTAGGGCATCGTCGATGTGTTTCCAAACCGCATAACTACAGCTTCAAACAAGCTGTAGTTACTAGGTTTTAGCAGAATACCGATGATATGGACATTATCATTACTATTGCAACATCTGTAACGATTGAGCAAGATTTTGAATGGGAGGTAACAGCTAAGAACATCGTGGTATTGAAAAGATGAACGAGTTTGGAATGATTTTGAAATGAAATTGAATGAGTGTGTGGAGCGGGTTTTGAGTGGATTTAAAGGGAGGTAATCCAATATAGCAAATTTTGTTCGGGATGAACAAAATAAGCGATATTGACTACGTCCCTTTAATTAATTATGCATACAAGTTCTATACATAGCTTCCTATTTCTTCAAGAATGTCTAAGATGCTAACAATTTGAATTATATCAGTGAAATCGCGATTTTTCTCTATCAAAATTTATTTTGAATGACGTTGCTGATTCTTTATTTTTCAATTGGTTTGAGCGTTTTTGAATGGTTAGAGTGAGTTTTTTGAATAAGAGAATGGAGCGCTGAGTGAGCGATCTAAAATTTTTGATTGAGTTGAATGTCAATTTCACGATGTTTTTAACTGTAACAGTTCACACACTTTTCGACAAAGAATGCCGAAAAGATATTCGTTCTACCTTTATTAAGCGTACCTTCGTATTTACATACATTTAGATGTTGCAATACTGTTTTTTCTTTGTGTATAGTTCAAACTAGCTAATTTCGCTTCGATTTCAACGAAAGCTAAGCTAAGCTCATAAAATTGCTCTTACACAGTCATTCCAGAATTTTTTTCAAGTCCCTGAGAGAAGAAGAGAGGTAAAATTAACAAAATCGTGAAATTGAAAAGGTGAATGATTTTGGAACGATTAAGGAATGAAATTGAAAGAGTGTGTGTTGCGAATTTTGAGTGAATTTAATGGGAGGTAACCCTTTATTGCCAATTTTGTTCAGGGTGAATAAAATTAGCGATATTGATTACCTCCCTTTAATACAAACTACAAACAAGCTTTTTACAAAGCTTCCCATTTCTTCAAGAACCTATGATACGTTAACGTTTTGAATTATGTCAGTAAAATCGTGATTTTTCTCTATCAATATAAATTTTGAATGACGTTGGTTATTCTATATTTTTAAATCAGTGTGAGCGTTTTTGAATGGTTTGAGTGAGTGTTTGGAATGAATGAATGGAGCGCTGAGTGAGCGATTTAGAATGGTTTTAATTGTGATCAATGTCAATTTCACGATGTAACTAACTATAGGCTGTGGAATATTGGGAATGTCTAATAAGAGTCTTGCCCGAGCAGTTAACAGCATCGTGAAATTGACAAGTTGACTGATATTTAATGATTTCAAAATTAAATTGAATGAGTGGGAGAAGCGACTGTTTGGTAATGATTTCAGAAAGGTTAAATAAATTTACCTTAAAGTCTACATATTTTTTTGTTTTTGTATCTTCGCGGACAAATCAGACGCTTAAAAATCAACACCAGCCAATAAAACCATGCAATGATTTGATTGATTCGATGGAAATTTTTATCATTTCAACGATTCGAAGATCCGAAGAGTAATTAAACAATTTCGGAGCGTTTTCCAGTTATTTGAATGAGTGTTTTGAATGAATAATTTGAGCCCTGGGCGAATGATTTTAGATGCCTTTGATAGATAAGAGTGACAATTTCACGATGTGATGAGCTGTAAACACAACCCGGCGACGGCGGTGCTCAAACCTACGACCATTGGTCGCGTTAGATTCTAATTGTACATTTAAGAACACCGTGAAATTGACAAGGTGAATGATTTTGGAATGATATCGGAATGAAAATGAATGAGTGTGCGGAGCTAGTTTTAAGACATATTAAAGGGAGGCAATCCAATATTCCTAATTTTGTTCAGGGTGAACATAATTAGTATATTAATTACCTCCCTTTAACAAAATAAACGCACTCTCCTATTTGAACGTCTTTGTGGACCGATCAGACACTTGAGAGTCCACACCAGCTAATAGAATCGTAGAAAAGATAGATCGATTTGAATTCCTTGCTGAAAGTCTTGAACGATTTTTAAATGTTTTCTGTTGATTTCGGAGCGTTTTTGATCGATTTGAGTGGGTGATTGAATTGAATGAATGGAGCGCCGTGTGAATTATTAAGAATGATTTTGATCGGAATGAGTGTCAATTTCACTATGATCTTAACAGTATAAACATTCTACTAAAAGGAAAGTCAGAGTAATAAGTCTTGGTTTTCTCAATAAATTATCAAATGATTATCAATCAGGGCCCGAAGTTATAAAACTTTTCTCAGGCTCAACTGAAAATTTTCTCAAATTTTAAAATTGAATAAATGTTTGAAAATAAAAGCTTATATTGATAAGTTGTTATTTATAACAACTTATTAAAAATATCTTTTATGTTAATACATTAGAATGGTAATCATAACAGATTAAAGGGTTTAATCTCAAATTGAAATTTGAGCAAATTATGAATTGAGAATGAGAAAAGTTTTATAACCTCGGGCCCTGAGAGAAAAAAAACTTACCTGGTTTTCCAAAGCCCTTAAAAGATTTAAACCCTCCAATTCCACCGAATTTGTGTTTTGGGACTGAAAATGAAAAACGGGAAAGAAGTGAACTTCTGATTAGGAACGATAAAAAAACATAGGCAACATACGGGTGAAATCAAGAGTGATTTAAAGGGCTCGCATTTGAATGCGTAAACGTATTTCTATGTGAACTACATGTATTGGCGCAATGACAGAAAATATGCAAGAATTAAATAGGCAGGTAGGTAGCTAGGTAGGTAGGTAGAAAAATAGATGGATAGATAGATAGATAGATAGATAGATAGATTTTGATATTTGAAGAATGGGTTTTACGCCGCTTCAACAATTTCGCAGTTATATCGCGGCGGCCGTAGCACCTAACAATGGATTCCTGGTATTTCTTTCACCTGTACTACCATTCCTAGCCTCCGACTGCTATCTCACATAGGTATACGATAATCTATCCATTGGTGAGAGACAAACGTCGGAAAGGATATTTGCCGCCACCCGGGATCGAACCCACGACTTCCAGATTTGAAGTCTTATGCCTAACCAACTGCGCTATGGTGGTGGCTTTGAAGACAAGAACATATTATTCCATTTAATAAGAAAAACTTTTTCGAGACATTAAATTTCACGATACCTTCAGAATTAAAATCTCAGACGAAAATTATTCTGGTTTAATTCATAAATATACAAATCGTTTCATGTATGAAAGGTGTCATTAGGCTAAAAGGTGTCATTAGGCCAATACAGACTTAAGGTGATGGACCCGTAATAGTTTTGCAACGTCTCAGAAGTAATGAACTTTAACAGTGTTAACAGAGGTTTCCAAATGATTTTCATTTGGAAACCTCGTTTAACACTGTGAAAGAATATGTGGTCCGAAATGTTGGGGAATTATTACGGGTCCACTACCTTAATTGCATGATCAGGTACACTTACAGTATGGGAGATATGGTTTTCCGTATCCATATTTGCCTCCTTTGAAGAATTTGTGTGAATCTGTGACAGCTGAAACCAAAAAAAAAAAAAAAAATAAAAAAAAGACATGTGAGTCTGTGTATGACATTTCCAATAGTTTACACCTTCTCGGGGTACAAACATTTAGAAGCTAGATAGTAACATAGTGTAATGAGAAGTTTGCCTAACTGCCTACAGATACTTTGAGACCTTATTTATCTACAAAACGCAAAGTGAAGCCTCTGGTTAGACCGTGCGGATGCTTTGCGCATATTTGAAATTGTTAGAAATGTCATGCACAGGCTTAAATATACTATTTATTGTGTATTAGAAAGTAGACACAAGCGCGAACCTAAATTTGAAGTGTACCAATAATTGCAAATGAGGTTTTTAAACAACAACAAACAATCGAACAAGAGGCCCGTCGTGGCCTGGGACCCTCTATTGATTATATTTATGTACTGTCATACTGGGACAGACACGGCCACGGCGTCCGTAAAGCAATCTGAACATTCCCAAAGCGCAGTAAGAACGCGATGACATCGCCGTACTCGTAGAGGTTGTGGTAAGATCTCAGTGGGAACGTCGGCTAGAACACCAAAGGTCTAGACAGAGCGCAATCCCAAGGCGCGCGCTTACTGCATGCACAAAACAATCGCTGTGAGATTGCAACGAGACAAGGAACATCGCTCGGACTTTTCCGTAACTTGAAAAGTACCTCTGACATAAGTGTAGTAATTTTGTGTCATTTTTTAGGTAATTCGGCTCCTGGCGGTACTTCGGTTAATACGCTTGTAGAAAATCACATTTTATTAATTCACTCCGATTTTCTTAAAAGATCTTTAGGGCATACTATAATTTGATAACAAAACGCAGTAAACAACTGCGTTTTGTTATCAAATTTTATAATATGCCTACTTTTATTCTTTCGATGATTTTGTTTTATGCAACGTCATCCTTAGCGGGGTCGCTGATGTTTGTGACGTCATACAAACCCGCGTGCGAAATGACGCGCTTCATGGCTGCGTCCGTATTATTCCCGAGGTGTATTCCGTAGAACCACCGAGGGTTCCCGATTGGGTTGTAGAACGAGCCTCGTTAGATCGGCTAACAGCGCCATGCGATCACCAACAACGCCGCAGGAGAGACATAGCAGCACCTTGATACCGCGGTAACAGCGCTGAGAAAATACCTGTTAAGGCAGTGGCGCTACGTTCCTATTGTGCTGAACATTACTGCGTTCCTACTACAATATTCAGAATGTTCAATTAAAAAAAAACCAAAGTATGCAAATCGATTGTAGCAAAGAAATTCAGTTTACTATGAAAGAGCGGCGAAAGGCGATCTTTTTTTTCTTTTTTTTGTTTGTTTTTTATCTCGTAAACAAAATTACAACAGCTCAAGAATGATATTGCTATACTGCATATTGTAATCTAGACCTTTTCTCTAATGGGTTTGCATTTATTCCCCATTTTTTTCCCTAAAGGAGGCATATTCATTCTTCGAAAACTAGCAAAAAACAGACAATTATGAATAATTTGTATTGGAAAAGTCTCAAGCGCCCGAGCATAGAAGCATAAGCCATAAGAACGTGGTATACTCGACACGAGATCGCGGTGCAATCTCCATTGGCGCACTTAAACCGTCTTAGGACCGCAGTAGGAAAGCATTCAATCGCCATAGAAGCGCAGTAGAATTGCCAATGAAGCGTGGTAGGATCGCCGTAGTATCGTTATTAACGCATCAAAACGCAGTACATAGAGGATAATCGTTTGTTACAATGTAAGTTCGATTTATATTTCATTGAGTGAACAACAAAAGCTATATTTCACGGAGAAATATAGCTTTTGTTGTTCACGAAATGAAATATAAATCGATCTTACTCGAAAAGCAAACGATTTTTCTTTTTCTTAATGCAAAAATGAGACAAAATGTGAAATT
The DNA here is from genome assembly GCA_948146395.1 of Fragum whitleyi. Taxonomy (NCBI): domain Eukaryota; kingdom Metazoa; phylum Mollusca; class Bivalvia; order Cardiida; family Cardiidae; genus Fragum; species Fragum whitleyi. The sequence goes on from OX411560.1 coordinate 766,411, forward strand.
TCTAGGACATATTTTCGTAAAGCGCGTCATTTTGCACGTGATTGCTATGCAACGTTCATTGTGACGTCACTTATTCCGCCCCGCATAGATAACGTCAGATAGAGTGAAATGCACAAAACAGGGTATAAAATTTTGATAATTTCACTGCTTTTGTTGTGAGATTATCAAGTAATAATCTACCGTTATTTCTCGATAAACCACCAAAAAACTTTAAAGAAATACCTATCTTTTCTCCCCTAACCCCGTCCCCCGAAAAGCATGAATATTTGTTCGTCGATCCCAGAACTATCTATAAAGTTCTTGATCGCCGTGGAAGAGCAATGCAGTCGCCATCTAGCGTAAAAGGTCCTTATATAAAGAACCCATTTGGCATCTTTCCGAGGATACGGATTTGGACGCGTGACAAATGTTTTTTTTTTTTTTTTTTTTTTTTTTTCAGTCAGGTACATTTCATTAGATATTATTCAAAAGGACGTGTTTATTTTGTGACAATAGATTATATGAAAACCTACAGATGTTGACAATTCGTTGCTTAGATTTAAACAAAAGAGTCACAATCAATACATTTTTAACTTATTCAATGTATAGGAATGCTGTTCCGCGTTTGAACCAATTTGCTACATAAGTATGTATAAAACAATCGTTTTATTTTTGCATTTTTGTATTATTTTAATAATTATTTCGATTATAGGTTACCTATTGCTCCTAAAAACATGCACAATAAACTCATATAATCCATTTTGTCACTCTTTTTTTGGCTTATCCGTCCGTGTCCAATCACTTTCCAGAGTTAAACCCGGAAATTTGATTTACGGCTAGTCGGGGCGTTCTGGCGAAATGCAAAGAAAAAATCTCGAATCTTCACCATAAATTTCATACAATCATGTGACCTTTGTAGCCAATGAAAGACATGCAAATCATCACGTGACTTCATTAATGGATACGGTAATCTATTGCGAAACGGTTTGATACCACCAAATTGTTTGATGATGACTTCTTTTTTATTAGTTGACATTTATCGCGTCCTGTTTATTGCGAGAAATAATAAAAGTGACCATACACGGGAAAATGCGTTTTTCCGTGTATGGTTACGTATTTTTGTCACGAGATGGCCGGATTTTTTTTAAACTTATCTTTTTTTAAATACTTTCAAATAATTATGGATATTTAACCAAAAGAGTGTATGCACAAGGGAAATGTGGGCCTTTGAGCAAAATTAGATTTAATTTTAACACATGAAAGTGTCTCTCTTCTAGGGCGATTATTTTAACTGATTATTTGACTATTTCCTCGTACATATATTTTCGCCCAGATTCTGTGATTAATCTAATGGCATCTATTTGTTTTAAAATCGAATCTGAAAAATGAATTATTAAACCAAGTGAGATTTGGGTTGCGTGACTTTACTTTTATTTTGAATTAATATGATTCCTTTAATGTTTCTGTATATTGGCGAGATTTGTCAGTGCATAATCGTTTGATAATTTCACCACGAAACCAGTCAAATATCCAAAAGGCGAAATTGTTCGTTCATTTCACCATATCTGGAATCATGTAAGCGAACACATCGTAGCGATGATGCCATTACTGAGGCTTCGATGAGTAGAAATGTTGAACGCAGGTACCTGAATACTCGTGCCCCGTGGGTACTCGAGTACATGGTATATAAACCAATTTATTTTACATCGTTTGGGAAACAAATTCTTACAACTTAGATTAATCCCTCTCGTATCTGCTTCCTGGGAATATCACCAGTACTCGCGCCGAATGTGTGGGTCAATGGAAGAACCAAGATCAATAGCCGCTCCCGGGAATCGAACTCAGGACCTTTGGGTCAAGAGGCCGACGCTCTACCTCTATATGCTACCACGGCCACCACTCGAGTACCTGATTATTACTACCAATTATTTATCTCTTCAACTAAATACAAAGGCGGATCCATAACCTCTGTAATTGCGGTTCAAACAAACAAATTTTTAAGGTATACAAACAGTTTTAAGGTATACGGGTGTTCCGAGACTCTGACTCGCAAATAAGTAGCCAGGTCTCTCAAAACTCAAAACTGATGTAAATCTGTAGGACTATCTGAATATCAACTTCAGAAAAGAATTGAAGACTGTCTGAAACAGTCTTCAATTCTTTTCTGAATTCGATCCCTAAAGGAACATAGTGCTTATACAATACTCGGCAAACGGGAAATGATTAAGGGCCGTGAAGGAATGTTACCCCCCCCCCCCTGATATCCGGGTACACGAGCACTCGTCCCAGCCCTCGTCATCACGTGACCTTGATCTCAGGTTTAAAATAACGTTGAAAAATAATCTGTCATTTTTTCTCATTTTGACTCATTTACGTGTTAGATCGCTGAATATTTCATTTCTTCAACGTATGAAAGACGAAATTATCCTTACACTAAAACATAATGATCCTATATCTGTTTGATTACAAGCTGATTATGCGCAAATGGAAAATTGAAATACTTACTGAAACAAAAAGAAAAATCATTTTTAATGTTGTGATTTAAATTGATTGACGTATAGTCCACGACGTATTTTTTTCTTTTTCTTTTGTTATCATACTTATTATTTTGTTTTGTTTTGTTTTTGGAGGCCGAAGCCAATCATGGGGTCCCGCGTAAACCACAAATGGGGTGACAATCGTAAATTTATATTGGATTGAAGCTGGAAGCTCTGAAACGCACGTCAGATATTAAATCCAATAATGCTCGTTTTTGCGTGACGGGCCTGACGAATTCACCAGCCACTGGTCAAAGTTTGGCCAAAACGGCGTAACGAACATTATCGAGTTTGGTCATAAAAATGACAAGTTTTGACAAACCTATGAAGTCATCTCACCGTTATGAATATATCCTTCTGTATGAAACGCTTTGTATTTAGCACGTTCTTTTTGGTCCGAATAGATAAGTACAGTAGTTACGCCATAATTTGTGCGTTAATTATTTTCACGCGCTGATTACTACGTGAACAAATGCCATATGGGCATGTGCGTGACGTTTTCGGCGTGTGTGAATTTCGGACATTGAACGGCACGGAGATCCACACAGAGAAGCAAGAATATTTGCGTGATGACTAAAGAATTTTTCAGTCAGTACAGACAAGAAGAAACATTGTGAAGTTGATACCCGCTCAACCAGGGTCCTTCAATCATTACCCGTCACAACTAGCCTATTTTAAATCACTCACAAAGCCCTCCGTTTTTCTTTTTCTCTCACTCACTCAAATCTTCCAAAAAGTCTTCAAAAACACTCAAGGGCCTAAACAACTTAATCGAAATCACTCCAAAAATCCATGCTTTCGCTGACTAACTTGAATTTGGAAGCGTGCGATTGGTTCGGGTAAAATTAAAAAAATCGCCAAATAGACTCTTTCAATTTCATTCCGAAATTAATCAAAAAATCAACTTATCAATTTCACAGTGTTCTGAACTGTAAGAATTTGGCCATAATTTGCCAATTAAATTTGATTGGCAAACAATTTTAAAGTTATTTAGGTAGATGGAAGGTTTGCCAACATTTTTGATAAAAAATTGAGATATCTCTATATTTTCTTAATTATTTTACACACTTCAAAACATATTGATCGTGGATGAGCTTTGTCAAAAGGGAACAAAGCCCCCGCTACAGTTAATAACATCGTGAAATTGACAAGGTGAATTATTAAGGAATGATTAAAGAATGAAATTGAATGAGTGTGTAGAGCGAATTTTGAGTGAATTTAAAGGGGGGGGGGGTAATTCAATATCGCAAATTTTTTCAGGATGAACAAAATAAGCAATATTGATTATCTCCCTTTAATACAATATGCATACAAGTTATATAGATAGCTTCCTATTTCTTCAAGAACCCATTAGACGCTTGCGATTTGAATTATGTCATTGAAATCGCGTTTTTTCTCTATCAAAATCAATTTTGAATGATTGTTGGTTCTATATTTTTCAGTGAGTTTTGAGCGTTTTTGAATGTTTGTGCGAGTGTTTTGAATAAATGAATGGAGCACTGAGTGAGCGATTTAGAATGGTTTTGATCGAGATGAATGTCAATTTCACGATGTTATTAACTGTACCATGTATCAGACGTAGCATACACATGCCACCATTACTCTCTGCATCTGCCATAACAGTGTCGGATTTTGCCTTGTCGTGCAGACGTCTCAAGCGGTCCACTTTGACCGAGTCTCCCCGAATATCTTCTGCTAACGCAGTCGGGAACCCTCGTGGGATTCTACGGAATAGAGCTCTGGAAAAATACGGGCGATACCATAATATCGGGGAGAGTTGACAAACTTGACAGAGAGGTGTTATTGGCTGGAAATAAGGGAAGGGATACTAAAAAGGAGTGTTCACGCGTACCGTTAGTTCTGACGTACTCACATCTTCTGCCTGATATCCATAAGATAGTAAATAAGCACACAAGGGTGTTGTACGAGTCTGAAAAAATGAAGGAAGTTTTCAAAGAGCCCCCTATAGTGGCATTTAGGCGGGACAAAAATCTGAGTGACACCCTGGTGCACGGTAAAACAAATAGTGTGGTGCGAAATTGTCGTAGCACATGTGACGCTGGTTGTCCGATGTGTGATATAGTGATGGGTAACCAGGTCATGGATACTACGGCTAATAGAATATACGATGTGCCATCACATACTTCTTGCAGGGATAGGAACGTGGTGTATGCAATTAGTTGTGTACGGTGTGATAAGGTGGTATATGTGGGAGAGACAGAGAGACAGTTGAATGAAAGGATGAAAGAACATCTGAGGGATGTACGCTTTCAGCGCGAGAAACCGATAAATCTCCATTTTAAAATGGGCGAGCATTCAAGCTCTGATGTGAGATTTACGGTTTTAAAGAAGATGTACTCCGCAGACCGGACAGAGCGCCAAATCCATGAGTCAGCATGGATCAAAAGGCTACAAATTGTACAGCCATTGGGTTGCAACGTAAAAGACGCGCAGTTCCACATAACGTTAGTTGACGTCTGATTATGCGCGGGAACGTCAACGTCGCCTGAACGTGGAAAAACGACGTTGACGTCATATCCTTTGTGAGATAAATTTAAAATGGCTGTATCAGTTAAAATTATTATGTAGTAGTGTTAAAATATTTTTCGTTTTCTTGAAAAAGGCAATTTTTGCCGAAATATTGAATACTGAGTGTTTTATTAAATGATACCATAATAGCGCGTCGTTTCGGACGTGGATTAATATTCATATACGTCAAGACGTCATAAACATCGACGATCCTTCTAAGGATGACGATGCAAATTGAAGGGAAAAAGTGGGCATAATATAATTCAATAACATGTGTTATTATGTTTTGAAGCAACAGTGTGTAGCCTTGTGCTCGAAAATATAGTGACCACTACTCATCTTTAGGTATAAAAAATCAAAGCGCTTAAAGCGCTGAAGGCCTGGTTTATAAAGAGGCAAGGTGACATTTGAAGGCATGCACTCCAATTTTTTAATCTTTTTAGCGAGGCTTTTTTAGGCGAGGGAAACCAAAGGTTCCATTTACCTATAGGGATCGTAAACCATATTCCGAACTCACTTCAAAGGAAAAACGTCGAACGGTATGCTCACTATATAGCGCTGAGTCCTCCAAAAAACACCTAATTCAAAAGGTAAAGATTACTGCACCCGACACCGCTTTGCAGACAGGCGCAACTCGCGTTTTTATAATTCTAGTTGAGTTGATTAGTTTGCTACTACTAAGTCAATTTATCAATTCGACCATTCCGTCTACCAATCGTAGTAATGCTGTTTTTCTAGGGGCGCAACCTTGTCGGCTCTTTCTTTTACATTGAATTGAATTCCATAAACAAATTGTATTTTTCTGTTTATTGTATTTCTCCACCCAATACTCATATCCCATTTTTTATAATTTCTACACTAGATATATATAGCAAATTACATTTATGTTGATTTATTGTCTGCAACTTGTTCCAAGTTGACCCAGTCTAAAATTTTGTCGTCTGATTAAGGGTTTAAGGATGGGACAAGGCTTTTAAGTTTTTCTAATTTATATTAATCCATTTCAAGACAACAAGTGTTTATACAGGTCCAAATTGTAAAGAGCTGCAGATTACATACAATATGTGGGCAAATTAGTAAACTTTGTAGCCAAAAGGGTAGATAATGATAGGGAGAAAGGAGAAAGTATTAGTTAGCAGTGTTTTCTTCTTTTCCCTATTTGCAAGGACATCCGCCAAGATCAAATAAAAAAGCTATGTATCTTTAACACAACAGTGTTTTAGGCAGTGATAAGTAAGAAAATATCTGGTATACATGATAAGGACAAGGTAAATAATCAAGGTTATATTCCAGAAAATTGACTTCGTGTGTTGTTTCGTCTTTTCAGTTTCCTCGCCTTCAGTACTTTGATTTTAGCACAGCGTAGTAATATGCAAGCACTGCGTTGAACACACAAAGCACTTCGTGTCGCACAAAAGTTGACGACGTATACTAGACCTATTTTTTGCGCGCGCGTGAGCACAAAAAAGCTACGTAGTACACACGTTGTTCGGTATTTGATTCGGTTATCTTTTTCCGAGGCAATTTCCAGGATACAGGGTTGTTTCCTATGGCCCGCTAAACCAGGCTAAAATCACGTGATCAATATCTCTTCATTTTGACACATGTAAAGATATTTGTCTTGCGGTAAGTTTTTATCGTTTGTATTTTCTTGAAACAACAATTATTACTTTAATTTCAGTTTAACGATAATTTCGGTTAGGGTTTCCAGTCGTCGCTATATGACTGAAAACAAACATTAAAAAGGGGGCTGTTAAACCCTATTAAAACTAATCATATTTAGCAAAGTACATACGGAAATAAATAATCAGTAAGGCATATCTTGTCGAAAAACTCAATGGACAAGGTCAGGTTCGTACCTTGTTGACAGTTTTATGTTTCATTCATCTCGAAGGATGCACCTATCCGGCGTTCATGATGACAAAATGATGCGAAGTTTTTGCCAATTACATCCCGTTTTGCGTGTTAGTTACATATCAATACGTATTTGGTGTTTTGAATTAAAAAAAATATATATAACGAAGTTGATGGAATTGATAGTTGCCGAGGCTCTGTCAAGGCAATTATCGATTCCCACAACCGAGCTACATAATTTTTTTCATACAATACACTAAATTCGTTTTAAATTTATCCTTTAACCCCTATTTACCTTGTTTTTGTCGATGTTTCTAACAGAATTGCAAGTTTCTTAGAATAAACGCATTATGCCATTGTTTTAAAAATAGCCATGTGACATCATAAAATATCATATGGGATGTTATCACACGGTATTTGTATAGTTATTAGATCAATTGGAACATCACAATTACAATTTTAATTATAATTAAGAAAAAGTTTGGTTGAAATTAATTACTTTTATCAATTACATTTTTTGTATGATAAATCAGGGGAGATGGAATATGAAAGGATTACTTTAAACAGTTAAATCGATATGTAAATTCACCGTAGATGTACTTAGAGACATAGTAATAAATACAGCCCACTCAAGGGATTTCTTGCCTCCAGCGATCATGAGGAAATTTCAAGAACTACTTTCAAAGAAAAATGTTGGACTAGGTGTCCACTTTTATCCACCAAAGGAAGTAGTGCCTGAATGAAAAACGCGCAATATTTTTTTTTTCTACAACCATAGAAAAGGTATTGCGGGGATCGATATAAAAAGATGAAACTATCAAGTCAAACTCATATGACGTCATCGAGTCAGCGTCAATTATCGAAATAAAGCAGAATATGCAGAATTTAAGATTTTAAGGTTTGTAGAAAAAATCAAACTGTTGATGGATAACCGAAATGTTCGAACAACTATGAAGTGCGAAAGCTTTGTGATTTTGATGGTCTGCCTTTCTATCTGAATCACGACATTCAGAGCTTTTTAAGAGATTAAAACTGTATATCTACAGGCTTTTGCCTGCATATATCCGAATCACACCATTCAGTTGTTTGACAATGGGATGTAATTTTAAGTCATATAAGAGATATCAAAAAATCAGAAAATGACCAAATGAAGTCGACCGAAATGACAATTCAAGACACAGAAAGATGTTAAAGAAAATCTGAGACGTTCTCATTTTAACTCATTAGCTCGAATATACTCAGCTTTACAGCTGTTATTACGATGTTTAGGAAGTAATGCGAGTGGCGAAGACGATAAACGCACATGCCGCAGTTCAGGATTATATTTTTAAATCGTACTGCGAAGCAGTAGATTTATATCTACCGTTTTCCAGAAATCCAGTCTGTTTGACCCACTACATTTTTACCATTATCTTCTGAGCAATGTGTTCAAACCAAATTATGTGTTTTCAAACACCGAAGAAACGGCATTTTCAGTCACAATCTACAAACTTTGTTTATACCTTATTTACTTTTCGACAAATAGAGAAGAAGCTAATACAAATTTTGATGTAATTTTCGCTTTTAGTAATTACCAGTTAGTATTTTCAGTGTTTATAACAAGATTTTCGGTTGAGTAAAGGAGTTGAAACGTACAATAGGTTAACTGTATAATTAATTTGTAGCACTTACAATATTACTGCTCTGAACTTTCTCGAACGGTCATTTACCAGTTATAGGGCTGACAACCAATCAAATTCTGTTATGATTATCACTCGGTCAAAACCCACGCGTAAATACAGACCACGTGGTAGATCGTCTGCTCGAAATGTGTCAATTAACTTGTTTGTCATTAGTCAATAGTCGTCTGCACTCAAACAGGGAGCGTGGGAAGTTTAGTTTTTTTTCGCATGTGTTAACAAATAGAGATAATTTTGTAATTTTGAAATATTTGATTTCAATGAGCACTCTGATCACGCTCCAATCCTATTTTCATTAAATTCAAATTTGAGTATAAAGAAAAATTATTAAACAACAAATAAACCGACAAAAACATACGATAAACTGATATAGGATAGCAGTAAGAGCGATCTATTTTTAGAACAACTCATGAATAATCATAGAGTGCTGCTTGATTTAATCGATTGGTCAGAAACGAAAGATATAAATAGCATAGTTGGCGATTTCACATGTTTCTTGAGGGAAAATGCATTTACAGTATTTGGGAAAACCCAATGCTTGAAATACAAACATGTTGGTAATCAAAATTGTAAATAGTTTAATGAAAAATGTTTGTTGCTAAACAGGCTTTTAAACTCTATAGAGAGAGGAATAATATTAACAGACAAGCTTTTAGCTTGGCGCGTGCTCATTATAACATCGTAAAAATCTGTTAAGAAATAATTTAGACTAGCAGAGGGCTATCGAATCAGCAAACTTTCAAAATCGGACCCACGAGGTTGGATGAGCTGGCAATGTCCTCGAAAAGATGGAGTGTTAAGACAAAAAAACTCACAAATTTAAAGATTTTACCAACTTTTATTGTCTAAATTTGAGCCCTTTTGATTGGCGAACTATTGCACTATCCCAGCCTCCCAATGATGTACGATTTACAGTGCTGACAGCACTTTGATTAGTACTCGCGGGCGCCTCGTTGCAGCTAACTACTTTATTAACTTCACATTCACCACGATCAAAACCATTCCAAATCTCTCACTCAACGCTTTATTCATTCATTCTAAACAATCTTTCGGACCATTCAAGACTGCTCCAAAATCATTAAAAATGATAAGAGCAATAATTTCTTTAAAAAAAAAATCACGATTTCACCGACAAAATTGAATTTGAAAGCGGCTGATTGGTTCCGTAAAGACAAAGAAAGCTATTTATAGATCTTATATGCATATTTCTAAAGGTAGAGAGGGTATAATAAATATCCCCAATTTTGTTAATATTGAACGAAAATAGCGATAATGGGTTACCATTCTTTGCTTTCACTCAGAACTTACTCCTAGCACTCATTCAATCTCAATCCAACACTAATCCCAAATCATACATAGTGTGAATTTTACAATATTCTGAACTGAAATATTTCCTTGCATCGTCATATTAAATCTATCCAGTGTGTGTCCCAGGAAGAATTGTTCGTGAGGTTTTTTTATCACGAAGACAGGGCTAGGTAAGTTATAAATGATTGATTGATTGATTAAATGGAGTTTTGCGCCGCTTTCAAAAATTCAGTTATATTGCGGTGGCTTGGCACCTAACAATGGATCCCTGGTATTTCTCTCACCAGTACAACCATCACATCCTTTCCTAGCCTCCAGCAGCTATCTCTCATAGGTCTAAGATTATCAACCCATTGGTAAGAGACAAATAGTCGGAAAGAATGAGTGCCGCTGTCGGGTAAGTTATGACTTGATAATGATAATTCAACTCCTTATTAAAAAAATGTTTATCGCAGAAACAAGAAACAGGCGTAATTTGACCACTTTTTTTAGTTCTCATCTTGCAAATTCAAACATTTCCTAGCCTTCAGTACTATCAGTTCTTTAATTATTTTTTTTTTGCTGACTTTTTTTAAATTTAGACTTACCTTACTGTTTATGTCTGTATCATAAGACTTCCTTAATAGCATTCAAATAAAATTGAAATGTAATTGAAAATAATTGTTAATTACATTTTTATTGCATTTGTAAACAATTTAAATTATAATTGAATGCAATTGAAAAAGGAGTCATTTACAAATTACATACAACTACTTCAGAAAATGTAAATATATAAAAGCTAATTGCAATTACATTTTCAATTACCCAAGGATGAGCGTCAATTCCACGATGTACTTAACTGCAACAGTGCATGCTCACGACAAGGCCAGCTTTGTACAGTTAAGAACATCGTGAAATTGAAAATAAGAATGATTTTGCAATGATTTTGGATTGAGATTGAATTTGAACATTTGAACATTTTATTCTATATAAAGTATACAAGGCCTCCGGCCCATAAACAGCATTTACACAAACAGTTAATACAAATAATTTCTACAAAGTGTGTAAACGTTTAGTTCTAAAACTTCGTAACCACAGCCTTCAAAGGCTGTAGTTACTAATTTTAGTACCAGACCATTCTCATATATAATGTTTGTTATTTGATATCAATATTGGTTAAGTCCTTTGGTATATGTACCTAGAATTTGAGTTGAAATTCATAATAACAATGAATATGTAACAAAATATAAATGTACATTATATTATTTTGAAAGTGGAGTAAGAGGTCAAAGTTTGAGCACGCCTTACAGTCTACCTAATATAAATAAGGGTTCCAGTTTAAGTTCGTAGAAGCTTAATCTCCAATCATAATATTAATTAATGTTTAATAATCTTTTTTCCTCAGATAAGTAGAATAAACAAGGATTTTGGTAGAATTTCAGAAAAGAATACAGTTTAAACATGTTTATACACAGCAATGAAACAAAAATACATTGCGAAAACTATCTTACTAGAGATTATTAATTATTCATTCTTATATTCCAAGTAAAGTCTTAAAAGCCAAATCTAGAGTAGTTGACATTTAGTATGGGAAAAGGAGCAAACTTCATTATCGCTGAAGAACACACACCAGAACAAAATGCTACCTAGAAGAAACTTCTCAGGGAGCATGAACACTAAGTCAACACCATAATATAAATTATGATAATTTAATTGTCGCATCGTTCTACACAATAATAAAGAAGTCAATTACAAAATAAACCAATTATATTGCACGACTAATAGTAATCAGGAAGCATAAATTCGAAAACTTCCAAATCCATCAGTAGGGATAAATAAGAAGCATCAGTTTGCCTAGGTACCCAGCAGGTCCTCTGCAAACTGATCTTCCATATGAATTACTGCCAACCCACCGGCCAACAACAAAAGGAAAATGGAATAAAGTAGAAAAATATTGCACATATAAATAGAAAAATAAAAAACCAACTATTGTAACAGAATCTAGCAAAAACATGTTATACAAAATCCTTTGATAAAAAAAATATCAAATTTTATAAATTTGTATTGACTTAGAAGTTGGTTGAAGACTAACTGTATGTAACACTCTAATTCCTAAGGAATAATTAAAATCAATAATCATCTCTTCATTTCAATTTCTAAGTCTGAATAAAAATTCGCCTAATCATTATGAAAACTGTATATATAACCAGAAAATCTGAGCAATTCATAAAAAGATTTGCATAACAAGTTAACGCTAAGATTTTAACAATATTAAATTATGATATTTCAAAACAAGCTTGCATGCACTGAAACAAAATAAGGGAAATAACTTTTATAAGATCTGCAACAGAAGTACAAAATTTACCTCCCCTATCTATCAGCTTTCAAAGATCACAGGTTTACCAAGTACTGTATCAGACACCTGTTTATATTCTGCAGAGAAATAAAATTTAACAATACAAAATATGCTTATGTAGTACCATATTAAAATAAATGGATCCATATAGAAATATCACTCAAATAATGATTTCTACATAAATGAATAATTAAATTTGTATCATATAATTTCTCGATTAAGCTGCTCGGTCTTACAAAATTTTAAATAAGTATATGTAGCCTGAAATTCATAAATGAGTAATAACATTTAGGAAGAATTGCTTCAGCCTATCTGTGCCAGCCAAATTGAGGTGTAAACCACCATCTCTTTTAGCAAAAAGTTCCTTCTTAACTTCTCCTCCTCGTATAAAAGGTTTAAAAGAACAGACAAATTTAAACTTCATTTCTTTACTCATTTTCTTGTGTAAATACGAATTAATTTTCCTAATTTGCATATCAGTTCTATGATGATCAACTGGTCTCGGAAGAATTGATGAAATAATGATATTAATTGAATTTTTAACTTTTCGACAAGTTCCAATTAAGTTACCATAATCTGACAGAATTTCTTGTACTGTGTGTTTGTACCCAATGTCATTGGTGCCCACATGAAAAATTATAAAGTTAAATTGATCCAATTGAATTTCCTGAGTTACAAGACGTCTAGTTAATCTAGCGATAGTATCTCCCCTAAAAGACTGAACCACACAGCCATCAATGCCAGCGACATACTTGGCGATAGAGTCACTCACGATAATGACCCTCCTTAATTCTGTAATTACAAAAAATATAAAAAATACACTCTCAAAAATTGATATCACAACTATACTCTACCTTTATTTTACAACATGACACAACACGCTAGAGGTTCACATACAACTCAGTGAATCACATCTAGCAACTGCACCACTCTAATGGCAAGCAGACATCATCTGTAAAATAAAGACAGAGATTAGACACGAAATAACACCAGATTTATCATTTACTGAATAAGATTAGCCCGCATTTTTTCTGCAACTTTTACTTTGTCCTGAAGAGAGAATGATAAATATTTTTTATACGCATCAGACCTCCAGTCACCATGATGCTGAATTAAATCAGCAGGCACGCCTGATCTGAATGCAAAGGACGCTCCCCCTCTTCTAAAACTATGAGATGAGAATTCGTTTGGATCTAATTGCATTTTCGTGACAAGTTCTTTGATTTTCCTTTGAAATTTATTGTAGGTAATAAATGTTTTGCAGGATAAACTGAATAATGGAGAATCAAGACTGACCATATTTTTTTCACACATTAACTTATAGGCGGATACCGGACACAATATTGATCCATTAATTGGTATCAATGGTGTAATCAATTTTCGTTCTCCATATTGTATGGTTTTGGTCCAAAACATTTCTATAATAAGCATGTCATCTTTAACTGTAACATTTTTACGACGTAAAAATTGCTCTTCTGCTGCATTTTTCACTGAATTTGGCACTAAATTTGATTTCCTTGCAAACAGAAAAAATGCAAATAAAAATAAGCACCAATAAACAATATCAGCTGACTTGCTAAAATCCAATAATTTATGAATTTCCATTAACATGTCTGGTGTAATAGCCCTTGCTTGATTAATGCAATGGGGATTTAATCTGGCTATGCCTTTAATGCATAAATTTAGTTGGAAATCATTTATATAATCTGTTGAATAACCTAACACATAATGCAAGGTTTTAACCCCACTAATATAGTTTTTAATAGACTCACTAGAAGAAAAACTCCTACTTAAAAACTGTGCATACAAACTTAATGTATTAGTACTCACTGGAAGGAAACATAAATGAAAATATTTACAAAATAATAAAAATGTCTCCCATTGAACCCTCAAATTCTTAATTGTACCCTTGGCAAAGGCGGATCTTCTTGATCTAGTCAAATCCCTGTTTAAAACTGCCAGTTGACTTTCTGAAACGTAAATTCATTTAATCCCTTTAATTACCAATCATTGGAAATTAAAAACATATCCTCTGTAACCGAACATTCTTTTAACTCCATACCCTGTGTTAAATTATAAAACATCAATTCATTACTGTGATCTAAATGCCATCTGGACAAACTGTCTGGAATTCTGTTATAAACGCCATTTATGTGAGTAACCTTTAACTGGTATTCAAATTTTGCAGCCAGAAAAGTTATTTCCCTTAAACAACTTTGTAAAGTTTCGTTGTAAGTTCTGCCTGAATTAATTACCTGGCAAACAGCTTCATTGTCACAAAACATGTTTATTTTACTCCCTTTAAGTTCTTTCCCCCACAATCTTAAACAGATCGAAATTGCAAACATTTCTAATACATTGATGCTGTATTTTTTATAATAAAATTCTGTAGGGAATTTGACATGAAAAAATTGTCCTTTCCAAAAGCCACCACATCCAGTCAAGCATGCGTCTGAAGATATAACTGCATCTGGCTCAGACCAGTCCTCATATATCATCATTGAAATTCCATTGTACTGAGGTAAGAATTTATACCACCAGAATAGGTCTTTCTTAACATACTCTGGTATAGCATTATTACCCTTATCCTCCTTGTACAATGCCTTAAGCCATTTCAACATTCTAGACACAAAAATTCTACCAGGTCTAACACATGAAGATACAAAATTTAATTTTCCTAACAAGGATTGAATTTGTTTCAAAGTTGCTGTTTCTTTGCCTAACCAGGACTGAAGCAACTCATGCAATTCTTGTAGACGTTCTGATGTTATTTCAATTGTCATAGTAATTGAATTGAATAAAACCCCTAAAAAGGACATACATGTAGAAGGTGGGCAAGCTTTACTCTTTGCCTCTTCCACTCCACATTTTTCTAAAACTGACTGTATTAATCTATAAGCAAACCAAGCATTATTAGTCTTTTCAGCGGATGCTAAATCATCTAAATAGTTGAGCACTGAAATTCCAAACTTAAACATTATAAAAACCAATGCGTTTGTGAATCTTTGACAGCAAAAAGCACTTGAACGACTGCCCATACTGAGGACCGCGTCCGTAAAAATATGTTTTTTCCAAACAAAAGCTACTAAATTGTAAGCTGAAGGACATATGTATAATTGTCGATAGGCTCTACGAAGATCTGTTTTAAACATAAGGCATCCTTTTCCTTTTTGTTTTATTATTTGAATAAAATCATCCACCTTTGGGTATATTAATTCAAATTTTTCACCTAAATAAAAATCTTTACGCAAAAAATCATTTACTGATTCACCTTTAGGAAAGCTTAGATCAAGAATGACTCTTCTCTCACAAGTGTCTTTTTTGGGAATTGAATTTACTGGAGAAATTTTAATTCCAGACTGAAAAGGATTTTCCTTAAAAGGTCCTAAAATGGCTCTATTAGAACTTTCTTTTTCTAAATATGATGTCATATCACTAGTAAATTCCTCTGCTCCTTTATGATTTCTGAATTTCCATAATGAATTACTGTCAAATTTATCAAATAAACTACAATCTCCCATAAATTCAATAGGAAAGCCAAATTCCAACAAATCACAAATCAAATCATCTTTATAGTCTTTGAGTAAAGAACGCAAATATCCCATATTAAAGCGGTCATTAATAGGAATTCTACACCCTTGAAAATTATACTTTCCTGAATCTTTAACTTTATGGTGTGTATCCAAGAGAAATGTAATATCATGTAATTTCAAGTTTGGTTTTGTCACATTACAAATATCACAATTTTTTGAGTGCTGACAAATCGTCTTACTGTAATAATTGCTTGAATCTTTATTGTTAAATGTTTCCAAGTTATTGATTGAATTCTGTTTCTTTAAATATTCCGGAATAAAAAGGTCAATCAAAGACTCATTATTACTCTTGAAACCATCTTTTTTGGTAAAGGGTAAATTAAATCCATTCTTAAGTCAGGCTGCCATATGTGGGCAAGAAGTAGAGCATTCAGGATGTTCAAGCTTTTTCTTATCCTTCAGCCAACAACTAGCACAGATATGGCAGGCCAATCTTTGTTTACCCTTTACTACCATTAAATGATTGGATTTATGAATGCATTTATTTTTCTGATAGTCCGAACAGAACCAAATTCGTTCTTCATTTGTATTTTTATTCTGGCTATCTTTCTTTTGGTATGCAGAAAATTTTGGCTTTAACAAATACTTGGAAAGGATAGCCGTTTCTATGTTCTGTGAATCGTCTGACCAAGTTTTCTTCCCCAGCTCGATTTCCCTAAGCCAAGCTGCATAAAAAGCTTTAAGGCCAGAAAATTCATAAGTGTTGCTGTAGTACACAATTTTCTTTAAAAATTCTAATCGGCCTTGTTTTTCTTTTTTAGAAATTTCTTCCCCAGATATGATCTCAAGCTCTCCAGCAATGAACATTTTGAAATCTAAATCTTCATAATTTAAGTGCCTGTTCACATATTCAAATTGAAGGTGAGCATGAGGCCAGCTCTGGGGAAACCTTACTCTATCTGAAGCCTTTGCATGAATTCCTGACTTTTTCTTTTTCTTATCATTCCTTCCTTCATGACTGTCTAACTCCTCGTCCGAGGATTCAGAAGTCACTTCATTGCCAGAAGAAACAGAATCAGTCAAGAAGTTACGCAAACCCAACTTTTTTAATTCTTTTTGCACTGCTGTTCTCAAAACTTTGTCATTTCTTAAATCTTTTACGGAAATGTCATTGTCACCAAAATTGTCCCGACTATGAAATTCGTTAGATTTAATACCTCTTAACTCCTGTAGTCTCTGTTTCTGTTCGTTAAGCTCTTTTTTCAACCTGTCGGCTTCGACCATTTTCACCAATCTAGCTTCTTCCTGCTTCATTTCACTCAACTGTCTTTTCATTTTCTCCAATTCCTCGTCCGACGGGATATCATCTTCGGCTAGTTTATGGGTTTTTCCATCCAATGAACTTGAAGGGTCACCCACCTTCAAATCCGACTCGTTAACGAAATATGTTCGTCTCTCACTCTCTCCTCCCATAGCGTACTTCGTGTCATCGTACTGCGTATCGTAATAACCAACGTCAGACTCGTATCCTTCTGCCATAGCCTTATAGTCCCTTCTTTTTGTATTTCTTGTCCGTGCACCGCTCATTGCCGACAGACAATTTAGCCCTTCAATGTTCGTTAATTTGCATGTCATCAGCGCCGAACACAGTAAACTTCGACTTAAAATCTCACCACAACGAGATTGATTAGAGCTTCCCACAGAGTCTTTGTAACAAATTGTAACATTAATCAAAAGACGACTTCTCTACTCTGTAGAACGATTCAAACAGCTTAATCTCCAATCATAATATTAATTAATGTTTAATAATCTTTTTTCCTCAGATAAGTAGAATAAACAAGGATTTTGGTAGAATTTCAGAAAAGAATACAGTTTAAACATGTTTATACACAGCAATGAAACAAAAATACATTGCGAAAACTATCTTACTAGAGATTATTGGTGACCTAATTTGTACCGGAACAACGTGTTCAGAGAAATCAACAGAAATTAGATAAGTAAAAAATATGCTTGATTACATTAATGTCTTCATTCTTTTCACTAGATATCATGCATATTTAATGAACATTAGTTAATAAATGTTTCTGCAAGAGTTTATTTTCATTGATGCTCTGTAGAATGCTAATTTCAGTAATCAAAATAACGAATGTATAGGTCGACATGGTTGAGTGAACAATGAATAAGCTTCATTACTTGTACGGATCCTGCTCAATTCTGCTTCTGACAATTATTTTGAGTACTGGATGTATTTAAATTTTGTCTAATCTCAAAGGTAATGATTTTTTTCTTGTTATTGTAAATTATTCTTTAAAAAATTATATCTTTTTGTATTCAGAAACGTCAGATTCGATATCATACTTGTAAAAATTGTACCCCCCTTTTTTTTCAAGAAATAGGGAAAGTGCCCTGTTATTCATGAAGCTGAACAAGATTCTTTGTGTTATCTTATTATATTTTCAGGCTAACAGATCCATTTTGGGGAATAATTGAAAGGTGTGAAAGAATTTGGTTTTACACAGGAAATCCTAAATAGGTAAGAAATGTATTGGTAGTTCAAGTTTGCTCTGATTTTAATAGAAGATGATGAATGTAAATAGCAAGCAGTCTAATTTTTGTCTCATTAGTTTGTTTCATCAAGTTATATATGTTTTGATCATTCCTTCCCCCCTTGTACCAAGTATAAAGATATTTTACTCTAATTTCATTATATTTTGGACATTTGAAAAACACATGTTCTTCATTTTCTATAATTGAGGCTTGAGTTTGTTCATTACAATATTGGCATATTCTATTTTCCTTTAGTATATTTTGGTGTCTTCCTGTTTCTACTTTCAGTTTGTGTCCGGAACATCTGAATCTAGCTAGTGATTTTCTAAAAGAAAATTTTATATTCATATTTACATACTTCTCAGGTGTTAATAAGGATTTAAATTGTTTGTAGAATTGACAACGATTAGAATCATTTATCTTAGCTGCCCATTTTTGAAGTGCACAGTCTTTTAAACGTTCCTGGAATTTTGAAAGAAAGTGGTTTGTGTCTCCTATATTCTGAGTAATCCAAACGATCCCAAAGCCATTTTCAAATAGCAGATTTTTAACTTTGCTTGCCCAATTCATTCGCCCAATATCATCTAAGGATTTTAACATACTGTAGCACTGTTTTGGGTATCTTTTGTCTTCCAATTGAATAACTTTAGTCCAATATTTTATGACATTTAGATTGTAGGTAACATTCAATGGTAGTCTACCACATTCCCCTAAAACCATGCAGTTGTTTACAGAACTATTTAGACCTAGGCGCTTTCTACAAAAGTTGACATGCACAGATTCAATGATTTCACAATAGTCATACCCCCATATTTGAGAACCATAACAGAGAATAGGTTTAACCATGGAGTCAAACAATTTGAAGATTTCTGTATGCAAAAGATAACCATTTTTGTATTCAAAATTTTTTAGACTTTGTATAGCTTTCTCTGCCTGCGATGCTAATTTAATTTTTGCAGACGTCCATGATAGCATTGGGGTGAATATTAGACCCATATATTTATAGAGAGAAGTCGTTTGGATCTTTTTATCATTAAAGAACCATTTCTCATAATTTCTTAGATATCCTCCTTTTCTGAAGACTATGATCTCTGTTTTATCAAGGTTAATTTCCATCCCAGTTTTTGAACAAAAGGTTGACAGTACATTTATTTGTTTTTGTAAATTGCCAGCTTTATCAGCACAGCATGCTACATCATCAGCAAACATTAAGCTAAGAATTTCTGGTATTTTATTATTGATGAATATACCTTGACCACACGTCTCTTTTAAAAGCTCGCTCAGGTCATTTATGAAAAGTGAAAAGATGATGGGACTGCATATATCACCCTGCTTAGTTCCAATGTTACAATTAAAGAAATTTGTGATACCCAGATTTGATTTTACTGCTGAGATATGATTTGAATAACTTAATTGTAAAAATCTGTAGAGTTTTCCTCCAATGCCTTTATTTCTCAGAGATTTAAATAGTATTTCATGCTTTATTTTGTCAAATGCTTTACTGAAATCAATATAAATACAATATAGCCTACCCCCAGATTTTGACAAATATTTTTGAATAATAGATTGTAATGTAAAGATGTTATCAATAGTGGAATATCCTCTGCGGAATCCGGCTTGACCTTCATCTATCATGTTATTTTCCTCTGCCCATATATAGAGCCTATCACTTATGATACTGGACAGTATTTTATATATGGTATTTAGTAACGAGATTCCTCTGTAGTTTTCAGGTTTATCCCTAGAACCAGATTTGTAGATAGGACATATCAGACTCTCTCCCCATTTCTTTGGGAAAACACCTGTATCAAATATTAGATTAAATAGTTTACAAAGTATTGGAGTAACCTCTATAACTGTGCTTTTGTAGAATTCTGCACTTATTCCATCAGAACCGGGACTTTTGCCTATATTTAGTTTCTTAATACTATTTACTATTTCATCCTCACTTATAGGTCTGTTGAGGTTATCTTCTACATTATTAGTCGGGGTAATATCTTCACTCTGTGAGTAGGTTGCATCATACAACAATGATGAAAAGTAGTTTTCCCAAGAGTTTGGTGTTATTTTAGGAGTAATTTGAACTTTTTTGTTTTGACTTTTAATAGTTTTCCAGAAGAGTTGAGGATTATTGTGATTACTAGTATACTTCGCTGACAAGCCTGGTGATTGTTTTTCTTTTCTGAGTATAAATTTTTGAATTTACCTCTTAATTCTTTATATTGTTCTAAATCTTGTTTATCATTGGTGATTCTAAATGCCCGTAACTTAGTGTATTTATCATGTTTAGCCATCTCACACTCCTCATCCCACCATGGTGGCTGAGTACTAACATGCTTAAAAGACCCCTGACCTCTTACTCTCATGGACTCTGCGGATTTCTGAAAAATAGATAATAATTTTTCAATACCATTATCAATATTAGACTTAGCTAGCAAGTAGATATTTTCTTTCTCTTTATTAAAGTATGTTTTGAACTTCTGCATAAACAACTCAGCTTTACTTTGAGACCATTTATAATTAATTATTTCTTTATTTGCTCTGTTGTTCCTTTTTTGTTTATTGTTACATGTTTTGTTTGGACTGTCTTTTTCAAAGCTGAACTGGCAGTAAACAGGGAAATGATCAGATTCAGTTCTCTCTTCAATATTAAAGTAGCTACAGTAGGGAAATAAATCTGAGCTTCCAACTGCATAGTCAACTGTACTGACTCCACTGTTGGCAACACAGGTGTAATTACCCTCTGAGTCATTGTGTAGTCTTCCATTAAATATATGTATATCATTCGTTCTGCAGAGTTCAACAAGGGATTTGCCAAATTGATTGAATTTTGCCATATCTTTGTTTTTTCTTGCTCGGTTAAAGGTATCGCCCTCATACATTGTGTCGCCAAAGATAAAACTTAGGTCATCTGATGGTATATAATCCAAAAAATCTTTAGTTCGTGCATTGAAATCACCGCTCAAAAAGATATATGCATTTGGATAGTCATTTTTTATTTGTTTCAAGTTTTCATTTATCATTTTAATTCCATCTTTTTCCTCAATGTTTTCATATATTTTGGACCCTTCAGGAGATACATAAGTGAAATACAAAATGATGTCTTGAATTTTGCTGTGATTTTGAGAGTGTAAGAGAATAACAACACTGTCTTTAAATGTCTGATATATCTGCTCTACTAGGTTCATTTGTACTAAACTGTTCTTAATAAATAAGCTAACACCACCACTGTTTCTAATCTGTTTCTTAACCGGATGCCTTACATTACCAAAATGAGTGTATCCTGGAAGAAAATCATTGAAATCATTGTTACTTTTACTCCAAGTTTCAGATAGGCTTATAAGATCAAATTTAGATAAATATGCTTTTAAATCATCATTGTAAAGGTGCTTGTAGAGACCACAAATGTTCCACACAAGAATATCATATACTATGTAATCAATAATTTCATTCTTTTCATTTTCCATTTGGCCTTGGCCTTTTTCCTATTTATTAGTCATTGTCATATCATCCAGATCATCTTCATCTGTTTCCTGAATTGGTCCATCACTTTCTTCTTGGTATTGTCCTTCTGCATGATTAGCTTCTCCCACACTGTGTTGATTACTTCTGACTTTCCTTTTTCTTGTTCCAATACAGACTATTACATCTTTTTCTGGATCATATTTATATATATTATTATCGATTATCAGTTTGTCATACCTTAAGGCTGAATACTGTCCTTCGTCTCTTGCTTCTTTCATACGTTTGCCTAGTTCCTTTCTGTCACTTCTTACCCTTTCTGTATAGTCCTGTTGAACACCATAACCACTGTCTTTGTCTAACATCTCCCAGCTTTTCTGTAGGACTTTCTGTGCATCTTTGTGCCTAGAAAACTTAGCAATAATAGTTTTAGAATCTTTTCGTCCACTTAGCCTATGAGCTCTTTCAATCTCAAAATAATCTCCTTCTGGCATTTCTAACTCATTCTTAATGAATTCTCTTACTTTTTTCTCACTTTCTTCCCACTTTTCGTTGCCAATGCCAGGTATTCCTCTAAAGAGTAAATTGTTCCTACGACTATGTGCTTCCAAATTGTCCAGTCTTCGGGTTAGGTTTACATTTGATTGCCTCAGTTTTTCATTACTCTCCTTAAGTTGGCCGTTTTCTTTTTGCAGTTCATTTATTGTTTCATTAATTTTGTCTATTTTATCATTCACTCCAGATAGATCATTTAGTATTTTGGTATTTTGAGTACTCAGATCATGATTCATTTGTTTGAGGTATTCAAACATATCGTTACCTGAGCTTGATGGCGCAGTAGGATTTCCTGTATTACTTGCGTTAGAAGCATTACAAGCATTTGGACTGTCGAAGAAATGGGATGTCGTTCGTGTGTACCTGCTCATGTCCTGTTGTTTATTCGACCTCGGTCCCGGGTTGCTCTCAATGTCACCGCACACCAATAAGGACGCCAGTAGAATTAGCCTCAAAATCAATGACATTGTCTTTCCCGCTACTGATAAGTACTTCGTCATATTCTTAGACCTATTCGGCTGTGAAAAGGTTCCAATACGTGACCTCCAAAGTCCTATTTCAATGCCCATTTTGTCTTTTTCTTCGTTTCAATGACACGTTTTCAAAATACGCCCGCCATTACCAAGGGACATAACTTAATAGTTAGAGATAGAATGAGGGTATAGAGAGAGTTTTGAGTTAAATTAAAAGGAGGTATCCATTATTGCTCATTTTGTCCCATTAATAAGACATTCGCTCTTTTTCTGTTTGTGCATCTACATGGACCGATCAGACACTTTAAAATCTTCACCAGCCAATAAAATCGTAGAATAATTTGATCGATAAGGAATGAATGAATGGAGCGCTAAGTGAATGTTTAGAATGATTTTCTTATCGGATTGAGTGTCACCTTCACGATCAACTGTAAGCCTTGATATTCAAATTACCATATTCACCCTGTCGTTTAAGTTGTGTTGACGAAGATAAATCTGACCTGCGTTAAGCCTGAGTGTATGACTCAAATAAAGTCTACGAACGTTCAGAAACGGTTTTCCCGTTTTGCATAACTACTTCAAATGCTACCGCTTCTTTGAAAAACGAAACTTTGTTAATTGTTTTTATTTCTGTCATAAGCTAATTGCACATGCCTTTCTCACATATCCTCGGTGATCTAAGTTAAAATGAGTATTATCGGTCCGAACTTTCTAGGGGCTTTTTTGTTTTTGTCAATTTGACTAGTACATTTTTATGTTTGGTAAATAGAGGATATTGAATGAGTGGTCATTGAACACCGAATTTATTAAACGAGTCATCTATAAAAAGATAAAAACGAGGCTACGCCGAGATTTTATCTGTTTATAGATGACGAGTTAGATAAATTCGGTATTTGATGAGCACAAATTTTATATTCTATTTATAATATGACCCTATATTTTGCGAAAAATCGTCAAAATTATTAAAATTCAATCTTTTCAATTTTCCGCGAAACATATAACGTCGTTTAAAACTGACGTCACAATATACACATTATGACGTCATTTTCGCGGTTACAAAATAGCGTTGCTATACGTTCTTAGCTCATTTGCATAATTATTCCACTAGTGTAATAACACTCGTGTAATTTAAAAAATATTCAACAAGGTTATTTCACTCCTGCGACGTTGATCATATTATAATAAGTTAAATACAGTTAACAACATCGTATTTACATTCATCTCGATCAAGCCAGAGAAATAAGAAGCTATTTATATAGCGTTTACACATATCTTATAAAAGGGAGGTTATTAAAATCGCTAATTTTGTTCATCTTGAACAAAATTGGCTATATTGGATTACCTTATACTAAATTCACTCACTTATTAAAAGGAGGTAATTAACATCGCTAGTTTTGTTCATCCCGAACAAAATTTGCGATATTGGATTACCTTCGATTAAATTTACTCAAAATTCGCTCTACACACTCATTCAATTTCATTCCAAAACCATTCTTTACTCATTCATCTTGTCAATTTCACGATTTTGTTAACTATATAACTTATATCTTATGCATTTTATTGCTGTGGTTACTACACATGTCACAGACGGTCACGAATTCACAAGTAGGTTACACATGCGATTCTTATTAATTATGGAAATCATTGAAATAAATATGTGATCAAATAGACACCTGCGATGGTCAGTACAAACCTGTTTGTATGCATGTAGGCCCATATTCACAAATCATTTCTCGTATTACCACAACAAAACCGTCGTAAATTCATGTACGAATAAGATTAGATGTGTGATTCATCATGCAGAGAGCAGACCATCTGGGAAGTGCTTAAAATGTCAACTCCAGTCAGACTGCATGAACCTAAGCAGGCCGAATAGGCCCGTTGCACCAAATCTTGTTTAAAATAATTTATTTCATGGAGTTCCCATGTGGTCCCTTTTCGTTTGACGGGTCGCAAATTTATAATCAAATAGACAGCTGCGATGCTCGGTTAAGACTTAAGAGTTCACTTGTAAGAACGTGTACATGTAAGGATTAACACATCGGGTCTGCGCTCAGGACGGCAGAACGGCACAAACTCTTGCAAACTATATCCCTCTTTGCCATTCGGAACATCACTCGGCCGTTTCCGTAAACTGTAACAGACCTCGGATGTATGTAAGGCGGATGGGTATGTAACAAATTCGTGCATTTTGTTAGGCGGAAACAGTTAAAGAAAACATAGCACGTTTACAGTAAATGACGGTTGAAAAATCTTAATTTTTGTAATGACGAATCATTCTCAAAAAATAAGATTTTCCATCCGTTATTTAAGAATTTAAAGATGTTTATATAAGGATACGATGGTTTCACGTCAGTTACTTAAACGTGTAGCGTTGATGACGTCGAATGTTTTCACTCAAAGTTTCGAGGGCCAACGCCATTTAAAGTGACGTCATCGAGTCTTTCTAATGTTTTCCCGTGATTTTTGAAAATAGTCCGTCTATGTACATCCGAGGTTGATCGTGAGATTGGCCGAGTGGTGTTCCGAATGCCCTCTTTGCATGTCAACTTACGTCCAAACCGGGTTATATT
This sequence comes from Fragum whitleyi, assembly GCA_948146395.1. Lineage (NCBI taxonomy): Eukaryota > Metazoa > Mollusca > Bivalvia > Cardiida > Cardiidae > Fragum > Fragum whitleyi. The sequence continues at coordinate 791,775 of OX411560.1, forward strand.
TTATAAACAGTTTATACCGTTTTGGTAACCCTTTTATTACGTCATTACACGTTTAAAGCGGGATACAGTTTCTTTAACATTATGTCTTGAACACGTGGATGATAACAATGTATAATTAGGTCACGGTACGTACATGTAAACGATAATTAATCAACATATAATAAGAGGGTTGATCCATTTTTTCTAGAACTGATTCAACAGACATTTGATTCATTATTACACTCAATGAAACTTTTGGCAATATAAAGCACGATTAAATACTACAGCCACCTTTCCGTGCTAGTTAATCCGTTGAAAGATTTCCACGAACATCATAATTTATGAATTTAAATCTTTGCGTACAGATTTTCCATTTGAAATCAAAACCGTTGCGTTCAAAAATAATTATACCGCTCTGTACAGTGATTTAGTTTCGGTTTGTACTGTAGCGTACACCACGGACTTTTTCAAGTGTCTATATTTCCTACACAAGGGGCTAAAACCAATACATTTTGGGTCATATTTAGGGCGATATCTTGTCTCCGTCTATAGACACATTGGTGCAGACATTTTAGGGAAATATGACGTCTACTTTCGTTTTGCGCTTCAATTTTAAATGTCATCAAAACACAATCTTGCAAGCCATATTACACGCAAACTGTGCGATAGGACGTAAAATCATAAATAACGATCGATAATTTATTCATTTCTGATTTAGTAAATGTTTTGATTGATGCACAGGATGACAGATTAAAGCAATTTCAAACAAAAATAAATAACATTCACTTTTTCATGAAAGACTATCCGCCATTTTTAAAATACCGTTGTAAACAAGCGTACAGAGTTTCCATACAGTGATGACATTACTTTAGGAATTTCTTGAACAACCCTCGTATTACAGTCAGTGTTAGTGTTATGACTTGTTCACGCACCTGTCAATAACGTCCATGTTTATTACCGCCACTTGTCAATCAAAATGTGACTCGTCACGCAAAGTGGACTATCTGTGATCTCCGTAAAAAATTATTTGATAAATAGATTAGTTTTAGCATGGGTCAACAAAAGAATGCATTTCGAAAGTGATCATGTAGGAAGGCGGAATTTTCATTCTATAACAACAGAAAATCAACCAGTTTCGACCAAAGCCCCCCCCCCCTCTCCCCCCGTCCGCTGAGTCTGGCAACGATTGACGTATCACTAAAGACTACAGTTGATTACATCGTGAAATTGACATTCATCTCAATCAAAACTATTCAAAATCGCTCACTCAGCGCTCCATTCACTCATTCCAAACATTCACTCAAATCGATCAAAAACGCTCTATAATCACATGAAAACATCGCGAAATCATTCGTTAGGACTACTATTTAAATCAAATCAATCAAATCATTCTACGATTTTATTGGCTGGTGAGGATTTTAAAGTGTCAAATTCAAATTCAAATTCCTTTATTGGTTTAAAAAATCCAGTTATAGGATTGTCACCAAGAACATACATACAATAAACATACAAGACAGAACTTATCAAAAGGTATATATCAGATGGGTATATAATCTACGATTAAAGAATCGATATAAAATATCAGCATACATATCGAGAGCCAGTGTACGATTGACCACGAAGACACACAAGCAGAAAAAAATACGTATATTTATTAAAGCGAGGGGGGGGGGAGGTAACAAATATCGCTAATTTTGTCCATCCTGAACAAAATTAGAGATATTGGATTACCTGTCTTTAATTTCTCTCAAAACTCGCTCCACACACTCATTCAATTTCATTCCAAAACCATTTTATCTTGTCAATTTCACGATGTTTTAGCTAACATATTGAAATTGAAAACCATTTCGATTAATATCATTTAAAATCAGTCACACAACGCTCTATTCATTCATTCCAATCACTCGCTCAAATCAATCATAAACTCCCTGAACTTATTGAAAAAAAAACAAAACATTTCGACATTATTCAAGACGATCAACGTTTTATTCAAACCAATCAAAGTATTCGAGGATTTGATCGGCGAATTTTAAAGAGTCTAAATTGTTCTTGAAAACACAAAAGCAGAAAACATTAAAAGGAGAAAAAAAATCGACAATTTTGTCCGATTGGACTAAATTATCAATTTTTGTTTTACCTCCTGTAAAATGATATCAGACATGTCAATCGATTTTTAGAAACAATTTGCATATTCATATGACCTTTTCCGGAACTATCTTTCTTCTACTGGTTCCAAAATCATTCAGTTTATGCTATTGGTTTGGAATCAATTACGGGGACTAATTATCAAGTTCGTGTCCAAAAAAAAATGCACAAAATAAAGATTCTTTGAAAACGAAACCAAGACGTCAGAAATGACGTCATTGTTCCTAGAAGTCGTCATCATTTCCAATAAATAGTGTTAATATGGTCCTGTTGACAGGAAAATTGTTTACATCACTTGATATTTTTGAAGCGTTTGCTTCACGTGTGTGCGATTGAACAAAACTCAAATGAAAGAAAATTTGTGTCGAGAGTGTAAACAAGAAAATTGAGCCTGTGCGTGACATTTCCAACAATTTAAAATATTCATGAGATGCAAACATTGAGTAGAGTAGATGGCCATATACTGTAAATATAAAGTAACCTGATTGTCTACAGATACTTTGAGACCTTTTCTATCTACTTAAAGCACAGTGAAGACTCTGGACAGACTGTGCAGATGCACATATTTGAAATTGTTGGAAATCTCACGCACAGGCTCAATTGTCAGTAATGTTCCTTTTAATGTGATGTGGAATGCCAAATGCCAATATGGTTTATCCTTGTGACCTGGCCAACATTCTGACCCAAGTTCCATGAAGATTGGACCATACTTGTGGCCTTAATAGTGTAAACAAGAACATTGTCATTAAGGTCCCTTTTCCTGTGATGTTGCACGAATCCTTCCAAATGCCAATATAGTTTGTCCTTGTGACTTGACAAACATTCTAACCAAGTTTCATGATTGTACCATATTGTGGCCTCTAGAGTGTAAACAAGAAAATTGTCATTAAGGTTCCTTTTCCCATGATATGGCATGGATCCTATCCATTTTCAAAATGGTTCATCCTTGTGACCTGACAAACATTTTGACCAAGTTTCATGGTGATTAGACCGTATTTGCGGCCTCTAAGTGTAAACAAGAAAAGTGTCATTTAGGCTTCTTTTTCCCTGATATAGCAGATCTATCCCATTTTCAATTGGGCTCATCCTTGTGACCTGACAAATATTCTGACAAATTTTCATGATGATTGGTCCTCATTTGTGGCTTCTAGAATGTAAAAACAATTGTTGACGTCTGACAAAGCACGGACGGCGCTTGATGGACGACAGACATTCAATGATCACAAAAGTTCACCTTGAGCATGATGTGCTCAGATATACTAACAAAAACTTCACAGAGCGGCGCATATACGCCCGATGGGGCTTGTCAGTAACCTTGGCTTGTCAGTAACGTGAGCTTGGATGATAGCTAAAATATTTCAAACAGACAGACAGACAACTGGTGCCATAACATAGTATGACCTTTTGAGTGTAAATTGAAAATGATTCCATGCACAACTGTATGCCAAACATTTATGTAGCAAGTTTAAGTTCATTCCAATTCAAAGTGTGACAAGTTGCTCACAAAAGAAATATAGTGAATTTCAATCAATTCAAGGGCAGATGATACAAGAAAGACCCGAGCTTTTTGCATTTATGAAGTCTTATGCATATTCAAATATCAGGGTTACATTATGGCAAGATTCATTTCAATCCAATTATTTGTAGGAGTTGTGCATTCACATGCACAAAAAAATCTGTAAATTTAAACTATTTTGTGAAGTAAAGGGCAGATAAATCAGGAACTACTTTTAATATGAAAATATATTAAATCCTAAGCACAAATAGACAACCTACAGAGTCATTATGGCAAGTTTCCTTTCATTCCCATCCAAAATGTAGGAGAAAATGAGCTGACAAGAAATTTTGTTTTTCATCAACTCAAGGGCAGATAATCCAAGATAACTCAGGAATGACTGGAGCAATTTGAATTGAAAAGTCTTATGCAAAACTAGATATCATAGAGAGTAATTGTGTCTAGGTTAAGCTCATTTCAATTGATAGCTAAGGAGGAGTTACACACAAAAAACAGTGATTTTTGCTTAATTCAAGGGCAGATAATTCAAGATTTCTCAGGAATAACTCCAGGGATTTGAATTTCAAAGGTCTTATGCACAACTAGACATCATAGAGAGTATGATTCCCATTGATAGTTTAGGAGGAGTTGCACCCACAAAAAACAGTGATTTTGGTTATATTAAAGGGCAGATAATTCAAGACTTCTCAGGAATGACTGGAGTGATTTGAATTTCAAAGGTCTAATGCACAACTAGACATCATAGAGAGTTATTGTGTGTAGTTTCAGCATATTCCCATTGATAGTTTAGGAGGAGTTGCACCCACAAAAAACAGTGATTTTGGTTATATTCAAGGGCAGATAATTCAAGATTTCTCAGGAATGACTGGAGCGATTTGAGGTCTTATGCACAACTAGACATCATAAGGAGTAATTGTGCCAAGTTTCAGCTCATTCCCTTTGATAGTTTAGGAGGAGTTGCACACACAAAAAATTGCTAATGGACGGACGGACGGACAGATGACCGGGGCCATAACATAATACGACCCTTAGTGCCTTTAAAAATTCTTACTCATGGTTAGCTATTTCTTGTTGTTTGACCCCTTTTAATGCCGTTTGACCCCCCTGAATTTAATAGTTGAGGGGGTCAATGAACTTCTAATTACAAACACTAGCAGGTTCCCTGAAAACACACGTTAGGATACACTTCACAGGGTACCATTTTATTGTGCTTCATCATCCATGCAGCTTATAGTTGAGAACATTGTGAATTTGACAAGATGAATGATTTTGGAATGATTTCAGAATGAGATTGAATGAGTTGGTAGAGTGAGTTTTGAGTGAAATTAAAGGGAGGTAATCCAATATTGCTACTTTTGTTCAAGGTGAACAAAATTAGAGATATTAATTACCTTCCTTTAATAGAATGTTTACATCATTCGCTTTGTGTGTCTTCGTGGACCAAACAGATACTTTAAAATCCACACTAGCCAATTAAATAGAATAATCTGATCATCTTAAACGATTTCAAAATGTTTCGAAATAATTTTGGAGCATTTTTGATCGGTTTGAGTGAATGTTTTGAATGAATTAATAATGTGCTGAGTGAATGATTTTGAATGATTTTGATTGGAATGATTGCCAATTTCAGGATATTTTTAACTGTATGAAGCTTTTCGGTATAAGAGGGTTGGATCATACAATTAGAGGTTTACTTTCCTAGTGTTACACAATTTTGTTTGAATTTATTTACACTCAAAAAAGGTCTTTATAAGGTGTTCATTTGACATATGCCCAATCAACTCTAGATCTGCCATGGTATCCTGAATGCATGGCAAATGGGTGATAACAATTGCTAATACATGTACTAAGCCAAAGTTGCTAAAGTGGGCTTGAAATATATAATAAACAATGAAGTCTTTGTGTCAAAATCATATTATTTGAGTCTCAAAAACAAATACAATGTATATATCATGAATGGATTATCAACTAAAATGCTAGACTAGAATAACAATATAAAACGATGCCGTAAAACGCCTATATGAAATCAGAAGAAATTACACATAGAACTATAGTGACAAAGAAATTTGTGTCATGAGTTCTTCCTGTGTACTATACATAGATAGCTCTACCCATTTATTATACTCATTAACCCTTTGCTGTTTAATCCCTGCTTTTTACGTGTCTGTAATTTTATGATTGAGAAAACATTGTGAAAAAAGAAGAAATTGCTTCTGATAAGCAATTACTTCTTTTTCCACACTATTGTCTACCCTACAAAATGGTTATTTTTCAAATTAAATCCACTTTTAATTTTCGTCTGCAAAACCTGCAGAACAGGAAAGGGATAATGCCCCTTTAGCAGGACCGTACCGGTAGATGCTTTTGACGTCTTTTAACCCCAGTGCTTCATGACGCTCTCCCAACATCAATATCATTATTCATTCATTTGTTCTACATCCAGAAATATGTTCTCAAACTATTTTACACACGGAATAACCTAATAAAACTACCTTCAGAATTAGAATTTTGTAACAATGAATATTGTTTCATTTTCGCTTTGAAGTGTCCATGAATAATGATTGATAGGGAAGCAGTTATATGCAAAGCAAAATCCTCAGGCTCCACGCTCGGACTTTACCTGCATATGACTCCTCTTCCATCAGACTTTATATTCACAGACACATCAAGGCAAAATAGAGGATATTGAATAAGTGGTCATTAAATACCGAATTTATTAAACAAGTCATCTATAAATAGATAAAAACAAGGCTGTGCCAAGTTTTTATCTGTTTTAGATGACGAGTTTAATAAATTCGGTATTTTATGAACACAAATTTGATATTCTATTTATAATATGACCCGAATTTTCTCGAAAAATCGTCAAATTCTTGAAATTAGACATTTCAATTTTCCGTGAAACTTATAACGCCGTTTAAAACTGACGTCACAATATATAAATTATGACGTCATTTAATAGTTATACCACTAGTGTAATAACAACCTTGTAATATCAAAAATATTCAACGGATTTATTTCACCTCCGTGACGTTGGTCATATTATAAAATGAAATTATTTCATACGTAGCCTTGTATTGACATGTCTTTCTACATAGGCTAGGAGAAAAGTGAAAGTTCTGGTCAGATTGTGCAGATGCACAGTCTGACCAAAGACTTTACTACAGTTAAGAACATTGTGAAATTGAAAAGAAGAATGATTTAGGAATGAAATTGAACAAGTGTGTGGAGTGGGTTTTGACTGAAGTAATCCAATATCACTAATTTTGTTCAAGATGATATTAATTACCTTCCTTTAATAAATGATACATGCTTTTTCTATTTGTGTGTTCTCATTGGTATCTACCTCATGTTATCTATATATCAAATATTTGTTTTTTGGAGCTCTAAAATGATCCCTTTTTTCATGTGATAGGGCAATTATGAGAAATTGTGAGAGTATTAAAATATAGGCTAGGAGAAAAATGAGAAATTGTGATAGTAGTGCAATAACGACTCGGATGAAAAATTAGATCTGTCACCAAACAGACTTATACTCCCAACCAGCACTTTGTCCTAGTACTAAAAAACAATTTTCAGACAAAATTCATTTGTGACCTTCACCTTTGACCTTCATGACTCAGAAATAAAAGGGCACTAAATTAGGTCACGGGCAATAATAGTACAAAGTTTCATGATTCAAGGTCACTCTGTTCTTGTGTCTGGAAACCAGAAGATTCAACAGGTGGACACACACAGTGAAACCAATATACCCCCTTCTACTTCATAGGTGGATGATGAAAATTGTGATGTTTTTAAAGTACAGTAAAACTTGTGTTAAGAGACTACCTAAAGGACCACCAAAAATCGGTTGTTTATGGGAATGGTTGCTTAATACAAATCTTATTATAAATTTGAGAGTTCATTTTGATCGCATTTATAGATTGTCGGTCAAGTTGTACTGAATCTATGATGTTTAAACCCATTAGAATCCTCTTATTGAGACTATTCTAAGGGTTCAAACAACATAAGATTCAACAATAACCAATTTTTCGTTAAGAATGTCCCCTTTTTCAGAGATTTTGCTTACAGTGAAGGGACTTTTTATGGTGGTCACTTAATAAAATTGGTTGCTTAATACATGTGGTCGCTCAAGCAATATCGACTGTATACCCTTACCTATGGTTGAAATGATTAAAATAGTGATAGCATAATTAGCATTCTGATTTATGTTAACATATATAGTTGTGAAAATCAAAATTGTGATAGTATTGTAATACAGGCTAGGATAAAATAATAAATATCATGTCAAAGAAAAGACTAGGATAAATTTTGGATAAAGTTTGTAAAAGCATTGTAATATATAAGTCATTATGAAACGGATTGAAATTTGAAATGAGCCTGTGCGTGAGATTTCCAACAATTTCAAATGTGCGCAAAGCAAAGACTCTGACCTGCCCGTGCATCCGCACAGTCTGACCAGAGTCTTCACTATGCGCTTAGTAGATAGATAAGGTCTAAAAGTATCTGTAGACAATCAGGTAACAATATACTTTCAGTTTGTAGCTGTCTATACTGCTCAATGTTTGCACCTTACGCACATTTCAAATTGTTGGAAATGTCACGCACAGACTCAAATCAGTTTTATGCTTAGATAGACACATACAGCTAGTAACATCATAAAATTGACGTTCATCTCTATTAAAACTATTTTAAATCATTCACTCAGTGCTCCATTTGCTCATTCCAAACACCCACTCAAACCATTCAAAAACGCTCCAATATCACTTAAAAAGATAAAATTGACAATTATATTCAAAGTAAAAATAGCTAGTGAAAACACAATTTCACTGATACATTTGAAAGTGTAAGCATCTGAATGGTACTGGCAGAAAAGGGAAGCAATTTGATAGAACCTTAATGCATATTCCATCAGAGGAAGGTATTAAATATTATTACTTTTGTTCATCCAGAATGAAATTAGTGAAAGTGGGTTTACACCCTTGAATTTCACTCAAAACTCACTCATCACACTCATTCAATTTCATCCCAAAATCATTCATCGTCAATTTCACGATGTTCTTCACTGTACATGGCTATCCATTTACAAAATCCTTGGATTTTATTGATACATACAAACAGATTTTTGTGTCTTAATCAATAATTTGGGAGATCACTGGGAACAAACTATACTCCAAACAGATTATGGAAAGTTTGACTAAAATAAACAGAATCGAGCAAACCTATAGTCCCCAAACCGGTAACCGGTGGGGGACTAATAAACAAGAGATGTTTTTAAACCTTTGTTCCTCCCACAAGAGCAGATCTCTGGCATATACCTTTTTCATTTTATCTTATACCTATACAAATATCCATGTGATAACATCCCATATGATATCTTTTATGAAAAAAATATCTAACTCGGTTGTGGGAATTAATGCAAAATAAGGTGTCCGAATTTTCATATTGGAAGAACTTTGTGGAAAAGAAGAAATTGCTTCTTAGATTTCTTCTTGGCCACAAATCCCCCCCCCCCTCAAGAAGATGACCAGTGTCTTTAAAAATACCACAAGCTCCAAGCAAATGTTATCTTCAATAACTTTTGTAGTGAAAGGATCTTTTGTTTCTCAAAATATTTGCGTATGATCCTGGGAGTCTATTGGACTCCTAACTTGCAACATGAATGAGTCTCCAGTGGTAAACATTGAGTCTAGGACTCCCAGACTCCCCAAAGTGTCTAACTGTTTACCAAAGCTTTGGGTACAACATGAATATGTAAACCTTTCTAGAATTTAATGAAAATCTTAAGTTTGAAGACAGAACAGATGGAAAAGGCATTCGGAACATCACTCCGCCATATCCGTGAACTGCAACAGACCTCAATGTATGTAAGGCAGATGGGTATGTAACAAAATCGTGCATTTTGTTAGGCGGAAATGGTGTAAGAAAAACTAGCACTGTAGATTTATAACCTTTACAGTAAATAACGGCTGAAAAATCTTAATTAAGATTTTAAAAATTTAAAAATTAAGATTTTTTCAGTCGTTATTTAAGAATCTAAAGATATTTATATAAGGATAAGATGGTTTCTCATCAGTGACTTGAACGAGTAGCGTTGGCGACGTCGAATGTTTTCACTCAAAGTTTCGAGGGCTAACGCCATTTTGACTGACGTCATCAAGATTTTCTAAGGTTTTCTAGTAATTTTTGAAAATAGTCCGTCTACGTACATCCAAGGTTGATCGTGAGATTGGCCGAGTGGTGTTCCGAATGCCATGTGCCCCTGATCTTATCAATACATGAACATAAAAATCACTAGAGAATTATTATTAGTGAATTGCACATCGCTATGACCTAGATTCAATGTTCTATAAAACAGAACTTGATTAGACTAGAGTTATTGAACTTTTTTTTATCAACCTTCTTCTGTAGATTACCTAGACAAAGATCCTGTAGAGAAAGATAACTCTGATGTTGCTACAGAAGATTGTGGAGAGTGATCTCCCCTATTTAAACCTCCATCTTCTTTCAGAAAACTACCTCCTGGTTGTGGAGAGCTTCTTCCAAAGGGAGATAACTCCCTACTGTTTTCCAGTCCATTATTCATCTTATCTACAGGGGATGCCTGCCCCTTTTCCTCTGGTGTAAGCCGTATGGGGCTGACCCCTTTAACCCCAAATTCCATTTTAAAATGGCGCTGGAGTTCCACTTTCAGTTGATTCGTTGATTTGTGAATTGAGGTGTGGCAGAGTTTGGCCTTGTGGATATAGTTTGAATTATGGCTATCATGGGCAAAGTCTCTGAGAACCTTACAGACCTGGACACATCCAGACACAATGTTCATACATGGACCTGCAAATATATTTCAAACAAACATATTCCATATATCGAGGATATTGAATGAGTGGTCATTAAATACCAAATTTATTAAATGAGTCATCTATAACCAAATAAAAGGAGGCTGTTGGGAGTTGTTGTCTGTTTTAGATGAATAGATTAATAAATTCAATATTTCATGAGCGCAAATTTGATATTCTATTCTAAATTTTTGTAATAATTTAAGGAAATTTCAGACATTTACAAGTGCAAGTTAATCCACGAATCATACAATCCTGTAAGAATTGACATTCTTGACTGCATTTTGACATCATTTTCACAATGAAAATATAACATTGCTAAATATTCTTAGCTCATTTGCATCATTATTCATGTAGTGTAATAACACCCAAGTAATATAAAAAATATTCAACTGTTTATTTCACTCCCACAATGTAGGTCATATTGTAAAGGTTATTGCTGCTAGAGGTGTAACAAAAGGTCAAACTAACGCTGTATTGTGATATTCTACCTTGAAATAGCAATAGCCCAATAGCATTTTTTTCAATTCAATAAATATTTCAATAGTTCCTAAGACTATCGATTGTTAGCAATAGTTTTTATGAAAATAAAAGTAGAACTAAATCTAGTTACTAGCTCCTTTTCTGAATGTATTCATCAGAGAACGAGATCAAATCCAATTCTTTTTAAGGGAATATCTGTAATTAACTTATTTGATCATTTACTTGCAATTGACAAGGTACACAGCATCTCACAAGAACAATATAACAATACAACCCAATAAAAAGTATGACGCTTTTACATTGATTATTATCTAATTTTTCTGTAAAAAAACTATTGTGATAGAATTGCAATAGTTATCTTACTATTGCAATACTATTCAAATAGAAACTTTACTATCATAATACTATTGTGATACTAATTTTGAACTCAATAGTCACCCCTAATTACTGATGGGGGCGGAAGAGCGATATAAGCCAACCACCTTGATACCTAACCTGACTTAATACTATTAATAATATACCTGTTGAATTGTCGGCCAAAAAATATCATTTTCTTAGAACATTGATCGTACAGATAAAAACATGAGTACCTTAGACCAAATACTTCGACCAAATACTTACAAGGATTACTGTAATACTCACCAACTAGAAAGCCATGAATGGCTTGAGTCGCTCCACAGGCATGAAATTCTTGTAAAAGCAAATAAATGTTTTGACTAGATTTTTAGAACTGATGTTGAAAATGATTCCATCAGTTACATTCTGAGAAAATGATTTTCATAGTTTCCACTATTTAACATATTGAGGAATGACCTCCGCCCATAAAATGCATATTTATCATCCAATCAAAATAATTTTTGGTACACTGATAAAGGGTCACTCAAGGATCATTCCAGTGAAATTTGGTTGATATCTAACAATTAGTGTCTGAGAAAATGATTTTCAAAGTTTCCACTATATAACATGTAGAGAAATGACCTTCGCCCAAAAAAAGCATATTTTCCATCCGATCACAATGATTTTTTGTAGACTGATAAAAGGTCACTCAAGGATCATTCCAGTGAAATTTGGTTGATATCCATCTGTAACATTCTGAGAAAATGACTTTCAAAGTTTCCACTATATAACATATAGAGAATTGACCTCCGCCCATAAAATGCATATTTTCCATCCGATCACAATGATTTTTTGTAGACTGATAAAGGGTCATACAAGGATCATTCATGTAAAATTTAATTGGTATCTATTGATTAGAATCTGAGAAAACTGACTTTTTACCATATTTGGAAATTAGCCACGCCCATTAAATCCATGTTTTTCATTGGATCAAAATTTCTTGAACAACTTTGAAAGAGGGTCACCCAAGGATCATTCCTGTGAAGTTTGGTTGAAATCCATCTAGTAGTTTCTGAGGAGAAGATTTTTAAAGAAAAGTTTACGACCGGACGCACGCACTGACAGACGGACGCACGACAGACACAACGCCATGACAATAGCCCCAGTGGCTTTCAGCCAATGGAGCTAAAAACCAATTTTTTCACAGTTTTTCCTTCATCTGATAACTGAAATCCTTTATCTTTAAATTTTTCTTCAATAACTAAACACACAAAGGCATGAGTACCTTAGACCAAATACTTACAAGGAATATGGTAGTATTCACCAAATACAAATTTTTGTACAGATTTTTTCTACATCTGATAACTGAAATCCTTAATCTATATATACTTCTTCAGTAAATAAACACACAAGGTAATGAGTACCTTAGACCAAATGATTACGAGGAATACAGTAATACTCAACAAATACTTTCTTTTCATCTGATAACTGCTAACTGTATTCTGTTTATAAATTCTTCTACAATGGGTAAACTCACAAGTGTATAAATTAATCAGATCAAATATGTTTGATAAAAAAGTCAAATAAAAAAATACTCACTAAATGCAGATTTTGTACAGATTTCTCTCCACCTAAAAACTGAAATCCTTTATCTTTAAATTCTTTTTCAAAAGCAAAACTTAAAGGAATGAGTCCTTACGGTTAAATACTTAAAAAAAAATATGGTAACACTCACCAAATACTGGTTTTTGTACAGCCTTTTTCTTCATCTGATTCTTCTCTTATAAAACAAGAGGACCCTGAGGGCCCTAAATCGCTCACCTGATATTTCAAGTAAATTATCATTAAGACTCCATTTCCTATGATATGGCATGAACCTTCCCATGTTCAACAGAGTTCATTCTTGTGACCTGGCAAACATTTTGATCAAGTTTCATGAAGATTGGACTTAATTTGTTGCGTTTGGAGCTCTTACGAGAAAATTGTCATTAAGGCCCCTTTTCCTGTGATATGGCACATATACTTCCCATTTTCAAATGAGTTCATCCCCTTGACATAACAAACATTCTGACAAAGTTTCATGATGATTGGACCATATTTGTGGCTTCTAGAGAGTAAACAAAAAATTGTCATTAAGATGCCTTTTCCTGTGATATGGCATGGATCCTTCCCATTTTCAATTGACTCCATTCTCATGACCTAACAAACATTCTGACCAAGTTTCATGAAAATTGGACCATATTTGTGGCTTCTAGAGTCTAAACAAGAAATTTGTCATTAAGGCCCCTTTTCCCGTGATATGGCACTGATCCTTTCCATTTGAGCAATTTTGATAAGGGACCACCCAAGGAATATTTCTGCCAAGTTTGGTTGATTTTGACCTATAAGTTTAGGAGGAGATGTCGTTTTAAGATATTGTTGACAAAATTGTCATTAAGGCGGCTTTTTCTGTGAAATGGTACAGATCCTTCCCATTTTCAATAGACTTCATCCTCATGACCTAACAAACATTCTGAACAAGTTTGATGAAGATTGGACCATATTTGTGGCTTCTAGAGTGAAAACAAGAAATTTGTCATTAAGGCCCCTTTTCCCGTGATATGGCACAGGTCCTTTCCATTTGAGCAATTTTGATAAGGGACCACCCAAGGAATATTTCTGCCAAGTTTGGTTGATTTTAACCCATAAGTTTAGGAGATGTCATTTAAAGATATTGTTGACAAAATTGTCATTAAGGCGGCTTTTTCTGTGAAATGGCACGGATCCTTCCCATTTTCAATAGACTTCATCCTCATGACCTAACAAACATTCTGACCAAGTTTCATGAAGATTGGACCGTATTTGTGGCTTCTAGAGTGAAAACAAGAAATTTGTCATTAAGGCCCCTTTTCCCGTGATATGGCAGGGATCCTTTCCATTTGAGCAATTTTCATAAGGGACCACCCAAGGAATATTTCTGCCAAGTTTGGTTGATATTAACCCATAAGTTTAGGAGGAGATGTCGTTTAAAGATATTGTTGACAAAATTGTCATTAAGGCGGCTTTTTCTGTGAAATGGCACGGATCCTTCCCATTTTCAATAGACTTTATCCTCATGACCTAACAAACATTCTGACCAAGTTTCATGAAGATTGGACCATATTTGTGGCTTCTAGAGTGAAAACAAGAAATTTGTCATTAAGGCCCCTTTTCCCGTGATATGGCACAGATCCTTTCCATTTGAGCAATTTTGATAAGGGACCACCCAAGGAATATTTCTGCCAAGTTTGGTTGATTTTAACCCATAAGTTTAGGAGGAGATGTCGTTTAAAGATATTGTTGACAAAATTGTCATTGAGGCGGCTTTTTCTGTGAAATGACACGGATCCTTCCCATTTTCAATAGACTTCATCCTCATGACCTAACAAACATTCTGACCAAGTTTCATGAAGATTGGACCATATTTGTGGCTTCTAGAGTGAAAACAAGAAATTTGTCATTAAGGCCCCTTTTCCCGTGATATGGCACGGATCCTTTCCATTTGAGCAATTTTGATAAGGGACCACCCAAGGAATATTTCTGCCAAGTTTGGTTGATTTTGACCCATAAGTTTAGGAGGAGATGTCGTTTAAAGAAAAAGTTGACGCCGTGACGGACAGACGGACAGATGGACAGACGGACGCCGGACAACGATCGATCACAATAGCTCCCTTGAGCACTTCGTGCTCAGGTGAGCTAAAAAATGAGAACTTAAGGTCAAATACTTACAAGAAATACGGTAATACTCACCAAATACAGATTTTTGTACAGTTTTTTCTTCATCTGATAACTGAATTCCTTTATCTATAAATTCTTCTTCAGTAGCAAAACACACCAGGGCATGACTTGCTGAAAATAAAAAGAGGACACTAAATTGTTTGTTTCAGTTTAGGATCATTTCACTGGTTTAGCCGTTATATTATGAAGTAATATTCTACTGAGCTTTCTTAATAATTTAGTGAAAACTAATTCAGAAAATTTCTTTTTTGTATATGTTCCTTCCTGTCTAATGCAACAAGCTGAAAATATATTAAGATTAAATTCAGTAACAGAACTTGTATTAGACTTCTAAACTAAATTTTCATCCTCAAAAATCTGAAAATATTTTCTTTTTTTATCCATGAAAACTTGTATCATGTGTACCTTGGACAAGCCCTTTTTGTCATTCACCTTATGTTGAATGAAAAATATACTTAAATTAATTGTTGTATAAACTTTTGAAAAAATATTAGGATAACAATTAATTTCATATTTAATTTTGGCCTTATTTAGACAAGTCTTTAATTTTGAAAACAAATGAGTTTAACAAGAGATGTTTGCAAAGCATTTATGCCCCTCTTAAGAGGATGTCAAAGGTATATTCTATGTCAAAAAACAAAGGGCAATAACTAAAAAAATATGAATAGAGAAATGGTTCTTGAGCACTGCTTTTCTCCTTAATAAGATCTATTCACCTAGATCTGTGAAGTTTCATGATTCTAGCTTTTTGAGATATGCTCAGGACAAAAAAAAATTCTACAGAGTGACTGATGGACCGACCAACAAGTGAAAAGCAAAATACCTCCTCTTCTTCAAATGGGGGCATAATGATACTTTATAATATGACCTACGTCGCGGGAGTGAAATAAACCCGTTGAATATTTTTGATATTACAGGGGTGTTTTGACACTAGTGGAATAACTATGCAAATGAGCTTAGGGCATATAGCAACGCTATATATGGCATCACTTTGTACATGTTTACTTTTCATAGGGGCGAATCAAGGGATATTGGTGGTTTAAAAGAAATCGTTTTATGCGAACGCCTAAAAAAGCAAAAGACAGATATATAGCCCTAAAACTTTGAAGTATAAAAATTTGTAATACTGTTTCTCGCCCGGGTATATGACGATTAATTCCCGGCAGTAAAAATGAAGTCAACCCTCGCCTACGGCTTGGGTGACATCATTTTTTCCAGGCAGGAATAAATCGTCATATACCCTGGCGAGAAACCGTATAACTAATACTGAAATACCTGCTAGCACTGGTTCACAGAAGGTGACAACTCTTGCATGATGTTGTGGAGATTTATCTCCCTTGTATGACTTGATACTCGCAATCAGGCTTCCCGCAGCACAGGTCACACTCTTGATTCCGAGTTTGAATTGATCTCTCGTCGATGAATCGCCTGCGTGTTCACTTGCATTTCGACAGTTATCAGTCAATATGGAGATATATTTTGATATGTTAGAACAAATATCCATGATAAATGTTGCCGTAAGTTCATCCATCCTTGCACGCTTTAATTGATTGCAACTCAATTTAATTTCCAAACCCGCGTAAGATGTGTTATATTTATCAACTAAAGGTTCATCGTGAGTATTAGCATTGTTACATTTATCTGAATTTTGACTAGAATATTTGTCTGGATTTTGACTATAATACTTGTCCAAATTTTGACTGGAACTATTTTTACCCGTGGCTAAACAATCGTACGTCACATGATAGCACAACTCGACTAATACTGTCACAGAATCGCTAAGCCTGTACAACATATCACATAAAACTTTCCATCGACTCTCAAAATCTCCCATTGTCTTGACGATGTCCCCTACAATCTCATTGGTCAGGTTTAAGGACCCTTTTATCTGTTCTTTAGCTGCTGCAATAGATACTTGCACCCCATTGGTTGATTCTGTACAAATGGGGCGGAGTGTACCAGAAAGTAGGAGGAGCTCAGCTACAGAATGGATCTTGGCTTGTGTTTGGTCACAGTTCCTGGTGACTGTGTGAGAATGGTAACCAGTCATTCTGGACTTCATTGACAGGCCTCAAGGGACACAACTCCCTGGACACGCCTCCTAGATATGCCTTCTGGCCACGTCCTCACAACAAGATCCAATTAAAGCCCATTCCTTCCAGGTCGATCTTTGAAGCCCTCATCTGCAATTACATAGAAATATTTTGAACACTCATCAAGGTTTTTGAAATACCTTTAAAGCTCTAATACAACCCCAGGGTACTATTATAGGCATCGTATTTTTATTAGAAGGGGCGGGGGTTTATTAGTGGTTAAAAGATGTAAAGACATAAAATAATTGACCAAAAATACCACTACTATTTTATTTACTTTTGTGTACAGTGAGGCTTCCAAGCATTTTGATTAATCCAGGGTATGGTACTATTCTCAGAAAACCAAAGAAAAAGTGAAAAAAATATTTTCAAGCATTGAATTAACACAAGCTTAAAATTTGCTTGGGGAAAGATACATTGACCCATCATTGAATTTATGGCATTATTTATTAGGTCCAGTGAATAGGGCTTAATAATAAAAGGCTTCAAGTTTTCCAAAATTCTAGCTAAAAATGGTCAATTGTGATGCACGAAGAGGGTGAGGGGGGTATATAAGAGCATGGGGCTGTATTAGAATTATTATGTTATGTCTTTTCTACCTTTGTCCCCTATCAAATTAATAGACCAGCAATTTTCCAAACAAACTGTTTACAAAATGGATATGAGTTGGGATTAAGGCAGGTTCTGCAAATATGAGTTGTTGAGATCTGGACGGAACTGCTCTTATTGCAATTTATAACAACCCCATCCATAAAATGATACAGCATTTCTGTCTAAGCAGCTCGAAATCCAATCAAATAGACAAGAAATAACTGTTTAAATCCTGCCATAAACTTGTTATTATTATATAATCCTCATTGGTGATGATTTAAAATTCATCAATCAAATGAAGCCTGCATTGAACTAATAAAACCTACCTGATAACATAACATAGTATCAGTCCGTCTATTTTTAGAATTAATTTGCCCATTTTCATATACTTTTACCTGAATTTCTTTGATTTTCAGGGGTTTATTATAATTAAGTGCTGAAAAATTATTGCATGATAAATAGAATAACATGTTAGTGTCTTTAAATATCTATGTTATCTGGTCTCTGCTTCGAGAAATTATCATGACTGGGTACATGATAAATTCTCCCAACATCAACCAGATAACATGGATATTTTAAGACATTAACATGTAGTTCTCTATATGCTACCCCTCATCAAGCTTGGAAAAAATCTTTCTTTGCAAAATTGTATCAAATATTATAACTAAGCTCTTGATGCACTTGTTTTGCATCTGTCTGAGTATCTATTTTCAAAATACAAAAAATATCTAAACTTTCCTAGTTTAAGCACATTGTGACAAAAACCAAGTGGAATAGACTGAGATCAGACTGGGCATATTTATGTGCAGTCTGATCTTTGCCATACCTCCTGCATATGCAGAAATATTCCAAGTTCAGCATGATCAGTATTGAACACACAAGTAGGGATAATTCTGGCTCAGAAAAGCATGTGCAGAAATATCTCATTTAGCTGAAACTTAGGAGAAATTCAGAGTTTTTGGTGAGATATTTTAACTAATCAATGTCTCAGCTCAAAACAGTTGTAACTGCCTATATAATTATAATTGCGCGGAGCCAACAAAATCCTTCACTACATTGCATTTTGCTTTGATATCTTCTCTTATTAAGTCAATTTCAATTAGATTTCTGGCAGAAAAATGAGTGAATCACTCAATATTTCACCCAAAAATGATCCCTGCACAAGAAATAACTCATACAATCCTTCCATAAGTTAAGTATATTCCTCACCGATGATGTTTTAAAATATGTTAACCTAAAGCAAACTATTGATCCTATGACAATAAAATTTTACAACTTCTACCTCAAATGTCAATGGCCCAATAACATTTTACTCTCTTTACTCTTACAATATATCAACCACTTTTCCTCATACCAATTTAGTTTGTAATGTTCACAAATCATACATGTCAAGTGAATATGTTTGCGGAGGTATTAATGAAGTTTCAAAATATATTACAGTTATATTGCAGCTGCTAATGCACCTAACTAAGGTTCCCTGTCATCTCAAACAGGTATAATCAGAGCCATCAGATGCTCATCCCAATAAGGCCAAGTAACTTATCATTTGCAAATTGGTAGGAGAAAGATAACTTATGTCAAAATGACCTTTGTTAAATGACAAATGAGCATTGTATTCTAATGTTACAACTATAATAAGTATTATCTTACTAAGAATATTCTATCAAGTTAAACAAGAGCATCCCCCTTGAAAGCATAGATTTCCCTTTTGTTGGTGAACTTGTGTGCAAAGTTTAAAGTGAAAGTCTTCAGTGGAACCAGATATATCACAAAATGCCCAATTTTTTCCCACAACGGCGATAAAGATGACAACATAGCCAAGGCTAAAGCAATACCTTGGGTTTTCTCAGAAAACACAGCCTCCTAAAACAGATAGGATACATTACAAGAGCTGTTGGAGGACAGCAAAGCTTGAGAATGACTATTCCTAGTGCTGGAAAGTAAGGTAAATCAATTTAGACATTGGAAAATTCCATTAAATCCAATGAGTCTTTTTCTAAACATGATATTACAGGCAAGGAAGCATGTGCCAAATTTCTTAGCCATAGTTTCAAAAGAAACAATAGATATAACAGTAACTGATAACCATCAGTTGCACATAACAAGAGGACCAAGATGGTCCTAGATCGCTCACCTGAGTCTCTTTGACCCCTGGGACATCACATTAATTAGATAGGCAAATGTCAAAAAGAAGAAATTGCCTAAGATCAATACCATGGAATGTTTTCAGCAAATAGCAAGACAGATATGCCTGTTTGCTTTTTGATTCTATGTAAAAAGGGATGCACCCAGCTGGACCCAAAATGAGACCCCAGGGTCTTGATATGACCAAACTTGGAAGAGGTCCATAAGATGATGCTACATACTAAATATGAAAGCTGTCTGCCTACTGGTTTCAGAAAAGATGATTTTTGAAGGTTTTCATATTTTCACCCTTTGTGCTCAGATGAGCTGAAAGGGATGCGCCCGGGTGGAGCCCAAATATGACCAAAGGGTCTTGATATGAACAAACTTGGTAGGGGCCTACTAGATGATGCTACATACCGAAAATGAAAGCAGTGTGCCCTCTGGTTTCGATTAAAGAAGATTTAAAAAAAATTCGCTCTTTGATTCTATGTAAAAAGGGTTGCGCCCGTGTGGAGCCCAAATATGATCCTAGGGTCTTGATATGAACAAAGTTGGTAGAGGTCTACTAGATGATGCTACATACCAAATATGAAAGCTGTCTGCCTTCTGGTTTCATAGAAGAAGATTTTTAAAGATTTTTATATTTCTACCCTTCGTGCTCATAAGAGATAAAGGGATGCACCCGTGCAAAGCCTAAATATGACCCAAGGGTCTTGATATGAACAAACTTGGTAGAGGCCCACTAGGTGATGCTTCATACCAAATATGAAAGCTGTGTGCAATCTGGTTTCAGACAAGAAGATTTTTAAAGATTTTCGCTCTTTGATTCTATGTAAAAAGGGTTGGGCCCGGGCAAAGCCCAAATATGACCCCAGGGTCTTGATATGAACAAACTTAGTAGAGGTCTACTAGATGATGCTTCATACCAAATATGAAAGCTGTCTGCCTTCTGGTTTCAGAGAAGAAGATTTTTAAAGATTTTCATATTTTCACCCTTTTTGTTAAGGGTAAAGGGAAAGTTAAGGGTGGATTTCATTCATTTGAACAACTTTGGTAGAGCTTGACCCAAGGAACATCCCTGCCAAGTTTCATCAAGATTGGCCCACTGGTTAAGGAGGAGAAGATGTTTAAAGAAAATGTGGACGACGGACGACGGACGACGCACGACGGACGACGCATGACTGACGACGGACGACGGACATTCTACGATCACAATAGCTCACCTTGAGCACTTTGTGCTCAGGTGAGCTAAAAACTGAACCAAGATTTCCAAGTATGAGCATGGTTAATATTTCACTAAATTTAATAATTCATCAGTCTCTCTGTGTCAGGAGGCTCATATGAAGGTCAAAGAAGAATTTTCATTTCAAAGTAACCAAGCAATTGCTTCTGTAGATACAGAGATATGACTGCAATATACAACAGTTGAACATAAACAAGAGGGCCGTTGGCCCTGGGTCGCTCACCTGAGAAAAAAGCTTCATTACCTAGGTATGTCCATGCAACCACAGAAAGAGAATTTCACTTATTCAATCAGATAACATTTGAAATAATCCCCCCCCTTCTGCTTCTTCCCTGGTCATTAATTATTTAAGCTTTTTTCATAAAAGGTCTGTGATCAGCTTATCTATGCCAGATATACAGGCTGAGTCTGAGACTTTTAAAGTTTTCTTTAATGAGTTGATCAATCCATGTCAAATATAAAGGCTGTAGGGATTCAAAATTCTCAACAAAGCACTCCCCCCTCCCCCAAGATGCTCTGCACCTGGTCAATCTACAGTCATGATTTTAGCTAATTCAATTAATGTACATATGCTGATCATCCATACCAATTTTCAAGTCTGTAGGACTCCTGGTTCATCAGAAAAAATTTAAAGATTTCAAAAATGATCCAAAGTACTACCCCCTCCCCAAGACACTCAGCACCTGGTGACCCTTCAGTCATGATTTTAGCTATTTTTATTAATGTCAATATATTGATCACCCATGACAATTTTCAAGTCTTTAGGGTTCCTGATCCAGGAGAAGAATAAGGTTAAAGATTTCAAAATTGATCCAAAGTACTACCCTCTCCCCTCTAATGCTCCGCATCTGGTGGCCCTACATCCATGATTTTAGCTATTTTATTTAGATTTATATGCTTATCATCCATGCCAATATTGAAGTCTGTAGGGCTCCTGGTTCATGAGAGGATGAAGGTTAAAGTTACAAAATTTTCACAAAAGTACTACCCCCTCCCCCCTGGTGCTCCGCACCTGGTGGCATTACAGTCATGATATTAGTTATTTTTATTTAGGTCATGCAAATTTTCAAGTCTGTAGGGCTTGTGGTTCAGAAGAAGAAGAAGGTTAAAGATTACAAAATTTTCACAATAGTACTACCCTCTCCCCCCCTGGTGCTCTGCACCTGGTGAATCTACAGTCATGATATTAGCTATTTTTATAAAGGTCCATATGCTGATCATCCATGCCAATATTCAAATCTGTTGGGCTCCTGGTTCAGAAGAAGAAAAAGGTTAAAGATTACAAAAGTACTACCCCTCCCCCCTGGTGCTCCGCACCTGGTGAATCTACAGTCATGATTTTAGCAATTTTGATAAAGGTCCATATGCTGATCCTCCATGCCAAATTTGAAGGCTGTAGGGCTTGTGGTTCAGAAGAAGAAGAAGGTTTAAGATTACAAAATTTACCCAAAGTATTACCCCCCCCCCTGGTGCTCTGCACCTGGTGGCCCAACAGGTATGATTTTAGCAATTTTTATTAAGGTCTATGAGTTGATCATCCATGCCAAATTTCAAGGCTGAAGGGCTGCATGTTCAGAAGAAGAAGAATTTTAAAGATTTTCTTAAATTTTTAACTTTGGTTGCCATAGCGAGTTTTTCACCGATTTCAATTCTTTTAGCAACTCTTAAAGGGATCACCTAAGGAACATTTCTGCCAAGTTTGGTTAAAATTGGCCAAGTAGTTTAGGAGGAGATGTCATTTAAAGAAATTGTTGACAGACGATCGACGACTGACGCCGGCCGGACGCCGGACAAAAGGTGATCACAATAGCTCACATGAGCACGTTGTGCTCATGTGAGCTAAAAATAAACCTAAAATTTTAAGTCCAAAAAGGGTTAAAATCCCAATAAATTCAATAACAGACTAATGAACCTTTGTTTTGATGATGGTTATGGTAACAGAAGCATGCTTAAGGTTTCCAAGCAAAAGATTTAGTAGAAACAGAGATATTACAGATATACATCATGCAGTTGTATGTAAAAACTGAACCAAGATTTCCAAGTCCTCCTTGGGACTCGAACCCGCAACTACCAGGTTACAAGTTGAGCATGATAACCACTCAGCAACAAGCCAGACTTTATAACAATCTTATAATCATATTGCTGTGACTAGAGCACCTTACATTATTAATTCCTGGTATTTCAAACAGCCTTACATCTTTTGAAATGCACACTCAACATACCAATGACTGAATTTGAAAGGCCAACATGTAGACTGGAAAGATAAAGCTAGAATTAATATACCGTTAAATTCTAAAAGAGCCCCATCCTCTAATAAAACCACATCCCACTCTTTGTAGATTGAAATCGACCATTTTTTATTTGATATTACTAAATCTTGAAGTTTCTTATAAAGGCCCATACCCATAAAATCAAGGTCACTAAAAATTCAGCAGAGTTTTTGTGAACCTTTTCCTCCAATCAAATGTTAATATTTTGTGCGGATAATGTTTATTTTTAGGCCATTTTTTCACCATCTTAACTAATATTAATAGTTCAATGCGAAAAAGTTGTAACTTATCATTATTAATTTTATGGGCAGTTAGTCAATTGCTTCACACTGAGCCATCAATATGTAGTGTAGCCTCTAATAAAATCCCATCCCTTTCTATTAGAGCTTTTATGGTATAGTAGTACTCAAGGTAGAATCACTGAATTGCATTGTATAAAGTTCAAGGCCTTGCATTACTATTCAAATATACTTGGAAGGGACCCATTTTACATATAATCCTCATAAATTGATGGCTCAGTGCGAAACAGCTGTAACTGCCTATACATTTATAGGCAGTTACAACTGTTTCCCACTGAGCCATCGAATTATACATAAATTATGATAAGGTGCCCCTAGCAAAATGAATCATTTACCTTTTTATATACATATTGATTTGCATTGATGACACTGTATATTCTGTGTTATTTTCACTTGGCAGCCTGTGGCTTAAGCCTTGTTTACATTTGGCTTACGGAGCACGTACAGCGCTCGTACTCGCAGTTACTCCAAAATAGTGTGGTGCCTGTGCGGCAGCACAGGGTGTCTGTGCGCTCATCGCACAGTTTTACAGGTGCCATGGACCCTTGCGATTTTGGTTTAAAACAAGAGGCCCAAGAGGGCCTGTATCGCTCCACTGGCTTTAAAATCTTTAGACTTTGATTAAATAAAGCTTACTTTAAATGAATACATTAACACTCCCAAATCTCCTAAGACCTATTTTATAATGATTTACTGGTTCTGGTCCATAATGCACCAAATATTAAATCACAATGCAACCCTTTTCCAATCTTATTAAAACTTAATGTTCAGAAGGAGATGTTGTTCAAAGATTTTGGGCTCAAAATAGGCCCTGCCTGCCAAGCCCATATTTATGGCCCAATCAAAATTTCTTGAACAATTTAAGTAAATAGTCACCCAAGAAACATTCTGGTTAAGTTTCATTGAAATTGGCTAGATTTTGGCCTCAAAATAAGCCCCACCCAGCCATGCCCAAATTTATGGGCCAATCAAAATTTAGCAAATAATTTTTTAAAAGGGACACTCAAGGAACATTGTGGTAAAGTTTCATTGAAATCAGCCAAGTGGTTCAGGAGAAAATGAAATTCGAAAATTTCAGGCTCAAAATAGGCCCCACCCTGCCTTACCAATATTTATTGACCAATCAAAATTTAGCAAACACTTTAAGTAAAGGGTCACCCAAGGAACATTCTTTTAAAGTTTCATTGAAATTGGCCCAGTGGTTCAGGAGGAGATTTCGGGCTCAAAATAAGCCCCGCCCTGCCACGCCCATATTTATGGGCCAATCAGAATTTCTTGATCAATTTAGGTAAAGGGTCACCCAAGGAACATCTATGCCAAGTTTCATTGAAATCGGCCCAATAGTTTGGGAGGAGAAGATTTTTAAAGATTTCAAAGTGAAAAAATGCCACACCCTGCCAGGCCCAAATTTGGGGGCCAATCAAAATTCTTTGAACAGTTTAAGGAGAGGGCCACCCAAGGATCATTTCTTCTTAGTTTCGTTAAAATCCGCCCATTGGTTTGGGAGGAGAAGATGTTTAAAGAAAAAGTTTACGCACAGACAGACGGACGGATGGTTGCACGCACGCACCACGGACACTCCTCCATGACAATAGTGGAGCTAAAAATAGTTATACAAGTTTTTAAGAATTGCAAAGACTCGTCTTGAGGCATCGCACTATGGCCGCACGGACATTGCACACCCACCTTGTGATATTTTGCCTTTGAAGGTTATTGATAATCCAATGGTCCCCATGCCGATACCCTACGATGATCGTAAGGCGGCTGCAAGGTTTAGAGTGTAAATAGTTGACAAATCGCACAGTCTCCATGCAGGGATCACACGATTACCCTGCGATCCCCGCACAGGCACCTCAATGATTCTGTAATTATTTCATGAAAACCATTGCAGACACCACACCATTTTGTGAACACATACTATGCCGTAGAAAATAAAATCGTACGATGGCAAAAATATCATATAAGAAATCACAGGCTGCCATATCGTATGGGGACAGTGGCATATGTAAACTAGGTATTAGCCATCATGTTATTTGGCAAGTTTAGTTTTTCAATATTTTGATTTTTTCAAAAGAAAGTGGGCATCATGAATGCATGTAAATAACTGTATCCTAAATTGATTGATTGAATGGAGTTTTACACTGCTTTCAACATTTTTTCAGTTATATCACGGCCACTTGAGCACCTAACAATAGATTCCTGGTATTTCTCTCACCAGTACAACCATCACATCCTTTCCTAGCCTCCAGCTACTATCTCACATAGTTCTACGATGTGAGAGACAAATAGTCAGATAGAATGAGTGCTGCTGTCGAGGATCGAACCAGGGAGTGGGCATTATGAATGAGTGTAAATAACTGTATCCTAAAACCAAAACGATTAATATGTTAAGTACTGGTAAATGTAGTAGCATTTCATCTTTGAATTCCCAGGGGTGTGGAAATACAAATTTTCTCAACTTGTCCATGGACAAGTAAAGGTCTATTTCCTTCTTGTCCAGGATAAAAATTAACTTGTCCTCTAACAATAGATTAATAAATATTGAGAAAATATTGTTTTTAATGAAGAAAATGCTGCATTATATTTTTCTTCATTAATTACAATACTTTCTATCCTTTGGTACAATTATTAGGATCACTTTTCTCCTAGATCTTTTAACACTTTGCAACATCCTAGAAGTAATGAATTTTAACAGTGTTAACCGCGATTTCCTAATAATTTTCATTAGAAATCTGGGTTAACATTGTGAAAGAATATGTGGTCCGAAATGTTGCGGAACTATTACGGGTCAACAAGACTAGGCCTCTCCAGGCTTGAAAATTCTACTTGTCCGCTCGTCCTGCATGATTTTTTCCTTCTTTGTCTATATAAGTAAGACGAGTGGATTTTGCCAAATTTCACTTATGAAAAAAATGTATCACTTTATTTTTCTATAAATATATATTGTAGGACAAGTAGGAACTTCAAGAATTTTCAAGCGCTTGTCTCTTGATATTTCATTATGATGGCTCACTGTGAAACAGTTGTAACTCCCTATAAACATATAGGGAGTTACAACTGTTTCGCACTGAGCCATTGATTATATAATATCATGAAGTAAAGTGGAAAGTTTAATCACTCAAGAAAGGGACTACTTTGTGCATAATCTTACAAAATAGCTGTATGCTCAATTTGTTTTCATTTGGGAATAAAACCAACCAGCTGACAAGCGTCAATCTCTGGTATTGAATACCTGAGCTAAGCCTTTATTATGACTTCAAAGTCAAGGTCAAAACAAAAGGTGATAATATAAAATATACCTTAGAATGAGGTTTACAGGTATATTGAATAATGTCCGGTGCAGTATTTTCGGAGAATCAAGGTGAAACCTAAAGCAATCATTAGTAATGACAACTTTTAACTACCAACCTAAGTACATTGCACACATTGATTAACTATCGGTTAAGTGTGCTTATATATCCATGGGCGGATCTAGCGGGGGGTCGGGGGGTCCAGACCCCCCCCTGGAATTATCCGGAACCCCCCCCCCCCCCCTGAAAAATATGGTGATATTAAATTTTGACTTGTAAAAATTAAAGCAAATTCAAGATTGTGTGTTTCAATGAGGTTTGTCAACCGAAGTTTAATCTTATGAATGTACACAACTCAAAACTCCCATTCAAATAAATGTGAAATTATATTTTTTTTGTTGAGCACGATACGCCCTTGGATATTTAAACTTCGTTACATATACTAATGTTCTGCTTGCGATGCATCATCTGAAATGTTCCGTTGTTGATGCATCGCACATCAGAAAAACGAGAACTCGACAAAATCCAGTCTGATTTGCCTCGCCGCAGTAGAGGTCGAAATCTTGTTACATGATTGGTACTATCTTCTTTTATACAAATTAACATCGGAAATGTTGCTGTTTAGCCTAAACACATTTACAAAATTTCATATGAATAATCCTTCCATTCGCCCAGGATTTACGTTTTCTGTTCAGTTTGGTTTTTGGCTACCGCAACACACATCACACAATTTTCCGATCGTTGCAGTCAAGAGCGAAAACGGTTATACTCTCACATTTATTGATTTAAAAGGGGTATGATACTATTTTCTGTTGTTTAGGAAGATTTTACTATCCTGAACACATTGACAAAATTTCATACCGATAAACCCTTCCATTTGCCCAGGATTTACGTTGTCTGTTCAGTTTGGTTTTTGGCTACCGCAACACACATCACACACTTTTCCGATGATAGCAGTCGAGAGCGGAAAGGTAAACAGTTAGTATCGGATTTTCGGAAAACAAAGTTGCGTCATTGCCGTTTTTAGTAGAAACAATCAGGTCAGCAGTTTTGCGTCACTCAGCAACATTTTATATTGACAATAAATCAGTTGCTCTCGGACTGTCAGTGAGTACACATCGTTGTGTGATTAAAACATTTTTCGAACATATTTCTCGTGAGGACTGAATTATGCTTGACGTAAACGAATTACATACAGCCTTTCTAAAGGCGTCAAAGCATGGGTGGCAGACTTTAAAATGCCAAGTTTCTCTGCATGCCCAAAACTTCAAGACAGATCTGTCTCCCTACGCGGCCTCAGTGGCTGATTTACAATATGCAAATGTTGATACAATTTCCAAGTATCTCTACCCCGATGATGGACCACAAAACATGACTCCAATTGCAATTTT
Organism: Fragum whitleyi; assembly: GCA_948146395.1. Taxonomy (NCBI): domain Eukaryota; kingdom Metazoa; phylum Mollusca; class Bivalvia; order Cardiida; family Cardiidae; genus Fragum; species Fragum whitleyi. The sequence goes on from OX411560.1 coordinate 820,127, forward strand.
TGGTGATGGCAATTGCTTTTACAGGGCACTTTCAATGGCTTTATTTGGTCACGAGGATAGACATTTGGAGTTAAGGCTCGGAATCGTGTGTGAGATTGTGATGAACATTAGGTCATACCTTACCCAGGATACATACACAAAAATGTCCAGTGCACCAACTGATATCAAATATGTAACTGAATCATCCATTTCGGACGACTGTTACGTTGCCCAAAACCCCGAAAAGTCAATGCAAAACGAAATAATCAAATCCATTCAAAGCGGCACATACTCGAGCATTTTACACTTTTTCGCTGCTGTTAATGCCATAAATCGCCCGATACGTAGCATATATCCTCGCATCCAGAATGTTGCTGTGAACCGAGATGTGTGTAACCAGCTCATACTACCGAAACATACACCAACAGCTATTGCAAGCGATGTCCCAATTAATATCATGTGGACACATGCAGAGAACCATGACCCTGTGAACTAGACCCCAAATCACTTTGTAGTATGTTTTGATAATGAAATTATTCATCCGTACCCAAGCGAGCCCCCACTGAAAAAGTCAAAGTATCCAAATGCTGACAAGACAGACGAAGAAAGAAAAGATGCCAAAACTGTTCCTGAAAGAGAAACAATGCCTGAAAAAGAAACTATGCATGAAAAAGAAACTATGCCTGAAAAGGAAACGCTGACAAAGGAAACGGGTTCTGTTCATTGTGACTTGAAAACAGACCAAACCCTACCAAAATCCAAAGTTGGAGAAACCCAAGAAAAAACACCAGCAAACTCTAACATGGGTGAAAACAGTGAACAAAACTTACCAAACCCTAACCTAAAAGAAAATAAACATCAGATGAAACTAAACTTCAATAAGAAGGTTCCTGAAACCAAAGATTCTAACCTAAAGGAACCTATCACAAAAGAAAGCCAATATCAAAACTTACCGAAATCGAATACCACTTGCGAAACAAGTAGCGAAAAGACTGACAGCCCTTATGATATTGGAAACATAGTAACTGGAAACAAATCCTTGCCGAGCATGTCAGTTGCAGACAAGATTAACTTCATAAACAACCAACCCAAACCGGAATCACTGTCTGGTTTGAAACCCCAAATAAAGCAAGGCAAAGGAAAGAACACCAAGGTGAAATCATTGAATTTTCAGCCAGGGTGGATTAAACAGCACCGTTGGCTAACGTACAGTACAGTGATGGGTGGAGGACTATGCACGGTATGTGTTCTGTTCCCCCAGAGTGATTTACAGCACCAACATACGTTTGTTACAAGACCTTTCACAGCTTATAAAAAAGCGCTTGGAAAAGATTCATATCTGAGAAAACATGAAGAGTCATGCAGAATACCATAAAAATGCCAAAAATGAGTACCAGCGCTCAAAGGCAACTCTTGAGGATCCAACGTCGTCCTTACCATATAAGATCAATAAACAAAACCAGACGATCTATGACAGAAACGTTAAGTTACTGTCTTCGATTGTGGAAACAATCGTTCTGTGTGGCAAACAAAATATACCACTGCGAGGACATTGGGATGATGCGATCAGTGAATCGTCAAATAGAGGAAATTTCCTCGCAATACTTCAGAGAATAGCGGATCACGACAATGACATTTAAGCACCACTTGGAAACTGCTAAGCGAAACGCTACATACACAAGTAAAAACATCCAGAACGAAATAATTCAAGTAGTAGCATCTTATATTCGAGATAATATAAAACAAAGCCTTGATGGAGGATTTTACACAGTAATCGCTGATGAAGTGACTGATACTTCGGCAAACAGAGAAGTTCTGGCTGTATGTCTAAGGTTTCTAGACAGAACAACACGACCTGCTACCATTAAGGAAGAATTTTTTGATTTTGTCAACCTTACCCGTACCACAGGAGAGTCAATCGCAAATAGCATTGTGGAAACACTTGGAGCAAATGGCATTTCTATAGATGCTATGAGAGGCCAAGCGTATGATGGCACTGCAGCTATGGCCGGTGAAAAGCAAGGGTGCCAGGCCAAAATAAAGAGCCTCAACAAAAAGGCTTTGTACACTCATTGCAGAAGCCATATTTTGAATTTGAGTACTTTTGCCTGCAAGCTACAACAGGTTAGAAACATGATCGATGTTTTGAGCTCTGTTTTCCTGATTTTTGACAATTCCCCCAAACGCCAAAGGTTTCTTGAGCATGTGCTTGAGTCCGAAGACTCTGAATATTCAAAGAAGAGACTTGTTGGTCTTTGCAAAACAAGATGGATTGAACGGCATACCTGCTTCGACACATTCCTACACTTATATGCTTATGTTGCAGAATGCCTCCAATGTATTCTAGCTCCTGCCGCTGGGGAAGATTGGGCATGGGACAGAAACACAAAGATCACAGCACAAGGCCTACTAACATCTCTCACAAACTTTGGTCATTTGATTACCTTTGTACTGGTAAGACATGTTTTGGACTTGGTTAAGCCGTTAAAGGTCAAACTTCAAAAAAAGGACGTTGATGTTTCGAAGGCAATTGATCTCATAGATCATCATATTGCTAGAGTTTCAGAGGCTCGAAAAGAAATTGAAGTTGAATTCAAAGTTTGCTACGAGGAAGCTACAAAACTTGCAAGTGAACTGGACATTGACATCAAGATTCCACGAACATGTTCAAAACAACAACACCGAGCAAACATCGCAACAACCAACGTGGAAGAATACTTCCGATCAGTTGTGGCTATACCATTCCTGGATCAGTTTTGTTCCGAACTGAAAATGCGGTTCCAGGAAGAAGACATCAAAGCATACAAAATTTGCATGCTTTTGCCCAGTACTTTGTCTGCCCTTTCCGAGGATGAAATTGCCACCTTGGCTTCGGAAATGATGTTTTATGAAACTGACCTGGATTGTCTCTCGCAACATGATCTATCAAGGGAATTTCATGAACTGAAAAGGCATTATAAAGACCTTAGCAGCGCGATGTCTGACGAACTCGATGACTTGTTGAGCTTGTACAATTACATCGACGAAGACATTTTTTTCAAAAACAAAGACGCTTCTTCATATTGGCTGTGTTCTTCCTGTTAGTACATGTGAAGCAGAGAGGTCGTTCTCCGGGTTGCGCAGAATCAAAACCTTTCTTCGGAATTCAATGCAGGAAGAAAGATTGTCTGGCCTTGCCCTTATGCACCTTCACCACTCCCTTGATATCAACGTTGCCGAGATTGTACAACGTTTTATCAAGTCGGGTAACAGGCGACTCTTTCAGTCAAGTCTCTTCCTATAGCTTTAAACAAAAATATAAAAGTGGTTGAGAGTGGGCTCTATGAACCAACCAGTGGGACTGGGATATTAGACTACAATAGTTAAAAATGCAGATATCTAATTGTTAAACAAGAGGACCAAGATGGTCCTAGATCGCTCACCTGAGTCTCTATGACCCCTGGGACATCACATTAATCAAATAGGCAGATGTCAAAAAGAAGATAATTGCCTAAGATCAATACCATGGAACATTTTCAGCAAAGAACAAGACAGATATGCCTTTTTGCTCTTTGATTCTATGTAAAAAGGGATGCACCCAGGTGGACCCAAAAAGTGACCCCAGGGTCTTGATATGAACAAACTTGGAAGAGGTCCATAAGATGATGCTACATTCTAAATATGAAAGCTGTCTGCCTTCTGGTTTCAGAGAAGAAGATTTTTGAAGGTTTTCCCATTTTCACCCATCGTGCTCAGATGAGCTGAAAGGGATGCGCCCCGGTGGAGCCCAAATATGACCCAAGAGTCTTGATATGAACAAACTTGGTAGGGGCCCACAAGATGATGCTACATACCAAAAATGAAAGCAGTGTGCCCTCTGGTTTCGATTAAAGAAGATTTTAAAAGATTTCCGCTCTTTGATTCTATGTAAAAAGGGTTGCGCCCGGATGGAGCCCAAATATGATCCCAAGGTTCTTGATATGAACAAACTTGGTAGAGGTCCACTAAATGATGCTACATACCAAATATGAAAGCTGTCTGCCATCTGGTTTCAGAGAAGAAGATTTTTGAAGATTTTCATTTTTTTACCCTTTGTGCTCATAAGAGATAAAGGGATGCACCCGTGCAAAGCCCAAATATGACCCAAGGGTCTTGATGTGAACAAACTTGGTAGAGGCCCACTAGGTGATGCTACACACCAAATATTTAAGCTGTCTGCCATCTGGTTACAGAGAAGAAGATTTTTAAAGATTTTCACTCTTTGATTCTATGTAAAAAGGGTTGGGCCCGAGCAAAGCCCAAACATGACCCAAGGGTCTTGATATGAACAAACTTTGTAGAGGTCCACTAGAAAATGCTACATACCAAATATGAAAGCTGTCTGCCTTCTGGTTTCAGAAGAGAAGATTTTTGAAGATTTTCATTTTTTTACCCTTTGTGCTCAAAAGAGATAAAGGGATGCACCCGTGCAAAGCCCAAATATGACCCAAGGGTCCTGTTATGAACAAACTTGGTAGAGGCCCACTAGGTTATCCTACACACCAAATATTTAAGCTGTCTGCCATCTGGTTACAGAGATGAAGATTTTTAAAGATTTTCGCTCTTTGATTCTATGTAAAAAGGGTTGGGCCCGGGCAAAGCCCAAATATGACCCCAGGGTCTTGATATGAACAAACTTGGTAGAGGTCCACTAGATGATGCTACATACCAAATATGGAAGCTGTCTGCCTTCTGGTTTCAGAGAAGAAGATTTTTAAAGATTTTCATATTTTCACCCTTTTTGTTAAGGGTAAAGGGAAAGTTAAGGGTGGATTTCATTTATTTGAACAACTTTGGTAGAGCTTGACCCAAGGAACATCCCTGCCAAGTTTCTTCAAGATTGGTCCACTGGTTTAGGAGGAGAAGATGTTTAAAGAAATTGTGGACGACGCACGACGCACGACTGACGACGGACATTCTACGATCCCAATAGCTCACCTTGAGCACTTCGTGCTCAGGTGAGCTAAAAAAGCAGATATCTCCCAAGATTATTTCAAGATTATAAAATAGACAATGACTTTTGTTCCTCTTATTACTATATGTAACGGTTTGATTTCTATCAAAAGTACCCCAGAAAATAATGAGAAAAAAAAATATAAAAATACGAAAAAGACAAAATATGGAAAAAAAATAAAAAAAACAAATAAAAAAAAAAAAAAAACTAAATTAAAAGGCTCTACTAAAAGTGAAGACCTCCCCGTGGTTAGAGCTGGTAATATAAAAATACGAAAAAGACAAAATATATATATATATATATATATATATGGAAAAAAATAAAAAAAAATAAAAAAAAAAAAAAAACAAAAACTAAATTAAAAGGCTCTACTAAAAGTGAAGACCTCCCCGTGGTTAGAGCTGGTAATATAAAAATACGAAAAAGACAAAAACTAGAAAGCCATGAATGGCTTGTGTCGCTCCACATTCACATTCACAATAATTTTTGTAGATTGATAGAGGGTCACTCAAGGATTATTCCAGTGAAATTTGGTTGATATCCATCATTTAGATTCTGAGAAAATGATTTCCAAAGTTTCCACTATATAACATATAGAGAAATGACCTCCGCTCATAAAATACAAATTTTTCATCCAATCACAATAATTTTTGGTAGACTGTTAGAGGGTCACTCAAGAAAGATTCCAGTGATATTTGGTTGATATCCATCATTTAGTTTTGGAGAAAATGATTTTCAAAGTTTCCACTATATAACATATAGAGAAATGACCTCCGCCCATAAAATACATATTTATCATCCGATCACTATAATTTTTGGTAGACTGATAAAGGGTCACCCAAGGATCATTCCAGTGAAATTTGGTTGATATCCATCACTTACATTCTGAGAAAATTACTTTGAAAGTTTCCACTATATAACATATAGAGAAATGACCTCCGCCCATAAAATGCATATTTTTCATCCGATTTCAATAATCCTTTGTAGACTGATAAAGGGTCACACAAGGATCATTCATGTAAAATTTCATTTGTATCCATCAATTAGAATCTGAGAAAACTCACTTTTTACCATATTTGGAAATTAGCCACGCCCATTAAATCCATGTTTTTCATTGGATCAAAATTTCCTGAACAACTTTGAAAGAGGGTCACCCAAGGATCATTCCTGTGAAGTTTGGTTGAAATTCATCCTGTAGTTTCTGAGGAGAAGATTTTTAAAGTAAAAGTTTACGAACGGACGCACGGACGCACTGACGCACGGACGGACGCACGACGGACACAACGCCATGACAATAGCCCCAGTGGCTTTCAGCCAGTGGAGCTAAAAAAATATATATATATATATATATATTGAAAAAAATAAAAAAAAAAATAAAAAAAAAAAAAAAAACAAGATGTGTTTGTGAAACACAAATGCCCCCGAAACAGCATTTTTTTTTTCAAAGTTTGACCTTGACAGATGACCTTGACCTTGTCACATGACCTTGACTTTGGTACCAGCAGATGCAGATCATTGAGATCTATCATCATGCCAAATATGAGCCTTGTATCTTGAATAGGCTTGAAGATATTGGCAATGTTAAGTTTTTTGGTTAACTTTTTGAGTTATTTGACCTTGACAGATGACCTTGACCTTGTCACATGACCTTGACTTTGGTACCAGCAGATGCAGATCATTGAGATCTATCATCATGCCAAATATGAGCCTTGTATCTTGAATAGGCTTGAAGATATTGGCAATGTTAAGATTTTGGTTAACTTTTTGAGTTATTTGACCTTGACAGATGACCTTGACCTTGTCACATGACCTTGACTTTGGTACCAGAAGTTGCGGATCATTGAGATCTATCATCATGCCAAATATGAGCCTTGTATCTTAAAAAGGCTTGAAGATATTGGCAATGTTAAGTTTTTTGGTTAACTTTTGCAGACAGACAGACAGACAGACAGACGGACGGACGGACGGACAGACAGAAGGACAGACGGACAGACGGACAACGGTAAAACAATATGCCCCCGATCTTTCGATACGGGGGCATAAAAAAAACCTAAATTAAAAGGCTCTACTAAAAGTGAAGACCTCCCCGTGGTTAGAGCTGGTAACGTTTGTAATAACGGCTAACATTCACTTAAAACAATAACACATCAAAAGTCATCATTTGGGTTTGGACCCCCCCTGGAAAAAAATCCTGGATCCGCCCTTGATATCCGTTACAAGGCTAAACACTATATAAGTTACATACAGGCCGAGCTGACGGGCCGAGTTTTACACAGACCGAGTTTTACACAGACCGAGATTTTAACAGGCCGAGTTGACAGGAGACCAAATATTACAGGTCCTCACTGATAACAACAGATCTCGCACAAAAACCATGTTTGATTTTTTGCAATTTAGGGAATAAATTGAAGGGAATTCATTGTTGGAAAAGAAGAAATTGCTATGACAAGTTGACAAACTTATTTCAAAATTTTACTCTAGAGACAAGTGCACTGGGGTGGCCAGTCTAATTCTGGCTAGAGTTTCTCATTGGATTCCTTCATCTGATTGAGGGAGCTAAAGTGTAACTCACTTTGTTCACAATCCACATGGAGTTTTCGTCAGTGCGGAACTTGAAGGTCCTCACTCTTTGAAAGCTACTGTCAGAGTGTCAGTAAACCTCATGGCTTGTCCCACACCGGCTGGGCACCAGCAACGATAGGTAACCCATGATGCAATATACAATTAGACTGGTACCCTGTATGAAACATCTAAATATGCCCTTTCACTACACTCCCCCCGGTTTTATTAGAAAAGGACTCACCGAAGGGTCTGGTTTAGTTACCCTGATTGTCCTGCTGCTCGTTGTACCATAGTGTACCATAGGTAGAACCAATCAGAGTAGACTTGTGGCATGTAGTCAGTACCATATCCAAGAGTAGTTGCATCAGGTGATCTTCTTCAATGGAGTACTCAACCTCAGTTGTAGATCGGCACATTCTCTCAGAAAACCACCTACACCACCTAGAAACTTCTGAAGCCTTGTTTGTTAATGAAAAATAACAGTACCATTCAGTTTCACAATGTATTGTCTCAAGGTCAGTCTGTTTGATGTCAATAAAGGTCAATAATGGTGTCCCTGTTGTCATCATCTCCCATCACTCAAGCATTTTGGATTCTTATTGCGTGTCCCTACCCCAACGCCATTTTCCCGACGAACAGCCCCGGTTTTCGCCTCGAGTTCTAACACCGAGACCCCCACGGCCCCCGGGTTTGACCGCTTGATCCCATACAGTGTACACAGGAGTTCTGCCCTGATCCATTGCTTTCACAGGGTGGCCCTCTCCTGGGCCCACGTACTAACGGGACAGTATCGTCACTCTCTTCTTTAAAACATTCCCAGTTTTAACATCTGCGCGTTGAAAGTAAGAACACCCCCCACAAGGCAAAGAGCTTAGCCCCTGATGATCATCACTAGCCAGTGGCCCTCTGGAAAGTGTGTCAGCATTTCTGTGCTTGGCCCCCTTGGGTTCCTTTAATCTTGTTAAGCTTGAGTGATCTGTGCGCACTTGAGACAATCGTTTCTTCCATTTTTCATTAACCTATCTTACTACTTAACCCTAACTACACATTTATCAGTTCAGTAACCATCCATCAGGGATATGACTTGTGCTGAACGCTAGTAGGTCAATGAGATCACTAATAGCGTTTGCGTTGTCATAGTTGGCCAGTAACTTCTGCATCGAAATGCATTCCCTGGCTTTCTAACCAGTACACCAACTACCAAAGTACCCCTAACAAGCGAACTACCCTACAGCTGCAAAATGTTCAACTACTTAAAAGGACTGTGGCTGTAGCTGTTAGAAGCTCATCTTGACTTTGTGTCCCTCTGGTTAAACATCAGTAGCTGTAAGTTTTCTCTAGCTGAACTGGAACTCTTCTTCACATCTTGGTAAACTCCTCTAGATATCTGAAGTTGGAAGTCTTCTGTTACTCTAGTGGCTATACCATAGTTGAAGGTTGTAGTTCTGTGTAATTTTAAGTTGAATATCTTCTTGCTATGTCAACGCATGAGTCGGTGGTGTTGCCTGGACGTTGAAGTTGACATTCATTCTTGGCTTCGGTGACTTGACAGGTAGCTTATTGGTTAAACAGCAGGAAAGTTTCTTATACTTCTTGAAGACTGGTCGCCATCAGTAACATTGTTGCCTGGTCACTTCTTCCTATCTTCGTCCAAAGATAAATGTTCTTTCAGGTTATCCTGTTCTCCACAATACTTCTTTGTAGTATTTTCTTAATTGACTGCGCCAAAGACTGTCAGCTCGTGCACTAACAAACAGTTTGTGTCCCAGTCAGACATCTCATCTTCATAGAACCACCAGCTGCATGTTCACCTCCTCAACCCAAGCCTCTCCGGTTACAGTAGCTGCTGCCGATACAGCCTCGAGAATCCTTGGTGGCTACTTACAGCTGGGGCCCTGTAGATAGTGTAAAAGAGAGGGATCCCATTTCTGGTTTACTCAATGGACGAAGAACCATTTCTTCTTTGTGGCCTTTGACAAACTTGTTCTGCTCGACTCTTGGCTGTTTTCTTCTGCAAATTAAAGGAGATTCCTGATTCCTCCACATTGGCTGTCACAAACGAAAGTCTGTAGTTGCGTAAGCTTCTGGAAACAGGCAGAAATTCATTACGGATGTAAACAGCAAACAGCATGCATTCCCAAGTTTGTCGCATTCATCTTGTCATTTTACCAGGACAATGTGAGGAGGGGGAAGCACTTCAGTCACAAAGGCCCGTGTTTCCCGATCAGCTCCTCCTGGGTAATTCATCGCAAAAGTTGGTTGTCCGTCGTAACAGTTCAGTGCTCAGTGCATCGTGTTACTGCTCCGCGGCATTTTGCTTTTCCTCCCATGTGATGGCGAATTATTTGTCAACTGCTGTTTCAAACTCCATCGAAGTTTATTTCATACAAGCCTCACTACTCCTGCCCCCCTTTCTTAAAAAGGTTGCTTCATGTAAGCTTGCAGCAGGTCGGGTGTACCTATGCCATGTGCGTCAAGTCAGTCACATGTGAAACTTCGTGGACTGTCAATGCAATGTCGAAAATGGACAAGTAGTTTTGGCCAAATTTATTTTTGTTTCCAAATGCAAACTTAATTCAGTTGAATGACTGCAGATAAAAAAAAGAATGTGGCGAATTTTCAGACAAAGGACTCAGGAAAATTTTGAAATTTTGTAAGACACCACATGGCAGCATGTATGTCAGACATTTTTTTTTTTTTTTTTTTTTTTGCAATTTTCTTTTTATTTGTGCAGAGCTGTCATTCATGAAAATAAACCAAAATTGTTTGCATTAATTCAATGCATGGGTTCTTGTTACCTTTCTGACACCAATAAAGTGTAACTCACTTTATTCACAATCCACATGGAGTTTTCGTCAGTGCGGAACTTGAAGGTCCTCACTCTTTGAAAGCTACTGTCAGAGTGTCAGTAAACCTCATGGCTTGTCCCACACCGGCTGGGCACCAGCAACGATAGGTAACCCATGGGCCTACTTATTTCTCGCCCCATTTCGGGTCGGGTGTAGACTGGTCTCACTGTCGAATATCAGAATAGCCTGTTCTAGGCTATTCTGATAGTCGATATGTGGACCAGTCTAGAGCTGGTAGCCTGCTTTCTGAGAGATTCTCTGATATTGCGGGCAACAGTACCCGCCCGGGGTGAGAAATAAGTTGGCCCCATGATGCAATATACAATTAGACTGGTACCCTGTATGAAACATCTAAATATGCCCTTTCACTACAGAGCTAATTTAGGGTTGTTATAAGTTTTTCTTCATTTTTCACACAAAGTAAAATTTTACTCAGGAAGGTTTAACAAAAATCCTCAATAAATTGGAGATTTGACGCGCACAAATCCAATGAGAAAGCATGAATTTATGAGAAAGATGGATAAACACCGACTCCACCCACTGTGGAGTTCTAATCTAAAAATCGATTAAAAACAATTTTAATCGCACGCTGCCAGTGTCTAAATATTTCATCACTCACCAATCTCGAAAAGCTGATGAAAAACAATCGATAAATAAATCAATAAGCCAAAAAACATTGATATTTAAAGGTAAATATTACATCAACACACCTGTTAATTTTTTCGGGCACCTGCTACAGAGACACGTTTGATTGCTGCTGAAGCTGGACGCCAGGTCCATTTGATTGACTAATCTACAGTTTGCAATATTAATATGACTATCTATCTATCTATATATACTGCCTGACTCCCCTTTCGGGTATTACTGGCAGGTGCGCGTCTGTGCTGGAATAAAAACTGTTAGTCATTGGTTATGGTGCCAAATTTTATAAGTATTGTGAGTGTTAGATTAAAAGATCTGGTAAAACAATTTTTGTTATTCAGGGACGGCTCACTATCTGAAAAGAATCAAGACTCTTCTTGAATGCGGCAATATCAGGTTGCTGTATGATTGTTTCTGGTAGGCTGTTCCAAAGTATCACTGTATAAGGAAAGAAAGAATATTTAAAGTAGGAAGCATTTGTGTGGATCTGAAAATTTCGGTTCAAAAGCTATTGTTAGCTTATGTTTGTTGTTATGCTGTCTTGCCGACTTTAAATAAATCTTATCTTATCTGTCTAAAAGAATTTGTGTGCATATGTCGGGTGATCCTAACTGGTCTTTCAAGATAAGTTGGTATGGGTACTGCAACAAAACAATTCACAATTTTATAAATCATGGTGACTCTGGTGATGTCTCGTCTATATTGAAGAGTTTGCCAGCCAAGATCCTTCTGCATGCAGGTGACACTGTCATGATGAGAAAAATTATTTTGAACCCATCTTGCTGCTCTACGTTGTACTTTTTCTACTTTGTTGATATAGGATGTTGTGTAAGGGCTCCAAACAGTTGATGCATATTCTACCTGGGGTCTAACCAGTGTTTTGTATGCTGTTTCTCTGATCTTCTTATTTTTGGTCTGGATGTTTCTGCGGAGAAAACCTAAAGTTTTATTTGCATTAGATGTTATATTGTCAATATGCTTGTTCCAGGAAAGATCTTCAGATATAGTAACTCCTAGATATTTGGCATTGTCCACAGTCTCTAGCACTTGTCCATGTAGTCTGTAATCAAAAGAAATCTTTTTCTTCTTTTAAGTAATATTTAGGACAATGCATTTGCTAGGGTTAACTCCATTTCCCATTTTTTCTCCCACTGCATTGGCTTGTCTAGATCTTCTTGCAGGGTGATACAGTCTTGCTTGTTATCTATAGCTAAGTAAACGGCAGTGTCATCTGCAAACAAACGAACTTGGGAGTTAAATTTGTTAAATTTATACCTTTGTATATATATCTAAGAGATTTATTACGAATAGTTGTGGTGTGTAAGGCATGGAAAGGTGTACACTGAAACACACACACACACTCACCAAAAATAATTGTTGGAAAGAAAGTGTGAAAATAGCTCGTGCTAAATAATATATTGCCGGGGATTCTTTTTTTTTTTTTTTTTTTTTTGACAATATATGGGTCCAATGATTATTTCCAAATACTCTCATTTACAATAACGACTTATATTCATTTAATCTACGGATCGAATTGATGAAAATATGAAACTAAAACGAAAGAGTTAAATCTCAGTTTGAAAGAGTGAATCTTTAAGAAATTATCCTCTAAATCAAAATTTTCACACCAATTCAGCATTAACCTTTTTTTTTGTGTGTGTGTGTGAACATTAATTTCAACACTCCATCAAATTCATTTTGAAACATTTTAGAAGTCTCTGAAGCTTTTGACACTGTCCTACATGACAAATTATTACACAAGCTACACCAATATGGAATATATGTGAACATTCTAAAAATTGCTATCAAACTTCTCACAAAAAGAACCTTGAGAACAGCGATGGATGTAGACTGGTTCTACTGTCGACTCATGTATGAAGCCGACAGGTATACACCGATTTCTTCGTCCATAGTCTAGAAACCTATCCCTTCAAATTTTCTAGTCTATAAAAATGAAAACGAGGCTCCGGTCCGTTACAAAGTTAAAGCGATAATGGCGTTTATTCATTTATCTATGTGTAGAAAAATTACATACTGACGAAAAAACTTTAGGGTGATATAGATTATCTATGAATGTATACTTTCTTTACGGACATAACCTTTAAAAACAAACTTACGCGAAAGGCAAAATGGCGCCCCCTCCTGACTTGTTGTTTACAAACAATTCATTAGCCAATCAGAAGTGCTAGGAGCGCGTACGTCATCAAATATTGAAAAGCCAATACCGTGTGACAGTACTTTGGTGACTACCAGTCGGCTTTTATGATAGACGACAGTGGGACCAGTCTACGATGGATGGAGCATTGTCAGAAGAATTAACAGTGGACTCTGATTTCCCCCAAGAAAATGCGTTTGGTCCATATGACAAATAAACGACCTCCTAGGCAGTATTACGATCCTTTACACACATATGACTATATTCTCTACCGCACCATTAAGAGAAACGAAGATCACATCAAACTAAAAAATGCATAGAAGAATGGGATGAAAGATTGACAATGATATTCAATGCTAAAAGGTGCTATGTACTTCTATCAACCGAAAATCATCGAAATTTTTACGAACTAGATAATCACAAACTGCAAGAAATACAAGACAACCCGTACCTTGGACTGCTAATCTCGAACGATCTAAAATTGAACATGCATATTAACATTTTCACAAACAAAGCCAATTCCATTCTCGGATTTTGAAGAAGAAATCTGAAGCCAGTACAAGAATCATGAAGGAAAGCAGCATGTGTAATTTTACTAGTACATGTTTCACGGAGCAACAATCTGGAATCCCCACATGTACTGTTGTACCTGTGATTATATGTGTATATTAAGAAAGTGCGAGGTCATCGGCACGTGCCATTAAGCAAAGGGACATTAATAAAGGTGTTAAGAAATCAACTGGCCGTTAAAGGTATCAAACAAACACTTTAAATAGCACACGCGCATGCTACTTGTTAGTTACATCACAGGGGACAATGATTAGACTTTGATTCTGGTAATCGAAATGAACGGGAATAAGCTGAAAGTAGATTGTAATTTCAATCAAATACTTTTTATTCTCTTTCACTCTTCTGTCTTGGTCGGACGTAATTGGGTCATATATACACGAGATCGCCAATTTTTAGCATTTTCCAAACAAACTGCATACTTCATGACAGAAATGATAAGCATATTTTATGTGTACATTATTCTTTATTGTCAAAGTCGTAATAGCATGTAAAATGAAACATTTCATTCATTATTCACAATATTTTTTGTTTGAATCATTTGTGATGAAGTTTGTACAGACGTTAACTATTTCAAGTATGATGATCAAGCGTTATCTTGTGACTCGTTACGCTGTATTTAAACAAGTTGTGAGAAATGAAGAAAATTCTTTTCAAAACGATTTCTTTGTTTTCCATAATGTTTTATTAAGTTGAAAAATTTTATAGTCGTTCCGCAGCAGACAAATTTTCAAGTGTTAAATTGAAACCATAATGACGTTTAATATGTTGTTAGCTTAGTCGATATTGTGATTCTGTCAATGAATGTATAAAAATGAGAGCGTGCATATTGATGCTTGATAAATTATTGTTTCCAAACACCAAAGGTTCAACATTTCATAACGATGGTTTCACGAATATGAGTAAAAAATAAATAGACAAATAAAATAAATGCGATAAATATCTAATCTTCTAGGTCGTTGTTGGTGCGCACCGTCTGTTGGTATATATTCCAAATCGGAAAGTCGAAGGTGATTCCCCGAATCCACTGTCTGTTAATGTACCCGTCTAGTAGTGGTAGTTGTGGAGTGTTAGCCCTCGCATACAGCACGTCGAAAGCAAGAACAATGTGTGGTGCGGGTAGGAATGGGAGGACAAACAGCTGCTTAAGATAGTGGTACACGCCTGTATTGAAAAAAAAAGTTTTACATTTACAATTTATAATACTAAGAAAAAGCTACTGTATGCATATCGTCGGTAAAAAAAATAATAAAAGGCCAAAATGGCCCCCAACCGCTCACCTGCTTTTGTTTGGTCCAGTTAAAATCACCCAAGTAACTTTCTGGCAAAGTATCATTTTCATTTGCCTAGTTGTTGAAGAGGAGTTGTTATTCAAAAAAAAAAAAAAAAATCATAGTGAAAACGGACCCTTCCCTCCCTTTTGTTATTGAGGAAAAGACGTTTAAAGATTTCGGGCTCAATATATGCATCGCCCAGCCACGTCTATATTTATGGGCCAATTAAAATTTTGCAAACAATTTTTGAAGAGGGTCGCCCAAGACACATTCTTGTGTAGTTTCATTGATATCAGCTCAGTGGTTCAGGAGGAGATGTCGTTCAAAGATTTCAGGCTCAAATTAAACCCCGCCCTGTCACGCCAATTTAAATGGTCCAATCGAAATTTCGGTAAGAATTTTAAAGAGGCTCACCAAAGGAACATTCTAGAAAAGTTTCATTGAAATCGGCCCAGGGGGAAATGTCGTTCAAAGATTTTTGGCTCCAACCTGCCACGCCCATATTTATAGGCCAATAAAAATTTAGCGAGAAAAATTTTAAAGCGTGTCACCGAAGGAACATCCAGGAAAAGCTTCATTGAAATTTGCCCAGTGGTTCAGGAGGAGATGTCGTTCAAAGATCTAGGGCTCAAAATAAGCCTCGCCCTGCCACGCCCATATTTATGGGCCAATCAGATTTTCGCGATTTTTTTCAAAGAGGTCATCCAGGGAACATTCTGGCAAAATTCAATTGAAATTGGCTAAGGGGTTAACGAGTCATCTATAAACAGATAAAAACGAGGCTGCGCCGAGTCTTTTTTATCTGTTTTAGATGACGAGTTTAATAAATTCGGTCTTAGATGAGCACAAATTTGAAATTGTATTTATGATATGATCTGGTTTTTTAAGATAAAACGGGGGAAATTCCAGATATCCTTGAAATCATTACCGCCGTTTGCGAATTGACGTCATCAAATACAATATGACGTCACTTTTACAACAAAAATATAACGTTGCTATACGTTCTTGGCTCAATTGCATAGTTATTCCACTAGTGTAATAACACCTGTGTAATATCAAAAATATTTAACGGGTTATTTAATTCCCGCGACGTTGGTCATATTATATACACTTTCCTGGCACACCATGCACTTAGCCATAGCCATGGCCTAACGAAAAAGGCCAACTGCTTTTGTTTCTTTTTTTATTTAACAAAAATTTACATTATCAAATTACAAATACATTAGCACTACTTTGAGTCCGGTTAGAAACACAGGCAAATACACAATAATGAAGACATGAAAAATAGATCTTAAGATATAGATAAATTTTCTGTTCTTATTGAGTAATATCAAGTTGAGTGTCAAAGTGTTAACCGCAAATTCTTTCATAATGGAAAAGATGAAAGTATACAAATCAATGGGCAATAAAGCAATCGAACTACTTTATTTATCTGATCAATAAATGCAATCATTGCATGATATATCGAACCAATATTTAAATTAATCTGATTTATTTATTGATTATATTTTTTCATTGTTGATCAATCAACGTAAAGAATAAGCAGGAAAAAAAACTAACACGTTTTACCTAAGGGCCCAGACTGCCCGAGTTCAATATTTAAGATAAGAGGTTGAGGCCATTTCTCAAAAAGTTAAGGGGCCCAGCCCCAAATCGAGGGGTCATGTGCGACTTGGCACTGCTAGTCTTCTTCCCTGAATAAATAAATATATATATAGGGGTGAATGTTTGTTTCGAAACATAACATTATTATTTCGAACTACATCAATTTGTAATTCAACATTACCTTGCCGGACTCAGTGTCTAATGACAGCGTATTGTCTGTATTAGGCCACCAAGCCAAATATTCACACTGGTATTCTTCTTTAATATAAACAACGCACGTACTTTCTCGCGGTATTTGGTGTGCACAATATTAGTTATACGGTTTCTTGCCGGGGTATATGACGATTTATTCCCGGCTGGAAAAATGATGTCACCCGAGCCGTAGGCGAGGGTTGACATCATTTTTACTGCCGGGAAAAAATCGTCATATACCCAGGCAAGAAACCGTATTACGAATTTATTATACTTCAAAGTTTTAGGGCCAAATATCTGTCTTTTGCCTATTTTAGGCGTTCGTATTAACCGATTTCTTTTTAACCACCATTATCCCTTAATTCGCCCCTATGAAAAGTAAACATGTACAAAGAGACGTCATATATAGTTGTGACGTCACAGTACTTCACTCTGCGCTTGTGATATGGAAGCGTTTGATGGCTGAAACTGCAAGAAACTTGGCACTTTAAATGGAGAGATTTGTGCAAATTTAAGGTATTTATTGACATCTATATCATTTTTTATTTGCACATAATTAACTGACATCCTTTTCAACTCTATCCTAGTGTGTATGTTCGGGTCGTGTTATCAGCGAAGCGAGAGAAACATGGCTGCCATTACCGTTTCGATTTTTTGTCTATGTTCACGTCGAGGCGCCTTAAGGAAACATTAGAGGTAATACCGGAGCGGCCGTAGCTATCAATGTTTGTCAGGTCAGCATTAACCAATAGAAATGCTAGAATTTTCTTTGCAGTATAATAATAAGTTATATATTTATGTGGAGAAACGTTTTATTTCATCCACAAATGTCTCTAGACTGAACAAGATATAGCTTCTCCAGACTTTGACATCATTTTCTTCTCCTTTTGCATCTAGTAGCAAATTTAAGCCCAAATGTGCAATTTAACAACATTTGAATAGACTCCTTATTCTTGCTCTTCAAAACAGTTACAATCTAACAATTATTGTTTCACTTTTTCAATTTCTCACATTGACACTGGTTACTCTACTCAACCCACATTGAGATGTCAGCCTCTTCAGCAAATTTGGTGAACTTTTATTTAGCGTATATGGGACATGTTGACTCGCACCTACCCCCCCCCCTTTTTTCTACCGTCCTTCATTCGATTAGAGTTGTGAGCAACAACAACAACATTATATTTCATCAATCAAACGCATCCTTCAACATGGCAGCTGTTGGTCGCGGCAGAGGCCGGGGTAGGGGATTATTAGCAAGAGAACTCAGTAACGAGGAAGGTTTGAAACAAGTTGGCGGAGGAGATACCAATGGAAAGGTTTGTTTTAACTCTTTGCTGTTTAATCCCTGCTTATTACGTGCCTGTGATTTTATGATTGAGAAAACATTGTGAAATTAGAAGAAATTGCTTCTAACAAGCAATTTCTTCTTTTTCCACACTATTTTCTACCCTACTGAATGGTTATTTTTCAAATTAATTCTACTTTAAATTTTTGTCTGCAAAACTTTTGGCCAGGTCCAAAATTTTGTAAAACAGGAAAGGGTTAAATCGCTGTATGCAATTGATACCAATAGGGACCTGCGTTTACGCGTAAACGACTTTTTTTTGTCAATTTGTTGGTTCTGTGTTTTGATTCGCATCACCACATATCACCAGCGATCACATCTATTCAGCCCTGCCTTCAAAACGGTACACAAACAATTGGCGAAGGAGATACAACAAGTCAAGACCAAAGCCTATACAACTTATGTCCGACCCCAACTACTGCTCTTCTATTTGGCACCCCTGGCAAAAAACCTATTCCTTCAAATTAAATAAAATCCAAAGGGCCGCCGCATGGTATGTCTATAACAACTACGACTTTACAAGCAGTGTTTCCAGTACAATCCCTTGGAGGACCCTCCACCAACGACGTATGCATTCCTCACTCATATACTTCTACAAGATAAAGAATAGGAAGTGGCTAGCCGTACAGGTCTGTACAGCTAGTCTGGGAGGCTAAACGTACGGACCCGTACGGCTGCCAGTCCTCACTGGACATGCTAGCCGTACGGTAGTTTTTCAACCAATCAGAATACAGAATGGGAATGAATGATAAATGCTATGTTTCTTTTCGCGTACTTCGAATTTTTTCCGTTCTGTCTGTATGAGGCTTAAAAGAATATGAAATAAATATAGCGCAAAAGTTTAAGTCTATTACCGGACGATATAAGCGTAAAAATATATCTTCTTGGTAAGGAAATTATTCGCTGGGCATTCAAATTGACGCAATGTCGCATTGAACACGGAACCTGTGTCCCTGCATTGAATAATTCTTAAAGTACGATCTTCTACAAAACTCTTATTACCGGAGATTTACAATAATATTATTTTTGTGGGAAAAGGCTAGAATGAAGGCAATATTAATTTTCGTTGTCGTTGGAACATTACAGAAATTACACATTTAAAATTACTTTTTGTTTGTAGATTAAAATCGAAATACGAACCAATTCAAATAACCGAAATCTGCAAGTCGGAAAAGCAATTCAGTGCCTGTATGACTGTGTTAATGGGAAAAACCACGGAGTCCCTGGAAAAACTAAACGTCTTAGCATAATACAAGTTAAGTGTGAATTTCTTTAATTGATATTGACAATCTTCAAATAAGGAAATAGAAAGAATGCTTAAATTTTTACCTTTATTTTTTTGCCGCCCGTCTCTAATGAATTCTGTCCACCGCGAATATTCTTTTTGTATCGGAAAACTTCCGAAACACGTTGAAATTTTTCCGGGCACGTTTACAGCTTAACATCCGTTCTCATGATAACATTTGGTGAAATGAGAAAATCCTATCACGAGTTCCCAAAACGTTTGTACATTAGACAAGATTTTCAACAAAAATTACAAACAGGTATGTCTAATACTGAGGTAAATATCTGCTAGTGGCCTCTAATTAATAACAATTAATTGATGATAGGGCTTTCAAAACCATGAAATAATGTTTGTTTCATTCAAAAACGGTGTGAAAAACAAACTCGGAAAACGTGACATAAAATACAGTAGTTAATTAGGTCGATGATTGCAAAAAGCTTAGATAACAGACCATTTTACTATCATAATTGTTGTTACAGGCACTAACTAGTGTTTAATGATTATCTTTCTTTTTTCTAAACGCGTAATGAAATATAATTATCATTAAACAATCGATAGGTGAACCTGAAGATGGTATTTAATCAGAAATCAAATACAGTATTCTGATTGGTTGAAAAAACTCCCGTACGGCTAGCCTATCCAGTAAGGACACGCTAGCCGTACGGGTCCATGCGTTTAGCCTACAAGACTAGTCGTAGGGACCCGTACGGCTAGCCACTTCCTAAAGAATAACCTAGTATACGTCAACCACAGCCACCTAACTCCCACTCGTATCCTAAATTACCTTATTCCACAGTCCCGCACCCAACATCATTGTAACTCATTTTTTCCCAGGACAATCCGCCTGTGGAACTACCATTTGAAGAAGTCTAGTCCAAGCCTATTCTCCTCAAGGTTGGACTCAGCAACCTATATGTAGTATCTTCAGTCCTGTTTTTATCCTTTTATCCTTTTCCACTAATCTTTTATCTTTTTAGCGCAAGTTCTTTACTAACAATGACCCAGTGGTAGGTGATCCCTTCCATTAATCATCAGCATTGATTGCCTGGGAGTACCAAGTAGATGTAGATACCAATGGAAACCGTATCTGTACAGTGCTGTCGGCCAACCCTGCCCACTAAAGAAAGTCAAGTACAAAATTCGTGTAAAGATATTGGTTGTTCAAAAAAATCAATACATGACTGTACTCATTTACCATTTTGGCTATGTAAAAGGTATTTTATCTAGAACAAAATGTCACTAGAATTGCACAATCATGTGATGAGCAGAGGCACCGTTGAGTATTATCAACGCAGTTTTCGTCGCTAAACCTACGCAGTTGAGGAAAGAACCTAAATTTAATGTCCGTAATCTGTTAAAATTAAAATGAAAAACACTGAGACAAAAACGGGAATCTTTTTGCTTTAAAACCCGGGTTTGATCCCCGAAGGCGGCACTCGTTCTTTCCGACTAATTGTCTCTCACCAACGGGTTGATAATCGTAGTCCTATGTGATATAGCAGCTGGAGGCTAGGAAAGGATGCGATGGTTGTACTGGTGAGAGAAATACCAGGAAACCATTGTTAGGTGCTCCAGCCGCCGCGATATAACTGAAATAATGTTGAAAGCGGCCTAAAACTCTATTCAATCAATCAATTTTACTTTAAAATAAACGCATGAATTTTGTGTTTAAAATGGTGGAATCGATCGAATTTTGAGTATGAAAAATAGGTTGTTCTGCTTTTATGTTTAGCGACTATTATCTTAGTTTACATGACATCATATAGCTGCGCAGCTTTAGACGAGGTGCAGGATTACCCAACATGAGTGTAATTGGTACAAAAAGGGATCGATCTATATGCGTTCACTACTTTTTTATTGTCAATTTGATGGTTCTGTGTTTTGATGCACGTCACCACATATCACATTTATTCAGCCCAGCCTTCAAAAAGGTGCACACAGATTTCAAAATATACCCCGATTTGTACATGGGCTTGCCTTGCACATTTATTAGAGAAAGATGAACAATCCTGCTAAATGATGTCGTAATGAATGATTTTCAATGATTTGTTTGAAAACATTCGACATTGTCATGACTTCTCATAAGCCAATGCAAAACAATTTTCCTTTCCTCTTGAAATTTCTCTAGAGTTTTATTACCCTCTTAAAAATCTCACTCTTTCAAACGCTTTATCTTGAAAATTGTAATATAATAATAGGTTTATCCTATAGATAGGAAAAGTATTTGAAGAAAGAGCCCTTCTCAATTTACCCCACTTAGGCTAAGGGTTTGTGTTTGACCCGTCAACCCAGTCATGACACACAGATTTTCAGAAATACCCCTTTTTGACTCCTAACAAAATGTGTTGAGTATAACATTTTGATGTGTGATAAAACAGCTGTATTTTTATTTCACATGACACGCTTTACAAACACAGCATTGTTTGCAGAAGTAACTGTCACATGAAAAATTAGATGATAGTCATATCTGAAGTTGGGTACACTAGAGCGGTAGGTGTGCAGGAGTTGTCACTAACACCAGAGATTAAGGAGTCAATTGGACTCCTAACACAAGAAATCAAGGAGTCCAAGCTCAAAGTAAGGAGTTCAAATTTTTATTATGGGACAACATCGTGGAAAAGAAGAAATTGCTTGTTATAAGCAATTTCTTCTTTTCCACAATGTTCTTCTAAAGCAGAGTCTTTTTTTCTCAAATAGCTGCAGGATGCAAGCAAATATTTTCTTCAACAACTTTTGTAATGAAAAGATCTACAGTTTTGGCAAGTATTAGAAAGGACAATGCTCTGTGCATTTGTTTTTCAAAATATTCGCATAAGACCCTTTGAGTCCACTGGACTCCTTACTTGCAAATGGAAGGAGTCCTGACTGGTAAACAAGGAGTCTTGGACTCACGGACTCCCCTTAGTGTCGGACACTGGTGTGGCATTATATTGTGCAATCAAGTGATTATACATAGATGTTGTGGGGAACAGGGAAAAAATTCAAATACACAAAAATTGAAAAGCTCTTTAAGTATTAAAAGTTTAAGTCATTTTATTTCTTAGTTCAGTTTTGATTTGAATGGTTAAAGAGTCAAAGAAAACTCTTTTCTTGTTTTAAACACTACTTTTTTAACACTATATTTTTTCTCCAAAACTATGATTATAGTGTTTTTCTCAAACTGTTTGAGTTAACAATGCATTTCCCCCGTACACCTGTTTTTTTTACCCTTTCCAATTTCCAAGAGAAAATACCAATTACAAGGCTCTCATATATTGGAGTATTTGCAATAACAATAAAAAAGCTTGGATTATCAGCTTATAAACTGCTACTAAAATATATTTTCTTTGTGTTTATTTAAACATTCTTAAGAGATTTCAGTGCTCTGGACAGTTTTCCCCTCATTCAGAACATCACTCGGCCATTTCCGTAAACTGCAACATACCTTGGATGTATGTAAGGCGGATGGGTATGTAACCATTCGGAACATCACTCGGCCATTTCCGTAAACTGCAACATACCTCGGATGTATGTAAGGCAGATGGGTATGTAACAAAATCTGGCATTTTGTTAGGCCGAAACAGTGCAAGAAAAACTAGCACTATAGATTAATATCTTTTACAGTAAATAACGGCTGAATAATCTTAATTTTTGAGAATGACAAATCATTTTCAAAAATTAAGATTTTCAGCCGTTTTTTAAGAATCTTTAGATATTTATATAAGGATACAATGGTTTCAGGTCGGTGTCTTAAACAGGTTGCGTTGACGACGTCGATTGTTTTCACTTAAAGTTTCGATGGTTAAGGCCATTTTAACTGAAGTCATCAAGTTTTTCCCATAATTTTTAAAAATAGTCTGTCTATGTACATCTGAGGTTGATCCCAAGATTGGCCGAGTGGTGTTCCGAATGCAGTTTTCCCCTGTAACTGCTCATGGACAAAGTCTTCCCCAAATTAGAGGCCCTTGGCTCCTTCCCCTAAGTAAAAAAACCCACTGGTTTAAAAACTTGAACTCCTTACTTTTACAGTGTTCCCACTGCTTTTTCAATCTGGAGGTAAAAATGGGTATTTTACATTTTGCATGAACCCCCTCTATATAACACAAAGAAGGCTGATTGCAAAAATTGGGGGTACAAGCTTCAATTTAGGGGTAAATCAGGGGGGTTTGGGAACACTGTTTAGCTTGGAATCCCTGATTTTATAAGTTGGGAGTCTACTTGACTTCTTTCTCACAGAAGTTTGTGTCAATTATTGTTAAGCTTTTGGGTTCTCCAGGACTTGTGTTTGACTCTAAAACCAGGGTTTTGACTCCCAAAAATCTCATTTTGACCCTCAAAACTTTCCTGCAGGGGTCATTTTGACCCATTGAATTTCCAGTTGTGAAACATATGCAATATAAAAGATTATATAGATCAATATTTTTCTTTGTACTATTACAAAAGATCTATAAAAATGAAACAACGTAGAAAATAAAGTATGTCTACACTTTATTGTTTATGTTGTTTCAGTTATAAAGATTAAAATAAAGACTGTAAAGTTCTCAAATTTTGCTCTTTTTTGACCCCTACAAATCTAGATTTGACCCCCAGAATTTTATGGTCAAGGGGTCAATGACTCCCAAATTTATAAAGCTAATACAAGCCCTGTTCTCTGAACAATTAGAGATTTAATAATGTTCTTATTCGTCTTATTTCAGATTGTAGAGAATGGAACAAATGATAGAGGCAAACCAGTGTCAGAGGACAATCTTAAAGAAATCGAAGAAGTTCTTAATCGGCTCAGTCTTGATGTCACGGAGGACGAAGTAACACAAGTGTATGAACTCGCTGAAAATGCGGCATCCAATGACGATCATTTGAAAAAAATGACAGACATTGTGTATCAGAAATGTGTTTCCGATCGGGAGTTTGCTAAAACGGGAGCGTATATCTGTGATAAATTGACGGGTATTGAAGCTAATGGAACAAAGTTCCGATCGTGCTTGTTGTCGATGATTCAAGCAGATTTTAAAGGTAGGTGCGCCATCTTGGGGGTTTGACATTTACTTCTGTCAGCAAGCAGGGCTTTTTTTAAGGTTGAGGGAAGGAGCATGTTACCCTTAATTTATGGAAAATACATCAGTAAGTGAATGTTTACTATTGGTAGAAAGCGTCTAAGTTTTGTTAGATCTAAATAGAGATTCATTTGGGTGTACAGAACTAAAATTCAAGTCATTAACCATGTGAATTGTTGATTTACAGTCAAACCTGTCTTAAGCAAGCACCCAAGGGATATTCAAAAAGTGCTTGCTTACGACAGATGCTTGCTTAATACAGGTCAGTGCAATTGTTTCGTTTGAGAACTCGCAGCAGTAGCTTGTTGAATACAGATGGCCGTTAAGACAGGTTTGACTGTAATTCTAAAACCTTGTAACTACAGCTTGATTAAGGCTGTAATTATTAAGTTTTAGAATTATATTGCCAAAATAATTTTTGATAAAAAAAAAAATAAGTGAGCAAGAGAAAATACATTTTTCCTTGACATGACCTTGTTTCAACGTGGAAAATTGATTTATAAGGGGACAGGGTATTTTAGCGGAAAAATTCAGCATGGACCAATTTTGAGAAAAAATTGCTTTTGATAAAGAAAATGCTGACACCCAGCATTTTCTTCTTCAAAAACAATTTTCTGTCCGTTGATGTAAACATTAAGATAATTTATCTCTTGGATCTATCTAGTACCATTCCAAGATTTGCCCTTGTATTTACTTGTCCACTGACAAGTGGCTAAGAAAAATGTCCACAAGTAGAAACCCCGAGTCGGACAAGTCAGACATGGGAATTTGACACCCTTGAGTAGGGAGTATGATTAGCTTTGCTGTTTAAAAAAAAAAAAAAAAAACTACTCACAAAAAAGAAATACATTGTGATCACCTTGGCATTGGAGTTGGTGTGACAACTTTACAATTATCTCTGTTGTAATTGAAAGTATCTCCATGAAACTTGGCATGTATGTTCGCCATCACAAGAGCTATCCAGACTATCAAAGGGTGAATAACTCTGAAAGCATTTTTGTAAGAGTTATGACCCTTTTTTGACCAAGAATTTTTGGATTATTCAGCACCTGCAGCAGAGCGTTGGAGCATGTAGACAGTGCTTTTCTTTTGTAAAAGTACTGGGCTGGAATAAATGTGTAAAAGAAGAAATTGCTTCATTTACATTGTTGTTTGTAGGTTTACTGTCAAGAATTAAATAAAATTAAATTCTTTAATGCTTTTTGGTGGTTTATCGAGAAATAACGGTAGATTATCACTTGATAATCTCACCACAAAAGTAGTGAAATTATCAAAATCTTATACCCTGCTTATGTGCATTTCACCCTATCTAATGTCATCTTTGCGGGATGAAATAAGTGTGGTCACAATAAACGTTGCATAGCAATCACAAGCAAAATGATGCGCTTTATGAAATTATGTCCTAGAAATGTCACATTTTGTTTCATTTTTGCAATAAAGAAATAGAATAATCATTTGTTTTTTGAGTAAGATCGATTAGAATTTCATTGAGTGAACAACAAAAGCTATGTTTTCACTCGTGGCTCTGCCACTCGTGAAAATATCACTTGTGTTGTTCACTCAATGAAATATAAATCGATCTTACACTGAAACAAACGATTATTCTCTATATCATACATGTAAGTGATGCAACAGATAAAATATGTGTTGTTCCAAATATGACCTAATAACTTGACGAATCATTAAACCACATTCATTCAAAAAGTGCCTTAATTCCCTTTTATTTTCCAGATAAAGAAAACCTAAAGAAGTCAACCACAAAGTTCCTCAATAACTTTAGTTTTATGTGTCAAGTGTTCGGTGTAATGAGAACTGCAGGGGGTGAAGTGTTTAAACCGTTAGTCACTCCGTTATTCGATTATATATTCCTCATCGTGGATTCTAAGGACTCTGCCAATGACGAATTCGAGTGCTTGAATGAACAGGTATAGCACAATTTTACTGACCTTAACTTAACCCCTGTCAATCAGATGAAAACAGTAAAGAACATTGTGAAATCGACAAGGTGAATGATTTTGGAATGATTTTAAAATGAAATTGAATGAATGTGTGGAGCAAGTTTTGAGTGAAGTTTAAAGGAGGTGGTCCAATATCGCTAATTTTGTTCAAGATGAACAAAATAAGTGATATAATTACCTCCCTTTATAATTACCTCCCTTTAACATAATATGCATACACATTATTAAAATAAAATTTTATTTCTTAAAGAATCAATAAGGAAAAAGGCCTTAAAGACATATATTTTAAATGATTTTTTTTATCAGAAAATGCATACTAAATAAAAGCTCAACGACCATGTTATGTTTAGCTCCCAGGAGCGTTTATTAGGAGAAAAACAGTATTCTGAATTGCCAAAAAAGGGGTTCTAGGTCCTTTAATGACTCATATTTTCCTGTATGGTGAAATATTGTAAAAATTTTCTTTTGCTCTTTTTAGCTCACATGAGCACAAGGTGCTCAAGGGGAGCTATTAGGATATCCCTGAGTCCGTCGTGTGTCGTCCGTCGTCAACAATTTAGAAAAACTTCTTCTTCTCCTGAACCATTGGACCGATTTGGCTGAAACTTTGCCATAATGTTCTTTGGGTGACCCTATTTAAAAATTGTTGCGAAATTATGATTGGCCCATAAATATGGGCATGGCAGGGCGGGGCTTATTTTGAGCCCGAAATCTTTGAATGACATCTCCCTCTGAACCACTGGGCAGATTTCAATGAAACTATACCAGAATGATCCTTGGGTGACCCTTTTCAAAAATTGTTTAGTAAATTCTGATTGGCCCATAAATATAGGCGTGGCAGGGAGGGGCTTTATTTGAGTCTCCTCAGTAATGAATGGGTGGGCAGCGTATATTCTCACTTAAAAATCTTGGAATTAAATCTCCTCTTCAACAATTGGGCAAATGTGAATGAAACTTTGCCAGAAAGTTACTTGGATGAGTTCCACTGTACCAATGATTTAAAGTGAGCGATTAAGGGCCATTCTGGCCCTCTTGTTTTTTTTGTAATGAGTTAAGGTAGTGAAATCATTAGGAAACCTCGTTTAACACTTTAGAGAATTTTGTGACTTCTGAAACCTTGTGGAACTATTACTGGTCCACTACCTTTAATCAATTTTGATTCTTTTTCCAGGTTCAAACCATAGGACAAGATCTAGAACAAAATGATCGAGAAAAAATGGAGAGTTTAATGGAGAAAATCAGGAGTCTTGTAATTAGAAATGGGTATGTATTATCTAGTAGACATATTTTCTTCAAAATATGTTCTTTGACACCTATTAAAAAAGCAATTTTTCTCAAATTATGAAAAAAATTAGGTGATTGTTGATTGTTTTGTAAGCAAAAAACGTAATTTAACCCTTGTCATGCTGAATAAATTTTAGCTATAATTTCATCAAAATCAAAGGGTAAAAAGCACTGAAAGTACCAACTGTAGGTCATTTTTTATCTGAAAAACTTAATCTATTGACACTTCTTGATTGAAAGTGAGAAACAGGTGGTGTAGACTAACGTCAGACTGCACATAATCAGGAATATTTTGGGTTCAACATGACAAGGGTTAATACATTCATGAGTATTGTGGTGAATTACCCGTTTGCTTTTCTGCATAAAGATGTTAAAGGTTTTGATGAAATTTTTAGCCAAAATTTATTCAGCATGACAAGGGTTAACATCAAATCATGCAAAATCTGCCATTCCCAAGGAGTACCTGCAATTTCTTATCCGTTGGAAAGCCCTGCAATTTCAAATCTATAATAGAGGTCTGGTTGCTTTCCCTGATTTTGTGATTGAAATGCAAATACAAAATTGTGAATAAAACCTCTTTGCACAGATATGTAAACAATGGTTAAAGGAATGGAGGAACAATGTCATAATGTTATTGTTGGCAGTGTCTATTCTAGGATTCAGAAAGTTGGGGGAAAATTTTATTGAAAATCTGCAAAAAATTGCCAAAAAGATGGGAATTTTTGCCTTTTGACAATGTAAAACCATCCCCCATCATCTTCAAAAATAGGGGCCTTTTTCAAAAGAATGTGCTAAAATGCGCATTCCCTACTCCTAGAAAAACACTGGTTGCAAAATTGCAGGCTTATTTAGAAAAGACATTACTCATGACTTTGTTAGCTTGACTATTTGTAGAATAGGGGGGGCTATTCTGGTCACCCGGGCATTGGCGTTGGTGCCTGCATCGGCGTAATGCTTTGGTTAAGTTTATACATGCAAGTGTTTAAAATCTCCTTTTCTACTAAAGCTATTGCTTGGAGACTTTGCATATGTTTCTGTAACCATAATAACAGCCTTGAGACAAAGATTCATTACTCTGATATTGAATTTAGTGGAATTTTAACCCTTTTTGGACTTAGATATTCCTGGTAAAGTTTTACGTGCAAATGTTGTACATCGGTTTTATCTCTATTTCTACTTCAGCTATTGCTTGGAAACTTTGCAATTGCTTCTGTGACCATAATATCAATAATATCATAAATATAGGCCTTGCCTGGTAAGGCTTATCTTGAGACCCCCTTGACAGAAATTAGTCTTAACTAAGTGTTAGCTTTCAAATTTTCAATGAGTGATTTTATTTCCTATCTTAGATTTTACAAATTAATTGCTTACTTCATATCTATACAAGAAGATGTGAATTTATTTTCTAAATTGCAAAAAATATATTCACTATTTGCTGTCTTTGTTATTTTGACCCGTTTAATATCAATTTCGACCCTTAGAATTTCATGGTTAGGGAGTCAATGACTCCTTTATTTCAAACACTTACATGAACCCTGGTCGTCAGATGATATAGATTATTTAACCAAAAAGAATCTATATGACTGGAAAACCTTGATCAATAATCATAAATGTTACCTTTAACCTTGTTGTGCTGAATAAAAACACTTAAGCTTAATGTTATTTATTTTGCCCCCCTTCGAAGTAGAGTGGGTATATTGCATTGCACTTGTCAGTTGGTACGTCGGTCCGTCTATAGACCATTTTTTGTCGGGCGCATAACACAAAAAGTATGCAAGCTAGAATTATGAATCTTCCCAGATATGGATATAGATCTCATTGAGGAGAAGTGCAGTGAATAAGAACCATAATAATAAGATTAACTGTAGTTATCATATTTTTATGAGATTGGGGGCATATTGTTTTACTCATGTCCATCTGTCCGTCCGTCCGTCTGTCCGAAAACTTAACCTTGCCAATATCTTCAAGCCTATTCAAGATACAAAGCTAATATTTGGCATGATGATAGATCTCAATGATCCGCATCCGCTGGTACCAAAGTCAAGGTCATGTGTCAAGGTCAAACTTTGAAAAAAATGCTGTTAAGGGGGCATTCGTGTTTCACAAACACATCTTGTTTTTAATTATTTCCTTTTGTTGATTAACAAAGAAAAGGTCATTGACCTGCTTTTATGGGTCCCATGCTTTACAATGATCTCTTATTTTTCAGTACCTCAGCACCAGCCAGATGTGCACTTCTAGAATTATTCGAGTGTTACTGTCGCGGCTGGAAAGATCTACAGAATGACGTGACGAGATTTTATTGTGATACCATGATGGACATTATAACTGATGATTGATTCATGTGTTAAAAAACTGAACTCAAATTGACTAATTGTCATAGAAAAAGGAATCATGTCAAAAAAACCAAAACATCTGTGGGCAAAAAATTTTAATGGATATGGCTTTTATATTAGTCGGCAGCACATATTGCTGGCTAAGCATAAAACAGTTGTAACTCTCTATGAACATATAGGGAGTTACAACTGTTTTGCCCAGAGCCATCAATATCCTTTCCCATTATTGTCTTCCACCAAAGGGTGGATAATAAGTCAATGGCTCAGTGCTAAACAGTTGTAACTCCCTATATGTTTATAGGGAGTTACACCCATTTCACTCTGAACCATCAAATTGTAAACGTAAGTGGGATAGCAGCTGGAAATTGGTATTAACCCTTGTCTTGCTGAATTTGAATTTTTAGCTTGGCTGTTTTCGGAGAAAACTCCATGTATTGCTATAGCCTTGGTGTTGTCATTGTTGTCGTTGTCATCGTCGTGCAAAAACTTTGACATTTTGTGATATCTCTAGTTCTACTGAAGGCATTCACTTGAAACTTGTCACTCATGTTCACCATCAAAAGAGCAACCTATACTATCAAGGGGGATAACTCTAGATGCATTTTGTGCAAATTATGCCCCTTTTTCGACTTAGATTTTTTTGCACCATCCAGCACTCAACAGCCGAGCGTAGGCACCCAAAGGCAGTGCTCTTGTTGTTTCAAACAATATGTCAATTTTAAGGAAATTTCAACCAGGTCTGCTGCAATTTTCACACAACAAATTAGTAGAAGTCAGGCTGTGTTGGCTAAGATCAGAGTACACATCTATGCAGACTGATCTTAGTCTATACTGTCACCAAGGTGGCCTAGTGGTAAATGTACTCGACCCGTGACCTTGAGGTTCGAGCCCCACTGTCATCAGGGTGTGTTTATGGGCAAAACACTTAATAGCCAGCCCTGGTTCACCCAGCTGTAAAAATGGGTAGCAGTGGGTTTACACCACTGCCTCTCTCTCGGGGACATGAAAACATCAGGATTGAGTGTTCGAGAGCGATTTTATAAGCTTAAGCTTTTGTCGCCATCGAACTAAAATAAATTAGTATTAACTAAGATTTTATGTGCAATAGGAGGCAGGTATGAATTACAGTAGAAGGGTAATACCAATTCAAATATGTTGAATTGAAAAAAGTTTTGAACAATCTCAGAAAATAAAAATATCTGCTGGCAATTTTGAAAACTCTAATAAAGTACAGCTTGAATACTTGTTACTAGTAAACAAGTGTTGCAATAACAAAAAGGTTTTGATCTTGATATGTTGCAAGAAACACAGTCCTGAGTCTGAACCATCTGAGAAAATCCATTTAATGTGTGTGATCAAAACCTTTTAACTAAAGTGTTAGCTTCAACTAAAACAAAATTGCCAATTTATAGCTTGGCTGTTTTTGGAGGAAACCCAAAGCAATGCTATAGCCTTAGTGCTATCATTATAATCATTATCGTTGTTGGCAAAAGCTTTGACATTTTGTGATATTTCTGGTTCTACTGAAGGCATTCACTTGAATCTTGGCACACATATTCACCATCAAAAGATTAAAATACTATCAAGGGGAATAACTCTAGATGTATTTTGTGCAAAATATGCCTCTTTTAAACTCTTCAGTACAGATCATTAAATGTCAAGGTCATCTGACAAAGTCAGATTCAATTATCAAGGTCAAACTTCTATAAAGACATGCAGTTTAAGGGGCACCATAGTCCCATACAGCTTTAAGCTCACGAAATGTATATACTGTAGGAATGTGTGTGTTAAGTGCAATATTTATCAACGATCAGGGATTTAGTATGCCATCAACAAAACGGGTTTCATTTTTCAATAAGATAAGTTCACAATAGATGAAACTCTCAAGCATAAAAGAAATGTACCACTGGTGAGAATAAATCCTGTGAAATAATTGGTGTAGCGGGGTTGATCCTCGTCACTGACTCTGATTCATTCACACATTTGCCTCTAACCAATGGGTGGATAATCGTTAACCTGCGTGACATATCAGCTGTAGGCTGTAAATACCATAAATCCAATATTATGTTGATTGATTGAATGGAGTTTAATGCAGCAATCCACATTTTTAGCTTGGCTGTTTTCGGAGAAAACCCGAGGTATTGCTTTAGCCTCCGTGTCCTTGTCGTTGTCGTGCGAAAACTTTGACATTTTGTTATCTCTGGTTCTACTGATGGCATTCACTTGAAACTTGGCACACATGTTCACCATCAAAAGAGCAACCAATACTATCAAGGGGGATATGCTCCTTTTTCGACTGAGATTTTTTCCCACCATCCAGCACTTGACAGCCGAGCGTAGGCACCCGTAGGCAGTGCTCTTGTTTTCCAGTTATATTGCGGTGGCTTGAGCACCTAACAATGAATTCCTGGTATTTCTCTCACCAGTACAACCATCACATCCTTTCCTAGTCTCAAGCTGCTATCTCACATAGGTCTACTATAATCAACCCATGTTTAAGAGACAAATAGTCAGAAAGAATGAGTTCCACCGTCTGTAATTGAACCTGGGACCTCTAGATTGACAGTCCAACCCACTACCAACTTGGCTATGATGGCGACACCCAATATTATGTACTCCAGCTGCTGTGATGCAGGGATAATTTTTGGGCGAGATCTGTGCAAATTCTCTCATTTTTCTGCCAGAAATCTCATTCAAATTGGCTAAATGAGAGAAAAATCTAACAGTAAAATATATTTCTAATAAAGGATTTGGTTTAATTTGCCATTAAAACTCAGTATTTCTCATAATTTTCGACTGAATGAGATTTTTCGCACATGAAAGTCTGAGCCAGAATTATCCCTGGTGATGTGACTGAAAAATTGTTAAAAGGCACATTATACTCATACAAGCAAATATGGATTGTATGCATATATAGCCATTTGAATAAGACATTGCTGTATATCAAATGTTAACCCTTGTCATGCTGAATAAATTTTGGCTAAAAATTTTCAGCAAAATCAAATGGCAAAAAGCACTGAAAGTACCAACTGTATGTCAATTTTTACTTGAAAAACAAAATCAATTGACAATTCTGGTTTGAAAGTGAGAAACAGGTGGTGTAGACTAACATCAGACTGCACATATGTGCAGGCTGATGATTGTCTATAGCTCCTGCCAAAGCAGGAATATTCCGGGTTCAGCATGACAAGGGTTAAAGTCATTATTTGAAGTTCAAATCTATAGGCTAAGTTATTTATGGTCCGGATTCTTGTCCAGTGGTAGACTGGTCTTACTGTCAACTATCAAAATTTTAATTTTGATAGTTGATATTGAGATCAGTCTTCAACTGGTAGTCCCAGGGATGTGGAAAAATAAATTATCGCACTTTGTCCATGGACAACTAAAAATTAATTTCCTTCTTGCCCGAGATCAAAAAGAACTTGTCCACCAAAAAAAAAGGATTGATAAATATTTAGAAAACATTGTTTTTAATGAAGAAAATGCTGTAGCCCAGCATTTTCTTCATTAAAGACAATTTTTCTACACTTTGATACAAGTATAAGGATGACTTTTCTCCTAGTTCTTTATGTTACTGTTCTAAGATTTGCTCTGATATTTACTTGTCCACGGACAAGTGACCTAGGAAAATGTACTTGCCCGCAAGTGAAAAAGCCCGGGTCGGACAAGTCAGGCATTGGAATTCCACACCCCTGGGTAGTCCACTATCTGTGAGGTACTGTGATAAAGTCGGGAATAGTACCCTCAAAGGGCCAGAAATAACTTGGCTCTATGGATGTTGAGTTGTTTGTCAGGGTCGATTTTCCTAATAACATATCGCATAGAGCATCTTGTGATTAAATGTTGTAGTGTGAATTAACATTTGTCATGCTGAATCCAGAATGTACCAGCTTTTGTAGGGGGATTGGGTGGAGAATGATCAGTCTGCACATATAATCAGACTGATTTTCATCTATATCACCTAATTATCCTTTCCGAAAAAGAAAAGTTTCAATATACAATAATTTAATTTTAGTTCGGTCCATTGAAATTTGGGCATTTCTGATAGGATAAAAAATTGGTTTGATTTATCAATGAAAGCAATTTTGAGTATGCAGCTATTTTTTAAGCGTACATAGAAAACTGTTCCATAAGAATAATGCTTCTTTTAGAAAAATCTTAACACTTTTTGCTACTTCATATTTAGATATCAGAGATGAAGAGGATATTTGTCGATTTCGTGGAGGAATGAAACTAAAAACCTTATCACACTGTATGAATACACTTGGCGTATTCATACAGTGTGATTTGGTTTTTAGTTTCACTTAACAGATGAAGAGAATATTTGTTTATTTCATTGAGGTATGAAACTAAAAACCTATGAATACGCAAAGCTTTTAAGGCTTTTATTTTTAAAAAAGCAATTTTGCCCAGAATTTTATCCAACATGACAAAGGTTGATTGAATTTTTTTTTTTATTTTTGCTTTTTTGAATTTGATTGATTTTAATATTATGCAAGTTTCATGCAAAACTTTTAGTTATACTATTAATTCAATTTATTATCAAGTTTTGTAATTGTAGTAAGGCAGTAAAGATTTTTAGCTCATGGCAGAAGGCCACTGGGGCTATTGTTATGGCCCCTTGTCCATCGTGCTTCTGTTCCT
Source organism: Fragum whitleyi (assembly GCA_948146395.1). NCBI lineage: Eukaryota > Metazoa > Mollusca > Bivalvia > Cardiida > Cardiidae > Fragum > Fragum whitleyi. Next base: position 854,809 of record OX411560.1, read on the forward strand.
CTGGTCTTAAACATTTTCTTTAAAAATCATTTCAGGAACTACTTGATGAATTTTAAGCATACTTAAGAGGAATGATCTTTGGGTGATACTTTTTCAAAGTTCTTCAAGGATTTTTGATCCAATAAAAATCGAGGCTTTAATTTGTGTGGCTTGTTCCGATGTATGATTATATGTAACTTCTCAGAATCTAACAAGTGAATATCAAGTATGATACACAGGAATAATCCTAGAGATACCTTTTATCAGTATACAAAAAAATATTGTGATCAGATGAAAAATGTCTTATGGGCAGAGGTCATTTCTCTATATGCTATGTAGTCGAATCTTTTGAAAATCAATTTCTCAAAAACCTAGTTGATTGATACCAACAAAATTTCAATGGAATGTTCCTTTGGTAATCTTTTATCAGACTGCATAAATTTTTTGTGATCTAAGATTTTAACTATGAAGTTTTCAATCAAAACTCTTTACACCTTTTGCAGATTCATACACGAGTGTGATAAGGTTTTTGATTTCATACCTCAATGAAATCAACAAATATTACCTTTAATATCTAATAATTTAATATCATGAAGCAAAAATGTAAAGATTTGTCAGGTAAGAAACAGATTTCTTATGTGTAGTCAAAATTTTATTCATTGGGATATAAAACCAATTTTTCAGCAAATCAGTAACACACAAATGTTGGACACAACTTTAATAGCATTATAAAATCATGAGAAAAAAACACAGAAAAAGTAGAATTAGCCTGTCACAGTCCCTCCCAATCCTTTTGTACATCTCAGTCCTTTCATTGCCTTAAATTGTGTTTCAAACAACGAGAGGTACAGATAAGAGTGGGTAATGGCAGTTTAAAATCTTTGTTCCTGAATGAAACCCTATGTTGTGGGTACTCATTTGAATTTTATTGACAAGCCAAATCCAAAGAGTACCTGCTATATAGATGAAAGTATTTTGAAATACTTTAACCCTTTGCTGTTTAATCCCTGCTTTTTACGTGCCTGTGATTTTATCATTGAGAAAACATTGTGAAAAAAGAAGAAATTGCTTCTGACAAGCAATTTCTTCTTTTTCCACACTATTTTCTATAATGAAAACATTCTTTTTAATGATGGATATGAAATCTTGCGTGATATACATTTTAGTCAATGTAAATTAACTTTATATCAAAGAAATGCAGGACATACTTATTCAAATTGGAATAAGAAAATCGGCTGACAACGTTGACTTTAAGAGATCAGCGTAATACAACCGTAAGTGCCTATTTATTATAGGCACTTACAATAGTATTGCACTGATCCCTCAATTTGAAGATTTCAGATCCAAGTAAGTTGATACATTGTTTTGAAAATCACAGGGAAAAAGTGAGAAAAACTTTTACACACGTTATAAATCTAATAACAAACTATTGTTAAGATTGTAGAAAGTTGACATTGCTCTAGAACTTGCCTTTCTTATACTTACGTTGTTTTGAACTAGGAAAAAATGAAATATAGATAAAGCGTTTTATTTTGGCGTTATAAAGTACGATGCGCCAAAATAAATAACCGCCAATAAATCGTAACTGAAAAACCGCCAAATGTGGACACCGCCAATATAATGCCGTTTACAGTATATTTTGTCAATTCTAGCACAAGTTCTTCCTACAATAATTTAGTTGAAAGTAGCAATGGCTAAGTTCAGACTGCAAGTCTTTATTTAAGGTAGTGGACCCGTTATAGCTCCAGAACATTTTGGACCTTGTATTCTTTCACAATGTTGACCGAGGAAACCTCAGTTAAAACTGTTAAAGTTAATCACATCTATAACATTGCAAAACTATTACGAGTCCACTATCTTATGGCTTTTTGGAGAATTATCGAGAAATAACGATATATTATCATTTGATAAAGTCACAGCTTACCAGGGAAATTATTAAAAACTAATTTAGTGCTTTCTTTCAATTCACCCAATCTGACATTATCAAGGTAGAGCCAAATAAGTGTTTGCGTAATGAACATTGCAAAGCAATCGGGGCAAAATGACTGCCTGTAAGGAAAATTTGTTCAAAAACTTTCACATTTTGGCTCGTTTCTGCATTAAAAAAAATTGAATAATTGTTTGTTTTTCATGCAAGATCGATAAAACTTTCCTTTTGTGAACAACAAAAGCTACATTTTCACTGGCAGGTCGCTGGCAAAAATATAGCTTTTGTTGCTCACTTAATGAAGGATAAGTTGATTGAACACTGAAACAAACAATTATCCTCTTTACAGTAAAACTTGCATTAAGAGACCACTTGACGGACCACTAAAAAGCGTTTGCTTATGGAAATGGTCACTTAAATTTAAAACAATGATGATAAATTAGACTCGTGATAGAATATGTAGATTGTCCCATAATTATAACTGAATCCTATGATGCTCGAACACACAAGAATCATCTCATTGAGACGATTCTAATGGGTTCCAATGTCATAAGATTCAATAATAAACATTAATTTTTGTTTCAGAGATTTTGCTAACGGTCAGGGGACTTTTTATGATGGTCGCTTAATAAAAGTAGTGGCTTAATAGAGGTGGTAACTCGAGCAATATCAACTGTATATTGTCTGCTAAGAAATTGTATTACGAAGGAATTTGCTGTGAACAGCATTTTGCAAACTCCATAAGGTTTGTCGGGTTTTAAGTGAGTTGTCTGAAACACTTTTACAGACTAAAAGACAATTATTATTGCCAATCATATTCATGAAATATTCCATGTTGTTTGCTATTTGATTTAAATTTTGTCATTGTCAATAAAAAATGTGTAAATATTATATTGCCTTTGTCTATTTGATGTAAAAAAAAACAAGAGGACCATGATGGTCCTATATCGCTCACCTGTGTATCTTTGTCTAAATTTACTATTATCAAATTTTACAGCAAAAATCATAATTGTACTTTTAAGACTTGTGGGCTCTAAAGTGTCAACAAGAATATTGTCATCAAGGCCCCTTCTCCCATGAAATGACATGGATTCTTCCCATTTTCAATAGGGCTCATCCTTGTGACTTTATAAATATTCTGACCAAGTTTCATGAAGATTGGACTATATTTGTAGCCTCTAGACCGTAAACAAGAAAATTGTCATTAAGGCCCCTTTTCCTGTGATATGACACGGATCCATCCCATTTTCAGTAGGGTTCATCCTTGTGACTTGACAAATATTCTGACCAAGTTTCATGAAGATTTGATCATATTTGTGGCCTCTAGAGCGTAAACAAGAAAATTTTCATTAAGGCCCCTTTTCCTGTGATATGACACGGATCCATCCCATTTTCAGTAGGGTTCATCCTTGTGACTTGACAAATATTCTGACCAAGTTTCATGAAGATTTGATCATATTTGTGGCCTCTAGAGCGTAAACAAGAAAATTTTCATTAAGGCCCCTTTTTCTGTGATATGACACGGATCCTTCCCATTTTAAATAGGGTCCATTCTTGTGACTTGACAAATATTCTGACCAAGTTTCATTATGATTGGTTCATATTTGTGGCCTCTAGAGTGTAAACAAGAAAATTGTCATTAAGGCCCCTTTTTCTGTGATATGACACGGATCCTTCCTATTTTAAATACAGTTCATCCTTGTGACCTGACAATCATTCTGACCAAGTTTCATTATGATTGGTTCTTATTTGTGGCCTCTAGAGTGTAAACACTTAAATTGTTGACGGCGGACGACACCCGACAGTCATTCAATGATCACAAAAGCTCACCTTGAGCATGATGTGCTCAGGTGAGCTAAAAAGAAATCAGAATTTTATTTCCTTGTGCCTTAAATTTGATAGTCCTTCTTTTGCTGAATTGAAAGGAATTTTTAGTTCTCCTGGCCAAAGGCCAGAAGAGCAGGCTTCCTGTAGGTCTGGCCATGTTTCCTTACATTAACTTCCCCTTGATGGCTTGGCTGTTTTCTGAGAAAACCCAAGCTATTGCTTTAGCCTTGGTGTTGTCTCGTCATCGTTGTTGTTGTTGTCGTCATCACCGTGCGCAATCTCTGACATTTTGTTATATCTCTGGTTCTACTGAAGGTATTCTCTTGAAATTGAGCACATGTTTACCATCAAAAGAGCAACCTATACTATCAAGGTGGATAACTCTAGATGCATCTTGTAAGAAATTATGCCCCTTTTTCGACTTGGATTCTTTTCAACTATCCAGCATTCAACAGTCGAGTGTAGCCACCTGTAGGGAGTGATCTTGATATAGTGATAGAGTCCACAGATTTCATTCAATCATCAAATGTTTCTTGATTTTCTCAATTTCCTACAAGTCTATAATGGGATTTTTCTTTTAAGGTTCGGTAGATTGAGGAACAAGGGTTGATCAAACAACAGAAGCTTTGCTATTCAGTCAGTGGAGCAAAAAACACTGATAAATCTGCTACAATAGTACTTAGCCTAATGCGGTCTTATTTCTGATTTGGATCATGAAATAAATTTCACGATTAAATAATTTAGACCAATGACATCATTTATTTTGCATCACTTGAGAGTGAAATAACTAGATCCATATTGTACAATCCGAATGAAGCTACTGTGCAATAAGGATTTATTTCCAAAACAAGGCAACTCATATGCACAATTAAAATGAGTCAGTCAAAATCATAACTTGAAAGTGAGGCTGCAGTCCCGAAAATTGATCCATGTATACATGTACGCTAATATGACCAATTCCATTACTGATTTCATTAGATTCATACCCTGCAGAATGAGCCTATATTTTGACTCAATATTGCCTCGTCAAAATAAAGACTGCTTCTGCAGGGTGCTCATCCGATAGAATTCAGTATTGTACTCCATTATGTTAAATAACGTCTTAATATTAAAACAAACTATAAAATTTGAGTTACCAATATTTTAATACACAAAAAGGATGAGATTTCTTATACATATAGCTGCCATTTATTTACAAAATGTCATACATCATGCAAAAAGGGAGCATCTGGGAAGTGCGAAAAATGTCAACCTTAGTCTACATACTTTCAGAATCTAGAATGATTATTTTACACTCCTACCACAGGCAATTGATTCATAATCCAATTGTTTGTCTTTTATGTAAATATAAGATGAGGCATCCAAATTCTTGTTATGAAAAACACTACTAATACATGAAGTTATTTAAGTCAGATTTCATTTTTTTCTATCAGCTTGATTTAGTGTTTATACATTTTATTCTTTTCCTCACATTTTTTTCTTTTCCTTCCAGTTATGAACAGTACGCACACATGCGTGATAAAATAATTTTGTCCAAAAAAAAAATGTTGGTGAATGATTGTAACATCATAACTACAGCTTAGTCAAGCTGTAGTTACAATGTTATGATCACTCACTGACAGTATGATATTGATTATAAAGAGGATAATCGTTTGTTTCAGTGTAAGATCGATTTATATTTCATTGAGAGAACAACAAAAGCTATATTTTCACAAGTGGCAGAGCCATGAGTGAAAATATAGCTTTTGTTGTTCACGAAATGAAATATTAATCGATCTTACTCGAAAAACAAACAATTATTCTATTTCTTTACAGCAAAAATGAGACAAAATGTGACATTTTTAGGACATAATTTCGTAAAGCGCATCATTTTGCACGTGATTGCTATGCAACGTTTATTGTGACGTCACTTATTTCGCCCCGCAAAGATGACGTTAGATAGGGTGAAATGCACAAAAACAGGGTATAAGATTTTGATATTTTCACTACTTTCGCGGTGAGGTTATCAAGTGATAATCTACCGTTATTTCTCGATAAACCACCAAAACGCATCAAAGAAATCATTTTGATCATGTGAATGCATACTGTGCGCATTTTGTAGGCACAATTTTGACATTGGTATTTGAATTATAAAGGGTCGATACTCTAGGCTTCTGAAAATATAAGTGTAATGTAGTTCACAGGTTTTGAAGAACAATCACTAACCTATTCCAAGCACTTTTAAACACATAATAGTTTTACAATAGTCTGTTTCTTGCACATATAATTTGCTGTCAAAAGGCACAAACAACATTCTTATAAAATCATTCCACAATTTGTCTTGTTTATTCATATAAAATGAGCCATTCAACTCCTTTTTAGTTTAACAAGAGACGTGGCATCAGAGAAGAGAACTTTGACTCTTGGCACCAAAACGCGTTTGAATACTGATGGGTCAATACTCAAGGCACCTGAAAATATAAAAAAACAGAGGTTACAAACAAGAGCACCTCCTATGGGTCCTTTGCTGGATATAGAGGATATTGAATGAGTGGTCATTGAATACTGAATTTATTAAACGAGTCATCTTTAAACAGATAAAAACGAGGCTACGCCGAGTTTTTATCTGTTTTAGATGACAAGTTTGATAAATTCTGTATTTTATGAGCACAAATTTTATATTCTGTTTATAATATGACCTGAATTTTAGCGAAAAATCATCAAAATTCTCTAAATTCAACGTTTCAATTTTCCGCGAAACTTGTAACGCCGTTTAAAAATGACGTCACAAAACGTAGATTATGACGTCATTTTGGCGGTTACAAAATAGCAATCCTATTCGCTCTGAGCTCATTTGCATAGTTATTCCACTAGTGTAATAACACTCGTGTAATATCAAAAATATTCAACGGGGTTATTTCACTCCGGCAACGTAGGTCATATTATAAAATGCAATAATAAGTGAACACAGGATTTTAATAATGAGTGCTCACTAAATACAGTCAATCTTGCTTCAGCGACCACGTCTATTAAACGACCTTTTGTATTAAGCGACCGCTTTAAAAATCCCCTTTTTTAAATTAGAATTTCCTAATACCTTCCTAAAAAAGGTATTGTTGTTCTAAAAATTATTGAATATGAATCCTATGTTGTTAAAACTCACCAAAATCGTCTCAATGAGACATTTCTGTTGAGCCATAACAACATAGGATTTTGAGAATCTCGCAATTATACCATATTGAATAAAAACGTATGTTTCTTAATTGTCATCAAAACGTGTATATAGCGACCATTTTCTTATACGACCGCTTTTTGGTGGTCCCTGTAGTGGTCGCTTAATACAAGTTTGATTGTACTGAATTCAGGGGGTGTGGAAATACTGAGTTTCTCCACTTGTCTCTGGACAAGTAAAAGCTGATTTCTTAATTGTCAAGGATCAACATGAACTTTTCCACAAAAAAAAGTAGCTAGGTAAATATTGAGAAAATATTATTTTTAACGAAGAAAATGCTATAACCCAGCATTTTCTTCATAATGTAACGGTTTAAAGGGAGGTAAGTTGCATTGGATATGCAAATGAGAGAGACCTGCCCAGGAATTTGAAGGGCCATTTTTTTCAGATTTTGTGGGCAATCGATCTCGGTTTAAAAGGCATTTTTAATATCGATAGGGAGAAAAAAGTGTTTTTCTTGATGAGTTTCTGTAGTCTATCAGTATATAGGTGATTGCAATTGTAATTAAGTACCGTTATTTCACACTTGTTAAATTTTGGTTCAGCCCACCCCTACTCCTGGCTATACCAGTACCACATTTTCCCATATTTCCAAATACCAATGAACGTTGCATAGCAATCTCGCACAAAATGACGCGCTTTACGAAAATATGTCCTAGAAATTTCACATTTTGTCTAATTTTTGCATTAAAGAAATAGAATAAGATCGATTAATATTTCATTTTGTGAAAAACAAAAGCTATATTTTCACTGAAAATATAGCTTTTGTTGTTCACTCAATGAAATATAAATAGATCTTACACTGAAACAAATTTCTAGGACATATTTTGGTAAAGCACGTCATTTTTCGCGTGATTGCTATGCAACGTTCATTGTGACGTCACTTATTTCGCCCCGCATAGATTACGTCAGATAGGAGGAAATGCACAAAAGCAGGGTATAAGTTTTTGATAATTTCACTGCTTTTGCAGTGAGATTATCAAGTGATAATCTACCGATTTTTCTCGATAAACCATCGAAAAGCATTAAAGAAATCATATACATAACCTGTAGCATTCATAATTAAGGCCAGATCATGTCCACTCTGTAGACCAACTCTCTGCCAACTGACTTCAGATCGCTTCTTGTACAGGGCATATGCTCCGATAATGGCTGTGGTTACAAAATACTGAAAATAAAGTAGTCAATTTACAGTAAACCTTGTGTTAAGGGACCACTTTAGGGACCACCAAAAAGTGGTCGTTTATGGGAATGGTCGCTCATATGAAATACTACGATAAATATTTTGAAACCATTTATAGATTGTCGGTCAAGTCGTACTGAATCTTATGATGTTCGAACCCATTAGAATCGTCTTATTTAGACGATTCTAATGGGTTCCAACTACATAAGATTCAACAATAACCAATTTTTCGTCAAGAATGTCCTCTTTTTCAGAGATTTTGCTTACAGTGAAGGGACTTTTTACGGTGGTGGCTTAATACAATTGGTCGCTTAATAGACATGGTCTCTCAAGCAATATTGACTGTAGTCAATATTATCAAGTTTTTTCCCATTCAAGTCATTTGATTGAGTAAACTGTCTTAAGGCCTACTTTTTTGGACTGTGGCTAAAGGTCAACAGACAATTAACAGTACTGAGGACCAATATACTGAAAAATATTGACAGACATTGACTGAAACATAGGCTCAAGTTTTTCTATATTTCCTAATAAAGCTGGGCCGCCATCATAGCGCAGTTAGTAGCGCGTGACTGGGCACCAGACTGTCAATCTAGAGGTCCCAGGTTCGATCCCTGACGGCAGCACTCATTCTTTCCAACTATTTGTCTCTCACCAATGGGTTGATAATTGAAGACCTATGTGAGATAGCAGCTGGAGGCTAGGAAAGGATGTGACGGTTGTACTGGTGAGAGAAATACCAGTAATGCTATGTTAGGTGCTCAAGCCTCCGCGATATAACTGAAAAAAGTTGAAAGTGGCGTAAAATTCCATTCAATCAATCAATCTTAATAAGCTACAGTTGTGAAGTCCAACCAGTGTAAGGAGTTGCTTTTTAATGCTGTAATTTTTGTGATTAAAATTGATCATTTTTAATGACATAATATTTATTATTCAATAATTCAGTTTTGAGTGTCTCTATCAACCACTCACAGAATTCAAAAATCATGCTAACAAAAAAATCATTGAACAATTGGAGCCCTATTGACCAGTTTTATTTTAAAATGCCATAGCACTTGTTTTGTTGATCACTGAACACAAGCCAAGTTTCAAGTAGATATCTTAAATTATAACAGGGATACAACCAAGATTAAAATTTGTCAGCCCAACACATACACCTACCCCAACTCCAACAACAACACCAACTAAAAAATCAAAATCAAAAACAAGATGTGTTTGTGAAACATGAATGCCCCCGGAACGGCATTTTTTTTTCAAAGTTTGACCTTGACAGATGACCTTGACCTTGTCACATGACCTTGACTTTGGTACCAGCGGATGCGGATCATTGAGATCTATCATCATGCCAAATATGAGCTTTGTATCTTGAATAGGCTTGAAGATATTGGCAAGGTCAAGTTTTCGGACAGACGGATGGACAGTCAGACAGACGGACAGACAGACGGACGTACCTACGATGGAACACACCTTGGGTTGTTCCTTAAAACACTTGATGGCTACTTGTTATTGGGTATTCAAACATGTTCTTACGACAGGTATATTACTGGGCATTTCCTTTGGACATAATACTTGGGTTCTTTCATTAGACGAATTAGTTGTGTAGTCTCCTTCAGTCTGTTTATTTGTATTGGAGGTAAACACCATTTTAACAGCTAAGGTCATATCATGGCGGTTACAACCAGTATTGACAAAAGGTTATTTCCAAATCCTTCCGTGTAGACTAAGATTTAAGCAGTACATACATACCAATAGGGCCATTCTAATTTATGATACCATATAACATACAAAAGCAAGCCATTCAGTGAAATTATTTTGAAAATCTGGTAACTTGCTTCAGAGCAGCAGTTATTGGAAGCAAATTCTGACAAATGAGGAGACTTAGTCATCAATCCCAATAGCTCCCATGAGCACTAACTATAAGAAGCACTAGGCAGAGTTATGATTCTTGTCCTTTGTACTCTGTACTATTGGAATAAACCAAATCTATCAGAGCTGAGATAAATATAATATAAAATAAATATGTCCCGTCTTTAAGAATGGGCGAAGTAAACAAGAGCTGTCCATAAGACAGTATGCTCCACTTTTGTGTTGGATAAACCTATAAGTGAAACAAGGGCCATAACAGTGAAACTATAATTCTTATGATTACCTGCTCATTTGAAATGGAATTCCATTTTCATAACAAAGAAGTATTTCAAGTGAATACCTTTGATAGTTTTTGAGATATAAAACACCAAGTAAAATTTTTCAGTCAAACAAGGGCAATAACTGTGCAAAAATGAAGTCTAGGATTACCTGCCCTTTTGAAATTGATTCCCCTTTCATAATTAAAAAATATTCCTAGTGAATATCTATCATAGTTTCTGAGTTATGAAACACCATGTCAAATTTCTAAGTGGAACAAGGGCCTTAACTGAGTGAAACTAAAATCTATGATTAAATGCTGTTTTGAAATCGATTCCCCTTTTCATAATTAACTAGTATTCCAAGTTTAAAGTGAATAACTTTGACAGTGTTAAAGAAATTTCCATGACATTGAAAAATTGGTCATTATTGCCATGTACCAAGTCCGAACAAGGGCAGATAACTCCACAAATACAGGTCACATGGTCAGCATCCTTGTTGGTATGGAGTCCCCTAGTGATAGTGAATTACTTCTTTGAATTTCAAGTGGATACCTTTGATAGTCTCTGAGAAAATGACTTGCATGAAAAACTTCAGTAATGCACAAGCAGACGCAGACGATCAAGTGACGAGAATACCACGACTTTTTTCTTCGAAAAGTCGAGCTAAAAATGAATTGTAAAATAGTATGTGCTCACAAAACAAATACCGTCTTCAAGTCCTTAACAGTTTTAACACAATAAATCAAAATTTGTATCAAGATTGAGATACAAGTAAGATCCAGTTAGGTAGCATAGTGTATTTATGATCTAAAGGTTGTGGGTCAGCCAACTTTCTTTCTGACATTTGATGGAAGTCAATGCGACCTGATTCATTCATCTTTCACCAATGGACTTTGTCTATGTGATAAAGCAGCCAGTGGCTTGGAAAGAAAGTTGTGTGTGACAGCATGATGGATTATTCCTGTGCTTGCTAGTTGATCCAAAAAAGTCCTGGAAAGCCAAGTCCAAAAGGGCCATAATTCCAGCAAAGTGCAATGCAGAGTTATATGCCTTGATAGTATAAACCTCTGAGGTTTGGAATCCAATATAAACAAGAGCCATGTCGGACATGGCCATCCCCCGCCGAGAAAGCTTGATAGTAAACTGAAGCCTAATAGATTAAGGGTTCTACTTTAAGAAATTTAGCCCCTACAAAATCTAAGTCTTTAAAATAACAAAGGGCAGTAACTCCAAAATTATGCAAGCAAGAGTTGTAGTTCTTGTGCACTGCACTTCTCCTCCATGAGATCTATCCACCCATAAAGTTTCAAGTTGATAGCTATTATACTTTAGGAGATATGCTCCGGACAAAATCTAAGTCTTAAAAATAACAAAGGGCAATAACTCCAAAATTATGCAAGCAAGAGTTGTAGTTCTTGTGCACCGCACTTTTCCTCCATGAGATCTATCCACCCATAAAGTTTCAAGTTGATAGCTATTATACTTAAGGAGATATGCTCCGGACAAAATCTAAGTCTTAAAAATAACAAAGGGCAATAACTCCAAAATTATGCAAGCAAGAGTTGTAGTTCTTGTGCACTGCACTTCTCCTCCATGAGATCTATCCACCCATAAAAATTCAAGTTGATAGCTATTATACTTTAGGAGATATGCTCCGGCCAAAATCTAAGTCTTAAAAATAACAAAGGGCAATAACTCCAAAATTATGGAAGCAAGAGTTGTAGTTCTTGTGCACTGCACTTCTCCTCTATGAGATCTATCCACCCTTAAAGTTTCAAGTTGATAGCTATTATACTTTAGGAGATATGCTCCGGACAAAATCTAAGTCTTAAAAATAACAAAGGGCAATAACTCCAAAATTATGCAAGCAAGAGTTGTAGTTCTTGTGCACTGCACTTCTCCTCTATGAGATCTATCCACCCATAAAGTTTCAAGTTGATAGCTATTATACTTTAGGAGATATGCTCCGGACAAGATTAGTGACGGAAGGACGGTATGACGGAAGGACGGAATGACGGACGGAGAGCATTACTATATCCCCTTCGCCGAAAACGGCGGGGGATTACAATAGTTGTAGAGATATAAGCCTTATTCTAGGTTGATCAAAAAACTATTTAACCTGAAAAGCAAAGTCCAAAAGGGACCATACCTCAAACAAAATGCAATGCAGTTATCTGCCTTGATAGTTTGGACTAGCGGAAGGGTTTGGGGTGAAGTTATAATAAAGTATAAGCTATATTTGCAGAGATTTTAGACATATTCTAGGTTTATCCAAGAAACTTAACCTGCACCTGCAACGCCAGAGTGACTATAATAGCTCTCAATATTCTTCAAATGTTCAAGCTAAAAAGGTTGATGTTTACTAAGGCATGGGCATCAGTTAGTATATTTACAGTATGTTAAAAATATCTATATAATGATGAGACTTCAACAAATATTAAACAAATGTTAAAAAGTTTTAATTTTCAAACTTTGAACATAATGTAACATTGAACAAGAATGCCATAATAGCTCTAAATTCCTGACATGATAAAAGGTACATTGCGATATACAGCAGATGATCATATCCCTTCAAGCACTGATGAAACAGTTTCGAGTTTTAATGCAAGCGATCACATCCCTGATTACCGAGTACTTGGAGCTTGCTTGACATAAATCAGGGGTGTGGAATTCCCATGCCCGACTTGTACATTTTGCAAGTCCACTTGTCCTAGGACAAGTAAATACCAGGGCAAATCTTGGTATGGCCCTATATAGATCGAAGAGATTAATAAGCTTAATGTTTGTACCAAAGAGTAGAAAACACTGTCTTAAATGAAGAAAATGCTGGTTTCAGCATTTTCTTCTCTAAAAACAATGTTTTCTCAAAATCTTTCTATTCTGTTGTTTTGGGGACAAGTAATTTTTAATCCTGGACAAGTTGAAAATCACACTTTACTTTTCCACGGACAAGTAGAGAGAATCCGTATTTCCACACTCCTGCATAAATTGAAACAAACAAATACCAATGGGTCCAAACATATTCATATAAGTACATTCAGTCTAAGGGATTAATGAAAAAATTGTGACCAAAGAGAAATTCCTTGTGACAAGCAATTTCTACTTTTGTCATAATGTTTTCAACTCTGCTACAAAATGAAGATTTTTTCCTCAAATTAACCACCATTGTCTGCTCGTACTCCCAATTTGGACCAGTTTCAAAATATTGCATACACAGGAATTTCACAAAAGAGGGCCCTGTTGGCCATGGAGTTGCTGCTCACCCAAACACAACAAAGTTCCATCTTGTGAGATATTACATATATCCAAGATATCACCAAAGCAAAGATTTTCTCACCAATTTAAGAGTATTGGACAAAAAATGGCTGCAACAGTGTACACATGGTATTTCTAAGGTTTCATCTAGTGACATACAGTATGACCTTCAATATATAATTCTTAATTTCTTCTGGGATAATAAGACAAACATTCTGACCACTTTTTAACAGAATTAGACAGAAAATGTGGTTTCTCGAGCTTTCATAAGGTTAACCTCAGATTTGACCTAGTTTTTCACTGGACACAACACATTTTTCAACTATTCAGAGATATCATCACTGCAAACATTCTAACCTACTTTAAAAAGTATTGGACTGAAAATGTAACCTCAGGAGCATACTAAAGGCTTTTCTAAGATGTTCAAATCTTAGAAAAACCCTTTGTAAGCTCCTTAGGTCACATTTTCAGTCCAATACTTTTGAAAGTAGTGACTTAAGTTTTTGACCCAAGGTGACCAAATTTCAAACTGATCCCGAGATCTCATCAAGACAATCCTTCTGACCAACTTTCATTAAGATTGTATCTAAAATGTTGCCTATAGAGTGGCCACAAGGTTCCTGTAAGAATTGACCTATCGACATTGTTTTTTAACCCTGCATGCCCTAATTTAGAATTCGACCGAGATAATATCAAGACAACCATTCTGACCGTGTTCCATCAAGATTTGACCAAAACTGTGGCCTCTAGAGTGTACACAATGTTTTTCTAAAATTTGTCTAAGTGACTTAGTTTTTGACTCCAAAGGACCTAATTTCCAACTTTGAGATTTTATCAAGACAGTCATTCTGACCAATTTTCAAAAGGATTGAGCAAAATGTGGCTTCTTGAGTGTGTTCACGACGCATGACACATGACAGACATCACACAACCACAAAAGCTGACCTTGAGCATGCTGTGCTTAACTCTTCAACATCTGAAGACGCATTTGTGCACACTGCAGAAAACGAATTTGTAAAACATTGAGGTAAAAGCAGAAAATGCTCATGATGAGCATTTTCTGTTTTTGCCTCAAGTTTTCACAATCTATCTGCTTTGGAAATCAAAATTAAATAAGATTTATTGTTTTAAGGTTGTCTTTTTCAGGATGATTAAATGCGCCTCCATGCATTGAAGAGTTCGGCACAGAATGTGAAATATGAAACGTCAACACTTCTTGGCAAGGACGTTTCATTTTTCATCAGAACTTCAGCAGAAATGTGGCATTTTGTGCTAAAAAATACTAGCAATACAAATGCCTTTTTAGACTAATTCAAAACACAGTTTTGATGTTTATGTATGAAAGATTTTTCCTGAAATAAGATATGCCTAGAATGTAATCTCAATTGTTTAAGAAATAAAGTGAAAGTTTGTTCTGTCAGATATATTTCAATTCAGAATTATCGACAGTGTGGACTACAGTATTCTTCTCTTTCCCCTCCCCAGTTTTTGGTTTCGACTCATCACCAGTAGGCAACTTTTGAAAATGGTGTGGCAAAACGAGACATTTCTCATTATGAGCAATGTCCCTTTTATTACAAACATCTGATTTATGGCAACTTTCAATGTACTTGTATGCACCCTGGTAAGTCTTCTTATGCAGTTAATGAGGAATTCAGGGTATAACGTTTCTTAATCTTGTGATCTAAAACACTTAAAGGGATGCTACCTTCATTCAAATATAACAAAGCAATATTTGAGACATTAATGAAGGCTTCTTAACTTGATACCTAAACCATTAAACCCATTACCAAATGATAAAATTTTCAGACCAAACCAAATTGATAGCATTTGCAGATGAAAAATTAAATGTGACTTGATGATTAATATTTGTTTTGGGAAAGGTTAGAAAACATTCAGGGAAAAGGAGAAAACAGCATTTTCTTTTTCTACAATGTTTTCAAAGGATTTTTTCCTTTGAGGGTTGTTAAATGTTGGAACTGTGTGGTAAAGTGTTAATGACTTACTTGCTAGAACATGTATATACTTGCTCTTACTTAATGTCTGCATACCTAACATAACAGAGGAAATTTACCAACAGAATTATGTTAAATCTAAATCACCTCCAAAATCTTACTATTCTGTGTTTGAAATGTTTTAGGCTGGGCAAGCTACTTGGGGTAATTCTTAACTGGATATTAGTACCCATATCAGTCCATTCTTGGACCTAGTGTTTCTCAGAAATTGACAGTTAGTCATCCTTTACTTTTTATGTAATGTGTAAAGGATCTGCCAATTCCTTTGAGTAGTTGGCATGTAAATAAAACAAATGCTTACATCAAGACACATCTGTACAACAACTGTGAGATCAATTCAGGGGCAATTTCTCTGGACTGTTGGGAACAATCTGACTGATAAAATTTGTCCAAGTTTGGTAAGGGTTACTTAAAATTTTGAGTTGCAGAGCAGACAACAGTGGCCTCCACATCCCCAATGCCTACCAATTTTAGGTGAGTACATAGCAAATCTTCTCAATCAACAGGTATTGTAAAGCAGTATAACCATTACTGAAATCCAATCTTTAAAAACATATGCAACAAATAAACTCAATTCCCAAATAAAACAGGGGCCATAACTGTATTAACTGTAATTTTACAATTACTTACCCTCCAAAAATAGATTTCCCTTTTCTTATTAAATAAGTATTCCAAATTTTAGGTGAATACTTCTTTGATGGTTTTTGAGATCGGAAAGCCAAAAAGTAAGTTTATCAAATTTGGTGGTTGATTAAGGATCATAAAACTAAAAAAGTTGACCCTTCAGCACTCAGCGAAATTTGGTTTGTCCCAAATTAAAGGAGTTTGGAGAAGAAATTTCAGAAGTGTTAAAAAATGAGAAAAATCTGCTAATAAGGAAGGAAACATTGTGCCAATTGGAGAAACTACTCATTACCAACTATTTCTCCTATAACCACAATGTTCTCAAAAGGCCTCAACATAAAAAGGGGGGATTGAGTGTTAAGGGGATAATTTTAGGATAACTGCACTTCTAAACTGGGTCCCCTTTCCATAAAAAACATAAACTTCCAAGTTTTATGTGAATACCTTTCACTTACACCCATTGAAAAACTTCCACAGTCGAACAGAGAAACTAGAATATTTATGCTACAATTAAAAAATTGATATCTTATTTTTTTTCTTTATTCATGGTGACAACATATTAATTTCTCGACACCTACAACAATTCTACAGCAGACAGCTTTACAACAGATGAAGAAAGTATGAAATCGGGTGCACTTCCCATAAAAATTGTAAATAGTGCATGAAAACATTGAAACAAAAGCAGAAAACTCTTATAAGCATTTTCTTGCATATATGCATCTTTTAAACCACAATAAGGTGTTTCTAAATATGCACAGTCCTTATTTTGCACATACGAAACACTTTTATACTTGATGGGGGAATACATTCCATCAAATTTGTCTTACATATTAAGCACTGTGGGGAAACACATGTCCTGTTTTGGGTGCATAACACTTAAAGTGGTGACTGCAAGCATTTTTTTAACAAAAATCATGAGGTAAGTGATATTTGCACGTTTATGTAGCGCATTCGCAGGAAAATAAAATTCCTTATCCAACGATAGTACTCTCAATCCTTTGTTCTCTAGGTTTGGTAAGCACTTCGCAGTTTTATAACGAAGTGAGTGCTCAAAGGAAAAGATGCAGTGATGTGGTACACGTACAAGGAATAATTTCATTATTTTCAGAATTTTAGCAGTTACAGGCACACAGATGATACAGGTATGTGTTCTTTCCGCATGAATATTCTGTTCCTGTATTTTACTCACTGAAGAGTCCTCAATTTTCCAAGAAAATAGTACAGAATCAAAATTGGTGCATAACGACCAAATGTTATGCTACTTTATCCATTTCTGACTAATACCTTGGAAAATTGGCAATTCCAAAATTTGTAAAAGACAGGGCCATACTATTTCTGCATGAGAAACATAAATATGTATTTGTTTAAATGCACACGATTCATAGTTAAAATCGCAAAGTGTTTACCGAACTAAGAGGATATTGTTGGATACGGAATTTATTTTCCTTCCAATGCGCTACATCTGGAAAGGAACAGCCACATGCAAATATCCTCTACCTCTTATTTTTGTTGGAAAATCGCTGCCGTTACAACATTATCAAAATGCTCAGGACACAGAAAGTCTATCATATTCAGATCACTTCTCTCACTTTCTTTTCTCATGTTTATTAAAAGACAAGCAGCATCTCGCATTCTGCTTGACACATAGTATTTCCGCTTCAATTTATTTCCAATATTTTTGGCCATCCAAATGTTCCCTAGAGTAATGATCAGCCCGTCATTCATTGCTATGTTACCACTTTCGACCGAGGTCAATATGGAGAACACTTCCAACAAAGGCTTTCCAACTGTGGAATTTAACCTTCCAGCTGTCTGTAGGCTAGCTATTCTAAGCTCTCTTGAAGTCAGTATGCAGTCAGTAGAACTATGATGTGCAGGACAGACTTTCTGATGCGTATACATTGTTCTGTCTAACTTAATCCAAACATGACAATGTGGACAGGGTCCATACTTGCGAACTTCAAAACTTCCAACTTGTCGTCTACCAAGTATTATCTCACCATAACCCTTTTGTAGTACACTTACTTAAATTGTGTTGATGATCGCCTTCATTGCGGATTAGGTCCCATCTTGATCTAACTAATTTATGACGGTTTCTATGTTTTTTTGACAATAAATCCAAGTCTCTCAACTCTTCCTCTTTTTTGAGATGTTTTCTCAGGTGCTTTGATATATTTGTTTTCACCTTATGACAGAATTTACAACAGTGTGCTTGGTTCCAAACTGTGCTTCGCTTCTTCACCTTTCCAAATTTAGAAACATTGGAAGTAATAACCTTTCTAACATATATATTTTGATTAATAGTATCTTTCTCCATCTCATCATTGCTGACTTTATGCTCCCTACTACTGCCGAGGACATGCTCTCTGGACAGTGGTCTTTCTTCAAGACACTGGTTTTCATCATTTGAAGTACATGGTTGTTGGACCTTATGCTCTTTTGTGTTAGAATTTACATTATGAAGGACCCTTGCGAAAGAAACATAACATTTGTTAAGACACTGGTTTTCATCATTTGAAGTACATGGTTGTTGCACCCTATGCACTTTTGTGTTAGAATTTACATTATAAAGGGCCCCTTGTATTGATGTATTTTCAATCTCTTCTTCAATATTATTATCCTTATTATCAGGCACATATTCTGAACATGATTTACTCTCACTTTCATACTCTATACGGCTAGTATCTCCATCACATCATTGCTGATTTCATGCTTCCTATTAATAATAAGGTTGTTCTCTATGGACATTTGTCTTTCTTCAAGACACTGGTTTTCACCATCTGAAGTGCATGGTTGTTTCACACTTTGCTCGCTTGTTTTGGAATTTACATTTTGATGGACCCTTTCCATCAGCAGATATTCAACTCCATCTTCATTATTATCATCATTAATATCATTTACATGTTCTGAATAAGATTTAGTCTCACTTTCAAACCTGATGTTTTCAGTCTCACTTTCAGGCACATCTTTCAAATTGTCATTGTTATCATTTAAGTCACTGTTTTTTTGGCTGTTCTTTTTCCTTTTCTTCTTTGAACTTTTTTGTTTGGCAGCTTTTCTTTTGGGTATAGTAGCAACATTTTTTTTCCAAACATCTGAAAATTTATATAAATAAATTGTAGTACAACTTTTTTCCAATTTCATGTTTTGACGACACTACAGTGAAAGGTTTCGGAAAAAAATTCTGGCAAAAGTATGAATTGCACAAAACATGTGATTCATCCTTTTCAGAAATGTTTCCTATGCCATCAAAAACAATTAAGTCATTTATTACAAATTTTTGTCATCTGCATATTTATTGAATTGAATTTGAATGTTTCTTAGACAGCAGATTTCATATCAAGGCAGTTAGTGCACCTGCCAATGTGCTTCCTGGTTTTCTCCCAACAATACCAACATAACTTCCTTTTCCAGCCATTACTTTATCACACAATAAATCCATGGATTTAAATGTCTCACCTGTACTCACTTTGTCACTAATACTTAAATTTTTTTTAGATGAACAAGTATTCTGTCTTTTCAAATTTAAAATAGATTTCATAGTTTTTTAAACGTTTTTAATTTCTGTCAAATTGGCATGGAGAGACATCTACAGCCCCAAAAGTATATGTTAAGAAAAACAAAATGTCATTAAAATTGTTAGTTAGAAAGGGAAAACTTGACAAAATGGAACTTAGTATGGAGAGGCATCTATCATCCTAAAAGGTGTGTGTTAAGTTTCGGATGGATAGTTCCAATAGTTTCTGATTGAGAACAAGACCTCACTTGTGCCATATGATTTTCAGCATCTGATGGAGCTTAATGTGAAAGTTATGTTAAAATTTTACTTGGGATAATAAATGCCTGTCGATTTGAGTGTCCATGTGAGTTAAATTTAGGCTAAAAAGTATTTTACAAATATTAAGTGGAATTACGAAATCAATATGCCTTGAAATTGAACATTTTTAAATTGTTGCAGGCTTAATTGCCAAACAAATAGAATACTTACTAAGTGCCCACTGGATATCCGACAAGAATGCCTCTTGAGTGACTGGCTTCTTTTTGAACTTGTCATTACCAATGCCCTTATTTTTATATGTATCTATCTCATCAGAAAATGGAATCAGCTGGTTCCTGGACACATTAAAGCTGTGAATAGAGAAAGAACTTAAAGCATAACAACTATTTCCACAAATAATACTTAAAATTATGTCACTTGAGTTGAGTCATACCCCTTCAACACAATGAGCGACATTCCTGTGTTATCTTCCCTTTGTCCTGTGACCATCAATTCAGAGGTGTGCCAAAATGTATATTGGTCCTTTCACTTCATTACCTTTGTTTTTATCCTTTTTCAGTATGAGGAAGTTGGGATTTTTTTTTTTTTGCCTTTTCTAGTTTTATTATAAATACAAATCTCTTGATGGTTTTAGTTTATGGTTTAGAAATAACATAGAAATGTATTTTCAAGATGAAACGAATTTTCCAGCTCTAAAGTTTGCATTATACAGCTGATTTTAAAACCAGACAGTGCAAAGAAACCTAGGATAAGTCCAAGTAAAACACTGATAGGGACCAATGTATTTCTGGAGAGTATTCAAGGGAGATAACCAAAGGATGTCCCTCATTGTTTGACACAGAATACTTCTCTGTGTAGTTCAAAATTTCAGGTACCTATATGAAGTATCTCAAAATTTGGAAAGAGCTGCTCAACATCTGAATGGATAGACATGAACTTTTTGTCATGGGCATCTATACATTTTTACAATACATATTTTAAAGTTTCAAGGTGTAAAGAAGAAATCAAGATTAAATTACAACTTACTACGCATCATCAGATCTGCAGTACACTAGTGGTCTCTCTGTCCACTCTACTAATTTTATGGGCCACTTCATCTTCTTTGGAAGTTCAGGCAATTCCGACCAGAACATTTCATCATCCATTGTCTGAAATAATACAATTTAGGTTGTTTTTTTTACCAAATATCAGCATGTAAAAATAATCTATTTCTCTATTTACAGTCCTCAAGTTTAAGCACCGGTCTGTCTGTGGAGGGCAACTGAAAATGAGTTTGGAAAGTTCTGGAAATTTATGTAAAATCATGTAGCAGAATCACTTGTAAACCATTTAATGCCTCTGTCATATGAGCAATTTCTACTTTTGTCATTTTGTTTTCAACTCTGTCTTAACAATAACAAATAATCAATGGCTGTAGAAAACATGCGTTGTCACGATCACGACAACAGAAGAACTCACCTTAGATAGACATTATTTACTACTGCCAACAAAGTGGATGCCAACCACTTGTATACCCCAATGGGACTGACTTTAGAAAAATAAAATGTTTATGTTATCTTTAACTCTTCATGCACCTAGTTCAGGGGTCTCATTTGCTAATATTTGGGACAAATAACGGCCCCATTCCCAATGGCAAAAAAAGTTTTTTCCCCAATATCGGTCAAAAATTTCCCGTTCCCTCAAAGTATCATTATATTTTCTCCCAATTTAAATTAGGTAAAATACTAGTAATTTTTCACAATTTTAATTGCCCCAGCCCAAGATCTTAAGCAAGACCCCTGGAGTCTCACAGCGACAATCAACTAAGATTAAAACTGATATTAAATTTGAACCTACATGATCAACACAAACTTTTCAACATGTTTCAATTTGATAGAATTTGTCAGCAAGTAGTAACTTGAAACAATTGCAGATTTTTTCTTTCATATTTTCATCCCTGAAGGAATAATGACAAACTAAGGGTAAATTACTCCTGTAACTCCAGTGTGTCAATGAATTGATGCGGGCTTATTCGGTCTTGGCCCCGAAATCTGGGCAGGTTCGGCAGATTTCCTGCACTGAAAGTTTAACATCCCTCAGAATGTCAATATATTATTATGCAAACCATTAAATTGCAACTTACCACAATACACTTATGGAACCCAACAATAATATGGACAATTTCACAATAAAACCCTTAGACTCTCTACCCAACAATAAATCAAACTGTATCAAATCATATCATCAGAACCCAACATGGCTTGGACAGTGCACCCAATAAAACCTTTGGGCACATTACCAAACAACCAAAAAAGGTTAAAATACAAACACTTCTGTGGAACCCAAAAATGACATGGACAGTTACCCAATAAGACCCTTAGACTCTGTACCCAACAAATAATCAAACCATATAAAATCATATCATCAGAACCCAACAATGTCTTGGACAGTGCACCCAATAACAAATCATAGACTCTCTACCCAACAAATAATCAGACAGACTGTATAAAATCATATCATCAGAACCCAACAATGTCTTGGACAGTGATTCCAATAACAACCCATAGACTCTCTACCCAACAAATAATCAGACTGTATAAAATCATATCATCAGAACCCAACAATGTCTTGGACAGTGTACCCAATAACAACCCATAGACTCTCTACCAAACAAATAATCAGACTGTTTAAAATCATATCATCAGAACCAAACAATGTCTTGGACAGTGCACCCAATCAGGCCCAAAAAAAGACTCTTCTGTGGAACAAAAAACTGACATGGACAACTATCCAATATGACCCTTAGACTCTATTTCCAACAAATAATCAAACTATATAAAAACATATCAGAACCCAACAATGTCTTGGACAGTGTACCCAATAAGACCCTTAGACTCTATACCCAAAAAATAGTCAGACTACATGTAAAATTATATCATAAGAACCCAACAAGGCTTGGACAATGTAGCCAGTAAAACCATTGGACAAGTTACCAAATAACCAAAAGATTAAAATAAAATATTTACACTTGCTACTAACTTCCTTTAGATGAGGCCATTTGACGAAACTTATTTTATTAGCCGATGAAGTAAGTATGCCCACATGAGGGTCTTCCATACTCAATATTCATGATTCAAGCGACGTAGGAATATCAGAACCATATTCAGTCATTTTAAGCATACAATTAGATTCAAGACAAGGTGGTAAACCAAAATAAGACTCTCTACCCAACAAATAATCAGACTAAAAAATCATATCAACAGAACCCAATAATGTCTTGGACAGTGTACACAGTAATACCTTTAAACAACTTCAACACGCAGAGTTTGGCCAAGGGCGCGCCATTGCGGGATTGGCGCAGAAAAACTACAGATGGCCCCTAAAAAAGGGGGCGACCGACGCGTTTAAGTTACAAACCGTGCGCTGTAGGTATGAAGAAACCTTGGGTCGAATCAGTGGATGTTTGGGTTTTTATTTACTTCCGGGGTTCCCCTTGGTAATTCAGAGCGTTAATATTGATTGAAAAGGTCGCTCTGATTGGTTTACTGTGCACTATATATTTCGTTTTTGGTCATATCAGCCAATGAATAGCGCTTTAATAAAAATAACAAATTTAAGTTTGATGTAACGAAATATTCCTTCTGCATCAAAAACTCGCTGTTTTGTGTCGCCGTGATGGCAGAAAAAAAGAAAATAAAACCAATCTTGAGCTTCTGTGGCCAGAGTGAGCCAAAGAGATCACAAACTGGTGCCGATCATCAGCCAAATGAACCCGAGACTTCAAAAGCGACCGAATCTCAATCAGAATCCGGGGCGATAGGCAAATCGAGCTACGAAAAAAGTTCCAAAATAAATGGCTCTCGGACTTTCCGTTGCTATCTTATGATTCAAATAAAATCTCAATGACTTGTTCTTTTTGTATTGAGCATAAGGAAAATAATTCATTAAAAGCTCTATACTGTATTCTTAATTCATTATATTGTTAAGGGCTCGTGTTAGAGTTTGATATTGGAGAGTCACTGACTCCTCACCCGAGAAATTCTGGGGGTCAAATCTAGAATTAGAGGGGTTAAAACGAAAGAGAAAGTAAATCATAAGTAGAATTTTGCATATTTCAGAATCACTTTAATTGTTTCTTGTAATGCTATGAAACAAGTAATTGATTTGTAGAACTTAAGATGGTAATTTGTGAAAATCTAAGGTATGAAACCATGTTTTGACCCCTAGAGATTCCTCTCAAGAGGGTCAAAATGACCCCCTTAAGAAAATTTCTAGGGGTCAAATTAAGATATTTTCATATTTTGAGGGGTCAAAACCCTGGTTTAAGGGTCAAACACGAGCCCTGTTGTTTCCTTTTAAATGAGAAGAAAGCCCTTGAGATTTCTTCTCATGATTGTGTTCACATCATATAAACATCCTCATAATAAAGTGGCCCAATGTTTTGGAAAAGAGGTCCCATATTCTTGGCTTAAATGGGCCAGTGGCCCCCTAATGTCAAAAGCTTATCAGAACTCTGTGACAAGTTACCAAACAACCAAAAAATATTAAGATAAAAAACACTTCTACGGAACCCAACAATGACATGGAAAATTACCAAATAAAACACTTAGACTCTCTACCCAACAAATAATCAGACTGTATAAAATCATATCATCATGATCAGAACCCAACAATGTCTTGGACAGTGTACCCAGTAAAACCTTTGGACAAGTTCCGAAACAACCAAAAAAATATAAAAAAATAACTCATCTCTGGAACCCAACAATAACATGGACAATTACCTAAAAAAAAACCTTAAGACTCTCTACCCAACAATTAATCAGACTGTATAAAATCATATCATCAGAACCCAACAATGTCTTGGACAGTGTACCCAGTAAGACCTTTGGACAAGTTACCAAACAAATGAAAAAAGATTGAAAAAAAATCATCCATGGGACCCATTAATGACATGGACAATTACCCAATAACAACCCATAGACTCTCTACCCAACAATTAATCAGACAGACTGTATAAAATCCTATCATCAGAACCCAACAATGTCTTGGACAGTGTACCCAAAAAACATTTGGACAAGTTACCAAGGACCAAAAAATATCAAAATAAAATAATCATCAATGTAAGCCAACAATAACATGGACAATTACCCAATAAGACCCTTAGACTCTCTACCCAACAAATAATCAAACTATATAAAAACATATTAGAACCCAACAATGTCTTGGACAGTGTACCCAATAAAACCCTTAGACTCTCTAACCAACAAATAATCAGACTGTATAGAATCATATCATCAGAACTTATCAATGTCTTGGACAGTGCACCCAGTAAAACTTTTGGACAAGTTACAAAACAACCAAAAAATAATTAAGTAAAAACTCATCCATGGTACACAACAATAACATGGACAATTAACCAATATAACCCTTTGACTCTCTACACAACAAATATTCAGACTGTATATATTAATATCATCAGAACCCAACAAGGCTTGGACAGTGTACCCAGTTAAACCTTTGGAAAAGTTACATAACAACCAAAAAAGATTAACAAGAGCTGTCGGAAGACAGCAGGGCTCAATTATTTGGCGATTATAATCAATATACACTATAGTTGAACAGATATAAACATTGTTCTAGGTTGATACAAACAAGTCTAAAATGGACCACAATTCCAGCAAAATGTAATTCTGTGCAATTTCTTGTTTACCCGAAATATTTTCAAAAGCCTCTTGCTGTTGCATCTACATTAACAAGAGGTAACAGCAAATGGCAACTGTTTTTGCACCATAACCCTTTCAAAGTAAATACCTCATTTTTACTTGACTTCATAAAACATTGTGGGAAAAGGAGAAATTGCACAGAAAAAGCGGAAGTGATTTTTTTACAGTTTTACATTTGTTGTCTGCAAATTCTTTCAAAATGGAAATGTTCAAAATTGCCCCGAGTTGTAATGGGTTGAATGCACAGAAAATTTGCATTACATATATACATACATACATGCACTTCTAATTTAACCCCTTTCAGTGATAAGCCAGTTTCTGAGTCTCCTAATTAATACTAGAAAGCCATGAATGGCTTGAGTCGCTCCACAGGCTTGAAATTCTTGTAAAAGCAAATAAATGTTATGACTAGATTTTTAGATATTTGGGGTTCTACTGATGTTGAAAATGATTTTCAAAGTTTCAACCATATAACAGATAGAGAAATGACCTCTGCTATTAAAAGACATATTTTTCATCAAATCAAAATAATTTTTGACTGCATGATAATAGGTCACCCAAAGATCATACCAAAAATGTTTGATTGATATCCATCATTTACATTCTGAGAAAATGTTTTTCATAGTTTCCACTATTTAACTATTGAGAATTGACCTCCACCCATAAAATGTATATTTTTCATCCAATCAAAATAATTTTTTGGTACACTGATAAAGGGTCACTCAAGTATCATTCCAGTGAAATTTAATTGATATCCAAAAATCAAATTCTGAGAAAATGATTTTCAAAGTTTCCACAATATAACATATAGAGAAATGACCTCTGCCCATAAAATGCATATTTTTCATCCAATCAAAAATAATTTTTGGTAAATTGATAAAGTGTTACTCAAGGATCATTCCAGTGAAATTTGGTTGATATCCATCAGTTACATTCTGAGAAAATGATTTTCAAAGTTTCCACTATATAACTTATAAAGAAATGACCTCCGCCCATAAAATACATATTTTTCATCCAATTACAATAATTTTTTTGTAAACTGATAAAGAGTCACTCAAGGATCATTCAAGTGAAATTTGGTTGATATCCATCCGTTACATCCTGAGAAAATGATTTTCAAAGTTTCCACTATATAACATATAGAGAAATGACCTCCGCCCATAAAATCCATATTTTCCATCCGATCACAATGATTTTTTGTGGACTGAAAAAGGGTCACTCAAGGATCATTCAAGTGAAATTTGGTTGATATCCATGGGTGAGATTAAGAGAAAATGATTTTCAAAGTTTCCACTATATAACATTTAGAGAAATGACCTCCGCCCATAAAATGCATATTTTCCATCCGATCACAATGATTTTTTGTAGACTGATAAAGGGTCACCCAAGGATTATTCATGTAAAATTTAATTGGTATCCATTGATTAGAATCTGAGAAAACTCACTTTTTACCATATTTGGAAATAAGCCACGCCCATTAAATCCATGTTTTTCATTGGATCAAAATTTCTTGAACAACTTTGAAAGAGGGTCATCCAAGGATCATTCCTGTGAAGTTTGGTTGAAATCCATCCAGTAGTTTCTGAGGAGAAGATTTTTAAAGAAAAGTTTACGACCGGACGGACGCACGCACGCACGCACGGACGGACGGACGCACGACGGACACAACGCCATGACAATAGCCCCAGTGGCTTTCAGCCAGTGGAGCTAAAAATCATTAATACAATCCCATTGATATCAGATCTACAGTACCGCTATCGCAAGGTAGATCTGATAGTACTCTGATAATGGTCACATTACAGTGACCCGTATGACATAAATGTGACATGTTCATTGTCATGACGATTTTAATGAGATTGGCATAATTATAAGTAAAAGTTCTCACATAGTAGATGACATTGTGGGAAAATGAGAAATTCCTCATTCTGAGCATTTTCTCATTTTCACACTATGTTTTCGCAAGCCTGTGCCTATTCATACATCTATATCAGGTAAATGTTTTCCAGGTTAAATTCATTGAAACACTGAATTACGCCTTCACACAAGTGAATAAAACACAAGACTTATCACACTCCATTCAACACATATATATATATACATAATCATTTTCTTTCTGCAACACACTTCACTTTTGACATTAAATTTACAGGAATAATCACTGAAAAAGGTATCTGTAGTGACAGCCTTCCTAGCCCAAATGGACTTTGCAAACAACTGTTCAACAATACACAGTCTCTCTTCTTACTTGTAAGTTTTTCAGGTGAAACGGACATCTCTTGGGCCCTCATAAACGTCCGTTCACATGTTCCTGAATATTCTGTGCTTCAACTAGTCCCAATTAATCTAAACAAGCTCCAGAATGCTTTCTCTTTTGAGTTTTTTTCTTTATTGATTGTAATGGAGTTTGGCGGTGCTTTAACAGCTTAGGTCTTATCATGGCAGTCTCTGCACCTACCCATGTGTTTCCTGGTTTTTCCACACCAGTACTAAAACAACTTTCTTTCAAAGTCACGTGCATCAGAGGTGAGAGGCGAAAAAACGCCGCAAAGAAATTTTGACTCGACCGGGGATCGAACCCGCAACCGTAGGATCACAAGTCAGACACCCTACCAACTGAGCTACCCGGACGTGTCTTCTCTTTAAGTACCAGCTGATCAGATCAAGGGTTAAATCGGCTCTGAAGTCTAGCTGCCTGAATCTTTTTTATCATTGGTGCAGACAGAACATAATGTAGGCATTTACCACGCTACAGTTGAGGATGAACCAGAAGAGGTATTTCTGCCATTTCTCTGAGTTTGGTCCGACATTGCAGGGCTTGATTTTTTCCTTCTTTGTCTATATAAGCAGGATGAGTGAATTTTGCAAAATTTCAATTATGAATTTAATGTATCACTATATTTTCTTATATGGCAGGACAAGTAGAAATTTAAAAAATTTTCAAGCCCTGCATTGTACTTCATAAGAAGTTGGGTGTATTTATAATATCTTCTAATTATTGCATCCTAAGAGTTAGTATGGCAGATTATGCAATTAAAGCTGACGACAGTTTTCACATGGTCAAGGGGCGTACTTAAATTGGTAGTCTAGATTGGAATGGATATAGGTTTAATGCCATTTTTAACAATTTTCAGTCATGACACGATGTGGTCAGTGCACTCATCCATGTGGTCCTCATGTTTCTTCAGGAGTACACAACTTTCTATCAAAGCCACTGACTGCTTTATCACACAGTCAATTAGTGAATGACAAATGAATCAGGTTGGAATGACTTTCATCAAACTCCGTAAAGAAAGTTTGATCGGATTTGAACCAGCTTCTAATTGGCGGTTATATAAAGATATCTTGGACACAGGTTCGAATCCCAGTGGAGGCAGATTCATTTATTAATTGCGGGTTACATTCTTTTACCATCATAGTTGAGATCAAACATGGAAAATGTTGATGTTTCCAATGTCAAAACTGCTTGTATTATCCTTTTATGCAGGGATGGGGATGTATGCTATGTTTTTATATTAGTGTATTTACAGTCTCGGTCATAGAAATTTAGATTTACCAACTTTTACTAGCCTGAATAAAAATTTACTAGCCCAAAATTGGCTTCTTTATTATCTTACAAGTAAGCCTATAAAATTAAGATAACAAGAAAAATACCATATTAGCATTATTCAAAATATCAAGGCAATGCTTTTTTAGCTAGATGGGATACAGGGGGAGCTATTTGGCAGCAAGATGCAGTCCGAAGCAATTTTTGTTTGTTTTGTTTGGTTGAATAGAGTTTTACCCCGCTTTCAACAATCTTTCAGTTATATCTCGGCGGCCGGAGCCCCTAACAATGAAATCCTGGTATTTCTCACACCAGTACTACCATTACATCCTCTCCTAGCCTCACAGCAATAAAATCGTCGAACCAAAAAATTGGGCATAGGCTCCCCTTTATTTTGTAATTTTTCATCCACCCAAACCAAATGATATAGGCCAATGAAAAGTAGGGCCAAGAAAGAAGAAAAAGCGAAAGGTGGGTGGAGTACATTTGCTCATAATCAAAAAGTGTCCAAAGCACAGCCTTTTCCCCATGTTACCTAAGAGAGTTAACAAAAGAAACATACCTTGGAGGTTTTGTAAATAAGCAAGCCCACATTATTTCAACCATATGATTTTTTTTAAACAGATTTTGAAAGTGTTTTTCACTGAACCTTATCATGATTGCCTAGGCGACAAAAGTATTTAACTTTCACAGTGCAGGGATCTCCTTTGAAATTACTATACATGTACAATGTACTTTCACTTTGCGTCAAGGGTAAAAAGGTTAACATCCTTATGTGTATGTATGGTAATCCTGGCTCTGTGTGTGTACATCTGACCAAATAATTGACCTGAAGCTTGTGTATATTTAAAAGTCACTTGTGCATATAAAGATAACGTTCATTGTTAAACAATTTTGGGATTAAATGGATTGATAGTTTTAGAATTGTTTTTGTTTACGATGACTGAGAAGCTGGTCTCTTCATCCATTCCCACTCAGTCAAATTTTGAACTTGTCCAAATAGAAAGGATTGTAGATTTTAAAATTATTAAAATTTCCTTTTGGTTTTCTAATAGGAAAGAAAACATTGTGGGAAAAAAGAGAATTTGCACAGAATGTGCAATTTCTCCCATTTGTCACAATATTTTCCTAAGCCATTAAATGTCGTAAGTGGGAAAGGGTTAAAATTACGCAATTGAAAATTTACCATTTTATTACTGAAACATAGTTGCTAATTACTCGGGGTTACAGTACAACTTACCTAGGTCAGTAAATGAAATATTTTCTTTGCTTCCAAGATGTGATGGAATGTGAACTTAGTAATTTCATCAGGCAAATACACAAGATAACCATTGTCGTATTCGTGCACGCAAGAGTATTGTCTTTCAGACATATCCATTTTTTGCGCAAAAAATTTAGGTGACTTGTTCTTAAAACAAATAAACCATGCCCTCCACTTGCTTGACAATTGCAGTACTTGAATCCTCTTTCATTGCCAATCGCAACAAAGTCGGCCATTTCAAGCGTCCTTCTCCATGGAAATGTTTTATCACGATAATATTTGTCTTTCTGTTTAGTATTTCTTTTTCATGAATTTAACAATTATCAAGTCTCTCACTTTCTAAGGTTATCGTGCAGCAAGTACTGTTAATCATAACCGTCTTAATTGAAATTATGAAATGTAGAAAATGATACAATCGATTTGAAAAGAACAACCCAACAACTTACCTTGCCTGGTCTTCCATGTGGTAAAATGGCGCACAGGAAATCGCCACTGCGCATGTCTGTCAAAGATCTCGTTTTTGTTAAAGATAATTTCCTTAATTTTCAAAGTTTTCTTTTTTTAATAATCTGTACAACCTTTAAAGTCTGATTTTATGCAACGTTCTTAAAAAACACGATCTCTAAACTTACGACCACAGAAATAAAAAAAAATGTTTTGTAGTAAGGTGCACGTCCGATATAGAGGTCCCGGAAATTCGCGAACATTTTCATTGGCTGACGAGTGGACATCGGGTCCAATCGGGAAAAAATACTAACGTTTTCATTGGGTAACGAATAAACCCCGACGCACATCGTTAAAAAAACCTTTGTATTGATGCATGGTGTTGGACACTACATAGACATTTTTTTAGACAAAAACGTGTCTGAAAAATTCATGGGTACTTTTCTCCAGCTACCCAAGATTGTTTTGTTGGACACAAAATTAAGCTTTATGGTCTTGGGTATACCCAACACCAAAAAAATACCCAAGATATGCCTCTATAACTTACAAACTACCCAGGACATGTTCTCTCGTAAACACGGACAGACAGACAGACGGACATGAGTAAAACAATATGCCCCCGCATCGATAGAAAAAACAAGTGCATGTCGTATTGCGATGCAATACAGGAGTCCCCCACCGGATAACAAAAAATCCTCTCTTATAATATACCTCCTACTTAATAGATCTATAACTGTAAAAGTTTAAAGTTGCAAGCACTTATAGTTTAGGAGATATGATCGGGACAAGAATGTAAGACTAAAAAACAACAAAGGGCAATAACTCTAAAAAGTGACATGGCAGAGAAACAGTTCTTCTACATGACACTTGTCCTTGATAAGATCTATCAGTGTACTAAGTTTGAAGTTGCTAGCACTTATGGTTTAGAAGATATGATCCGGACAAAAATGTAAGGGTAAAGACAACAAAGGGCAATAACTCAAAATTTGGGCGTGGCAGAATAACAGTTCTTGAACATGACCATTGTCCTCAACAAGATCTATCACTGTAAAAAGTTTGAAGTTGCTAGCACTTATAGTTTAGGAGATATGATCCTGACAAGAATGTAAGGGTAAAGACAACAAAGGGCAAAAACTCAAAAAGTGGGTGTGGCTGAGTTACGGATCTTGAACATGACACTTTGCCTCAATGACATCTATAAGCGTACAAAGTTTGAAGTTGCTAGCACTTATAGTTTAGGAGATATGATCCTGACAAGAATGTAAGTGTAAAAACAACAAAGGGCAATAACTCAAAAAGTGGGCGTGGCAGAGTAACAGTTCTTTAACATGACACTTCTCCTCAATGAGATCTATAAGTGTACAAAGTTTGAAGTTGCTAGCACTTATAGTTTAGGAGATATGTTCTGGACAAGAATGTAAGGGTAAAAACAACAAAGGGCAATAACTCAAAAAGTGGGCGTGGCAGAGTAACGGTTCTTAAACATGACACTTCTCCTCAATGAGATCTATAAGTGTACAAAGTTTGAAGTTGCTAGCACTTATAGTTTAGGAGATATGTTCCGGACAAGAATGTAAGGGTAAAAACAACAAAGGGCAATAACTCAAAAAGTGGGCGTGGCAGAGTTATGGATCTTGAACATGACACTTCTCCTCAATGAGATCTATAAGTGTACAAAGTTTGAAGTTGCTAGCACTTATACTTTAGGAGATATGATCCGGACAAGAATGTAAGGGTAAAAACAACAAAGGGCAATAACTCAAAAAGTGGGCGTGGCAGAGTAACAGTTCTTGAACATGACACTTCTCCTCAATGAGATCTATAAGTGTACAAAGTTTGAAGTTGCTAGCACTTATACTTTAGGAGATATGATCCGGACAAGAATGTAAGGGTAAAAACAACAAAGGGCAATAACTCAAAAAGTGGGTGTGGCAGAGTAACGGTTCTTGAACATGACACTGCTCCTCAATGAGATCTATAAGTGTACCAAGTTTGAAGTTGCTAGCACATATGGTTTAGAAGATATAGCCCGGACAAAAGCGTGACGGACAGACGGACAGACGGACGGACGGACAGACGGACGGACGGACGGACGGACGGACAGACAGACGGAATCGAGCAAACCTATAGTCCCCCAACCGGTAACCGGTGGGGGACTAATAAAACAACTCACAAAACACCTACCATCCAGTGTGAGAGCATGTGGGCATCTTTGTCAGAAGGTCGCAAGAAGTTCGCAGAACGACCAGACATGATCGCCATAGCAATCAAACAAGATCCTGCAATACGAGCGAGGTACGTGTGGAGGGCATCCATCTTCTCTATGTCTGTCTGAAAGGGGGAGATAACTAAAATGAGACTTTGTGTGCCTTGACCTTGTGTTTTGACTCCTGAAAATCCCATTTTGACCCCCAAAAAATTCTTGGTCATTAAAACACACTGAATTTCCATAGGTGTCATCTAGGCAAAAAAAAATGTCTATATAAATCATTTGTTTGCTTCAAAATCTTTTAATTCAATATTGACTTATTACATTAATTTTTGTGCATTCTGATAAGCTGAAAAATTGGTTTCATTCCCAAGCAAAAATATTTTTGAGTATGCAGCTATATTGTAAGCTTCAACACAAAGTTTTTGATTTATGAAACTAAAAACCTAATTACACTCATGTATGACTCTGCCTCATGTATTCACACAATGTGACAAGGTTTTTAGATTCACACCTCTATGAAATCAATAAATATCATCTTCATATCTTTTATTTTAATATCATAAAGAAAAAATTAAATCTGTATTGTCAGTTAAGGTAGTGGACCCGTAATAGATCCGCAACATTACGGAAGTAATGAACATTAACAGTGTTACCTGAGGTTTCCTAATGAAAATCATTTGGAAACCTCGGTCAACATTGTTACATAGCATGAGTTCCGAAATGTTGCGGAACTATTACGGTTCCACTACCTTAAGAAACAGATTTCTCTGGGGACTACTTTTTGCTCAAGCATAGAAAATAACTTTGTGCTCAGAAGTCTAAGAGGAAAAGATTCATAATTGAGCCTGTGCGTGACATTTCCAACAATTTGAAAAGTTCATGAGATACAAACATCGAGTAGCATAGACAGCCACAATGTGTAAATATAAAGTTACCTGATGGTCAACAGATACTTTGAGACCTTATCTATCTACTGGGTGCACAGTGAAGACTTGGCCAGACTATGTGGATGCACAGGCTGGTCAGAGCCTTTGCTTTGCACGTATTTGAAATTGTTGGAAATCTCACGCACAGGCTCAATTAGTCCTTTTGATGCTGTCCATGACATTCTGTTGTACACAAAGCTTCAGCACAAGGTTTAGAATAATTTCAGCTGACACAGATGTGCAGTCTGACCTCAGCCTACACTGACTGATTTCTACGTGATCTTTCTGGGAAAACTTGAGCCAGATAGGTCAAAATATCCCAAAAATGACTAATTTGTTCAAAATAAAATTTCAAAGGTTACAAGAGCACAACTAAGTACAATCAATCTTGCTCAGGTGATCATATGTATTAAGCAACCACTTTAATTGAGCGACTATTTTCAAATTTCCCTTCTTTAAATTAAAACATCTTTAAAAGTCGATATATTTTGTCTAAAAATAAACGTAA
The DNA here is from genome assembly GCA_948146395.1 of Fragum whitleyi. Classification (NCBI taxonomy): domain Eukaryota; kingdom Metazoa; phylum Mollusca; class Bivalvia; order Cardiida; family Cardiidae; genus Fragum; species Fragum whitleyi. Next base: position 889,328 of record OX411560.1, read on the forward strand.
ATGAAGCCTATATGGTAATACTCATTAGAATTGTCTCATCCAGACAATTTTTTTGAGTTTTTACAACATATCATTATTGAAAAATTTGCAATAGTATGTCATATTAAAAAAGTTATTATTTGTACACAAAATGTGTACTTAAAGGGACATTGCTCTTTAACAACAGCTTTTTGGTGGTCTCATGAGTGATTGCTTAAACACATTTTACTGTACAACACTTACTGTGATTCTGATGACCCACTGAGGGAGAGCATACAACAAAACACCCATCACCATTAGGAGTACAAAATCTGCACGAAGGTGAAGAGTGGCGTGTCCCGAGGCCTCGCTGTAACCACCCCAGTCTGAAGACTTCAGCGCAAAATAGGCTGTCACAACAGTAAACAGGAGGGAACTGAAGAATGGCCCCCACAGAGACTGAAAAATAAATAGAGGATAATTGTTTGTTTAATTCAAGATCGATTTATATTTCATTGAGTGAACAACAAAAGCTATATTTTCACGAGTTCCATGAAATGAAATATTAATCGATCTCACTCGAAAAACAAACGGTTATTCTATTTCTTTAATGCAAAAATGAGATTAAATCTGAAATTTCTAGGACATATTTTCGTAAAGCGCGTCATTTTGCGCGAGGTTGCTATGCAATGTTCATTGTGACGTCACTTATTTCCCCCCGCATAGATGACGTCAGATAGGATGAAATGCACAAAAGCAGGGTATAAGTTTTTGATAATTTCACTGCTTTTGCGGTGAGTTTATCAAGTGATAATCTACCGTTATTTCTTGATAAACCACCGAAAAACATTAAAGAAAGTACCATAATATTTGCATGAGCAGGGTGCGTGATTCCAAGGCGACAAGGGCTTTTTTACTTGCGGACAAGTGAATTTTTCAAAGTAACTTGTTTGTGGTATTTAATACCAGGCATTATCTAATATGAGCCAGTGCGTGACATTTCAAACAATTTTATGTGTGTGTGATATAAAGATGTTAAGTAGCCTGGACAATGAAATAGTGCATGAAAATTGATCTTAGGAAGTAAACAGCGTTTTAAGAGTCGTAGCCATCTATTGAGCGCATAGTTAAGTCTCTGGTCAGACTGTGCAGTGGCACAGGCTGATCTGAGTCTCAATGTTGCGCACATGTGAAATTGTTGAAAATGTCACGCACTGGCTCATATGGTACAAATCATATCTCAAAGATCAATTAATTATCCAAATGCATAAAACCAAGAGTAGAAACACTATTAGTAAAGAAGAAAATGCTGGATTGCAGCATTTTCTCAGTTAACAACAGTGCTTCTTTTTTTTCCTCTTCAAAAGTAATCTATTCAATCTCTACTGACAAGTTCATTTTGATCCTGGACAAGTAGAAAAACATCTCCTAATTGTCTGGAGAACAAGTTGAGAAAATCTGTAAATGCACACCTGTGTGGATGAGGTCTGCCTTTCCAACAATGTAATAATAAGTTGAGAGCTAAAGGCCACACATTCAGGATTTATTTTTCTGTACATTGCAACCAGAAAATTCAGAGATTCTAAAGTTGAAGCCAACAGTCATTTTAGCCTTCTAATGCTATTCATGGCTTCTATAGAGAATATTAAATGAGTGGCCATTGATCAGGGAATTTATCAAATAATTCATCTATAAACAGATAAAAACGAGGCTGCACTTAGTTTAATAAATTTGGTATTTCATTAGCACAAATTTGATATTCTTTTTATGATATAAGCTGAATTTTTGCCATAAATCAAGGAAATTTATCAATAAAAGTTATTCAGCCAAACATATCGTGGGTTCAGTGCAAGACTTTAGTAAGTGTATATACAATGTATATTATACACTTAGTACAGACTTGCACCGAACCCTCGATATAAAGCTGTTTGCAAATTGACGTCATCAAATACTTTATGATGTCATATAAAATAATCGAAAATATAATGTTCTTATACTTTGTTCGTTCATTTGCAAAGTTATTCCACTAGTGAAATAACACCCGTGTAATATCAAAAAACATTCAACAGGGTTTTTTCAATGTATGTTTTGCAGAAAATTGAAATGCTGAATTTCAATAATTTCGACAATTCTCCACAAAAATTCAGTATTGGAAATGCAGCTTTATTTTCAACACTGATAAGATTGGAATTACAATTGCCATTTACTAAAGGCCTGAAGGACCTACAACATGGTCACCTTTACCAGTTCTCCCCTCAAATCCACAGGTCTCAAGACCAAGGTCTGATGTTAGTGTCAATCACTGTACATACCTCGTTTAATTTTACAGGTGCTTTCTTCATGGGATGTGTCACAAGATATGCAAATGCAAGTAGACAAAGAGCAGCCAACTGAAAAAGGAGAGTTAAATATAGAGAATAACATGTTAGTAGTGTCTATTCTAGGAGGGGGGGAATGGCATATTTTAGCACATACTTTTGAAAATTCCCCCTGGTTTAAAAGGTGATGGGGGATTTTTTATATAGAGAAAACTTTTACATTACAGCTTTTTTATAGGGATGGTAACGAGTACTGATTTTACTAATCGATTACTCGTTCACCTTTCCGATCGAGTACTCGAGTACTCGGATAGAACTGAGGACATTCATTTTTTCTGTAACTTCAAACGTAAAGGTATACGGTATTTGCTGCATATTTTCGGTTAAAGAGGCAGCTGAAATGACATATGATTGCTAATTTATTTTAAGAAACTGAAAATTGTAAAGTGCATGGTTAGAGAGTGTCATTTCTCGGTAATATATATTCATTGGTTTTATATATAACTTTCGGTTTAGAAAGACCAAGTATCTACAACATCGATAAGATTGCGTTACAAGGTTTTGGAACGACGCTGCAACATTCCTCTGATCCGAAGATCCAAGTAAATTGCACTGTCACTGATAAATAAGATTATCAAAATTCGAAGGTGCGAATAGTTACAAAATGACGTGTATTGTTTGACAGCAAGAGCGATGACAGTTGGCACTTGATTGCAAATTCGGAAAAATATCGATTGATAAGACAGTCGACAGGCGCCCAGGTGTTGCATACATAATCTTTAGCAGAACAGCATTTCATATGTAAGATCGATTTTTTGAGAAAATATGAAGAAAATGAGATTAGAAACGAATTTGCTATTATTTCATTTTTTTACCGATTAATCGATTAGTGAAATTGGTAATCGATAATCGGACGTTCGATCGAGTACTCGATTAATCGAATACTCGTTCCCATCCCTACTTTTTTAGAATGTTGACGATTTTCTACAAAATTCCCCCCTACTTTTTGAATCCTAGAATAGACACAGTGTTAGTGTCTTAAAATATTGTTATCTCATCCAGGTTGAGAGAACTTAAAATGACTTGGCTGTGCCAAGTTGCTTCTACAGTAGTAACTAAATATGGAATTCTGCCATGCATTATCTTATTGGGATCATCTCCTCAAGACAATTTCAATGAGATATCGCAATGCAGAGTCTAACAGTAAATGAAAACACCAAGTATGATTTGTGACTTTGTCTTACGATCAGATTTTTTGAAAATAACTATTAAAACAGGCCGCTGATCTTACCAATGTTGAGGCCCAGAGAAGACTTGTGACTACAGTAGAATCAGTAGATCTATACAGCAGCCAGAATCCAATACACCAAAACATCATAACTACACCTATACCCTGATACATCTGTATATGGACATCGTCTGGGGTTCCTTGTACCTAGAATATAATAAACAATAGGGTATTAACCCTTGTCATGCTGAATAAATTTTGGCAAAAATTTTTCATCAAAATCAAAGGGCAAAAAGCACTGAAAGTACCAACAGTTGGTCAATTTTAATTTGAAAAACTAAATCTATCAACAATTCTGGTTTGAAAGTGAGGAACAGGTGGTGTCGACTAACATCAGACTGCACATAGGAGCAGGCTGATGTTTGTCTATAGCTCCTGCCAAAGCAGGAATATTCCTGATTCAGCATGACATGGGTTAATTTATATACCATATACATCATGATTACACCAATACAACGATACATCTGTATCAGGGCCTGTGTCTGACCCTTAAACAAAGGTTTTGACCCCCAAACAAGAGGCCTAAAGGCCTTTATCGTTCCACTGGCTTTAATAACCAAGACTTTCTCCCTGCCACACCCATATTTGGGGGTCAATCAAAATTTCTTGAACAATTTAAGTAAAGAGTCACCCAATGAACATCCATGCCAAGTTTCATTGAAATAGGCAAAGTGCTTTTTTTGAAGATTTTTGAAGATTTTATTATGGGAAAATGCCTGGCACTGCCACATGCATATTCGGGGATCAATCAAAATTTCTTGAACAATTTAAGTAAAGGGTCAACCAAGTATTATTTCTCACAAATTTCATTGAAATCAGTCAATTGGTAGGAAGGAGAGGATTTTTAAAGATTTTAATGTGAAAAAATGCCCTGCCATGCCACGCCTGTATTTTGGGGTCAATCATTTTCTTTTTACAATTTAAGTAAAGAGTCACCCAAGGAATATCCATGACAAGTTTTATTGAAATCGACCAAATGGTTTGAGAGAAGATAAATAAAGATTTTAACATGAACAAATGCCCTACCCGGCCACACACATATTTCAGGTCACTGGATTCTTTTTTTTACAATTTAAGTAAAGGGTCATCCAAGGAACATCGATGCCAAGTTTCATTGAAATCAGCCAAATGGTTTTGGAAGAGAAGAGTTTTAAAGATTTTAACGTGAAAAAATGCCTCACCCTACCATAACCATATCACTATCATTACATCCTTTTCTAAACTCCAGATGCTATCTAACATTGGCCTATAATTATCTATCCATTAGTGGAGACAAATAGTCAGAAAGAATGAGTGCCGCCATGGTGGATCAAACCCAGGACCTCTAGATTGACAGCCAGACATGCTACCAACTGCGCTTTGACAGAGGACAGACAGAAAATTGTTCTAAAATGGAAGTAGAATAAAACATGTGTTCAAAGTAGGCTTGTGAAGTGGACCCTTAATACTTCCGCAACATTTCAGAACTCATGATCTTTCACAATGTAAACTGGGGTTTCCTAATGAGACAAGTAGGAAACCTCAGTTCATACTATTCAAGTTGATCATGACTATATAAATGTTGCCAAACTATTAGTTTTACTACCTTAATGAAAGTTTAACCCCTTACTGGTAGCTCATTGCTCTCAAAATCATGGGATCCTGGTTTCCTTTCAATATCCCAGATAATTGCCTGCCATCAATGAGCCAATAATCCTTAACCGTTTGGTGCGAGAAGTACAAGGAATTCCATTTTTAGCAGGCCCCATTATTGGCTGTTCCAGAAGCTGCAATATGACTGAAAACTGATATAAGCTGCATTAAAGGCCATTCAAATAAACAATGAATGAAATACAAAATAGTAGACTCTGATTTACTGTTTAATAAGCTGTTTGACCTAGGTCCACATTGTGTGCACTTTGCAAGGACCTGGGACCTGTTTTACTAAACATCTCATGATCCTTTTTATTTAAGTCAAAAATTAAAGTTGCCCCTGCAGAAGTACATTTATATAAAGTTCTACCATGCACAATCTGGAACAGCCAATAATGGTTATAAGACCAACGATTATTTTTTTTTGTAGGAAGTTTAAAGCCGGCCCCTGTTTATCAGGGACAGAATACTTGGAATTGATTCCCGCTCCTAATTTGTATTTTCAAATTCCCTTCACAGAATTGGTTGAAACCCACTTTTAAGAAATAATTCCATTTTTTTCCAAGAGCAGATGAGAAGCACACAGAAAACCTTGTATTAACAGTTATTACACCGGGTTTAACCCTTTGCTATTTAATCCTTGCTTTTTACGTGCCTGTGATTTTATGATTGAGAAAACATTGTGAAAAAAGAAGAAATTGCTTCTGATAAGCAATTTCTTCTTTTTCCACACTATTTTCTACCCTACTGAATGATTATTTTTCAAATTAAATCCACTTTAAATTTTCGTCTGCAAAACCTTTGAATTTGGACAGGTCCAAATTTTGTAAAACAGGAAAGGGTGTAATACATCCACAGTACAACATTGCCCCACAGAAGGACATGTACTCTAAGGAGAGAGGGGAGGGGAGGGTAAGGGGGAGGGGAACTTTCCTTATATTAGCAAAGAGAGTCATGCATTGCCAAATTAACCACACTTTAGACTAGAGCTGCTTGAGCAGCTGATTTGCTCCACATGCCTGAATCTACTGATGAGATTAGATAAGAATTTAAGTGAATTGATGGATTAACAAATAAATTAAATATATATTATATTATATATATCCCATTTAAGCCTTTTTTAATATTCGATCCAAAATCTTTGTACAACTCTGATAGAGGGTCACCCAAGGATCAAGTTTGGTTGAAATTGATCCAATAGTTTCTGAGGAGAGGATTTTTAAAGAAAAAGTTTATCACCCGATGCACAGACACACAGACAGATGCGCACCACATACACCACGACATTAGCCCCAGTGGAGCTTATAACTAAAGGAAAAACTTTTCCCAACTTAGACATATTAATTTCCCAACCTTGTCTCAGAGCTTGTGTTTGACCCTTTAACCAGGGTTTTGACCCCCAAAAAAATCTGAAATATCTTAATTTGACCCCTTGAAATTTCTCCCAAGGGGTCATTTTGACCCCCTTGAGAGGAATTTCTAAGGGTCAAAAAATGGTTTTATACCCAAGATTTCCACAAATTACCAGCTTTAATTCTATAAATTAATTACCTGTGTCATATCATTACAAAAAAACAGTTAAAGTGACTCTGAAATATACAAAATTCTAATATGATTGGCTTTTTCAGTTGTTTTGACCCCTTTAAATTCAGATTTGACCCCCAGAATTTCTTAGGTGAGGAGTCAATGACTCCCTAATATCAAGCTCTAACACGAGCCCTGTTGTCTTATCATGCTTTAAAATATCAAAAGATACAGTAAATCAGAAGTGCATTTCTTAGAGCAAGATTCTTAAGATTTTCATTAAGATTTTTAAGATATATATCATTCTTCAGAGTAAGATATTAAGCCACTAAATAAGAATCTTTAGAAATCTAAATGAGGAAACAAAGCTTGCTCAGCATAGACTTAATGAGTAGTCTTGATGATGTTTACTGTTGTTTTTTTTTTTCTTTCTTTTTTTCTCCAATTATTGAAATTCATTTATTATGACCTTATAAACAATTACTATAGCAGAATTTTTCATCTTGTCCTTAAGAACGGTGACCGATCAACCTCGGCCCATTTTCAACTCGACCCATTTTCAACTCGGCCCAACTTATAACTCGGCCCAAAATCATTCTATGCCAAAAAAATAATCTTATTGACTATTTATTAAGTATGATTAGTACAAATACATTATTATTCAATTTTCATTCAGTTGAGGGGAAATTTACGTATGCATCGGCCTTAAAAAATGTAAATTGAATTTTAAGAACACTAAAAAGATATTATTAAAACAAAAAAATACTTTTTTCAAAATAACGAAGATATCCCCTTTTCTCCTAGATTTGTGCATCTTAATGATAACACCCGTGAGTATATTTGTAAAAAGTTTACATCAAAATATTTTCTTGATTTTCTAAAAATTTCAGCAAAATTATGTTATCTGTTGGTTAAATAAACAAAAAACAATTAAATTCGATAAATTTATTTAAAATTCTACTCTAAAGTGCACTGGGGTGGCCAGTCTAATAGTTCTCATTCGATTCATGCATTTGATTGAAGGCGCTTATTTGGGGTTATTACAAAGAATTTGTCCCATTCTTTTTTCTCTTTGATATCTTTAACATAAAGTTAGTCAACATGATAATTTTCACCGCTAAGATTTGCACAAGTTGCAGACACCGACATTATTTTCAAAGATGGTATGACGAAGTTAGTCAGCCATTGATGGAAAGTCGGTAATTTCTTTAAATTCATTTATTAGCTGCTTATACTCAAAAAGAAATCCTAATTCTAAGTTTATTCTTCATTTTTCACACAAAGTAAAACTTTACACGGATAGGTTTTACAAAAGACCTCATAATATAAGAAATTTGACATGCACAAATGCCCCATGGTTAAAGAAAGAGACCAAGAGAATGCTACAAAAAAAGAAGCGGATGTACAAAAAAGCTAGGAAATCAAAGAAACCAAAAGATTGGGAGGAATTTGTCGAATTTAGAGTTAAATGCAGGAACAAACTACACAGTGATTACCACAAATATCTAAATGAAATGCTCAACCCTGAAGAAGACTCAGTCAACAAAAAGTTTTGGAAATATATAAAATCGCGGAAACAAGATTCAGTAAGTGTTGGAACTCTTAAAGACAATGGTACTATTGCTGAAGATGCAGAAAGCAAGGCAAGCCTTTTGAACAAACAATTTAGCTCAGTATTTACAAAAGAAGACACAAGTAATATGCCATGTAAAGGTAAATCTCCCTTCAAACCAATGCCAAATATTGTGATCACAGATAATGGTGTCAGGAAATGCATAGACCGCCTAAATGAATCAAAAGCCAGTGGACCAGACAAAATCCCTATTAAAGTGTTAAAACAATGTGCCACAGTGATTACACCAATTCTGACAAACTTATTCAACCAGTCATTATCAACAGGTGAACAACCATCAGAATGGAAACATGCCAATGTAGTGCCCATTTTTAAAAAAGTTAGTCGTGCTAAACCAGAAAATTATCGCCCAGTGTCATTAACTGTTGTGATATCAAAAATGCTAAAACATATTGTAGTTTCGCAAGTCATGGACCATCTTGACTTTCAAAACATCCTTCTTGAAAACCAGCATGGATTTCGTTCTAAACGTTCCTGTGAATCTCAGCTACTAATGACCACCGACGACATTGCTAAAATCCTGAACAAAGCTGAAAAACATGGAAATCAAGTTGATATGGCAATTTTAGACTTTTCAAAGGCTTTCGACAAAGTTTCTCACAAACGACTATCTCACAAACTTGAATATTATGGAATTACTGGATACACTCGGAAGTGGACACAACAAGTAGTGGTAGACAACGCATCATCTGATATAGCCCCAGTCACATCAGGCGTACCCCAGGGTACTGTCCTCGGGCTGACATTATTCCTGATTTATATTAATGACATTGCTGACAATATTTCATCAACAATTCGATTATTCCCAGATGACTGTGTGATTTACCGACCCATCAAAACTGAAGCCGACCAAAAAGAATTACAAAAAGACCTGAAGACTCTTGAAAATTGGGGATTAACATGGCAAATGCAATTTAATGTGAAAAAATGTGCTATAATGCAGTTTAATAAGAAAGATCATCTTGCCTTTGACTATAAAATGAAAGGGGAATCCATCGAAATAGTGCACCATCATCCATACTTGGGAGTTGAGTTGAGTGATAACTTAAAAAACGGTAAACATATAAACCCTATTACAAATAAAGCCTCATCTGTTCTCGGTTTCTTGAAACGCAACCTCAGATACACTCCACAGAAAGTTAAAGAAAGAGCCTACACAAGTCTAGTTCGCCCAAAAATGGAATATGCCTCCCCGATATGGAATCCTCACCAAAGAACACAAATAAAACAGATTGAGCAAGTGCAAAGAAATGCAGCAAGATGGGTGAAAAATAAACCATACAATCCAACCAACCCAACAAGTGTCAGCAAACTTTTGACAGATCTAAAATGGGCAAGTCTACAACAAAGAAGATCCTGGGCAGATAACATCCTAATGTACAAAGTTGTAAACCATCTAATTGCTGTACCAGTGATATACCATCCAACACCAGCTACTATCGGATCCACCAGGCACAGTCACAGCATGAAATTCTTGACATACCAAAGTAGACTAGATATATAGGCCTACAGATACTCTTTCTTTCTAAGAACTGTCATCACTTGGAATTCATTGCGGGAATCCTGCATTACCTCTGGGACCCTGGATGCTTTCAAATCTTCAATCCAGCTAAGTCCAACCACCCCATCCTATATGTAAATGAACATCACTTTGTACAGTGTACATACAAGTTAGTCATCAGACCTTTTACTGATTGGAGTGAAAAATACTGAAGTGATCGTGAACTGATTCTTTAGTGTAGATAGTTTTATTTGTCGGAACACTTCAATCCACACTGTTGTACATATCACCCCCTCCCCTCGGCGTAGATGTCTACATAGTGGATTTTGGTGAGTACTACCATTGAAGTTGAAGCACGAATCCAGTGAGAAGGCTCGAATTGATGAGATAAGATAAGATAAGATAAGATAAGATTTATTTAAAGTCGGCAAGACAGCATAACAACAAACATAAGCTAACAATAGCTTTTGAACCGACTAACATATAAAGCATTTTAAGGTTAACATAATAAATTAAGCATATATGGGCATACATGTGATATTTCCATGGGCTCTCATAGGGAGATTAAGACCTTTTCATAGGGAGATTGGGTCTCAAATAGGGAGATTTTGCGTAACGCGCATTCTGGCTAAAAATGGGGTTTTCGCAATGCACGTCTACACCATAATCTGACTATAATACCTTCCATAAGAGTTTCTTTTCTTTATTTTTTTACTAAAAGAAGGTTATCATTTAATTTATTTTGATAGAGGATAGTAATGCTACAGAATTTGGTCTTATAATTTCAGAGAAATAGATATTAGAAATTCATTTCTTAGTTCTATGCAAAAAGCAGGATCCCACAAAACAGGTAAGTGTTTTTTGGGTTTTTTTTGTAGATAATCAGTAGAAAAAAAATATCTTTCCAAATTTAAAAGATGTAGGCCTTGCAACTTAGGAGGAGACTGTTAAAGTTTTTCTTTATTTCTTTGAGTAATCTAGATACCCCAAACACAAGGCATATTTTAATGGAGAGAACTTTCAAGGAGTTTGGTAGTGAAGAATTAGGTAATTCTGCATTTATGCAATACTGCTTTATGCAAAGTATGAAATTCTAGGCCTTGTAATTGGATACGATTCATCTCACTCTGTTGCCATGGCAACCAGAGTTCTTCATGATTTACAATATTCTGTGAAATATGAAAAGGCCTTGTCATAAGAATCATTTTTGTGTAGATTGTGTATGCAATCCGATGACTAGATGAGGTGATTTTTATGATTGTTGACGGATGGATGCATGGATGGACGGACAAAGAGACAGACCAATTAATCTTAACTGGCACTTACTGCTACTGAACTACGCTAAAAATAAATGGTTTTGATAGGAAATTGACGATAAACATTGAAATTAAGGACAACATATTTCGAGTTCGCGGACGTTAAAGACGAACACGGTAGAAAACGGAAAGTGAAAGAGCTACCTATGCAAATTAATCCATGTTGATTAGCTTAATAAGAAGCTCTGTGTCAGCAGTAAAGAGCCAGTCCACAATTTTCTATTTTCTAATCTGTAACATTTGTGTTGTCAAATAACTTGATTGAAACATTCGATTTCAATTTCGAGAAAGACGGTTGCTGATTCATAAATTGTGTGTAAAGTCTCAAAACGACCCCAATGAGGATCGGGTGAAATTAAAAAAAGCGAATGTCCGATGTTTCTTTAATTTCAATATCAATAATTAAATTTGAATGACAATTTGAGAACGCATGAGACAGTTTTTACTTTTTGTAACTTTGATAATTTGACCATAAAAGAAGCGTAGATCTACTAAATAAGTATCTTCGTCGAAATAAAAGTATGACCGCTTCTTGTTTTACTTATTTATGCGATACAACACGAGGGTTTTTCTGCGATGTCGCCTAATTTTACCAAGGTCATATGACGCGTCGCTCTGCATATTATGTTCGACCTTTTCCTTCATGACGCTAACCGCGTAGAGTGGAAAATTTTCGCGGCTTTTTGGAAAAGGATATTTACTTACGGCGGAAATTTACTAGCTGTGTTTACAACCAGTTTAATTTTTCAAAATAGGTGAAAAAATCACAGCTTAACTTGTACCGGGGACTCTTAATAAACAAGGGTACGTAGTTTTATACACTACAATTTTAAGTAATATTGAGTAACAACGTTGCACCTGGTTTAGATCCTGTTTCTAAGAAAGGTCAATATTGCTGATCGTCATAATTCAGTCGTTTCGTATACAATGTGAAGGGTGATAGGTACAGTAGCACCCGTTTGTCGGCAATAGTCGATCTACCCGACGACGATAAAAGATGACACTTCTAGACAGATAAACAACGCGTTCCCCGTTATTGGATTTCTCACTCACCATTCGACCCTTCAGACCGACGATTTTGCATTTTTGGCTCCCTGATTTTTTTTCAGGCTCAAATTTCTTCAGGTCGGGAGAAATGGTCTCCCGATCGGGAGCGTGGGAGGAAGGGTAAAATATCGGGAGAATACGCCGAGATCGGGAGATATCACATGTCTGTATATGGGTTAGGAAATCATATGACATATAGTTAAAAGCATACATATAAAACAATTTCAACTTACAAAAGGTAATGAAATTTAAATAAATAGAACGCAGGTTATAAATATTAACAGGGATGAGAAACAGGGATAAACATAGTAAGATAGAACTGCATTATTACTACATATTATCAATTAATATAGTTCATGTTACTATAGGCTATACTTTGGGGCCAAGTTGACCAGGCTGAGATGACTGGTAACCTTAAGAACACACCTCAGATCTCAAAAGAGTAAAAGTGAAGTGCGAAATGAATCCCTTTGCAGACTTATTTCATGTCCATGGAAAATTTCGTTTCCTCCCCTCCTCCATCTACAGTATCAGAGTAGTACTTCTATGCAATAAAAATCACATTTTACCAAGTATTCGAGCCTATTTTCTGGCATGAATATTGCTGTCAAACTTTCAACAAACATCCAGAAATTCGTGACGTGAAGCCAGAACTCGCGACCCCGGATCAGCGCCGCCACGGCGAGAAGTGACATCAGTATGATCTCATAGTGGCTCGCACACTGAGTAAATCCCTCGCCTGCGAGGCCCTTCATCCATTCGAGATAGGTTTGGTTGTACATTCTGTCAATCTTTCTTTTCTTTTGTTGTTGACGGAAGTCCGCGTTTTTGAAAACAACGCGTAAACAGCGCCACCTAAAAAAATCGAAGTTGTCTCCCTCTAATTTGGAAATAGACTAGAATCATGAAGAGAAATGCTAGACTGGGAAGCCCTCCGCTCGATAGAATAGGTTTACAAGCTTGCGTTTAAAGATGAAACTTTTCTTGGTAGACATTATATCTTAGCTATGTAACAGGGAAAATGTAAAATCAGCGATTTTTTTAAAAGTATTGAAAATTTCAGGGAATTTGTTAAATCAACCATTCCGTCAGTTTTTTTATAAAATGACCGAAATCAGTTTCAGAATATATATTGAATAATGGAATATTTGTGATGAAATAGGGTAATACAGTATTATTTCAAATAATAGAAGTACTTTATTTTAAAATTCGTATCTATGTTCAATGTTTTTAAGAAAACTGCATGCTTAAGTGATTTTTGGAAAGAACTAAATTAGCGAGTTATTTAATATATTATCCAGAGGTGCGTTCGTCAGAGCAAGATGAAAAATTCCACTTTATAAGATTTTTAAGACGTCATAACGAACGATTTTCGGTGTTTTGGGTGAAAATATTCGACGTCGTCATGACTACTCGTTTTAAGCCAATACAAAACCATCTTCGTTTCCTCATTGAGATATCTTAAGATTCTTATTAAGCGGCTTAAAAATCTCGCTCTACCGAACGCTTTATCTTAAAAATCTTAATAAGAATCTTAAGAATCTCGCTCTAACGAACGCACCTCAGAATTATTATTAACGGAAACCAGCAAGGATGTGAAAAGTTTGTATCGTAATTTTGCATTCTGAATCGTAGGGATATTACGTTGAAATTTCAAACTTGAAAGGTGAAATTTACAGCACACATCACATGAAAATAGTATTTATTGACATTGAAACAAAGTACAAAAATAAATATCAACTAATTTCCTACATGGAATGTGAAATGGCAATAATCAGATAGATTAGTTCGCACAATCAGATTAATCGTTTATATTTTTTATTAAGTGTTGAATAGATTATTCATTGATTTCACGGAGGTATGAAAAAACAAACCTTATTACATATATGAACACGTTAAACTTAGACAGAGGTCCTTAGTTAGAATAAATGTAGGCTTTGATTAACAACTACTCCAGTGGTTGTTGTTCTCTGCTCATTTACTGACACTGGATGCACATCTTAAACTTTACTTTGAACAACATTAATGATACTAAATACCACAAAAAATCTCAATGTTTGAAAAAGAAATATAAACATATGAACAAAAAGAAAAATAAGAAATAAAATTATTTTATAAAATTATTATTAAAAAAAAACTATTTTACTTATAAATACTGCCAATTCCAGTCACTTTATGAAATAGCTGGCAGAATCAGTGTTTATACAAAATAACTGACAAAATCGTTGATTTTACATATTCACTGTAACAGAAAGAATTTTAGTGACATTTTAGGCAAGAGGGACAGAATAGCCACAGATCGATCGCTCACCTGAAATTATACGGTCTGACTTTTTACCCCGCGAAACCCCGGGAACTCGAGAATTTCCCCGGGAACCGATGTGTGTATGTATGACAAAATTGGTGCTTTGTATCGATAAATTTATCATTGATATCAAAAAAATATATTTCTTATATAATTTAGTGGCCCGTTCTAATATGAAAAAAGAGCCACACCAAAAGATTTTTGATGACGTTTATTTTCCCCCAAATCAGTAGAGAGGATTCCCGGGGCAACTTGAGATTAACCCTTTGCTGTTTAATCCCTGCTTTTTACGTGCCTGTGATTTTATGACTGAGAAAACATTGTGGAAAAAGAAGAAATTGCTCCTGACAAGCAATTTCTTCTTTTTCCACACCATTTTTTACCCTACTGAGTGGTTACTTTTCAAATTAAATTCACTTTAAATTCTCGTCTGCAAAACCTTTGAATTTGGACAGGTCCAAAATTTTGAAAAACAGGAAAGTGTGAAAGAGACCGCCGTCATTAAGAATATTCTAGAGGCATTGTTCAATTCAATTTTGATTCTGTAAGAATTAACCTGGGTCCAAAAAATTAATTTGTCTTTCACGGAAAAGATTTTCTGGCCAAATGCATAGAGATTTCAACGTTGCTAGAATTACCCCGGGTCCCATATAGTAGGTCTTTTCAACACATTTTTATCAGATTCCCGGGGCAAGTTCAGTACATTTCAATGTTGCTATAATTAGCCCGGGTCCCATATAATAAGTGTTTCAGACACAGAGAAGATTCCATGGGTAAGTTGAGTAGATTTCAATGTTGCTAGAGTTACCCCGGGTCCATAATTGTTAGTTCCCGGGTTTCCGGGGTATATAGTTAGACCAGGGATAATAAGATGAATCAGAAGATACTTTCAGTAAAAAAGGGGGGGGGGGGGCAAAATATAGCTAAAAGGGCTATCTTTTATCTAAAATTTCTAGATTTGACACAGTAGTCTTCTAAAAGGAACAAATTCGAGAATTTATTTACTTGTACATAGTTTTTTAAATAAAAGTCCAAGTTCAAGGACGAGGCTTTAGATTTATTGCGCACGTGAAGGGGTGTCGTACTAACATTAAACTAACATTTAAACTATAAAAATTTTTGTCCCCGTCGATGCCGACACTCTTCTTTCCGATTTGTCTCCAACCATTGGGTTGATAATCGTAGACCTATGTGGGATAAACTATTTGTCTCCAACCAATGGATTGATAATCGTAGACCTATGTGGGATAAACTATTTGTCTCAACCAATGGGTTGATAATCGTAGACCTATGTGGGATAACCTATTTGTCTCCAACCAATGGGTTGATAATCGTAGACCTATGTGGGATAAACTATTTGTCTCCAACCAATTGGTTGATAATCGTAGACCTATGTCGGATAAACTATTTGTCTCCAACCAATGGGTTGATAATCGTAGACCTATGTGGGATAAACAATTTGTCTCCAACCAATGGATTGATAATCGTAGACCTATGTGGGATAAACTATTTGTCTCCAACCAAATAGGTTGATAATTGTATTCCTATGTGGGATAAACTATTTGACTCCAACCAATTTGATAATCGTAGACCTATGTGGGATAAACTATTTGTCTCCAACCAATGGGTTGATAATCGTAGACCTATGTGGGATAAACTTTTTGTCTCCAACCATTGGGTTGATAATCGTAGACGTATGTGGGATAAACTATTTGTCTCATACCAATAGGTTGATAATTGAGACCTTTGTAGGATAAACTATTTGACTCCAACCAATGGGTTGATTATCTTAGACCTATGTGGGATAGCAGCCGTAGTCTAAGAAAGGATTTAATTGTAGAACTGGTCTGAGAAATACCAGAAATCCGTTGTAAAACGGTGTTCCAGCCGCCGAGATATCATTGAAATATCGCCAAAAGCGACGAAAAAACCCTTCTAACAAAGTTTCAAATTAGAAATTTTACGTGCCCGCTATATCACCAAATCATTCCGAAGGGAATAGAATAAACATTCATTAACCCTTTCCTGTTTTACAAAATTTTGTACCTGTCCAAATTCAAAGGTTTTGCAGACGAGAATTTAAAGTGGATTTAATTTGAAAAATAACCATTCAGTAGGGTAGAAAATAGTGTGAAAAAAGAAGAAATTGCTTGTCAGAAGCAATTTCTTCCTTTTTTCACAACGTTTTCTCAATCATAATGTTTTCTCAATCACAAAATCACAGGCACGTAAAAAGCAGGGATTAAACAGCAAAGGGTTAAAAAGTAACTCGTTATTTTAATATTGCAAAGATTGCCATTTTCAAGAAAAATGA
Organism: Fragum whitleyi; assembly: GCA_948146395.1. Lineage (NCBI taxonomy): Eukaryota > Metazoa > Mollusca > Bivalvia > Cardiida > Cardiidae > Fragum > Fragum whitleyi. The sequence continues at coordinate 906,164 of OX411560.1, forward strand.
AACGAAGATTTTAACGAAGGATATTTATTTGCATCTGTAAATAATTCAATTCTGGTTGATTCCACCGGGTTTCGTGCATTCTGATTAGCTGAAAATTGTTTTTATTTCCCAATGAAATGAATTTTGATTACGCAGCGATTTTGTAAGCTTCCGCGAAAAGTGGTTTAATTAGGAAAACTGCTTCATTGTTGATAAATCTTTACTTTTTTTGCTTAATGGTCTTAAATGATTAGATATGAAGAGATAATTAGTTGGTTTCATTGAGGTATGAAACTGAAAACCTTATCACACTCGTTAATGAATCCGCTTCGCGTATTCTTACAGTGTGATTAGTTTTTTTAGCTTCACACCTGAAGGAAATCAACAAATAATCTTTTATCTTTTTTATATACATTTACTTTTAAAGATTAAGGAGAGAGACTCTTGTTTTTGCAGTCTATTGTATGAATTTTTTTCCCGAATTTGGCCCTCCCTTGCCTGCGTTCAGAGTGACAAAACGGTCCAAATTATTTGCCAATTAAACCCTGCTTTTCACGCAGGTGCATATTCAAAGCGGGGTATAATTTGCCAACAGCTCGCACCGTTTTGTCATCGTAAATGTAAGACTGTAAATGTTTGATCACATGATGAGAACTAGACTGGCACCCATCCCACTTATATGAAGTATTTTGAAATGAGTAAAATTCAACTAAAGAATATTTCTGATCAGCTTAGATTCCTCTGACAGGCCGATCAGTGTATCTAATGTCTAATTGAGGCATTTAGACATTCAAAAACGTGTTTGTTGTAATGTCTTATCGAATGGCTAATGTTTGTCTGTTTTTGAGAACTTATATGGGAGGTAATTGGAAATTGAAACAGTAAGACATGAGAGGTGTACCCTTTTTTCAATTCAACACTAACTGACGAACTGGGAGCCAGACTAAAATAGAACATACTAGGCCAAGAGAATTTCTTATCTCAAAAATATAACTCGGACTTTTGAGAACACACCTTCTTATCTAGCCAATCTTGTCTCAAAAATGGAGAAGATTAAACAAAAGGTTGTTGTGCGAGACACAGACAATAAACATCGTGAGAAAAAGAGTTTGTTAATACCTGTATTTGGGTTACTGATCCTCGTCTTTACGGCGGCTTTGTTGTCGGCATTTATTTTCACGGTAAGTCTTGAAACTTAAAAACTGTTTGAATACAAGATAATCACAAAAAGTAAGGAACTTGATAGTAAACCTTAAATCTTGATGAAATGCTGATCGTCTCGGGCGATTGTTCAGTTAGCATGCGCACGCGGTGAACTCGTTAAAACTAAGATTAAAACTAAGATAACATTCTGTAAAAAAAAAGACAAAAAGAAAAAAAAAAACCCTGAACTTGTTTTAGCTAGAATGAAATTTCAATTTGAAAAACAAAAACAACATGGTTTTCCATTTTGATCCCCAGCAAACGTTGAGTAGTATATAATTAACCGCAGAGAGAGAGAGAGAGAGAGTCGGAAATACGTGATTTGCCTTGCAGCTATTTATAGCTGTTTGGCACTTTTCCATCACAAGTTTTGGATTTTTAAAATTTTGGATTCCTTATAAAACCGTGCTTAACTTTGCAAAAACCGTGTTAGCTAGTAAAATATAGCATTGCGTTAAATGGATCGAGTATTGACATATTAATCTTATCAACAAATCTAGAAAGTTATTGAATAAAGCGATTTTGTAACCGTAATGAAAGGTGTTTGAATGAATGTTTCGACAATCCTTTACACATGCAGAAGTGAAAAAAAATTGTCATCACTCGTGTAGAGATAATCAAAGCGTTCATGTTAAAAAAGAAAGAAAGAAAGAAAGAAAGAAAGAAAATACTTGATCGGCGGCAAAGCGCGGTTTAATTGACCAAAATGAGACCCATGCGATTTAGATGAATCAACATCTGATTATTCCTTCTCGGCTTTGCACGTGCTTTCATCGGAATGAAAATAAATGGTATTTAATATAATGTATATTTTGTGAATTGATAGAATATGTCGATAATTGTTATATAAGCATTTGTCCACAGAGGTCAAATTCGGGTCAAATAAGCCAAGGAATACCGTTAATGACATCGTGAAATTGACAAGTGAATGATTTTGAAATGAATATGGAATGTAGTTGAATAAGAGGAAGGAGCGAGTCTTTAATGAAATTAACGAGAGGTTAACCAATATCACTTATTTCGTCCAATTTGACGAAATTAGCCGCGGCTATTTTTATCTCCCTTTTATAAATCTCTGCGTTATTTTGTCTGTGAGTATCTTCAGGGACCAATAAGTCACATTATAATATGACCTACGTCGCCGGAGTGAAATGACCCCGTTGATTATTTTTGACATTACACGGATCTTACACGGATGTTATTACACTAGTCGAATAACTATGCAAATGGACTAAGAACGAAGAACAACGTAATATTTTTGTTAGGAAAATGACGTCATAATGGATCTGCTGACGTCATTTGCAAACGGCGTTAACATGAATCGATAATATCGTAATTTTCTCGTTTTATCACCAAAAATCTGGTCATATTATAAATTGAATATCGAATTTGTGCTCATCAAATACCGAATTTATTAAACTCGTTATTTAAAAACAGATAAAAACTCGACGCAGCCTCGTTTTTATCTGTTTATAGATGACTCGTTTAATAAATTCAGTATTCAATGACCATTCAATACCCATACTATACAATAACTTCATGGACCGTGATGCGATCTATTTGAATGTAATGCCAATCGTTTTGACTGACTTCTAAGTGTTCTTGAAAATTTCGGAGCGTTTTTGAATGGTTTGTGTGAGTGTTTAAATGAATGAGTGGATCACCAAGATGGCGATTCAAAAGGATTTTGGTCGAAATGAATGTCAATTCACATTGTAACTTAGATCTACTGTAAATTTTCCTCTTTTTTTTTCGGAAAAAAATACTTCATATCATAATATGACCAACGTCGTGGGAGTGAAATAAACCCGTTGAATATTTTTTATATTACACGGGTGTTATTACACTAGTTGAATAACTATGCAAATGAGCTCAGAACGAATAACGACACTATTTTGTAACCGCGAAAATGACGTAATGATGTATATATTGTGACGCCAGTTTTAAACGGCGTTATAAGTTCGCGGAAAATTGAAATGTTGAGTTTGATTTTTCGCAAAAAATACGGGTCATATTATAAATAGAATATACAATTTGTGCTAATGAAATACAGAATTTATTAAACTCGTCATCTAAAACAGATAAAAACTCGGCACAGCCTCGTTTTTATCTATTTATAGATGACTCGTTTAATAAATTCAGTATTCCATGACCACTCATTCAATATCCTCTATATACAAAAGGCGACGGTTTGACATCAGTCCCATTCCCATCCATCCGTCTCTCCGCCTGTAGTCTGAATCCAAAACATGTGTCGTAGAATAAGCCTTAAAGGATAAGCTTTCGGAATTAGTCGAGCAATAACAGTCTCCCCTGTCAATCAGGAAGCCTCGGCTATTCTACGGAATAGACCTCGAAAGTCATAAGGGCGCAGCCATGGAAGCGCTTAATGCCGCATGTAGGTTTATTTGATGTCAAAACATAATATAAGATGACATTGCGAAAAGCAAAATCAATGAAATTGGAACATTTTATAATTTGATAACAAAACACAGTATTTTACTGCGTTTGGTTTTCAAATTATAACATGCCAAAAATTCACAACTGACAATCGAAAAGCATTAAAGGAAATTTGTTTTCTTCAAGCGTATTGACCACCAGAAGGCAAATTACCTTAAGAATGGACCAAAATTACTACACTTTTGTTCGATGTACTTTCCAGTTTTCGGTAAAGTCCGAACAATGTTCCAAATGCTGTCAATGGCGGGATTCAAAAATTGGGAAAATGTTTTTATTTTTCAGTATTCAAGGGTTCAGCAACTTTCAACTCAAGATGGCGACATCAAAGAGAAGATTGAGGAATTGCGACAAAAGATTCTGACGTTGAAACAGGACATCGAGGAAAACTCAGACCAGGTTTTCTTTTTTGCATGGTACAGTTAGTGACATCGTGAAATTGACACTCATTCGGATCGAAATCTTTCTAAATCATCCACTCAGACCTGCATTGATTTATTCAAAACACTCACTCAAATCGATAAAAACCACTCCAAAATAATTAGAAAACATTTCGAAATCCTTCAAGACGAGAAACATTTAATTCAAATTGATCCAATTATTCTACGATTTTAATGCCTGGTGTGGATTTTAAAGTGTCTGATTGGTCCACGACAAACAGAAAAACATGTACATTAAAAGGAGATAAGTATCAGTAACTTTGTTCATCTTGAACAAAATTAGCGATATTGGATTACCTCCAACCAATTACTCTCAGAACTCGCTACACTTATACATTCATTTTCATTCAAAAATCTTGCCAAAATCACTCATCTTGTCAAGTTCACGATGGTCTTTATTGTAGCATATTTCAGGCACGAAATACTCCGTCATAACGCATCCTTTAGAATGAACGAAATTAATCAGCATTTCATCATCGACCCCTTTAAAAATACCTACTTTCTGCTCTATGAATATCATACCCGTAGCAATGTAAAAGATTTTCCCTGTAACAAGGCAAACCATTTTCATTGCAGTGATTAAAAATCGCAGCCAGTTGAAAATATTTCCTGTAACAAGATAAGAAAATCTCCTGCAGCCAATAGAACGTTCCCTGTCACGAGGTAAAAAAAATTAAACAAATCGCCGCAGCAAATTTTTAAGCAGCAAGTCAAACGAATTTTTCTGCAGCAAGTTCGGTAGGGATTGTTCCCATACTCGTCTTTTTCAAAATGGGTGCATTCTTTCCCTTGTGATTTCTATACATACGCCGCAAGAGTATTTTATAAATGCTGAGAAATAATCAAAGCGCTGAAAGTACTGATGGTGAACGAATCTGATGGCATTCTAGAGTGATATATTGAATTCGTTGAGAAAAGAGAAATTATGAATGTAAATAAAAGAAAAGAGAAAGAGTCTCGACAAAATTTCGGCTATTCGACAATTTCACTGTAAATTCAAAGAGAGAGAAAGAGAATGAGAAGAAGAGAAAGAGAGAGCGGCAGAAAGAGACAGGCAGATAGACAGAGGCAGACAGAGAAAAGGCAACAGTGTTAAGACTAATGATTCTTTTTTTAAAGCAGTCAGAAAGGTAATTCAATATACACATGCGGAACCCATATTTTACCAGATCAAACAGCAGTTTTTCTGCATTTTGACTATTAACCGTAATCCCTTAGAGATTTGGAATTTTAACGACCTGAATAGGAATCCCCATCCTCCGAATTAAAATACCGCTTTTTCGTCTTCAATCAAAACACTGTAATTACAGGGTTTTGGTCTCTTTCGGTCATATGCAGAGTTTTATGAAAGAATAATTATCTGATGCCATTGCGTTAAAAAGAATTAACGAAAAACAATACGATTTATGTAGGTAGGTATTTTGTACAGCTAATGGATTGTCCAAATATAGTCGTATGCTCCTACCAATCGCTGGATAATCGTAAACCTAATAGGGTAGTTGATGACAGCTATGTAAGGTTGTATGCTTATAATAGTTCTGGTGCGAGAAATACTAGATTCCATGTTAAGGTGCTCCAGTCAACAGGCGATTCACAATCCAAATTTCGTCTTATAGGTTATAAAAAAGTAACATATATGGCAAAACCCAGATTATGTAAAGATCGCCTGTATTTCAGCCACCGCGATTTTACAGAAACATGGTTAATGCCGGTCATCAGTGTCGATGTTTATGGAAAAGACCTTAAGAAAAATGGTTATTCGATTTTCTTTGATGCTCTTTGGTGGTTTATCGAAAAATAACGGTAGATTATCACTTGATAATTTCACCGCAAAAGCAGTGAAATTATCAAAAACTAATACCCTGCTTTTGTGCATTTCATCCTATCTGACGTCATCTAAGCGGGTTGAAATAAGTGACGTCACAATGAACGTTGTATAGCGTGCAAAATGACGCACTTTACGAAAATATGTCATGGAAATTTCACATTTTGTCTCATTTTTGCATTAAAGAAATAGAATAATCGTTTGTTTTCGAGTAAGATCGATTAATATTTCATTTCGTGAATAACAAAAGCTATATTTTCACTCGTGGCTCCGCCACTCGTGAAAATATTTCTTTTGTTGTTCACTCAATGAAATATGAATCGACCTTACACTGAAACAAACGATTATCCTCTATATATTTGACGTTCTTAATCTCATCTTGTACCAATATTTCAAAATTATAATTAAAGCTTGAAGGACATGAAAATAGACCGGTGGATGACAGCGGAAAGTCAAGAAAAAGACAGATACAAGCTGTTGGATTCATGAGCGCCGTCTTAAAAGCCCAGGTAAGCCGGAAGATTTGCCATATCAAAGTAGGTTTCTAACAACAACAAAAAAAAAAAACATTGAAGGAAAAAAAAAACAAAAAAAAAACAAAAAAAAACACGATACCATTGAACTTCCATCTAAATCGCGTGAAGAAAAAAATGGATTTTTTTTACGCTATTACATATTTCCTTTCTTTCTGCACAAACCAGAACGAAGGTTTTCCTTCAAAGAAAATTTACCTTATAATCAAATATAATCAAAGTATTGAAAGTACTATCAGCAAAAAAGGAAAAATGTTATGTATTCTTTAATGCTTTCCGTTGGATTATCGAATAATAACGGAAGATTATCATTTAATAAACTCACTGCTTAGCCAATGAGATAATCAAATTCTTAATTATACTCCTTGCTCGTTTACTGCACCCTATCTGACGTTATCTAAACTGAGGTGCGTTCGTTAGAGCGAGATTCATAAGATTCTTATTAAGATTTTTAAGATAAAGCGTTCGGTAGAGTGAGATTTTTAAGCCGCTTAATAAGAATCTTAAAATATCTCAATGAGGAAACGAAGGTGGTTTTGTATTGGCTTAAAACGAGTAGTCATGACGACGTCGAATGTTTTCACTCAAATTATCGAAAATCGTTCATTATGACGTCTTAAAAATCTTATTAAGTGGAATTTTTCATCTTGCTCTAACGAACGCACCTCAGGTCCCAATTAAATTACGTCATCATGAACGTTGCATAGCAATTACGTGCAAAATGACGCGTTTTAAGTTAATTTGTCCTAAAATCTTTACATTTCGCTCATTTTTACAATTAAGAAATATAACAATCGTTTGTTTTTCGAGTAAGATCGATCGGTATATCATTTCGCGAACGACAAAAGCTTTATTTTCACTTGTGGCTCCGCCACTCGCGTAAATATTACTGTTTTGTTCACTCATTGAAATATAAATTGATCTTACACTGAAACAAACGATTATCCTCTTTAACTTCTCTGTCAAAGTTAGATAAATGACATTGAAATAAAGTAAGGAGTTTAAAGAATACTTTAAACCAGTTCTCTACCCTCCCCAAAACTCCTAATCGGCCACTTGTCTTTTTCATCATACGTCAAAATGCCGCATGGTTTCAACTCGTTTTCATTTGAATAAAATAGCTAAGACATTTATGAAGTCAACAAGACTGTGGTACTTCTTTTAATTTTAGGAATCTACATGCGTTCTACCACTAATATCAGTATATAGAATTAACAGAATTTGCGTATTTCAAGTTTCGAAATATTCGAATTTCTCAAGAATTGTCATTTTGTGACCTTTGAGTTTGAGGGTACAGGCATTTGGTTCCGCCTAAGGGACTTTCTGGTGTATGCTATTACAAAAATTTTGGACAGGACAATGTCTGAATGGCCACTCTACCGAAAGGCATTTGTCCCTGGGTTTCCGAGGATGGAAATAGTGAGCCATAGATTATATCAAAAGAAAAGGCCTTTTAACGCAGGTTCATTCTGAATTGTATAAAATCTATCTTACCTGATAGAATATTTGGAAAAAGTTTCATCGCTAAGTCAAATATATTGTATAAGTGGAATAATTATCCAAAGAGCAACATAATATTTTCGTTGTGAAAATGGCGTCATAATGCATTGTAATACCGCCAATTCGCAAACGGCATCATGTGTTTCGCGTATTTACTTGAATCGATCTTCTTGAATTTCCGCGATTTATCGCAAAAATTCATGTCATATTATAAATAGAATATCGAATCTGTGCTCATGAAATACCGAATTCATTAAACTCGTCACCTAAAAAAAATAAGAGAAAGAAAAAAACAAAAAACAAACAAACTCGACAAACTCTCGCTTTTAATCCTTTTATAGATGACTCGTTTGATAAATTCGGTACACAATGATCTCTCATTCAATATCCTCAAGTTCACAACCACAAACTTGCATCTAGGTGAGCTCAACTACACTTTAGACTCTGTCCTGCGTTCAGGAAACCTCGGTTCACACTGTTAAAGATCGTTTCTTCGGAACCGTTAAGTCAACGACCGTAATCGATCAAAGCTGACGGTTTGGTAGCTAAACAGTATTTGGACGGTGTAGTTAGAAAACCTCACTTCCTATTTAAAGCTTGTAAAAGTGTTCGAAATGCTACACTCAAAACAAAATGTGCGATAACTACCCTGCGTTCAGGATGATCAAACGGTGAAAAATGTTTGCAAATTTTACCTCACTTTGCACGTGTATTTAATTTGCACCGTTTGGTCATTCTGAACACAATCTCTAGTTTCTTTGACAGGAGAAGATATTTGAAAGATACTGCGTGGATCATAACGCTACTTGTCCGAGAGGTAAGAATTTGATTTTGTTAAAATTGAGTTGAGGTAGTGGACCCGTACTAGTTTCACAACGTTTCGGAAATAACGATCTTTCACAATGTTGACCGAGGTTTCCTAATGAAAATCTTTTGGGAACCTCGGTCAACATTTAGAAAAATCATGAGTTCCGAAATGTTGCGGAACCATTACGGACCCACTCCCTTAAACACCGCTATTTTCGTCACATGGCAGCTACTATATATATACATGGATTTCTTGTATTTCTAGTACCAGTTTGTAACATCGCTACACCATTGCCGAGCCTCCGACTAAATCTACTAATCCTGAATAGGTTAATGCGCCCTTAGGTAGTAGATAGATTTTTGAAAGTATACACTTGCCTCCGCCGTTAACTTATCATTCGATATTTTTTCATCTTTTTTTTAATTCAAAATTTTCTCAAAGTTTAATTTGAGATTAAAGCCGTAATTCTGTTTTAATACTAATTTTATGTATTAACATAAAAAAATAATGTTAATAAGTTGTAATAAATAACATCTAATTAATATTATCTTTTATTTTCATACATTAGTTTAAATTTCAAATTTAAAAAAAAAAAACTTAGTTGAGCCTAAGGAAAGTTTTATAACCTCGGGCCGAAATAAGAATAATGAGAATAATTATTCATATTAATAGTAATGATAAACTTGTTTTAGAAATCTGCAAGGTCCCATAGAAAGGTTGTGCGTGAACTAAAACGCATTTTTTTCTTAAACCTTTAATGATGTATAGGCCCTACAAAATAACTGCACACTTCCATGAACTATGAGAGTACTTGAATGTATAAGCTTTTTATTGCTCTTTGACAAAAATCTACCCCAAGACCACACAGACAACCGGAACGAGACTTGCCAGGGACATTCCTTCCTCAAAGCTCAGTTTTCAGATTTCTTTAAATTGACTTACGGTAGTGGAACCGTAATAGTTCCGCAACATTTCGGAACTCATGAACTTTCACAATGTTGACCGAGGTTTCCTAATGAAAGTCATTAGGAAACCTCGGTTAACACTGTGAAAGTTAATTACTTCCGAAACGTTGCGTAACTATTACGGGTCCACTACCTTAAACAGTTTCCCCTTTTTTGTAGGACCGGATGGTATCAAGGGAGTCCAGGGAGATAATGGTAAGTTAGTAACCTCGTGAAATTGTTACCCATCTCGATCAAAATCAATCAAATCCATTCGCTCAGCGGTCCAATCATACCATCCAAAACACTCAATCAGAATACTAAAAACCGCTCCGAATTATTATAATCACGCAAATATTCCATGCGTTATATTTCACCAACATTAACAATGAACATTTTGAACAGGTTATTTTTCGACGGCAAATTCCGTTTATTGAGCGTCATAGGAAACTATCCACGATGTGGAAGGGGGTCTTTGTATATGCAAACGTCTCGGGTTATTTATGGTGGACTTAATCAAGTTTTATTTCAACACTATGTCTTTGAATTGTATTCTGAGCTCTAGAGAGAGTTCACGGGAGAGTTCCACTAGCCACGTTTTTAAACAATCACATACTTATATTAGATGATGATCTGAAGAATAAGTGCGCCTGATAATTCAAATAAGTACCGTGATTTGCCTTGAAATCGGAGGATTCATAAAATATTCTTTATGCAAAATAATATGCCTTCATTCCAGAACTTTTTGACACATCCTCTTATACTTTAAATTACATATACTAAAAGCATACATGAACGCATAAGATTACACAATAATGCATTTAAGAGATGAAGAGAGTATTTGTTGATTTCATTGTGGTATGAAATTATAACCCTAATCACACTGTATGAATACGCGAATAGGATTCATACATGAGTATGATTAGATTTAAGTGTCAAAATATCTATGAAATCAACAAATATTATCTTCATATCTTATATTTTAACGTCATGAAGCAAAAATGTAAAATCCTGTTAACACTGAAGCAGGTATTCCATGGGACTCCTTTTTGCGGAAGAATACAAAAAAAAAATAATTATTATTATTATTATTACAAAATAGCTGCGTAATTAAAACTTATTCAATTCAGAAATAAAAAAAATATAATTCAGCCAACAGAATGAACGAAATTAGATAGAATCAACTAGAATTGAATTATTACATGATGGACATAAAGCGACACTTCAAGATACCCATTAAAATCTCGCAGAAATTCAAAGGTCTACACCAAAATTTCTTTATTCGTGTCCTTCAGAAATTGGGCGGAAACACTTTAGTTTCAGGATATCGTCTGCTTCGTAGTCCGATTAATATATACCGTTTTCCAGAAATCCAGTCTGTTTGACCCACTACATTTTCACCATTATCTTCTGAGCAATGTGTTCAAACCAAATTATGTGTTTTCAAACACCGAAGAAACGGCCTTTTCAGTCACAATCTACAAACTTTGTTTTTATCTTATTTACTTTTCGACAAATAGAGAAGAGGCTAATACAAAATTTGATGTAATTTTCGCTTATAGTAATTACCAGTTAGTATTTTCAATGTTTATAACAAGATTTTCGGTTGAGTAAAGGAGTTGAAACGTACAATAGGTTAACTGTATAATTATTTTGAGGCACTTACAATATTACTGCTCTGAACTTTCTCGAACGGTCATTTACCAGTTGTAGGGCTGACAACCAATCAAATTCTGTTATGATTAACACTCGGTCAAAACCCACGCGTAAATTCAGACCACGTGGTAGATGCAAATGGACATCGTCTGCTCGAAATGTGTCAATTCACTTGTTTGTCATTAGTAAATAGTCGTCTGCACTCAAACAGGGAGCGTGGGAAGTTTACCTTTTGTTCGCATGTGTTAACAAATAGAAATAATTTTGTAATTTTGAAATATTTGATTTCAATGAGCACTCTGATCACGCTCCAATCCTATTTTCAATAAATTCAAATTTGAGTATGAAGAAAAATTATTCAACAACAAATAAACCGACAAAAACATACGATAAACTGATATAGGATAGCAGTAAGAGCGATCTATTTTTAGAACAACTCATGAATAATCATAGAGTGCTGCTAGATTTAATCGATTGGTCAGAAACCAAATGTATAAATAGCATAATGGCGATTTCACGTGTTTCTTGAGGGAAAATGCATTTATAGTATTTGGGAAATCCAATGCTTGAAATACAAACATGTTGGTAATCAAAATTGTAAATAGTTTAATGAAAAATGTTTGTTGCTAAACAGGCTTTTAAACTCTATAGAGAGAGGAATAATATTAACAGACAAGCTTTTAGCTTGGCGCGTGCTCATTATTACAACGTAAAAATCTGCTAAGAAATAATTTAGACTAGCAGAGGGCTATCGAATCAGCAAACTTTCAAAATCGGACCCACGAGGTTGGATGAGCTGGCGATGTCCTCGAAAAGATGGAGTGTTAAGACAAAAACTCACAAATTCGGCAAAGATTTTACCAACTTTTATTGTCCAAATTTGAGCCCTTTTGATTGGCAAACTATTGCACTATCCCAGCCTCTCAATGATGTCCGATTTACAGTGCTGACAGCACTTTGATTACACGCGCAAGAGTTTTTCAATGCCAACACTTTTCGAGACGTTAGGCACTTCTAGTACACTCTATTTTTTCTGCATTAAGGTACTGATGGTGTAGTTATTGGAAACGTCACACAAGGCTATGTTGGACCAGCTGGGCCACAAGGGGACAGGGGAGACCCAGGACTTCCTGGTATTAAAGGGCCAAGTGGGGATAAAGGTGAAACGGGTGACACTGGACCAATGGGGCCAATTGGGGCCCAGGGACAGCAAGGAACTGATGGAGAAAATGGAACTATGGGTAAAGACGGTGACACTGGAAATAAAGGAGTAACGGTATGAAAGTTTCCTTGTTTTATTCGATTTTTAGTTTCATATCTCGTTGAAATTAAAGAAAACCACTTTCTTCATTTCTTATTTTTCAATACAATTATGCAAAGTGAAAGAAATTATTCATAATAAGATATATATCTTGTGGGGCCACTTTACACGCAGGCATGAGAAATAGCTGTGCACTAAAATTGTTTTCATTTAGGAATAAAACCATTTTTTCAGCCAATCAAAATTCATGAAAATTGTCGGAAACCAATTATATCAAAATTTAAGTAGTCTACTCCATTGAATATTCTACCTGTAAACGCTCGCACCAAAAAGTACTTTCATAATAATATTGTTTTTTTTTTTCAGGGAAGCCCTGGTTTGAAGGGCGAGGCCGGGGACCCCGGTATCTCGGGTATAGATGGGTTTATGGGTATCCAAGGTAACCCAGGGGAAAACGGGACCGCTGGGCCCCCAGGGCCGGTTGGTGATACAGGTCTTCCGGGCCCAAAAGGCGAACCCTCAAAGTTGTGGGACGATCCTAGTTGTAGCTGTAGGCGTGAGTATAGTAACGATGTTTACGATTCAGCAACGACCAGAAATCGAGAATTGAGAATCTTTAGCGATAGTTATTGCCTCATTCTAACCCTTGTCAAGCTGAACCCGGAATGTGCACCCTGATCTTAGCATATACCACCTCATTTTTCGTTAAAGACGAGAAAAGTTTCAAGATTTTATACTTTAAATAATCAGTTTGGCTCACAATTAGTTTCCAGGGCTTTCGGTACTTTGATTTTAATGTAAGTCTTGCCAAGGTTTTTTATTCAGCATGACAAGAGTTAATATAATATGCATACAAGTTCTTTGAATAGCTTTTTATATATTCAAGAACCCATTATACGCTTATAAAATTTAATCATGGCAGTGAAATCATTGATTTTAATTACCATTATTTATTATTTATGTAGTTGTTGATCTTATCATTTTAGTGCTTTTGAAGCGATTTTAAATGGTTTGAGTGAGCGTTTGGAATGAATGGATGGAGCGCTGAATGAGCGATTTATAATAGTTTTGATCGAGGTGGGTGTCATTTTCATGATGTTCTTAACTGTTTTTGATGAACTCTTTTTCAATATCCTTTGATTGCAGGTTCCTTGAAGAGAAATCTTTACTTGGAGCTGTCTTGAAATTTCCTTTTGGCTGTGATGTAGGATATTCTACGAGGGTCAACTTTCACGTAAAATAAATAATTTAATTACCTATGGATACAACTAAGATTTGTTCATTCTGATTGGTTGAAAAGTTTGTTTAATCCTCAATGAAATCAATTTGAGTAGCAGCTATTAAGTTAATGTAGTTCCTTTATAAATCTGCTTCTTAATTAGTAATTCTGAACATTTTGCCTGATAATATATTAAATTATAAGATTAGAAGAGAGAATATATTAATTTCATAGAGTTGTAAAACTAATAAACCTAATCACACTCAAGTATGGATCCGCTTCGCGTTTTCATACAGTGTGATTAGGTTTTTAGCAAGAGATCCTGAGTTCGATTTCCGTAGCGGCTAACGATATTCGTTCTCCCAAATGGCCGCTTCGTTATGCGCAAGTACTGGCGTATTCTCAACGAAGCCGACTCTAAAGCCATTTAAGGGATTAAACTCAGTTGTGCGTAAAAGTTTCCCAATCGATTTAAAAATAAATTGGTTTAAACCAAACCGGGTCAAATATGAAGTCCAGACAGATTTTATGTTGGGTAACAAGAATATCACAAACGCCAACAGAGTTAAAAAGTCTCAAATTCTTTTATTCAAAGTCTAAGATACGATAGTCAAGTTGAAAACATCTAATTTATTTAAAGCTGTCCGAAATATTTTGCTCTGTTCGAACACCATCACACCTAAAATTTTGTCATTCTCAAATTTCTCTTTAATCTTTTTTGTAAAATTTACCGGAAGCTCTTAATGTACTGTCATGTATTTCATTATGTATATATTGTCCGTATTGTACCTTGTTGTACTTGGACGTAATAAAGGATATGTTCTGTTCTGTTCTATTCTGTTCAAGGTTTGTTCTATTATATTCTGTGGTAAAATTCAACTGGCAGGGCGTGGCTTAGCCGTTACGTAATTAGGCTAGTTTACTTTTCAATAGTTTGGGATTCTTTCTAAGGTTAGCCAACAATTGTCGTGAGCGCGTGTGTAAAACTGTATCTTAAAACCAAAAGGATACACGTGCTAAGCGAAAAGGAACCTATTTCATCATTGGGTTACCAAATCCGCGTTACTTCAGCTTGTCCAAGCTGAAGTAACGTGGGTATGGTTGCCAACCTTCGATTAAAAAAATAATTCTATATATTAAACTGAGTAATTATAAAGAAAGTTGGTTTACCTTAACCTTTACTGCAACGAACCAATACTTAGGCTCCGCCCTGCCAGGACAATTATCTTGGATTATAACGAGCATGCGGCCAAAACACTTACACTTTTATTAGCAAATGGCTTTAAAAATCCGTACTGTATCTGTGTAAATTTAAGACAGGGTGTGACTTAACAGTGAACTGATTCTGTGAGGTTGCTTTTCAATACACAATGTATTGGGCTTGATCTACAATTGTCCGTAAACAAATTAATCACGAATGTATTAAAAACCAAAATGATTTCGTCGCCACACCTCTGAACTTCAGTTCATTCAAGTTCAAGAAGTTCATCGACGATTCGCCTTTGAAAATAGATTTTCTGCCTATAGAAGTCGATGGACAATTTTAGGTGTATAGACAAAATTGACCTTTCATCACTAACTTAAAGTCGTGCATTTTTAACGAGTAAAATTCCATAAGTAACTTTGAAAAAAATCTTATTTGAATTTACCCGTTTTTAAGGCTGCGCCCTGACATGTAAAAAATTACGAATAATAGATTTTTAATATGAGAGAACCATGCGCACGCATAACCCACAAACACGCTTTAAATGTGGCGTTTATCACCAGTTTGAATAAAAACCGGAAGCTTGTCGAGGTCGTGCACGTTTCTCCGGAAGTACGTCATCATCTGATCGGATATCTTCGTCTTTATCGTTAAATCCCAAATCTCTTAACAAAGTCTCGTAACTGCAATTAGAAAAAACAATTTACCATGCAACGAAGTCTGTATTAACCTGATATCATCTCTCGGAAAAAATGAAATGTTATCAGGCAGTATACTTTTAGAAATGAATTGCATAATCGTGATTTTATCATTAACGATTTTCCGTGTTGTTGATGTTTTCTTATTTTAAATATCAAAACAACAACAACAACATCCTCCCCCTCAAAAAATACATTTGTAATAACAAGCCCTGAAAAATGATTGCGTGATATACAGAATGCTGGTGTCTTTATCGAGTCTTTAATGTGAGAAATCATTTAAGCCTCATCATAAGCCTTTTACGACCACATAATATTGACACATGTAGACGGGTTTGATTATCATTTTGATAAACTCAGAACCTAACCGATGTAATTATCAAAACCTTTAACATCGCGTCCGTTCATTTTACCACATCTGACGTCATGTAAGCGGAGTCAAATAAGTGACGTCACAATGAACGTTGCATAGCAATCATGTGCACAATGACGGGCTTACAGTCACATTTTGTCTCAATTTTGCAATAAAAATAGAAAAAAATCGTTTTATTTTTCGTGAAAAATCGATAAATATTTCATTTTTTGAACAACAAACCCCACAACTCGTGAAAATATAGACTTTGATGTTCTCTCAATGAAATATAAATCTGAAATGACTGAATCACTGAAATTATCAAATATACTCTTTTTCTATTCGAGTGAAAAGGTCAATGATAAGCAAAAGAGATTCGAAATAAAATAACCTCTCTTTAGAAAAATATATGCCTACTTTTATATTTGTGCGGTTTCATAGATCGACCAGATGCTTTAATATCGACTAAAATATACTGCCTGATAATATTTCATTTTTTCCGAGAGGTGATATCAGGTTAATACAGCCAATTCGATTGTGCAACGATTTGAATAATTAAATTGAAAATGTTGATCGTTTTGATCGATTTCTAAGTGTTTCTAACTGTTCCGGAGCGTTTTTTGGGTGATTTGTAAAAGTGTTTGGAATGAGTGAATGGAGCGCTTTTTAAATGATTTAGAATGGTTTTGATCGAAGTTAATGTCAAATTCACGATGTTACTAACCGTACCCATTTTTTCACATGTATGTACTTGTGAGGGGAGCATGGTTGGGTTATTTCTTAAATCAGAAAAATCCATGTGGTCAAGGCGCCCAAATTACTAGGTTGAAGTCTTCACTATGCGTTTTTTAGATACAGTAGATAAATCATCGAATTTTATTATTAACACTTTCCTGTTTTACAAAATTTTAGACCTGTCCAAATTCAAGGGTTTTGCAGACGAAAATTTAAAGTGGACTTAATTTGAAAAATAACCATTCAGTAGGGTTGAAAATAGTGTGGAAAAAGAAGAAATTGCTTGTCAGAAGCAATTTCTTCTTTTCTCACAATGTTTTCTCAATCATAAAATCACAGGCACGTAAAAAGCAGGGATTAAACAGCAAAGGGTTAAACTTCGCTGCTGTCTAGGCATCCCGATATTTGTGCATCTTTAAAAAATATCTCGATTGGACTCATAAATTTGGCAAAATTCAAGGATAGGATCAGGGTGATAAAACAGTTAACACCAATTGCAAACTTACCCTGCTTTGCACATGGGTGATCGTGCAAAGCGGGGTAAAATTTAACAGTTTGCACCGTGTTATCAAACTGAACGCTTGGCTGAGTTCCTGAACTTGAACAGGAATGGGAACTGCTAGATAGATAGAGGATAATCGTTTGTTTCAGTGTAAGATCGATTTATATTTCATTGAGTGAACAAAAAAAGCTATATTCTCACGAGTGGTGGAGCCACGAGTGAAAATATAGCACGTGTTGTTCACGAAATGAAATATATAAATCGATCTTACTCGAAAACCTACGATTATTCTTTTTCTTTTTTGCAAAATGAGACAAAATGGGAAATTTATAGGACATATTTTCGTAAATCGCGTCTTTTTGCGCGTGATTGCTATGCAACGTTCATGACGTCACTTGTTTCGCCCCGCATAGCATAGATGACGTCTCATAGGATGAAATGCACAAAAGCATGGTATAAGCTTTTGATAATTTCACTGCTTTTACCGTGAGATTATCAAGTGATAACCCATTGAAAAGCAGTGAAAAGCATTAAAGAAAATTTGTGTCTTACCCTTCATTTTCCTTGATTTCGTCTGTGAGTTTGTCTAAGAATCTCTGTATTGATAGTGATGACACGTCTGAAAAAGACAAAGATTTTACATGTAACTCAAATGCATCAATCTACAAATCGCACAGTGAATACTCTGGTCAGACTGTTCGGATGCACAGACTGGCCAGAGTCTTTGCAATGCGTACTTTTGAAATTGTTGGAATGGTTACGCATAGGCTGAAATTTGATAAAATGATTCTTTCTGCGACAGAGGTACAAATAAGATCATGTTTTGTTTGTTTTAATTGGGGTTTACGCCACTTTCAACAATCTTACAGTTATATCCCAGTGGACTGAGCACCTCACAATAGATTCCTGGTATTTCTCCCACCAGTACTACCATTACATCCTTTCATAGCCTCCAGCTAGATAAGAGCAGGTAAAGCTGGTCTAAAATATTTATTTTCTTAATGAAACCCTATGTTGTAGGAAAATCATTTGATTTGTCTCATGTGATTACGATACATTTTATCAAGCAATCCTGCATCGGCCTGATATCACCTGACTGATAAGTGATAATATAAAGAGATATCAGACAGTCATTTTTTAGAAACCATTTGCATATTCGTGATATAAATGAGAACTACCTTAACGTGAATTTCTTAAATTTAACAGGTTCCATAGGATTTTAGAACTGAAAAATATTTGCATGATAAATAGATTTATAATATGACCGACGTCGCTGGAGTAAAAAAAAAAAAAACAAAAACAAAAACAAAAACAAAACAGAAAAAAAAAAAACATTATATATTTTTGATATTACACGGGTGTTACACGGGCGGAATAATTATGGAAATGAGCTCAGAGCGAATAGGAACGCTAATTTGTAACCGCGAAAATGACGTCATGATCTAAGTGTTTTGTGGCGTCAGTTTTTAACGGCGTTATAAGGTTCGCGGAAAATTGAAAAGTTGAATTTCAAGAATGTTGACGATTTTTGCAAAATATCAGGTCATATTGTAAAAAGAATATAAAATTTGTGCTCATGGAATACCGAATTTATCAAACTCGTCATCTAAAAATAGATAAAAATTCGGCGCAGTCTCGTTTTTATCTGTTTAAAGATGACTTGTTTAATAAATTCGGTATTCCATGACAACTCATTCAATATTCTCTATTTATATATTAGTGCCATAAAAAAGGTCAAAATAGCGATGTCTACTTTATGATTGATTCATCCGAGAAACTGGAATAAAATTTCACCATATATAGTTATTCTTTATTTCATCCAACCGGAAGATTTCATACATGTACAATAATAATGAAATTGGTGAAAGTGAAATAATTATACGATCGAAACATAGCAATAAGATAGTAGAACATATATTCAAGAATCATAGGACATAAGATTGAGGAAAACTTAAGGAAGGAACTACATGCATTATACATGCACCTTTTAAAGTATAGCATCATCTAGTGGATGTTATGGCGGAAACTGGTGAGAGAAATACCAGGAATCCATTGTTAGGTGCTCCATCGGCCGCGATATAACAAATGAGATGCTTACAATTACAGTTATGTTAGTGAAATCGCGATTCTTTTGTAGCTATATTTAATCGGTCGAGTATCTACTCGAACGATTAGTTCTATGGCATTTCGAGGGTCGCATCGAATGAAAATTTCAAAGTAGCCTTTATCCCAAATTCAGACACGAAAAGAATTTTCATAATTCTTTAAACAAATGTCGAAAAACGACAATCCTTTCAGTTGGACATCTGAGTTTCTTTTAGATGAGTCATATGCGATTAAAAAAAGTCGAAAACTCAATAGAATAAGCCTAACAGCAAATTTTCCATGGCAAATTATCGCCGATTAAAAATAAACCCCAAAAAATGAAATGAGGGAAAACGATAAAAACAAGAAGCAGGAGCAAATCAAACTTTTCCATTCCTGTCACATGACTAACCCACGCGTTGAATTTGAATATCAATGAGCCACGTGGTATAACGCGGCGCTGAATCATGCGAAAAGATCTGACATGTGATCTCAACAACGAATCAGATTTCCAAACTGCTTCACATGACTCAAAAGCCAATGTGAAGAAATTGAAAACATTTATATGGGCGTGGCTCAGAACCTAATTGATGGATATAATCCATGATTAATGCCCTGGCAGGGCGGAGCCTAAGTTACGGGTCGTTGCACTTAAGGTTTAGGTAAATCAGCTTTATTTTAAAACAACTAACTTCCGCAGAGAGTCAACATAAAAACTCAAGACCTTAAATCGTAGATTGGTAACCAAATCCTCGTAACTTGAGCTTAATTTAGCTGAAGTTACGAGGCTTTGGTAACCAAAAGATGAAATGTGTTCACTCTCTTTAATCACGTGAATCCTTTCGGTTTAATGTTACAGTTATTTGCACGCGTTCATGATTATTGCCGACTAACTTTTCAAGGAACCCAAAATAGTTAAAGGTTAACTCGCCAAATTACGACCTGTTCAACCCGGAGTAAAGGATCCTTCTTTTTTCCACCTATGAAGAGGACAGTTAGTTCGGACACGCCCGCCGTCGCTCATCAGTCCGCCCGGAAAGGAAATCGTGCACAAAAAAGATCGAACCAAGCATTATATTAAAGAAGTGGTGCAAAACTAGCAAATAAATGAAAAAAATATGCACGTGGATCACTGTTCTCCACTTCAAAATGCCATTTTCATGCCGCACAATTTTTTTTAAGATCTACTTTTACCATACACCGACCTCCGGAGGTAGATTCCAGTGAGGTCACTCCATGATTGATCCTTAGATGACCCTTTATCAGTGTACAAAAAATTATTGTGATCAGATGAAAAATATGTCTTTTAAGGGCGGAGGTTATTTCTCTATATGATATATAGTGGAAACTTGAAAATCATTTTCTCAGAATCTTCTTTATGGATACCAACCAAATTTTACTGGAATGAACATTGAGTGACTCTTTATCAGTCTACCAAAATTTTGTGATTGGATTAAAAATATGTCTTTTATGGGCGGAGGTCATTTCTCTATATGTTATATATTGTAAACTTTGATTTTTTTTTCTTAGAATATAACTCAGGGATATCAACCAAATTTCACTGGAATGTTCCTTTGGTGACTTTTTATCAGACTGCATAAAATTTCTGTGATTGGATGAAAAATATGTATGTAACAGACGGCGGTCAGTTTTCTATATTTCATTCACCAATCTTGATTTTTTTCTTTGCAGAAATGTTTCAGCACGTGACACTTGAAAACAAACCATCTACTTGCAATAAAAATCAATTAATTCATTCATTCATTGAAATCCCTATAAAATCAGTAGATTCAGGCCTGTGGAGCAAATCAGCTGCTCAAGCAGCTCTAGTTTTGTGAGAAATGTACTGACATGAACTTTTTCATCAGGCAAAACTTATCTATGGAATTATAAATTTGTGCAAGAAAAAGAAAATGCTTGTGTTTAGATTCACCATAGGAGTTCATCAAGGGGGTAACTCTGGAAGAAATTTTGTAAGAGTTATGCCCTAATTTCGAATTGGTATTTTTTGCATTATCAAGCACTAAAGCCAAAGTTGCACATGTTGGTGGTGCTCATGTTAGCTTGACTATTCGTATAATAGAAGGGCTATTCTGGTCATCCAGGCGTCGGCGAAATGCTTTGGTTATGGTTTTACGTGCAACTGTGTTAAATCCTGTTTCTATTAAAGCTATTTCTTTAATATTTTACATATGCTTCTGTGACCAAAATATCAGGATCTTGACAAAGCTTGTTACCTTGGTATATAGTGGAATTGAATTCAATTGAACTCCCACCCTTTTCGGACGCTTACCAATTTCTCAAATCAAGCTTTAAAATATCAACCCTGTCCACTTTTCAAGAACGACCGATTACAGTGCTGTCAGCACTTTGATTTTTGAATGTAGTTGTTGCTTTTGACACTTTAGTCATTTTTAATAGTGTGAGTGAGTGTTTGGTTAATTAATTAATTGAATGGAGTTCAACGCCGCTTTCAACATTTTTTTCAGTTATATCGCGGTGGCTGGAGCACCTAACAATGGATTACTGGTATTTCTACCACCAGTGCAACCATTACATCCTTTCCTAGCCTCTAGCATCTTCACGAGTCAAGGGGTATCGAATCAATAGCTTCTTCTCGAATAAGATAAGTAAAACGTTCGTAACCCTTGACTCGACAAGATGAGCCTCCAGCTGCTATCTCACATAGATCTACGATTATTAACCCTGTTTTGAGAGACAAATAGTCGGAAAGAATGAGTGCCGCCGTCGGGTATCGAACTATGACGGCGACCGAGTGAGTGTTTTGAGTGGTTCTGTTAGAGATGTACGTCAATTTCACGATGTTATTAAATGTATAGGGGTACAGTTAAAAACATCGTGAAATTGACAAGATGAATGGTTATGGAATGATTCTGAATGAAATTGAATGAGTTTGTGGAGCGAGTTTTGGGTGAATTTTATATGAGTAATCCATTATCTCAGATTTTGTTCAGGATGAACAAAATTAGCGGTATTAATTTACCCCCTTTAAAAAAATTTGCAAATATGTTCTGTATATTGTGTCTCATTTCTTCAAGATCTAATCAGACGCGTACAATTTCAATTACATGTAATTCAGTGAGATCCTGATTATTTTCCCCAGCTATTTTTATTTTAAACGAAGTTGTTTTTAACTGTTTTTCAGTGAGTTTGGAGTGTTTTTGAATGGTTTGAGTGGGTGTTTGGAATGAATGAATGAATGGAACGCTGAGTGAGCGATTTAGAATGGTTTTGATTGAGGTGAATGTCAATTTTACGACGTAACTTACTGTACATGTATCTACGGTAAACTAAAAGTGATGAAATGGAAACTTTATTGACCTTTGTTGTGTTTGCTTATAGACTCTCCTATCACATCACTTTGAAAATGTATTAATTAAAAAGCAATTGATTTATCGGGAAACCTGTGTTTTATTTAATTTAGAATTACAATTTCGGCCTTATCAGTTTAATATGGGCGGAATAACGACCGGCTATAACCATAACAAGGCGTCGATAAAATGATCACGTGATTTTTACGTTGTGTAACGTCCATGTACATTCTCTTTCAAGTTTATGAAAATATTTTGACATCATTGAGGTATGAAACTAAAAACCAACTAAGAGTGTATCAAATATGCTAAGTAGATTCATACATAATTGTAATCAGTCCTCATGTTTCATAACTCCAAGAAAAAAAAATACTATTTACGCTTCTTATAATTTTATAACACAAGATTAAAAGAAAGGGAGATAATTTTATTTTACTTCATGCGGTTCATGAAAAAAAGTTGTTTACTACATTTTAGACTTGTTTATATATTGTGCATGAACAAAAAAAGGTGCATTCCAGAAGCCGTTATCTTATGGAAGCATGAAAACAGTTTTTCAGCCAATAAGAAAGCGTTTTTTTTTTAAATAAGTTATTTGAAAATATAATTATGTTTCCATAATTGAAAAAACTTTCCCCGTTCCTATCATAAATTCACCTAATAGGGTGCGCGTGTGTGTGTGCAATATTTTGTTGAAAAATACGCATTTCGTTTAAATTCCGTAACGATCCCAATGGGAAATTGCAAGACAGAATTTAACAAGGAATGAAAACACCAGGTACGATTTGTTGTTTTGACGTAAGATCATTTTTTTTTTTTGGGTAAGGAGTTTGGTAAAAACAGGCCACTGGTTCATTCTCCAAAAAGCAGAATCGAGAGCGAGTAATCTAAATTGAAATAACTTGTTTCCCAATCGATCCACAATAAGAAGGTTTTAACCATTCATTATACCTTCCTGTGAAAAAAAAAATGAAATTGCGACCCTGATTGATCTCAATTGAAACCAATCTCAGGGATTTCAATGATTTAAAGAAATGATTGCACAAGTTCTATCTTACAATCTTGCGATTTCAACTTTTATAAGCTAAATATGAGTTTTAAGGTATCTCACGGACTAAGAAGTACATTTATCTTAAGGGGGGAGGATATAAATTTCGGACCTATTCTATTCATTCATACTATATACAACTAGACCCTATTGTTATAACACTTCCTTTTTAATCAAAGCGATACGATACTATTGTTTGGGTCATGTTCTGAAATCCAGTCTACAGCTAATCACCCACTTGCAAAATATCTGTCCCAGGGCTCTCGTTTAATTGGGAGAAACTATTATTAGGCTGTTTATCTCCTTGCGACCAGAAAACATTCGGAAAAACTTTCGACGTACAGCAAAAAAAGAAAAATAAACCTTTTTCCACAGAGTGGTCGATTGTTCTGTCATTAACCCTGTGTTGTTTAATCCCCGCTTTTTACGCGCATGTGATTCTATGATTGAAAAAAAAAAAAACATTGTGAAAAAAGAAGAAATTGCGTCTGACAAGCAGTTTCTTCTTTTTTTCACACTATTTTCTACCCTACTGAATGATTTTTTTTTTTCCAAATTAAATCCACTTTAAATTTTCGTCTGCCAAACCTTTGAATTTGGACAGGTCTAAAATTTTGTAAAACAGGAAAGTGTTAAGTAATCAAGTAGATCAATACATTCGCATTTC
Organism: Fragum whitleyi; assembly: GCA_948146395.1. NCBI lineage: Eukaryota > Metazoa > Mollusca > Bivalvia > Cardiida > Cardiidae > Fragum > Fragum whitleyi. The sequence goes on from OX411560.1 coordinate 930,612, forward strand.
GATAAACCATGCCGCAAAAGTGAAAATAATTGCATGAAAAAATATAGTAATTGAACGATCAATTTTTGATGAAAAACTTGAAATCGAAATTCTTGATTAACAAATGAAGATTATGTCACCAAAAGGTCCTGAGTTCTATCTTTATTCGTTATTTTCATTTAGACTTTCGACACTGGTAAATCTGCATTTTACGGAATCAAGTCGGTTATCACAAGTTGTATCTAAATCGCTATTTTAAAAGTGCAGACTCTTTCAGATAAAATTATAGCACACATCTTTGTACAAAACTGGCTCAATTTATTCGAAGACGTTTCGGATTAAATTTGATAGATCATGTTTGATACTAAAGTATGGACGCAAACTTCCGACCTATTGAATTCGCCCTCTCTGGTTCGGATTGGGAAATGTAAAGTAACACAATACCTAAATTCATTTAATACAGTAATGATAATAGTAATTACGAAAAATGTGTTTTTATGGTTATGTTAATGAAACATTTTTGCGAATGAAATAGACTTGCTTGTGAGTGAGTGAATTGAGGATAGAAGAACTGATAAAGAGCGAAGGGTGGACAAAAGAGAAAGAATAGGAAAATTATTGTATGAGAGGAGAAGAAGAAGAAGAAGAAGAAGAAGAAGAAGAAGAAGAAGAAGAAGAAGAAGAAGAAGAAGAGCAGTTTTAACATTAGCTTGAGACGTCGATTTAGCCCTGATACGTTCCTGCACATTGACCACGTCATTACTCGAGAGTGTACGCTAGAAGAAATAACCCGTTTTGCGTCAATATAGAGCATATTGAATGAGTGGTCATGGAATACTGAATCTATTAAACGAGTCGTCTATAAACAGATAAAAACGAGGCTGCGCCGAGTTTTTATCTGTATTAGATGACGAGTTTAATAAATTCTGTATTTTATGAACACAAATTATATATTCTATTTATAATATGAAACTTACAACGCTGTTTTTAACTGACGTCACAATATATACATTATGACGTCATTTTCGCGGTTACAAAATAGCGTTGCCATTCGATCTGAGCTCATTTGTATAGTTATTCCACTAGTGTAATAACACCCGTGTAATATCAAAAATACTCAACGGGGTTATTTCACTCCTCCGACGTAGGTCATATTATAAACAGTGTGATTGAATTAACTCGTAATTGCCATACCTTCTAAACAGGCCTTTCTGAGTTGTCCTTCTTGAAAACAAAGTGCTGATAATAATAAACCTGTGTTTGGCATCTGGTTACGTAAATCACGTGACTCTGTTACTTTCACTGTAAAACGAAAAAAGTTATAGATTTTAGGTAGGCCTAGTGTATAGTAATAGTTCCACAACATTTCGGATCTCACGAACTTTCACAATGTTGACCGAGGTTTCCTAATGATAATCATTAGGAAACCTCGGTAAATACTGTTAAAGGTTTATTACTACCCTAACGTTGCGGAACTATAACAGGTCTACTACCTTAATGAATGTGTTTCTCGTTTCCCGAAAAATGTTTCCATGTGTGTCTTGGTATATCGAAAAGGTATCGATTTTAGCAAGCGCAGATGACGCAGGCTGACAAAGACCTTGGTATCTTTAGATGCGTATCATTGAGATCTACCATCATACCGAAAACAAATGAGCATCGTATCTTGAATAGCCTTTTAGTAATTGGTAATGTTTCGTTGTTTCGCTAAGTTTGGGAAAATAGAAATAGTAAAAGTTAAAAACATCGTGAATTGACACCGATCAAAATCATTCTTAATCATTCACTCAGCGCTCCATTCACTCATTCAAAACATTCACTCAAATTTGATCAAAAACGCCCCGAAGACGCAAGAAAACATGAAAAATCGTTCTAGACTTTCCTCAATAAATTCAAATCGATCTATTGATTCCACGATTTTATTAGCTAGTGTGGACATTCAAGTGTCTGATTGGTCCACGAATACACACAAACAGAAAAAATACGTACATTTTGTTAAAGGGAAGTAATCAATATCGCTAATTTTGTTCATGATGAACAAAATTAGCAATATTTGATTATCTCCCTTTAATTACACCCAAAACTCGCTCCACACACTCATTCAGTTTCATTCCAAAATCATTCCCTTATCATTCACCCTATCAATTTCACGATGTTGTTAACTGTACGATTGCGACACGATCAATTTTAATCTTAGGACCTTTCGTGCAAGAGGTTCCTAGCTGTAAAACAAGACCAATCATATCCGATAATCACAATATACATGAATGAAAAACATAATAAAGAAAGCAAACAAAGACATCTTTCAAGGACATACGCATGCTACAATAATACATCATGTTTTGACCATGTACCAACCCTCGACGATTGGTTATTTGCGTGCAAGATATTCACATTTCGTCAAATTTGAGACCAAAATGTCGTACCTACGGCTTTATTTAAGCCGTAGTTACGATATTTTTGTCGCCAATTCAAAGGAATATGTCCGCTGGTTGACCAAGAAGTTGGCCAAAATATAGACTAGAATTCTCTGCAGGACGTCGGTTTATTACTATCATAAATATGGCAATTAATGTAAGACTGGAATCTCTGTCCACAGCATTTATGACCAATATGTTAACCAACTGTCAAACTGACTGTCTTATGAATCGTCATTTTTGAGATATTCTTCTCTCCATGTTTGGGTACCTCAACATATTAACTATAGACTGACTTGGTAGTATATGCGAGGTTTTATGAGTTAAATCAAGTAATCGAAAACTGTTTCCAAAAATATGAATTAAATATTATTTGTCAATTTGAAGACTTAATAAACGTCATGTTAGAAATGATTTTCACATGTATATCATTTATATATCAATGGAAAGTGGTCGCCCTTAACTTTTCTTTTTAGAATATTTATCTTTTATGATTTGAACTGTTACAGTGACGAGGTATCATTAAAATGATTATGGTGCTTGAGAAAAATGTTTGATTTAGGATAAATTCATTTACAAAATGTCGCATTTCGAAAGAAGATGTATAGCAAGTAGATTAAAAAATTCATCTTATAACTATACAAGCATCCGTGTGATAACATCCCGTATGATATTTTTAATGATATCACATGGTTTTTTTTTTAGAACAAATGTATAATGCGGGTATTTTTAGAAACTTGCATTTGGCAGCCAGAAATATCGACAAAGACAAGATAAATAGAGGTGTTAAGATAAATATAATACGTACTTAGTGTTTTGTATGAGAAAATATCTAACTCGGTTGTGAGAATTGATAATTGTCTCGACAGAGCCTCGACAATTATCAATTCTCCCAACCTCGTTAGATATTTCTTTTCATACAAAACACTAAATACGTATTATATATGTAGACCGTTTTTAAAGCGCAGCATTGGTCCGTACAGACACTCAAAAAGAAAATTACAAATATTTTTTTAACAGGGGATAATAAGCTTTTGCTTATGTTGTTGATGTTTAACAAAAAAGTGATGTTTTATTACCCTTCTATAATCTTATTAAATATCAATCACCAATTTCATTTAATATCATTCCAAATTAATTCAAAATGGTTTAATATTCAATATTATGATGTCTTTATGTTAACCTAATCACTCTTACTAAAAAGTTAAGCAAGCAAACAAACAAACAACAATAACAACAACAACAACAACAACAACAAAATTACAAGCTTTGGTTGGACGTAAGTGCACTTGAAATGCGGGGGTAACATTTCTCAGAAAGATTTTGCGAATATTTTATCTTGAACATAGGTATATAGCCCGATATAGCCATTCCTCTTAAATTAAGATTATCTTGAAATTGACAAGATGTATTATTTTCGAATAATTTTGGAACGAAATTGATTGAGTGTTTGTAGCGAGCTTTGAGTGAAAATAAAGGTATTTAAACTATTATCGCTAATTTTGTGCAAGATGAGCAAAATTAGCGATCTTTTTATCCCTCTTTCATAGGGTATATATGCAGGTTCTATAAATGTCTTTGTATGGCTTCACGAACCCATCACGCGCTTCCAAAATTAATCATTTCAGTAAAATCCTGGATTTTACCTACAGACTCTTATTTTGAATGTAGTTGTTGATCTTATCATTTTTAACGATTTTGGGGCGTTTTTGAATGGTTTGGGTTATTGTTTCAACTGAATGGAGCGCTGAGTGAAAGATTTAGAATGATTTTGATCGGAATGAGTTTTCGTCAAAAAGAGGGCACTGCAGGAAAGAGTTAGATTCATCTTTACCATCCCGAACGCAACCCAAGGTGTGTTGTAAGAAGCTACACGCGAATCTCTAATCGTATCCACCACGGTCCATTGACCCCCTACACGATTAATTAAGACGGGCGTCTTTATGGAGAAGTCGAAGCCAATCTATTTAATGCTCCTATAACAATATTAATTTCATAGACTTGTGCACTCCAATGCCACATTTAATCACTCATTCACCACGTGATATCAACAAGTGGTCTATTTCCGCTTTTACGACATATGCTTTCTTATAATTTGCGACAATGGTTCCGAATAGATTTCATAATAAAGCTTAATTTGCTGGGGTTTTTAGTGTAACCATGGGAATATCCCCGTAGACGGCAGCTGAGTCTTTTCGATCTCCTTCAGGACGAGATTGAAGAGTATTCAACGTGACTTAAGTCGGCAAATCTGTTGAAAGCTCCGCCATTTTAGCGACATTCTATACCTATTTTGTATAAAAGATGCCCATTTTTGTATTATTTAGTTGTCTTAGATGATTTAAATAAAGAAGTGCATCTCCTATTACGTGTATTTATAAAAGATATACGAGTGAAAATAATACGTTAATTTGTGATGTTTACACGGGTATCATTACAGAAATGTAATAACTATGCAAATGAGATTAATACGTAAAGCAACTCTATTTTGTAACTGTAACGTGAAGTCATAATGAATATGAAGACGCTATTTACAAACGGTGCTTTATGTTTCCTGGAAAATTGCTAACAATAAATGTTAAGAAATTTGTCTCTTCTTAAAAGCAAAAATACGCCAAACCTATACAAGTTGTCATGTTTAAAACAGATACAACCGCAGGATATAGATAGTAGTATCGTGAAATTGACATTCACCCCAATCAAAACCATTCTAAATTCAGATACGTTTTAGCATCCTAAAGCCAAGTAGTTTTTTTTTTTTATTAAATTATTATCAAATGTTTATTCTATTCCATTCGGAAAAAAATGTGATAATGTATTTCTTTTTAACTTTCTTTTTGAGACAAACATACACATTTCTTTTTTTTTATCAACACTCATCTTGACCCTATCCATTCAAATCGTTCACTCAGCCCTTCTTTCAATACATTCAAAACCTTGACCCCGCTCACTCAAAAATGCAACTCAAAATGATATGCGGTTATCAAAACATTTCTCGGCCAATGAGAACTTTCTTTTGTGATAATCCGAAAAGGGAAACAAATTTTAACAAATAACTAAATGGATAATAAATGATGGATAAAGATACAATTTATCGATCTTTATTGCAAGTATGAAACCTAAGACAGAACCACATTTTGTTCATATGCGACGGGTTCCAAACGTCGATAAAGTAGAAAGATTTCTCTTCGTGTCTTTATATAGGGTTAATACACGTTTTGATGGCGTTAACATTTGCAGAGACCCGAAGAATGGTTTTCGCACTCGGGCGTTAAAGCATTTTGTGGGTCTCTGCAAATGTTAACGCCCCCTGAAAACGCGAATTGACGCTTTTATTGCATAAAAACTAAGACTATTGTATTTTTTCAAAGATAGTTGATCAATGATTCATAGAAAAGTCTTAAAGAAAGCCCCAAACCCAAGAAATGCGGGAAAATTGCGTTAAGCATAACAATGCCACTTTTGTTTATAGCGACGTTGCTTGGTAAATTTACGACGCCACAAAATTTAACGCGAGAATAAGATCAAGGTCTTCATTTATGATCTATATTTATGTTAGACCTAGAAACTGATAAGGTATATAGCCCCAGTCAGAGGATATTTAAGTAAAAAAAGCCGGGCGTTAACAGCACGTGATTTTACTTATTGAATCACGTTTTCTCCCGTTAACGCCCTGGTTTTGTTTGTAATCGTTTGCCTGTAACGACCCAAAAACGTACATTTCGTGTTATAATAATAAATAACACCAACCTTATAAAATGCTCAAGGTTCATGTAAAGTGTTTGAGACCCAATTTTAAGGACAACACATTCGCCAAGAAAAGCAGTTTGTCCAGGTAAATCATTTATCAAAAGGAAGCTATTTATGAGTACAAATAGTTAATAAACAGAAGACTGTCATAGCTTTAGCATCTTGTCGAGCCAAGGGTTTACATACGTTTTACTTATCTTACATATTATTCGAGAAGAAGCTATCGATTCGATACCCCTTGACTCGTGAAGATGTAGCTTTAGCGGTAAAGCCAAAAACGCTGTGGAATAGAGTCATTTTGTACATAACAAGCAACTACACGACGGTTGCAGAAAATTGGTATTTATTTTAACGAAGAACAGTTAAAAGTACCACCCAGTCGTTGGTATAAAACTCGGGTCCAGAACATAGTTATACAAGCAAATTTTGGGCATATTTGATAAACAAATGTGTAATATATATCACTCTTATTTTGTAAACGTATAGATCTATGTAAGGCATGGTTTGTTATCATAACATTAATGGACTACATAATTGATATACCCTTAAGATTTTTATCAATATTTCAAAAACGCAGAATATGTTCACAAAATTATGTTGTGATGTTGCACAATACCTAACATATATTTCACAAACAGACCAAACCGGTTTGTCATGTATGTTGACAAAATAAGTGGAAATTGATTGTTTCAAAAGAGCCTTTTGAGCCTGAGTTTTATATCTAAGGTTGTAGAAGTACCTAGCAGGAACATTTGTCTACATTCTGGTTAAATTTAGGCAAATCTTATCCAGCCGTAATGAATTTGGGTTTTTTTTTAAACAAAATGTCCCTTTTCCACAATGGTTTGGCTATTCTGTTATGAGATAGGGCCTCTGATATTTTGCAACTGCTTGTGCCCATCTACAGCTTCAATTTGATAAATTGTTTAGCTTGGCAACCTTTCTTTTTTGTTAATAGAAGCAGCATTAAATTTGGTTCAAAAACTCTCAACATGAACCTTAACCTCTGTAAGACAAATTTCCTTTTGGAGTATTTTGACCACACTCTTACAAAATAGTTGTATACCCACAAATGTTTTCATTCATATATAATTGCAATCTAATAAAATAAGGAATTTTGATTGGTTTAAATCGCATCACGTGGGGAAATCCATTGCACTTTATTTCTGTATAAAATGCAATAGGTCTATCGGGAAACCCCCGACCTTCGATCTGCATGTCCTGTGTTTTAGAAACTCGAAAACCCCTCGTTCCCCTTCCATATTGAAATATTGATATTTAATATATTAGAAATTAAGATATTTTCGAAAGAATTTATGATTAAAAGCAAGCAGTTCAGATTCTGAGTCGATGTTTACAGCGAGTCGACGAACACCACCAAGCAACCCTCTCAGCTAAGCCCGATCACGATAGTTTCGGTTTAAGATGCAGAATAACTTGTCAAAATTATGTTTAGATCATAAGTACCTCTACGAATGTCAAATTGTCGTTTATTTGTGTACCATTTGTTAAATTTTATGCCGTTTAACTTCGATAGCGAGAAAAAAAAAATACACGATCTAAAAATAGATTGTGTAATACACGTAGAAAAGTAGACTCGAAACTTTAATGTTAAGCCGAGTTTTTTTTAATAGTTTCTTAAACCAAGAGGATTGCAATTATAAGGACAGAGTGTCTTTTTCACAGCGTTTATAGGGGTATAAAGTGCAATTGCCTTAGCACATGGCTTAAACATAACGCCCTACGGGCGTTATTCGCCATGTGCTAAGGCAATTGCACTTTATACCCCAATAAACGCAGTGAAAAAGACACTCATCCCTATAATACACGTGTTTTTCAGCCACGAATATTGATGGATACAACAAAAAATGTTAATTACAATTCTTTGATAAAAGTAGTATACCGCACGAATTTATATAATTTACATTTATCAAATGCTATCTAAACACTTAAATTTCAAATCTTCACATCGTTTCGTTAATTTACGAGAGATAAATTTCGCAAATTTGTTACACGTCTATTTTAACCAGCTATAAAACGCAGTGAAGTTTGACAAAATAAATGATGCAGTTGGTAGTTTTGTAATGCGAGCGCTATCAATTAATTACGGTAATGGATATTGATGAGATCTCGAGACCACCACGTGGGGCTAAAAATAGAAACATAATGATGAGAGTTCTGAGAAAAGTGTCGCGTTCATCTTTAATAGAAGAAAACCTTCGCGATACTTTTGTCAATGTAAATTCGCTTTTGCACTTACAGTTAAAAACATCGTGAATTTGACAAGTTGAATAACTTTTGAACGGTCTTCGAATGATATTGAATGGGTATGTGGAGCGAGTTTAGATTAAATTTAAAGGGATATAATACATATCGCTTATTTCGCCCTAATTTGACGAAGTTATCGATGATTTATTACCACCCTTTAAAACCCATCGTATTTTTTCTGTTTTGTGCACCTTTCGGGCTTAACAGACGCTTTGGAATTCGCTTATGATGATGAAATTGTGAAATGATTTGATTGATTTTAATGAAATGTCGATCATTATGAACGATCTTTTTTAATCATTTGGCTCATTTTTGGATAGTTTGGGGGAAAGTTCTGAATGAATGATTGCAGCGCTGAGAGAATGATTTGGAATGGTTTTGATGGAGATGATTGTCAATTTCACGGTGTGATTAATGTGTAGACGTTTCTTCGGCAGACTCTTTATGTTTGATTGATTGGTTGACCGATTGATTGATTTATCGATCAATCGATTAATTGATCGGTTGATTGATATTTCTTTATATTTTAGCGATACTTTTACCATTATTGATATTTTATCGCAGCGACTGGTGCACCTGGATTTCAAATGTCGGATTGACCGTTTGGTAGAGCAGGGATTCGAACAGACGATCACAGGGTTGATAGCCTAACGCGTTATCGACTAAGCTAACCGGGCTCACACGGGCTAATGAAGAATGGTAATTATTATATTTTTCATTAAGTCAATTCAACGAAAATTCGCACCTGAGTGTTGTGAAAACGAAATGATATTCAAAGGTTGCGTCATTTTCCCTTTCAAATTATTGTATCCTGGATTTAACGTTCACGAAACGTGCTCATAATGATTCCCAGCTTTGCACCTTAACCAAATTGCAAAGAAGGGTACCATTAATAAAAGGTTGAAAACTTTTTACACCCTGAACATTGGGGGGAGGGGGTGAAATGAAGCTACTTATATTCACGAAATAATAGATTTTCGATCCTACGCGAAGATCAAACTATAATATTATTTGTTACATTCAAAATGAGACAAATTTGAGTCAGCCCAAATAGCTCAGTCGGTAAGGCACCTGACTTCTAAACTATTGAAGGTCGATCGTGTTTAGTTCGATTCCCAGGCTGGCACACTAACTAACTAATTGTCTTTCGGATGATATGTAAAACCAAGGGTCTATGAGACGGTGCTTTACATCGAGCGCGTTAAAAGAACCATGACGGATCTTAGCAGTTGTTTCGTCATGTATCCTTGTTCTATCCCCCGTAAAAACTAACCGTCTACTAGTCACATCGCTGATAAGAGCATATGCTACGGTAGAGACGATAAATAAACAGAAATAGACAAACAAGGTCTGAAAGTTTTAAGTTAAATTTCATAAAGAATCCTCTTTTGCACGGGATTTCTAAGCAAAATCATGACGTTATTGATCTTTTGGCTCCACTCAGACAATATAGATAGTTTGAAAAAAAAAACAAAAACAAAAAAAAAACGGTAAACTTTTCTGTTACGTTCACTGGTTTGATGCCAAGATTATCAAGTTATAATACATCGTTGTTTAAAGATGGTCCACCGAAAATAAGTTAAGAAATAAATCTTATTCATATCATTCACTGTAATTTCGCCTTTATAATTACATTTTCAAATTAGTTTCAATTAACAAAACGTTTAATTTTCAAACAAATACACGAGATATTTATTCTTAAGTGAGTTGTATGTATTGTATAAAGAATAATTAAAATAATGAATTGCATTGTAAAGTTCATGCTAAATTAAATGTCTTTCTTTCTTAATATGGATGTATTTCTGATCAGAATTAAAAGCAAAGATATATCTTCTAACAGTGTTTGATATTTAACGTGGGCTGTAATAAATATTTATATTGAACATAAAATGATATAAATGGTTTCAATCAATTTTCTTTCATTTTTACTTAAAGTTGAAAAGTTGGTATTATTCCTCGATGAAAACAGTTTTGAGTACGCAGCTATTTTTCAAGCTTCCGCGAAAAGTAGTCCAGCGAGAAATATGTCTTTTTATGGAGAAAATCTTCCATTCTGGTATCATGATATTAAATTATAAGATATGAAAAGTGTATAATTTAATTTCATGGAAGTATGAAACCAAAAACGTGATCACGCTCAAGTATGAATCCGCTTCGCGAATTCGGTCTTGATTAGGTCTTTTGCTTCATGCCCCAATGAAATAGAAAATACTCTATTAATCTCTTAACAAACTAATTTCACAGAAATCGTAACTTGATTCTCGACTATGGTATCAAATTTCCCGCACTATGAATGGTTTCAATATTAACTTTATTTTATTGATGAAACAATTTTGAGTACGCTACTATTTCATTATTTTCCGACCAAAAAGTAGTCTGTTTAAAAATAGGCTTCAAAATTGTCAAATCGTTACTTTTTTGCTTTAAATATTGAAATAAAATATATGAAAAGTTTACTTGTTGATTTCATGGGGATATGTAACGTTAAACATTATCATACCTTTGTATGCTTCGCGTATTCATAAAGTATGTCTAGTTTGTTTCGTTTCATACCTCAATGACATCAATTAATATCCTCTTCAAATCTCAAATGAATACGGTCTGTGATATATATTAAAATTTATTAAACCATTAAAGGGAAGAGTAAAAAACATCGTGAGAATGACACTCATTTCTATCGAAAGAATTCAAAATCACTCATTCAGCGTTCCGTTTACTCATTCCAAATATTCACTCGAATCGATCAAAAACGCTCCATAATCATTTAAAAGCATTTCAAAATCGTTCAATAGGACTAGTATTTAATTCAAAGCGATCAAATTTTTCTGCTATTTTATTGGCTTGTGTGGATTTTAAAGTGTCTGATTGGTCCACGAAGACACACAAACAGAAAAAGGACGTATAACTTATTAGAGGGAGGTAACAAATATCGCTTATTTTGTTCATCCTGAACAAAATTAGCGGTATTGGATTACCATCCTTTAATTTCACTCAAAACTCATTCCACACACTCATTCAATTTCATTCATAAATCATTCCAAAATTATTCATTTTATAAATTTCACGATGTTCTTAACTGTATAAAAAAAAAATAGTAAAGGGAAGAATGAAAAAAAAATTGAAAATGCCGTAATCCCTACATACCTTCCTAAATAAAGCGTATTTTTTAATTCTTTTCTACGCAATGGCATCAGATAATTTCACAAAACTCTGCATATTACCTAAAGAAACAAAAACCCTGTATTTACAGCATTTTGGTAGAAGACGAAACAGCGGTCTTTTAATTAGTAGGATGGTGGACCCCATTTAGGTCGTAAAGTTTCAGAGCCATAGCAGATTACGTTTAAAAGTCAAAATGCAGAAAGACAGCTGTTTGATCTGGTAAAATATGGGTTCCGAATATGGAAATTGAATTACCTTTCTGATTGCTTTTTTTTTTGACTTATGAAAAGGATTATTAGTCTTGACACTATAGTTGCCTGATTTCTTTTCTCTGTCGCTCTCTGTCTCTCTGTCTGTCTCTGTCGGTCGCTCTCTCTATCTTCCTTTTCCTCTCTTTCTCTCTCTTTGGATTTACAGTTCGGCCAGAATTGCCGAAATTCTGTCGAGACACTTCCTCTTAATTATTTTTTACATTTATGATTTCTCTTTTCTCAACGAATTCAATATATCAGTCTAGAATGGCATCGGATTCGTTCACCACCAGTACTTTCAGTGCTATGATTAGTAAAAGGTATTCGTTTAAGGTCTAGTATAAGCATAGTACAATCTGATAGCTATACAACTAAACATGTTGATAGACCTTATATATATACATATTGACTGATGCCAAAGTAATTTTACTTTTATCAAGTACATTTGCATAAGGTTTTTTTTTTCAAAAGTTGAAAAAGCACTAATTTTGGTAAATTTAAGGGGAGGGGTGCCACAAAACATAATTTGAAAAATATATATTTTTCCTTATTTTTCCGATATGTAAAAACCTTGCTTTCCTCTATTTGGTAAAACTTATCGGCATACCTTTCCAATAAAATACTAGAGGCGCTTGAGTGCCTGATTCGCTTCACGGGCCTGAATATCCTGATAATGATTATTAGAGGATGACAAGGCTGTTTCAACGAGAAATGAAGTGAATGAATGAGTGGATGCTTATTTTTTTTTTTTTTTTTTTTTAGATAAGCGTTTTTAAGTGTCATATGCTGAAATATTTCTCCAAAGAAAAAATCATGATCAATGAATAACATAATGAAAATTTACCTCTGCCTGTTTAACACATATTTTTCATTCAATCACAATAATTTTGTGCAGTCTGATAAAGGGTCATCCAAGGATCATTCCAGTGAAATTTGGTTGAAATCCAAAGATAAGAATTTCAACACTAACAGGATGTTTCTGCATTATATACTTGCACTTTGTCTGCAAAATTTTGATAGTAGATCGTTCCTCTTTTCATTAAACACTACTAAAAGTATGTTAATACACAATAATTGTTTGTCATCAAAACAAATTTCTAACTAATGTTGATAAAAAGTCAATTATTCAATCCAATATATTTATTTTATTCTGCCCAATGCCTTAGAGTGCAGTCTATTCAACCTTTTCTACCCACTCTGAACCTCAGTAGGGCAGAACATATTTTACACCAATTATCCTCTTTGTGCAGAGTCACCCTTCGTTCAGCTAAACTGACCAATTCTCAGGGAGTATTCTTTGGCTACCTATTTTAACTAATGTTTCTTTACATTTGGATTCAACAAAGGTTTTGTTCCTTCTAATCTACAATCTTTTCACCTATTACATTTTATAGGTCTAAAAAAAATCATTTAGATTATACAAAAGGGTGATCAAATATTCATTTTATATGTTGAAATGTCCTTTACCAATAAAAAGCATGCTGTGCATCTAATCAAAATATTTTTTGCAGACTGATACAACTTCATAGAAGTTATTTTTTTGAAATCCATCTGTTTAGACTTTGAGAAAAGTTTGTTTTACCCTATTGGATATTCCACCATATAACATATGAAACGAAATGACCTCTGCCAAAAAAGGCATTTTTTATCTGATCACAATAATTTTTGTAGACTGATTCCAGTGAAATATGGTTGATATCAATCAGCTAGTTGATGAGAAAATGATTTTCAAAGTTTCGACTATATAACATATAGAGAAATGACCTCCGACGATAAAATACATTATTTCCGTCCAATCACAACGATTTTTTGTAGAATGATAAAGGGTCACTCGAGGATCGTTCCAGTGGAATTTGGTTGATATCCATCGGTAAGATTTTGAGAAAAGTCACATGTTACAATATATGGAAATTAACCAATCCCATTTATGCTTTATTTTTCATTCGATCAAAAAAAATGAACATATTTGACAGAGGGTCACCCAAGGATAATTCCTGTGAAGTTTGGTTGAAATTGATCAAGTAGTTTCTGAAGAGAGGATTTTTAAAAGAGAAAAAGTTTACGTCTAGGAGCACGGACGCACGGAAGCACTTCGCACGAAGGACACAACGCCATGACAAAAGCCCCAGTGGAGCTAAAAAATAGCAAGACAAGATGAAAAAACTTTCCTCTTAAATCTTTTGATATCCGACAATCGTTCGCGTGTTTTTTTTGCCATTGCTTACCGACAGAATACACATCGGTTATTTAAATTCACTAATGTAAAGCCACGAACATTGTAAAATTGACATTCATTCCGATCTAAATCATTCTAAATCATTAATTCTTTCCTAGCAATCACTCAAATAGATTAAAAACGCTCCAAAATCGTTAGAAAGATTTCGAAATCGTTCAAAACTAGCAAGATTTTATTCAAATCGATCATACTATTTTACTAATTCATCTGCTGGTTTAGATTTATTTATTTCTGATTGATCCATGAAGATGCACAAACAGAAACTTGCGCACATTTTATTGAAGGGAAGTAATAATTTTCGCTAATTTTGTTCTTCTCGAACAAAATAAGCGATATTTCATTACCCCCTCTCCCCTTCAATTTTTACCCAAAACTCGCTGCACACACTCATTCAATTTCATTAACAAAACATTAAAGAAAAAAGAATACCTGTGAGTATGAGAATCATAGGCAATAAAACGGTAGTCTTCATGTGACCCATTTCTGTTGTTGTTGTTTGTAGGGGTGCAGACCAAATAACTAAGCCCCTCTCTGAAAGAAATAGAAAGAAAAAAATGAATCAGGACCTTTTTTTCTCCAGCAACGAACGATCAGGGGTATGTTGTTTTACCGTTGTACGTCCCTCTATTCGTCTGTCTGTCAGCCAGGTGTCTCTGTCTTCTAAACGTAACAAAACAACAACAACATAGCCAAAAGAGTTGTGTCAGAGCATTTGTACTTAACGCAAGCATGAAAAAATATTGCATAATTAAGATATCTCTATGATAGGTCTTTAGATAAGTTAAATATAAATAGAGGATATTAAATGAGTGGTCATGAAATACCGAATTTATTAAACGAGTCATCTTTAAACAGCGCCGAGTTTTTATCTGTTTTAGATGACTAGTTTCATAAATTCGGTATTCCATGACTACAAATTTTATATTTTTTTCATAATATGACCCGAATTTTCGCGAAAAATCGTCAATATTCTTGAAAAGTCAACTTTCAATTTTCAGAGAAACTTATATCAGCGTTTAAATCTGAATCTAATGTATACATTAAGACGTCATTTTTGCGGTTACAAAATGGAGTTTTCATTCGCTCTCATTTGCAAGTTTATTCCTCTACATTAAGTGTAATAACACCTGTATAATATCATGAATATTTAATTTATTTTTATATTATCTATTTTTTGATATGAGAATCTAAACTTTAAGTAGAAAAATACAGTTGTTTTTCGAAATTTCTAGCTCATTTTCACGATGTTTTTATCTTAAAGGGTTTATTTAAAATGGCTTGTTTTACCACTATCAGAGAAGTCGCAATATTTTTGCTTTCCAGTCTTAAAACCAAATTGTTTCCTACAATTACAATTAAAGCGTAAAAATTTCATGCACATAAGCTCAGTCTTCTCTAACAGTTATTTCTCCAAAGTTACTCCAGTAAGGTAATCCGAGACCATTTTGGAAGCAAAATCGTTTTGAAACCTTTACGAAATTTACCACTCTGAGTGCATGTTCAAATTTAGGTACCACATACAGTTAGGAACATTGTGAAATTGACAAAATGAATGATTTTGGAATGATTTCGGAATGAAATTGAATGAGTGTGTGGAGCGAGTTTTGAGTGAAATGAAAGGGAGGTAATCCAATATTGCTAATTTTGTTCAAGGTGAATAAAATAAGCTATATTAATTACCTCGCTTTAATAAAATAAATGTATTCTTCTGTTTGTACGTCTTCGTGGTCCACTCAGACACTTGAAAGTCCACACCAGCTAATAAAACCGTAGAAAAAATAGATCGATTTGAATTTATTACTGAAAGTCTTGAACGATTTTTAAATGTTTCATAATGATTTCGGAGCGTTTTTGATCGATTTGGGTGAGTGTTTGAAATGAATGGAGCGCTGAAAGAATGATTACGAATGATTTTGATCGGAATGAGTGTCAATTTGACGATGTTTTTTAACTGTATCAAACGGTTCGTGGACTTTTTCATCTTGAATGCGGGTGCGCGATTAATGCAGTAATACACTTCACGTCTTAATTGTTCAATAGATGATAACTTAACGGCCTTTTATTTTTATTCCGTTTTTTTCAATCTCATTTCAGATCCACCCTTTGAATTAAGCCGACAAAAACGAAAGACAAGCAACAAAATATTAACAACAGAAATTAGAAAAAAATGACAAGGGGGTAGAGTCTGTGATATTAAAGTAAATTTGCCCATATTTAACTTATCATTGTGTTCTCATTTCCTTGTTAGAAATATAGAATTAACATAATCGATCTGTGAAGATTTGTACAAATAAAATGGTAAAAGTCAATGATTTTTTTTTCACAAAATTATTATGAATTTTTCATGTGTTACCTTTCGTTGACAAGTAAATAGTGTCTTAAGATAGAAAGAAAAGTGTAATGACCCCGGCCTTAACTAATATTCCATAATCACGCACCTTGGACAAGCTCAAATAGAAAACTACAGAGTATTGCTATGTTGTCGTTTTGCTTTAAATACATTGAGCCTGGTAAAAAAATAATGAGAAATAAAAGATTACTTGTCCTCTTAGAGCGGGCATGATCTTCAAAGAGACCGGTAGGAAAATCGGGCGCGATTTCACAACACAAATCTATCCCTTGAATAAGTTTGATTTAAGAAAAAAAGGTAGTGTCCACAATTGGAACCATCGAGAAGACTACCGGGGGGGGGGGGCTACTTTAAACACAAAAGAGGACAGATGCATTTCTTTTCGGCCAACAAGAAGTCGAAAAAACTGCTCCACACAGAGTTTGAAAATACAAAAAATGCTCAGTCTACAGAAAAAACACCATTCCACGCCAAATCGATAATTCAAGTGGTTTAAGGTCTGCAAAGATTAGAAAACGACACAAAACCTACGAATTACTACAAATAATAACACCTTGCCATTCCAAATGGCATTGAAGGTAAGTAAGAAAGGTCTGCTTGTCCGATGAAAGCAAAACACCACGTGATGCTGTGGACAAAAGAATTTGTGTTTCGGTGCATTTTAGGACTTCATGAAGGCAAGCTCATAAGTACGGTTTGCATCATCGCAATGTAATATTTTTCTAAAAAATAAAAAGTATTATGAGGTTAACAGGGGTCGCAAAACTTTTATTGATTATGTATTAATAGCTTCAAACGGGAATGTATCTTTGAAGTTGCGTCATGTTGGACTAAAACAGATAGTATTTTCTCGCCATTTAAGTCTGCTACAGATTGATAAATTGAATGGAGTTTTAACCGGCTTTCTACATTGTTTCAGTTATATCGCGGCGGCCGGAGCACATAACAATGGATTCCTGGTATTTCTTTCACCAGTACTACCATCACATCCTTTTCTAGCCACTAGCTGCTATCTCACATAGGTCTACGATTATCGACCCATTAGTGAAAGACAAACGTCGGAAAGAATAAGTGCCGCCATCAGGATGAACCCAGGACCTCTAGATTGACAGTAAGACGCGCTACCAACTGTGCTATGACGGCGGCAATTCGCGTACAGAAGAAGTCCTATGAATCTGTAGGTCACATTTCTAACAATGTCACACGTAAGCAACGTTTAGACTCTGACCAGCCTGTGCATCCGCACAGTCTAATCAAAGTCCAAACTATGCGCTTCGTAGATGGCTAAGGACATTTAGAGGCTATTCACGGTTGTAGAATATTTTAAATGCACTTTTGCTCAATGTCAAAGCGCAGTCTGTAGCGCGTAGGCCCATAAATCACGAGGGCCCGGTTTTGATCCCCGACGGCTGCAAAAAAGATGCGATGGTAGCACCGGTTTGAAAAATATCAGGAATCCGTTGTTAGGTGCTGCAGTCGCCGCGATATAACTGAGAGATTGATGAAAAACGCCGTTCAACCCCATTCAATCAATGCTCAATGTCTGTCTATCACGAACAAAGGAAACTGTTGATAAATGTCACGCGCATGCTCATATTATAACAAACGCTCATCGGCTTTCAATTTCTAGTACATCTTGCTGCATGTAGACACCAAGATTATTCATCAATTTGAAGAGAGGAAAAGGAAAAACTGTTTCCATTCCAAAGCATTTCATACAATCAATTTAAATCTTTTGGCGCAAAATACCGGAAGTTATAAAAAAATGGAACTAATTTGGAATTAGGAATTAATTTCATGATAAGTAATATACTTTATCATATACGTCAGAAAAATACACGAAAATAGCATGATCGTCATTATTTTGAGACATGGGTTGAAATAATCGTTTTACCATGTTTAGATGTTTCGTGAATTTAATGTTCAATGGTAATGGTGACTTACGTTCGTTTGAATTATAAGCTTGAAAGCTTTAGGATGTCAAACCTGAGCAAATTGTTTTCAAATTTTACCCCGCTTTAAACGTGCACTTGTGTGCAAAGAAGAGTATAATTCGCAAACATTTTTCAATGCTTTGTCATCCTGAAGGTAGTGTATGAAATATGCATTATTTAAGACGTAGAACGTTTTAATGTACAGTAGTAATCTTATGTTTTAAGACATACAGTGGTAATATTATTTTCTTTCTTGTTGCTAAGAAACTGGAATGAGTTGATCTATCAATATTTAAATTGTTTAAATAATTTATCATAGCCAAAGTTCTATAACTCAGCCTTGTTCTTTACGAATTTAAGGAACAAAATAGAGTAGTAAAAACTTGGCTTAGAAGAAAAACTATATTTGCTCCTTGCTCTTTTTTTCTCTTTTATTACTGGGGAACCCCGTTAAAAACTGTACATCCCTTTCCAAAATAGTCGAACAATGTGAAAAGCACGTTACGATTTTACATCAAACAAACGGTCCATATCACAAAGAAATAGACAAGACAGAAATGGGTAATTTATAATAAAGGGAGAAATAATAATAGAACTAATAAAAGGAATTATAATAAAAATAATGGATATAATTGACCATCAATTAAACGACAAAGAAAACCCTTTTTTGTTAATAAATATAAAAAAACCTAATCATAATTAAACCTAATAAAGGCATAATTAGGTTAAATGTTTCATACCTCCATTTTTTCCAAAATGTATTTCTTTCATATCTCATTATTTGAAGAAAAAAATCTTAAAATAAATATTTCATTATTCTGAGGCAAATATATTTGCAACTTATTAAAGTACAATTTTTGAAAATAATTGCCCGTGCAAAATTGTGTTCGCTGAAGTATCTCACTTTTATAATCAAATCAGAATGCAATAATCTTAATGGAAACAACTAGAATTATATTTTTTTTTCATTCAATATCACATTTTTTTTCGATGGGAATAGAATAAATTTTAAATATAAACACTCAGTATTCCAATATTTCGGCAACAATTGCCTTTGTCAGGGTAAATAAAATAAATCTTTACACTGCTACATGTACATTTTACTATGAAAACGCAAAACTTTGCCATTTTCAAGAAAAAAAAGACACAAATCTAAACACTACTACATAATACTATTTTATAGTATTATGTAGTAGTGTTAAGATTTGTTTAATGTTTCTTGAAAACGCAATATTTGTCGAAATATTGTAATACCGAATGTTTCTATTATTATTTTTTTTCAAATTAACTAAGTGTAAATGAATCAAAGATAACCATACGCTACCCGTACCTGATATAATATAAAAATTATCCTCTGTCGACAGAAAATTGAACCCTCACTATATAGTATCTGGCCAAATACGTCACGGCTGCTTTAAAGTTATCAAGTGTCAAGAATTTTTCATATCTCGACAATTACCGCCAACAATCAAGGCAATATCAGAGCACTCGCTGCGTTAATTGAATAAATCATAATGCGACAACCTGATTGGATAATTTACGCGGATTGGCACCACGAGCTTCTGGCTCTTCTGCTTGTCCGCCTACGTTATATTACTAATGCTCGGGCGTTTGAAGAAACACCTTAAGAAAAATGCACTCCCTTCACTGTATACATTTATGAACATTGTGAAATTTACAATGTGGGTGAATTTGGAATGATTTGGGTATGAATGTGAGCGTGGTTTCAATAAAATATTAGGGGGAGGTATGGTAAACAATATCACCAATTTTATACACCGATCATTGAATGAAATGAATGATGTTATATACAATCATTTCGAAATTGTCCCTATATCCGTTTATGCATCGTCGCTACCGTAGTGCATACCAAGATCAATGACGACCCAATAAGACGGTTAGATGTTACGGGGAATAGTGCAAGAATACACAACAAAACTGCTTCTGAGATCCTCAATGCTTCTATAACGTGCTAGATGTAAAGCACCGCCATACAGGACATCGATTGAACGTCTCGTCCGATAGATCAACACGTCATTCAGGAAACCCACCTAATTGTCAAAATGTCAATAGACTTAATTTTTTGTTAAAAGTGCAAAATTTGGTTTCCATACAACAAGAAAGAATGTGTTATTTTTAAAATCAATTAGATGTTTTGTACTTGTTTATTCAACGCTCAAATTTTTCCAAAGGTACAATGACCTCTGGAAATGAATTCCAGTCAGGTCACCCATGAAAACTAAGTCGAATATTCACCGCTAATACCCTAATACAAGACCATTGGTTAAATGTAATCGTTTTCATCATTCTTTTAATCCATTATTTTTCCCTGGCAAAGCGGAGCATTCGGAACATCGCTTGGACTTTCCGTATATTGCAAATGTCATTCGGAACAACGCTCAGAATTTATCGTAGACAAGAAAGTATGGGTAGTAATTTGGGGGCTTTTATTGGTGAACGAAATTTTCGTTCACCAGTGTTATATACCGTGTATGGAAAATCCTGTAGGATCTTAATAGGTTTTAAATAAAGCAGTACCTCTTTAGATTCAATTTAGTATCTCTAGATACTTCTCTCTACAAAATCACTGTTTGTATCGTGAAATGCATGATTCTAGCTTTCTCCATCAAGTGAAGATAATGAAAATTACCCTTTAAAAACACAAAAATATCTTGGAATGTCTATACGGGCGAATTTTTGATCGGCGTAAGATTGTCGAGAGTTGAGAACAAAAACAAAGGTTGTGTCTGTACACTGTATAGACAGATACTATGTTTTTGATTTAAAGCTTCGCTATTGCAACATGTAGTAATTTGCCGGAAATGTGTGTTTATTGAGGTCGTGAACTCTTGAACTTCTACACACCCCTGATTGGCCGTACCCCACGTGATGACCTACTACGATTTTACTTGAATTCTTATGAATGAAGTATTTGCTTATAAGTTACGAAAGGTCAAGTTTACAAACGAATGGAATGTTCTTGCCGTATTTCTCCTATTAAACGCGCCCGAGCGCGATGCAAAACGTCGTGGGGGCGCTATTATTTCAGATTCTTTTACTTAATTAAAAAAAAAATTACGTATTTTGGTACCTAAGAGAAGCAAACTGTTAACATGTTCGTAATTATCGAATGAAATACGTACGCTACCCAATACACTTTTCTATTTATCTATTAAGGCTATAGATTTAAAAATTAAAATAAAATGTTAGCTAATGAATTGTAATTCTGTCATTTTAAGTCATCTATCGAAATACGGTCACCCTCGACCATTAATTGCAGCTTTCAAAAGCAAGTGATTGTGTTAGCAGAAGCCGAGATTATTACTATTGTTATTATTTGTACAAGGTAGGAAGTTCCAGACGATGCAATATTCAATGTTCCGCTACCGATGGACAAAGCGGTCTAAATCATTACCTATTCACGTATGAAATAAATAATCCTGTATTAAATCCTAAAATTTCGTGATGTGTAAATGCACCCGGTACATGAAATGAAAGTGTTTCGTAGTGAAAACACAAAACGTCTGGAGCTAGCTGGGTCACCGCGTGTCGGCACCCTTTGAAGTCCCCAGATTCTTGCAAGTGGCGACGTCGCTTTTGAAAAAAGTCACACACGAGATTTTACGGGGTTTTCCCCATTTTAACAGTATGAATTGTGACTAGGATTTAATCATTTGACTCGGATATTTTGTATATTTGCAGAAGGTGAAATGATTTCAGAAATATTTTCGTAACAACGAAAGGGTATTTTTTTCGCATGTGACTTATGAAGAATAACGAGAAATAGTTTTAATTTTGTGTTAAATTTTAACCTTTCGCACTTCCGGAAGACTGCGCGATTTAGGACGCGCTAGTTTTTCAGATGTTGAACGATCTTTTAATGACGCAATCAGCCTTATCCTGATAGGAATTTAACTCACAATCTAATGAACATTACGTCGTGGAGTAGCAGCTTTTGAATTTAAATTCGAGACCAGATTTTTCACCACGGATGGTTGGATGCTGTTGATCGTATAGTCAAGGGCCTGGGAATCGTATATATGGGGGAGCGCGTTTATGAGGGAGAGCGCGTCTAAATTCTCATTGAAACATAAACACGCACCACTTGACCGTGACCAACCTTGATATGAAATAAAATTTAAACCATTACAAGACAACTTATGTTCTCAACTACCAAATTTGCACCTCTTGCATAAATCCCGTTTTTATCTTAAAGCTTGTTGTTGCATACTTGTGTAATGTAAATATCTTCGGTTACGGGTATTTTTGTATCATATTACCCAAATCCAATTTTCTGTTTTTTTTTTTTTGTTTTTGTTTTTGTTTTTGGTTTTTTTTTCGTTTCAAACAAGGCCGGAAAACAGGGGATATAGCAATCTCGGTACGATTTACTGTTAATATATGAATGTCGTGAATAGATAAATAAATAAAAGAATCAAATGAACAAATATCCCAACACGATAGACCTAATTTTCAAATTTTAACATCGAATGGATTTTTTTTCAAAGTACTTGACATCGTAACTACAACTGAATAGTAGCGCTTCTATCCCTCGGATGGCTCTAGAATTTCCTCAATACAATCATTCATCTATTTGTTTTACCGGAAGTATGTAAAATATTACAGAAAACGAAACTTGGATTGTGAATCAATCGCCTGTGGACTGGAGCATCTTTACCTTAATATGGAAATTGGTATTTCTCGCACCAGAACTATAATGAGCATACATCCGTACGTAGCTGCCATCTTCTACCCTCTTAGGTTTACGATTATCTGCCGTTTGGTAGGAGCAATAAAATTTAAACAACGACTATATTTGGACAATTCATTAGCTGTACAAAATACCGTCCTACATAGATTTCATTGTGTGTGTTTTTTTGTTTTTTTTAATTCATTTTTACGCAATGACATCAGATGATTATTCTTTCACAAGACTGAATATTACCGAAAGAGACCAAAACCCTGTAATTACAATTACGAAACAGCGGTCTTTTAATTCGGAGGATTGGGGGGGGGGGGCATTCAGGTCGTACCAGAGCCATAGCGGATAACGCTTAAAAGTCAAAATGCAGAAAGACTGCTGTTTGATCTGCTAAAATATGGGTTCCGCATGTGGAAATTGAATTACCTTTCTGACTGCTATTTTTTGAGTTAAGAAAAGAATCATTAGTCTAGACATTATAGTTGCCTGTTTTCTTTTCTCTATGCTTATCGCTCTCTGTCTATCGGTCTGTCTCTGTCTGTCACTCTTTCTACCTTTCTTTTCCTCTCTTTCTCATTCTTTGAATTTAGAATTTTGACGAGACACTTTCCCTTGATCATTTTTTATATTTATAATTTCTCTTTTCTCAACGAATTCAATATATCACTTTAGAATGCCAACAGATTCGTTCACCATCAGTACTTTCAGTGCTTTGATTTTTAGGTTGATCGGCTTCTGGTGGTACTTCGGTTATTTTATACGCTTGAATAAATTGACATTTTGTCAATTCTTTCCGAGCGTCTGTGGGTTCTTATAGGTATATAATAATTTGATGACAAAACGCAGTAAAACAAAAGGAGTTTTTAATATATATTTACAATTTCCTACTACTTAACAGCACCATCACACCTTGTGTTTAAGAGCGGAAAATGCAAAAATATTAACTTTAACTAGATAGACAAAATCATTATTTTGGAACCATTTTATATTCAAAAAATGTTTTTTTTAAATGGTTTTAAGCTGAAATTAAGATTTTACCACATACAAATCATTCACTCAAACGGAATTTCGTGTAATTGATGAAAAGGTTGGTCCATAAAGAAGTCAAACAGACTATAAACCCAGCCGAAATTGCGAGATTTTGAACGAAGAATTTTTTCCCCTTGATTTAAGTTTATATTTATTTACTCTAATTAACGATTATTACTCTCGAACTTTTGAAATAACCCATGATATTTAAAGTAAATATTACACAGAATTACAGTAAGTTATATCGTGAAATTGTCATTCGCCTCTATCAAAACCGTTACATCGACCTTCTAAAATTTATTGTATTTATTTTCATATACTCTTACTGTTTATTCAATTTAGATCTCAATGTATGAAAAAATAACTGGTTATTTGGAGAAGAACAATATAAGCCCCTAGCTTTCGTTCTAATTCATTTCATACATATTGTAATTATACATATATAAAACATGTAAATTATCTGAATAAAATATGTTTAAACCAAACCAAAACCGGTTACTCAGCGCTCCATTCATTATTTCCAAATACTGACTAAAACCACTCAAAAAACGCTCAACCCCATTAAAAAATATAGAATCAACAACGTCATTTAAAATAAATTTGGATCGCGATTTAAGTGAAATTATTCAAATTGTAAGCGTCCAAAAGGTTCTTGAAGAAATAGGAATCTATCTTTAAAACTTGTATGCATATTTTATAAGAGGGAGGTAATTAATATCGCTAATTTTTTGTTCATCCTGAACAGAATTTGCGATTTATGATAACCTCCCATTAAATTCACTCAAAACTCGCTCTACACACTTATTCAAATGCATCCATTAATCATTACAAATTACATTCACCTTGTCAATTTCACGATGTTATTAACTGTATATTGATATTTGAAGCACTAACATATTATCATATTTATCTATCAACCATTCACGCCTTAAAAGTATTAATAGTACTTCAGAATCTACGAAATTCAGGTGAAAGAAGATATGGAAACGCCGTGAATGTGTACATGGTTTCTAAAAATAGACCGGAAATATCAGGTAAATACAGGCTTTCTTGCGTGATTCCGTTTGAGGTAATTTTCAACAAAGAGATTCCAGTGTTACTCTGAAGTTCATGAAATATTAAGTCGAAATGTTTCAGTTGAGTTTAAATTGTTTATTTAGTCCGATATAAACACTGATAGTAAAAGCAATTTCATTAAATGAAAACAAACCTACTTTATAAAGCCGTTATCGAAATTATTATGGTCGCTTTTAACGCACGAAGGCGTAAATCTACTATCGATATTTAGGTGCAGCATGACGTCACAGCATTAGGTCTCGGGCTCTTTGAGGTTATCCATATAATAGACAATTTAAGGTTCATGTAAAGAGTTTTTGAACCAAATGAATTGCTGCTTCTATTTACAAACAAGACAGTTTGCCCATCTAAATTATATATCTAATTGAAGCTGTAGATGAGCGTCATTAGTTGCACCCATATCAGAGGCCTCATCTCATAACAGAATAGCCAAACCATTATGGAAAAGGGATATTTTGTTCAAACCAACAACTTCATTACGGCTGGACAAAATTTGCTTAAATTTGAACAGAATGTAGACAAATGTTCCTAAAAGGTACTACTACAACCTAGATATAAAACTCAGTCTCAAAAGGCTCTTTTGAAACAATCAATTTCCATTTATTTTGTCAACATACATGTCAATCCGGTTTGGCCTGTTTTTAAAATAGATGTAAGGTGTGGTGCAACATGACACCATAATATTGTTAAATATTTTCTGTAAATTTATTTTAAATTACAGATTTTTAATTCAATGATCTATAATAAATTACAATAAATTCATCCTTTTGTGAAGTAGAAATCGATACATTGCTAAACAACATTACAGGTATACAAACTATTAATGTCCATTTATGTTGTGATAACACACCATACCTTGAATATATCTTTAAGTTTACAAAATTAGAATGACATACATGGCATAGAGCGGTGTCGGGTATTTCCGGATACCTAAGACATTTCGAATCAAAAAGTTACAGATAGGCAATACTTTTTTTAACTTGCGACGATAATTGACAGGTGCTATCTATTTTTAATAGGATTACATGATAAAAAGTTACACTAGCAAAATAGAAATGTGTTCAAACCAGATAAAAGAAACCCAGGTTGAGTCATCTGATCTTGAGCGCTTGCGGGTAATCTCGGATACTTTAGAATAATTGAAATAAATATATATCTTTATTGGATTGAAATATCTTTGAAGCGTATTTTATTAATCTCTAAATAAATAAATCAATTAAACAAATGAAATGTATTTATAGATTGAGTATTTAGATATGGTTTTGGGAAGAGTTCAAAATGATAATAAATTTTCAAGCAAATAAACACAAATACACTAAGAATCTAGATCCTTTCCGAAATAAACTGATCTTATTTCATTCATTCATCCCGTTTGAATGAGCGTTGAGAAATGTTGAGATACATGTACTTGTAAGCATATTTTATCAAAAAATCAATGAGTATGCTTCAACTATTGGTTTTGTACTTTTACGGAATAGGAACATGCTAGAGAAAGGCACCAGCTTCAAACCTAAGTGTAATTATTAATAATCTGAGCCGTTCTTAAACAAACGAATTCAAGAATTCTTAAACAGTATAAATGGATGTGCGCTGAACTATGTACTGATATTGTTCACTTCGAACTCATAGAGTAGTAAGATACGTTCATTTCGGATTTTCCTTTATCAATATATAAATCATTTCATATCAAAACTCTACATACAGTTATCTTATTTTGTTTAAGCTGAGGATGTATGACGGAAAACGGCATCTTTATCTTTCTTTTCTTAAATTAAAAAGATATTGTACTACTTCTGTAAAAATATTGTTGAAACTCGTCGTTTGACAAGGATTTCCTCGAAGGATGATTTTTTAAAGATTAGAATGCGCCTTTTACAAGTAGAAGAGTGCGCAAATATTGGGTTGTTCGAAGATATCCGGAAGACCCGAAAGCAACATTTTTGTAGGGTCTTTCGGATACTCATATTATCGTCCACTACAGTGTCGTTTCATCTAAAAAGATGTGCGTTTTTAGTAATAGATATCTTCATTTGTCAGGAGTTTCGCTGTTATGTTTCGATATCCCACGACAAGTCATGAAATAAAAAAGATTAAGATAGATAAGAAATTAACAATTGTCTTAAATTAAAAGTTTTTCCCACAATGTCTTATTTAATAAATGTTATCTCCCTCCTTCATCAGAGATTATTTCATGTGCAGATATGTTCATAAATTAAATATATTGAAGAGGAAATTGAAGCAAAAAAGAACCATCTACCTGGACATTGCATAGATGAAACACGTGACTATCCGAGAATAGCCGCCATCCGAGAATACCCGACACCGCTCTACGTGTTTTTTTTTTTTTTTTTTTTTTTAATAAGTCCATATGAATTGCTTGCAAAACTACGTTTTGGGCCCGAGTTTATACCAACGATTTTAGTAGTTCCTGGAAAGTACTTAAGATTGTACTTTGTTAAAATATGAGCCATATCCAACAGTCTTGTTGTTGCTTGTTCTGTACAAATGACCCTTTTCCTCAATGTTTTGACTATATCGCTATAGCTATGGCAGTTTTTTGGTGCTTAACTGCTTGTGCTCATTAATAGCTTCATTTTGATATACAATATACCTGGATATACTGCTTTTTCTTGGCAAATGAAGTGCCCTTAAAATTGGGTCTCAAACTCTTTACATGAACCTTAACTAAGCCTATGTGTGACATTTCCGAATAATGACATGTTCGTATATAGTGCATAGTAAGGACTCTGGCCAGACAGTGCGTATGCACAGACTGGCCTGAATCTCTGCTTGACGTATATATGAAATTATTGGAGATGTCACGCACAAGCTAAACTGTATTTTTATTTTATTCAATGGCAGTTTGAAACCCAATACAATTTTCTATGTTATTACACCAAGGATTCATAGATTTTTTTTTTTAAATTCAATTCAAAATCTGAGCTATCAAAAGCAACTTATTTCTTCATAAACGAGATGAGGGATTGTTTGTTAATTCATTGAGGTTTGAAACTAAAAATCTAATCACTATGTATGAATACGCGAAGTTAATATATAAAGATTCACCCTAAAATACATGGATTATATATGGGACTTCTTTCCGCGGAAGCTTACAAAAACGCTGCTTTATCGAAATTGTTTTCATTGAGTAATGAAACCAAATTTTTTCAAACAATCAAAATGCGCGAATCTTGGTGGAAATAAACTACAATTAAATTATTTCTTGATATATGATGGTATCCAACACTGGTTTGCGAAATAATGGAGATATTCTTATCAAGTACATGTAAGGTGTGTAAAACGGAATGAGTGGTCTGCATATTAAAAGTTCATTAATAGGGCTGTCACACCTTAACGTTTTAGCCAGCGTGTGCGGAACGTGTTGGATTTTTTATAACACGCTGCGAACACGTCGGGTACGCTATGGACACGTTCCGCACACACTATCGGCACGCTGTAACACGTTGGCACACATTGCGATACGCTGAGTATCTCATAAAATTTTGTGCATGCTTAAAATTTCTCAGCGTGTGCCGAACGTGTTTGAACACGCTCCGCACACGTTCTGAACACGCTCAGCACGCTAGAGACACGTTAGGAGCTCGTTCACTTACGCTACGGACACGCTAGAAACACGTTCGCCAAAAGTTTAACGTGCTTTGAGCGTGTCTCCAGCATACTGGGAACGTGTGCATAGCGTGTCTTCATCGTACTGAACGTGTGTCTAGCGCGTTGCCAGCGAGTTCACAGCGTGTTTCTGGCGTATGACAGCGTTTCAGTTTTCAATGAAAATATAAAAGTTCTGCTGCATGTTTGTCTTGGATTTCTACCACCAGCTCCTCGTAAATAAATAAATTTGTGCATGTACGTGTGTATGACCCTGTTGACATGTTCATATCTGCATGTTTCCTCATGACCAGTCTAAGAATGATTTGAAAACTCGATTATAAGTAGCATTCTCTATATTTGACGATGAACGATTTCGTTCGAGTCATATAAATAATCAAAGTGCTGTAAGCACTGTAATTGTGCGGTACTGAATGACTGAACTGCTTATTGTTGTTTCAGGAGTTTATGTATCTATATAGCATTGAAACAAAAAATAAATAAATAGACAAAAAATCCAAACCAAGTTATTGTTGCAGATATAGTCAAACCACCCATGCCATTTTTAAAGTTACCCCAAAAACTTGTGGAAACGTTCATTAGACAAATATTCTATCAAGGACGTTTTCACAATTAATTCAACATCTAACTGCCAAATATAAGAAATGGAATTTGCTTCATTCATATTTTTAGGTTGAATATACACGGGAATATATCTCCATTCTTTTGATGCTAAAAAGCTCCTTGTAAAACACGCTAAGCATTCAGTATTGTAGGTCTTTGGAAAATTTATCTTGTGCCACTTCTTGAAGAGTTGTAGAAACAAGTTTTCAGAAATGTACATGTAGATAAATCACAGGCAGACATAGACAAATACACCAAGATAAAGCTAAAGAGTGAAGAGTGACACAATGCACATACTTACACCTTGTAAATAGTAAAGAGGTTAATAGGTGAATTATAAGGGGTTATTCCAGGAGGGGGTATTAGGTAATTCATCCCACAATCCATCTCTGTAGCTTTTTCCCTCATAGGTACGAAGTGCAACTTTACAACTGCATTTTAGTAAACTAATGTTAATATTCTATTATTAAGCTAAATCAATGAACTATTAATTCCTTCATGGAATGCACTGTAAACAAAACACTAATTAACAGCCAGAGAAAATAAGAAGCTCAATTTATGCCAGCAATTTTCGAAACAAACTGTTTACAAAATTGATATGAGTTGGAAAAAAGGTTATTTTGCAATTTTTTCATTAGATACAACCCGGGCAGAACCACTCTAATTGTGCTTCCGCACAATTAAAAACTGTTGTTATGTTATGTTATGTTATGTTATGTTATGTTATGTTATGTTATGTTATGTTATGTTATGTTATAAGCTGCTTGTCTTTTCTTCCATATAAATCCTTTACGGATTTTCTAAATTCCTTAGATTATCGAGGTGGAGAATGTAGCCTAAATGTGTATTAAACATTGCGTTTATATCTTTACAAGTGCGTCT
This sequence comes from Fragum whitleyi, assembly GCA_948146395.1. NCBI lineage: Eukaryota > Metazoa > Mollusca > Bivalvia > Cardiida > Cardiidae > Fragum > Fragum whitleyi. Next base: position 960,879 of record OX411560.1, read on the forward strand.
GCTCTTTGGTTAAAATAACAATACGTTCGCGAAAAAACAAACATTCATTCGTCTCATTTGATCATTATCAATGTACCAAAAAGACAAGTATATCGTTGTACCTAGTGGACATAATAGAAGACGTGTTTTACTCTATTCTGCTCTGTTCAGAATATTTGATTCCATTATATGTACTACAAGTTTGATATTTGGTACACCTTTTCCCCCTTAATATAGGACTAGTTATTCAAGATTAAGAGAGGTTGTAGAAAGTCATCCTACATGGTAGAGCATATGGAGGAAGAAAGGAGTGCATTATGACAAGTAGTTCCTTACCCTTTCGCAATAATTTTCGAGTGAAAAGTACTAGAAGCTTTAATCAGCCTGTAATCTTATAAGTTTGTTATATGCATGTTTTCATATGTAACAGGTGCCAGTGTATTTTTCTTTTCGTCTTTTCCTATTTTTCTTTTACATGAACCAACATACTTTGAATTTGAATATGTGTAGTGGCCGGTGGCCTATTTATATATTGAAAGAATGAATTTAAAGTGGTAATTTCTTGCAGAAGTTATATTTACATCCAAAACACGCTAGAAGCGCGTTACAAACACGCAAAGCACGTTCTGAGGACGTTACGAGAACGTTGGACACACGCTCAAGAACGTTGGTATACGCTGACATACGCTATCAATACGTTCTGGACACGTTACTCACGCGTTACTCACACGTTCAAACTCGCTATGAACTCGCTACAAGCGCGTCGTGAATTGACAAAAAGAAAAGGTCAGCGTATGCCGACGTTTTGCGGACTTAGTCGTTTTCTGAAACGCGTTAGGCACACGCTGGGTAAAACGTTGAGGTGTGACAGGGCCATTTACGGCTAGCCAACGAATTATTAATCTATTTCAATATCAGTATCCAAACCTTGATATAGAAGAATTGCAATTTGTAATGTATTTGATAACCCATACTAAATTTCGAATTTGTCTTTTGAAAGAAAATATAAATTATTACACGACCCACAAAGGGCAATTTTCGCTTACCAAGAATGAAACTTGGAATCAAACGAGTTAGAAACATTTTGAAATTGACAAATTGGATGATTTAAGTTAGTGTTTGGAATGAATGATTGGAGCGCAGGGTGAATGATTTAGAATGACTTCGATCGGAATGATTTTCTATTTCACGAAGTTTTTAACTATAGGGATGAGTTCGTTTTCATGGTTGATAATGCCCTTCCACACACGGCCCGTATCGTCCACGACTACCTTAAAAAGGAAGTTATTACTTGTTTGAACTTGCCGACTCGCTATCCGGACTTTAATCCGGATATAGAATATATATATATATATATATATATATATATATATATATATATATATATATATATATATATATATATATATATATATATATATATATATATATATATATATATATATATATATATATATATATATATATATATATATATATATATATATATATATATAAATAAAACAAAAAACGACACTAGAAATCAATTTTAATAACGTGCCAACCGGTTTCGCTGCTGCTCATCAGGGCGACGTTAATAATTTAATGAAACGACGTTACCAACGTAACAACGTCACAACGTCAACGTCAAACATACATTTTCATATAACATTCAGTTAGGACAAAATATATTTATAAAGTATTTTTCTTTGTTAATCTAGTGGAAACATCATTAATTTTAAATTTATAAAACGGGAATATTGAGAATTTTGGGTCTTTTTTGGAACAGTTATCCAAATGTGAACTTAAAGGTAGCTGTCTTATTGATGGGTCCCTAATTTGTTGCTTGTGTATTGTAACCCTATTTCTCAATTTATCCCAGTTTGTCCTATGTAAAATTCAGAACATCCATTACACATCAATACATACAAACAATTACTAATTGTACAATCCATGTTTTTCTTTTGCATGAAAAATTTTATCTTTTATTTTAAAACCTCTCCCTCAAAAATATATTTACAAAGTCCACAACGTGGTTCATTACATTTTTTTACACAAGGTTTTGAATGTGTTTCTTTGTATTCCGACTTGATCAAAATCTGTTAAGATTAGGTAATTGCCTTTTACACTTGATAACTTTATTTTCTCTTAAAATTTTTGACATTATTTGGTCATTTTGCAAAATTTCAAAATTATTCTTAACAATCCCGTATAGCTCCTCTATTACGGGGGTTGAATGTCGAAATATAGGGTAAAACTGTATTTTCTTCTTTTCATTTACTTTTAAAAGAGAAGTCCTTGGTATTTTTATAGCTTTTTCTATTCCTGCCTCTATTACTTCCTATTGGATATTTTCTTTCAATTAAGATGTCTTTGAGTTCATTTAACCTGCATTGCAAAATAGCCTTATCGGATACAATCATACAAATTCTTCGAGCCATGAGAAGGGGATATTAATTTTGCAATGCTTTGGGTGACCAAGACTTGAAATTTAAATACTGTTTTGAATCTGTTGATTTAAAATATATATCTGTCGTTATCTCAGTACCATTTTTTAATATCAGCACATCAAGAAAGGGCATTTTAATTGAACTTAGGTCTATTTTAAACTTTATGTCTTTATGTAAAGAATAATAAATAATGTCAAAAATTTTAAGAGAAAATAAAGTTATCAAGTGTAAAAGGCAATTACCTAATCTTAAACAGATTTTGATCAAGTCGGAATACAAAGAAACACATTCAAAACCTTGTGTAAAAAAATGTAATGAACCACGTTGTGGACTTTGTAAATATATTTTTGAGGGAGAGGTTTTTAAAATAAAAGATAAAATTTTTCATGCAAAAGAAAACATGGATTGTACAATTAGTAATTGTTTGTATGTATTGATGTGTAATGGATGTTCTGAATTTTACATAGGACAAACTGGGGATAAATTGAGAAATAGGGTTACAATACACAAGCAACAAATTAGGGACCCATCAATAAGACAGCTACCTTTAAGTTCACATTTGGATAACTGTTCCAAAAAAGACCCAAAATTCTCAATATTCCCGTTTTATAAATTTAAAATTAATGATGTTTCCACTAGATTAACAAAAGAAAAATACTTTATAAATATATTTTGTCCTAAACTGAATGTTATATGAAAATGTTTGTTTTGACGTTGACGTTGTGACGTTGTTACGTTGGTAACGTCGTTTCATTAAATTATTAACGTCGCCCTGATGAGCAGCAGCGAAACCGGTTGGCACGTTATTAAAATTGATTTCTAGTGTCGTTTTTTGTTTTATTTATATAATTCTTGTTCTGGTTTACTTGAATTTTATATATATATATATATATATATATATATATATATATATATATATATATATATATATATATATATATATATATATATATATATATATATATATATATATATATATATATATATATATATATATATATATATATATATATATATATATATATGGAATGGGCTACAGGTCCGAGTTTCGGCTCGGCAGGTCTAACCGATAATCCTCTAGGAGCTTGAGTAGTTCCTTATGGACGAATATGCTATGATTTCTAAACGGATGATCTTATTCAGAAGTACAGTTAAGAACATCGTGAAATTGACTAGATGAATGATTATGGAATGATTCTTAAATGAAATTGAATGAGTTTGTGGATCGAGTTTTGAGTGAATTTAAAGGGAGGTAATTCAATATCGCAAATTTTGTTCAGGATGAACAAAATTAGCGATATCAATAACCTCCCTTTAAAAGATTTGCAAATACGTTCTATAAATTGTGTCATTTTTCTTTAATATCTAATCAGACGCGTACAATTTCAATTAATTCAGTGAAATCCTGAATATTTTTTCCATATATATATATTTATACGAAGTTGTTGTTATATGTTTTTCAGTGAGTTTGGAGCGTTTTTGAATGGTTTGAGTGAGTGTTTGGAATGAATGCAAGGAGCGCTGATTGAGCGATTTAGAATGGTTTTGATCGAGATGAATGTCAATTTCACGATGTAATTAACTGTATTCAGAGACGCTGTCAATCTGTTCTTTTCAGTCGCGACTCTCATTCTCAGTATTCAATCAGTCCCATTTGTTGGAAAACATTTTTGGAATTATTTTATCATTTTCTTATAGTCATACCAAATCATTTTTCACCCTTTAAACTTGTCCAATGGATAACAATCAACCAACTTTCAATATAGTTACGATCCAATTTTGCTAGAAATGTAAGTAATAGGGCAAAGTTTTGGTGCTTAGCAAACTTGCAGTAGTATATAACGTAAAACCATGTTAGAGTCAGCTATCACATTTACGGTATAGCACGGTAATATAAAGTATCTAATATTTTAAAAAAATTCTAACGCTTGTAATTGAACCGTCACAGATCAGTAAAAAGTCACGGTGTCAAGTGTCAACTCTAAGTAAGCTTTTTACAGATTTTGTCTCGTTATATTTCCGTCACAAGAAATGAGGACAGCAAGCATAGATAGCCACAGAAAAAGTGACGATTTTTGTCACTCTCCAGAGGCTATATAGAGATGTCTTGTAATATTTCCTTCACAGGAAATGAGGACAGCTAGCATAGATAGCCACAGGAAGGATGACGATTTTTGTCACTCTCCAGAGGCTATATAGAGATGTCTTGTAATATTTCCGTCACAAGAAATGAGGACAGCTAGCATAGATAGCCACTGGAAGGGTAACAATTTTTTGTCACTCTCAAGAGGCTATATAGATTTAATTTTGTAATATTTCCGTTACAAGAAACGAGGACAGCTAGCATAGATAGCCACATGAAGGGAGCCGATTTTTTTAATTCTCCAAAGGCTATTTATAGATTTTGTTTGGTAATATTTTCGTCACAAGAAATGAGGACAGCAAGCATAGATAGCCACAGGAAGGATGACGATTTTTGTCACTCTCCAGAGGCTATATAGAGATGTCCTGTAATATTTCCGTCACAAGAAATGAGGACAGCTAGCATAGATAGCCACTGGAAGGGTAACAATTTTTTGTCACTCTCAAGAGGCTATTTAGATTTAATTTTGTAATATTTCCGTTACAAGAAACGAGGACAGCTAGCATAGATAGCCACATGAAGGGAGCCGATTTTTTTAATTCTCCAAAGGCTATTTATAGATTTTGTTTGGTAATATTTTCGTCACAAGAAATGAGGACAGCCAGCATAGATAGACACAGAAGGGGTGACAATTTTTTGTCACTCTCCAGAGGCTTTATAGAGATTTTGTTTTGTAATATTTCCGTCACAAGAGGGGAAAACAGCAGGCATAGAAAGACACAGGGTGGAGACAATTTTGTCACTCTCCATAGGCTATATATTGATTTTATTTTGTAATATTTCCGTCAATAGATAGCCACAGGAAGGGTGACGATTTTTTGTCACTCTCCAGAGGCTGTATAGAGATTTTGTTTTGTAATATTTCCGTCAGAAGAAATGAGGACAGCTAGCATAGACAGGCACAGGAAGACTTACTGTTTTCTGTCACTCTCCATAGGTTATTTATAGGTTTTGTTTGGTAATATTTTCGTCACACGAAAGGAGGACGGTTTTCTTTCAGATCTTCTATTGTTCAAGACGGCTGGCAATCATGTCCAAAACAACCAATATCGGTGGAGTAATTGGTGCAGGCTTTCCAGTCTATTGTTCAGGTTGCCCCAAACAGTTCATAATTCACTGCATGTGGCCAGTCTCAGTTCAACCAGCTGTTGATACGGATAGGGAGGGATTGTGGTTAAGCCATCATGTTTGTGAAATCCCTTGAAATACTCAAACTATATGTGTGCTTGTGTTTCTATTATGTAAAATTGGTGTAATGGGATGTCGCTAATGCAATTCATTTCGACAGTCCACACAGTCAGAACATGATTGATTTAAATCTAGAAGGACGATTCTACCTTCTTGTTTAGGAAGTTCTTGAGATGAGACAGGCAGTTAACCTCTACTGAAAGTTATCTCTTTTTTATTAATCTTTTTTAACCTTTCGGTCCGAAATGGTTCTTTTTTCGCGATGACTCACATATTTTATTTTAGATACACCCACAGAATCATTCGGAACATCGCTCGGACTTTTCCGTAAACTGGAAAGTACCTCGGGCGTAGGCTAAGTGTAGTTTTAGTCATTTTATAGGTAATTCAGCTCCTGGTAGAATTTTTGGTTAATTAGCTTGAACGAAAATCAAAATTTTATTTCCTTTCCTGCTTCCCCATCGTCTGTGGACACCTTTTTGGCATGTTATATTTAATACGTACTTAGTGTATCATATGAATAAAATATCTAACGAGGTTGGGAGAATTGATCATTGTCGAGGCTCTGCCGAGACAATTATCAATTCTCACAACCAAGGTAGATATTTTTTTCATACAATCCACTAAATAAGTATTATTTTTATCTTATAACTATACAAATATCCGTGTGATAACATCCCGTATGATATTTTTTATGATATCACATAGTTATTTTTAGAACATGATATAATGTGGTTATTTTTAGAAACTTGCATTTCAGATAGAAACACCGACGAAAACAAGACGAATATAGGTTATAAGATAAATATAATACATTCTTAGTGTATTGTATGAAAAAAATATCAAACTCGGTTGTGAGAATTAATAATTGTCTCGGCATAGCCTCGACAATGATCAATTCTCCCAACCTCGTTAGATATTTTTTTTCATATAATACACTAAGTATGTATTATATATTTATCTTATAACCTCTATTCGCCTTGTTATTGTAGATGTTTCCAACAGAAATGCAAGATTCTGAAAATAACCGCATTATATCATGTTCTAAAAATAACTATGTGATATCAAAACAAATATCATACGGGATGTTATCATACGGATATTTGTACAGTTATAAGATAAAATTTGAAAAGTAAAACACTTTGTTATCAATTTATAAAATGTCAAATTATAAAATTGCGTTTACTATGCTTTTCGCAGCGCCATCTTCAGCAATACTTGTGACCTCATTAAAGCCCACGCGCATGATGACGCGCTTTAATGGCCGCGCCCTCATTATTCCCAAGGTCTATTCCGTAGAATCGCCGAGAATTCCCGATTGCCGCTAAGTAACCATAAACTTTCAAAGGAAGGAGGCTAAATAAGTTCAAGAACTAGGTTTGAGATATAATTATTTTCCTAATGTATACATCGAATCTTATTGGGGGCAGATCATGCATAGTAATAGGCGCAACGAATCAATGAATTCCTGACATATACCAAGGGAGATCATTCTTGCAAATAATTATTTCTAACCATCTATCCAGTTTTATCTCTCTTTAATCACCACATTTGAATTCGTTTTTCATTCCGTCAACGTTCAAAAGAAACCCCTCTTTCAAGAAATTTGTAGAACTTCACCAGATTATCAAAGTTAACGCCTATTTGAATTTACACAAAAGTTCTTGCAATGTTAGTGTAAGTCAATCGGAACAACGCTCGTACTTTTCCGTAAACTGGGAAGTATCAGGTATATTCCGAAGATCCGATTGGGTTTAAGCAAGCGCGAAAAGGAGAATTCCGAGAAACTTACGATGCGGTTTTTGAAGGCTTCATCTGATCGAATGCTTTCACTTGCATTATTTGTTCTTGAATGATCCTTCACCAATCGATCGAACATTGGCAAAATGTATACTTGAGGACATCATGAAATTGACTGTCATTCCGTTTAAACCAATCTACATCGCTCAATCAGCGCTCCATTCATTCATTCCAAACACTCACTCAAACCATTTACACTGATAAGATCAACAGCTTCATTCTATATAGGTAGTAAAAAGTCGCGATTTCACTGACATAAATGGAATTTGTAAGCGTATATATTATGCGTTCGTGAAAACATAGAAGCCACTCACAGAACCTGTATGCATATTTTTTTCAAGGAAGGCAATAAATATCTCTATTTTTTTCATCATGAACAAAATCAGGGATTCTGGATTACTTCCCTTTTATTCCACTCAAAACTTGCTCCACACACTCATTCAAAACCATTCAAAAATCATTTCGAAATCATTCATATTTTCGATTCCACGATGTTTTTAACTGTATAACAGAGTATATCCCTCTTACTTTATACGTTGATCAAGCTTTATATGATATCTTTTCAGCACGTCTGTCTATCTACGCTAACATACCCAGCGTACTAAACATATAACAGTTAAGAATATCGTGGAATTGACAATAAGAATGATTTTGGAATGATTTTGGATTGAGCTAAGACACTTTAAAATCCAAAAAAGCCAATAAAAACGTAGAATTATTTGATCGATCGTTTTGATCGATTTCGAAATATTTCCATTATGATTTTAGGGCGTTTTTGATCGGTTTGAGTGAGTTTTTGGAATGAATAAATTCAGCGCTGAGTGAATGATTTTGATCGGAATGAGAGTCAGTTTTAAGATGTGTTCAACTGTATCTGAGGCACCCAGAATAGCCAAATTTTCTAACTCACATCTGTAAATCATTATCAAGCTTTTCGTAATTTCTTAACACTCAACGCTGCAATTTGGCATAACCATTCGAAAATTATTTATCTTCAATTCCATAATGAAATGCGCAACAATAATGGGATGATTAATGATGTGTTGATTGAATCAGAGTATACATATAAAAATTAAAATTCAACTTTTGCCATATTCCGCGGAAAATTGCATGGTAAAAAGAGATATTTTATAAAGCAGAATTCGGGATTTTTCTGAAAATGTGGATTGCTCAGATGATTAGTTAAATATAAATACAAGGAGCTATCAAAAAGTTTTGGGACTTTAATCATAGTTTCTATGTAAAATGTCTGACGACTTAGAAAAATGCACCAGTTGAATTTTTATATCTTCTCACTTCAAATATACAAGATTTCTTCAGGATAAGGTTAATGCACTACAGTTAATTACATCGTGAAATTAACATTCATCTCGATCAAAAGCATTCTAAATCGCTCACTCAGCGCTCCATTCATTCATTCCAAACACTCACTCAAACCATTCAAAAACGCTCCAAACTAACTGAAAAACATATAAAAACAACTTCGTTCAAAACAAAAATAACTTGGAAAAAAATCGGGATTTTAATTATTTGATTAAAATTGTAAGCGTCTGATAGGTTTTCAAGAAATAGGGAGCTATCTGTAGAACTTGTATTCAGAATCATTATTGCTAATTTTGTTCATCGATAAAGTTTATAACAGACAGTTCGGTTTCCGCTCCAAATACGCTTGATATTTCAGACTGGAGAATACTCAGTTATCAGTCTTCGATAACATTTCGGTAAATACCTCTAAAAAGCTGTTGAATAATTTTCTATATGTCTTTATTGATCAATGTGAGGCCCAATGCGAGTGCAATAAACCGCATATATCAATACAAATAGTAGTAATTACCGTTTCAAGTGCCCCGACGTTACGGTTTTTGAGGAAAAAGAACGTGGTTCTTTGTTGATAAGAACTCTTACGGTGTCAAGCCCATTAAGTAAACCAACGGTATGCAGGTTTATGCAGTCAATGCTTATTTCTACACAAATTGATTTTTTTAAATAGTTTGTGGATCCCTTGTTTTGTAGGAACTTTTTTTTCTAAACGGTACGTTTAAAAACTAAAATTGCCCCGAAAACAAATCATTTGGTTTCCATAGCGACGTTTCCTTGGCAGACGCCTTGCCACATTTGGTTGCATGTTTGTAAAATAAGCACATACATCCTCCGGAATAATTATTCAAAGTTTCATCCAAGTCCGATGAAAGATAAAAAGATATTGTAATAGTTTTGGAACTTTTTGATCCCCCCCCCCCGGTAAAGTTATTCCATATACAAATAAAAACATCGTGAAATTGACTCTCATTCCGATCAAAATCATTCATTATCATTCACTCAGCGCTCCATTCATTCATTTATTCATTCATTCCAAACACTCACCCAAATATATGAATAATTTTGTACTGTATTTTGACTCTTTTAAGTATTTATCAGCGGGGTGGGGTACTGACTGCAACCCATTTTCATTTTTTTTAAATCTACAAGCTAAGCTCTAGAGTAGTTATTAAGGTAAATAGTGCAATAGTGCCCATGTGCAACCAATCGTTATATTTGACGACAATGTATCTAAAAAAAATAAATCGCAAAATTGAGACCAGTGTATCAATACCCTAAAATTCTAATAAGGTTTATTTACCATTTTGATTAAATATTGATTCTTTTTTATCTTAAAAGGGGTTTCGCCATTCTTCTACTCGTAGTAAAGCGCTAGCTAAAAATTTTCCGACCAAATCTTGTGTTTTTGTGGGGGTTTTTTGTTGTTTTTTTTCAGCAAAGACAAATTACGTTAATATCTAAAGTTTCTCAAGCGGTGTTTAATGTGATTTTTGTATACTTGTTACCCTAACCAACTTATTACAATAAATGAAATCGATTAGGTGTAAAAAAAATGTACAGTTAAAAACATCGTGAAATCAAAAAAGTGAATGATTTAGGAATCATTTCGGAGTGAAGATGAGAGAGTGGGAGGAGCGAGTTTTGAATGAAATTAAGGGGAGTTAATATAAAAAGATGTTATTTAACATGATCGAGTAAAATGCTGAATTCTTTTGATGAATACACTGCACAACCATTCTGTTTTTGATGAGGCGACAGTCGAGTAAAAATAGACGGGTTTTACAGAGTACGAATCCAAAGATTCGGTATTGTACTCGATCATGTTAAGGTTCATGTAAAGTGTTTGAGACCCAATTTTAGGGGCATTCATTTGCCAAGAAAAAGCAGTATGTCCAGGAAAATTATATATCAAAATGAAGCTATTTATGAGCACAAGCAGTTGAAAAACATAAGACTGTTATAACTATAGCGGCGTAGCCAAAACATTGTGGAAAAGGGTCATTTTGTACAGAACAAGCAACTGCATGACTGTTGGATAAAATTGGCTCATATTTTAACAAAGTCTAGCCTAAAGTACCATCCAGGTAGTGCTACAATCATTGGTATAAAGCTCAGCCCCAAAACGTAGTTATGCAAGCAATTTATTTTGACTTATTTTATAAACACATAGGTCATATATGTCATTCTAATTTTGTAAACGTGTAGATATTTTAAGGGTATGGTGTGTTATCACAACATAAAAAGACATTAATTGTTTATATACCTGTAAGGTTGTTAAGCAATATATCAATTTCTATTTCACAGAATGATGAATATATAGTAATATTGTAGATCATTGAATTAAAAAAAGCTATAATTTGAAATAAATCGCAGAAAATATTTCACAATATTATGGTGTGATGTTGCACCATACCTAACATCTATTTTGAAAACAGACCAAACCGGTTTGACATGTATGTTGACAAAATAAATGGAAATTGATTGTTTCAAAAGAGCCCTTTGAGACTGAGTTTTATATCTAAGGTTGTAGCACTACCTGGATGGTACTTCAGACTGTACTTTGTTAAAATATGGGGCAATTTTATGCAACCGTCATGCAGTTGCTTGTTCTGTACAAAATGACCCTTTTCCACAATGTTTTGGCTATACCGCTATAGCTATGGCGGTCTTATGTTGCCTAACTGCTTGTGTTCACGAATAGCTTCATTTTGATATATAATATACCTGGACATACTGCTTTTTTCTTGGCTAATGAATGCCCCTAAAATTGGGTCTAAAACACTTTACATGAACCTTAAAGGGCGTCTTTTGTTCACACGGGATCGTGCTAATTCTCAAAGTACCACATGCTTAATATTTGCACACAAAAATGAATATATTAAGAAATGATTGAGATGATCCGAATAAACGTTGCCAAATGAAAATAGTTAAAATAATGATGATAAAATCGTAACAAACATATGTTCTAAAACTAGGAATTCAATCAAAATGATTACTTCTTACGTCGAATCAGTCAGTGTCACTTAATCTCGGTACATGTATGTAATTAACATAATATAATCTTTCGGTGTAACATGCAGTCTTTTTTCACCTGCAAAGCAATTTGAAAAAATGTGATAAAAAGAATAATTTCAGATTCAAATTTAATTCTATACCTCCGACAAGGGAGTTAGATATATTAAAAACTCTACGAAAAGTCATGACATCGATATTCGGGACTGTAGCCTCACTTTCATTGTCCAATAAAGTTTGCCCCGTTTTCATCGTACAATCTAGGTTGCCTCGTTTTGAAAATAAACTCGTATTGTACAGCAAGCTCATTCTGGTTGTACAATATGGATCCATATATTTCACTCTCACGCAATACCAAATAAATTGTTAAGTTGTGAAATAAATACATGCATTGAACACGCCACAAAAAGTCATGATATCGGTATTCGGGACTGTAGCCTCACTTTCATCGTCCAATAAAGTTTGCCTCGTTTCCATCGTACAATATAGGTTGCCTCGTTTAAAAATAAATCTGTATTGCACAGCAGCCTCATTCTTGTTGTACAATATATACTGAACCACAACAGAAACGTCGCATTCAGCAATGTTAAAAAAATGAAAATTAGTAGATTTTTTTGTGTTCTTTGATGACAATAAATTCAAATTCTCTCAAAGTAAGATGATAAAAATAGCCCTTGTGTCAATTTTTTGCATGACTTTCAAACTGGGTATGCAAAGCGTTGGTGCTACCTCTGCTTTAGATTGAAAGAATTTGCCAATGGGTTTTTGCAAAAATCAAATGTTCCCTATTCGTGATATGGTTCAGGGGCCTATTTTACAAAACATCTTACGATCATTTTTTTTTTTTTTTTTTTTGCGTAAGTCAGTTGCTTCTAAAGTAGTAACTAAATATGGTATTCTTCCATGCAATATCTCATTGGAATTGTCTTCTAAAGATGATTCCTTTGAGATATTGCAAAGCAGAATCTATAAATGATTGAAAACACCAGGTACGATTTGTGACTTTGATTTACTATCATTTTTTTCGTAAGACGTTTAGTAAAACAGGCCCCTTGTGATTAAACAGCCAAAAACCAAAAAAGTGTTCGGCTATCGGTGTCTATTTGCATAAGAAAGCCTCCAATATTCCTTTCCAGGGTTGCGAAACCAGCATTTAAAGAATTCTTGCACTAGAACCAACCATGCTTTTTTGTAACGTATATCAGTTGTTGACCTATAGCCGTAGATAAATTAATTACTCAAACAGCTCGTATTTGCAAGTAAGAAATTGAACACACGAATTTCCGAGAAACTTTGGTTGACAATATCTTTGGAATCGGTCTCCGACAAAACATTAAAAAGTCCTCAAAATCCTGTCTTTACACACACCCATCCATCCAGAAACCATATCACCAAGTACTGCCTCAATCTGAGTAAGTTTGGTTTCGCTATGATTTAAGGGCTTTTGTTTCGAGCTCGAAAAAGAAGCTATCACGTGACGCAAAAAAGTGATGTAATTGGTCTAAATTATTCAGGCGTAAAATGATAATTTATTTCGCCAAATTTGACGAAATAATCGATATTTTATTACCTCCCTTTATTAGATTATCCGTACTTCTGTGAGTGTGAGTGTGTTTGTGTCTTTACGGCCACACCAGGTGCTTAAAAATCCACACCGGCCAAAGAAAGAAAACAACAACAACATTAAAAAAGGTGAGAAATTTTGATTGATTTGAATGACATGTAGACTGGTTTCAATGTGTTTTTGGACAATTCATAGAGCATATTTGAACGTTTTGAGTGAGTGTTTGGAAAGAATGAATTGAACGCTGAATGAGTGATTTGGAATGGTTTTGATTGAGATGTATGTCAATTTCACGATGTAACTGACTGTATTCTGGTTTCTTCTTAAAAAATATTTTCAATAATTTAATAATTTCAATCGATTAACTATCAGGATTTTTGTGCAATACCTATTGACTAAAACATCACTTAAACATTTTTTCTAGAATTTTAAAAAAAAAGTAATATTACTATATACTTGTCGGATAAAAAAAAACTACAAAAGACATGGAAAAAATGAAAAAAAAAGTTATCTATTATTTTTTTTATTGAATATATTTATCTGTTTTAACCATTTTTTCGGAAAACAGTTAATTCAATATTTTTCCAAAAAAATTCAAATTCAATAATTGAACAAAAACAACATTTCAAGTAAAAAAAAAAAAAAAAAAAAAATAAATAAATAAAAAAATAATATTTTACATCAAGGATGTTTTTATGTAACACTTTTTACAGAAAAAAACACATGTTTTATCACCCTGCAGAGAAAAGACATTGATTTTTAGTAATTTTCAGATTGCCTTTGAGCAAATCGTGAATATCGATAGTTTGTTTTTAACCTTTTTTAAAAAAAAGTGTTTCCTGCACGTGCTAAAAGTACTTATGTAATAAATCAAAAAATAAAATTTATCCGACGAAAATGTTCTTTGATATTTTGTTTTCAATAACATCTGATTAATCCTTATCTTAGAATTTTTTATCTGAAAACGACCATGAGGGAAACTATAAACGCATTTTTAAGGTAGTAGACCCGTAAAAGTTCCGAAATGATTCTTAAGTAATGAACTTTAACAGTGTGAACCGAGGTTTCCTAATGATTTTCATTAGGAAACCTCGGTCAACATTGTAAAAGACCATGAGTTCCGAAATGTTGCGGAACTATTATGGGTCCACTACCCTAAGAACTATTAGTCCGCAGCTGAGCATAGTTGAAAGTAACATACGTTTCGAAATCGTTCAAAACAGTTAACATTTGATTCAAGTTTTTTTAATGGGGTTTGACGCCGCTTTCAATAATCTTCATTTATATCGCGGCAGCTTGAGCACCTAACATTGTATTCCTGGTATTTCTCTTTCCAGTACTACCATTACATCCTTTCCTAGCCTTCAGCTGCTATCTCACATAGGTCTACGATTGGTGAGAGACACATAGTGCCGTCGTTGCGAAAAAAGATACAAGTATCTTTTTGTTCAAATTGTCTTTCTTACCTCCCCTTAATTCCACTCAAAAATCTCAAATTTGGGTTATATAGAATATATATAATAAGCATCTCCTTTTCACTGAATTCTTTTTTTAAAAATCTGAATTAGACACTGACCAACAGAAACTTCTTTGTGACATGAGAGTGGAAATTCATGATAACAAGGATGGGTGAACAGAATAACCTTTAAAAACAAACAGTTAAACACGCCGTGAAAATAACACTCATCCCGAACAAATCCAGTCCAAATCATTCGATCAGCGCTTCAATCATTCATTCAAAGTCAAAGTCAAAGTCAAAATTCTTTATTTGGCATAAGCAATCAGTGTTTCATTGCCTTCAATAGGCAGGACATGTATTAAGACATTGAGAAAAAATACAAAAAGAACATAACACAATTATAAGATGAGGAAAGCAGACTTAAGTTAAGAAAATGGTTAGGTCTAAATCTATAATGAAGAACGTGTATTGAAAGCAAGATAAACGTACTTTGCAAGTTTGTTATGTACTACCCATCAATTGAATAAACTTTTGCTAGGTAGGCCATCCGCCGTAATACCTCGGAAATATTTTTTTTCTCAGATTTCTATAATTTGGACAGACCAAAACACTCACTCAAACTATTCAAAACGATCCAAATGTTTCAAAAACAATAAAAATCGTTCATAAAAAACGACATTTCATTAAAATCGATCAGGTACACAAACATGAAAATACGACGGTTTTTATTAAAGGGAGGTAAAAAAATCATCGCAATTTTCGTCCAAATAAGCGAATAAAGCGATGTGTGTGACTTCCTTTTGATCTCACTCAAAACCTTCTCATCACACCAATTCAATTTGATCAAAAAATAATTCCAAAATCTTTCATCTTGTCAATTTCAGAATTTTTTTTAACTGTTATAAGGATTAACGGACAGAACATCACGGTTAACACGATAAGAAGAAAAGAAAAGGGATATGTGTCTAAATTCCTTGTAGATTTGTGTATTTTTGTCGTTCTTAAGAACATCGTGAATTTGTCAATGATGTTGAAATAGTTTTGAAATGAAAGTGAATTGGATTGTGGAGCGAGTTATGAAAGGCATTAAAGGAAGGATAATCATTATCGCTGTATTGTTCAAAACGAACAAGAAAGTTATGACTTTTATTACCCGCTTTAATAAAACATTCACGCGAGTTATCTGCATAGCTTTTTATGTCTTTCCGAACCGATTAGATGCCTCTAAAATCAATAAAGTCAACGAAACTATGGATTTTTTCTAGTAATTTTTATTTTGAAATTAGTTGTTGACTTATGATGTGTGAGATAGTAGCTGGAGGCTAGGAAAGGATGTGGTGGTTGTACTGGTGAGAGAAATACCAGGAAACCATTGTTGGGTGCTCCAGCCGCCGCGATATAACTGAAATAATGTTGAAAGGGGCGTTAAACTCCATTCAATCAATCAATCAATTGACTTATGATGTTTAGTGATTTGGAACATTTCTGAATGGTGTGAATAAGTGTTTGGAATGAATGTATGTAGCGTTGCGTGAGCGCTTCAGAATATTTTTGATCGTAATGAGAGTCAATTTAACGATGTTATAATCCATGATTTTGAGATATTTCCATTAGTTTACAAAAAATGAAATGAAAAAAAGAACGTCAAATCTTAAAAATCGCGTAATAGATAGCGATTTGGGCCCATTTTTCTATCTAAATGTGCACGGAATTTAAACGACTAGCTCAGGCGTTCTTGGACTTTCTAAATGAAACCGTTTTCGTAAGAATCGACCGATTAATTCAGAAAATATTTGCAAATAATGATTTTGGCGGGTCGAAAAGGGGTTGGCCCCTTAATGACGTCACGACGTCAAATGAACGAGCTTCATACCCTTTTCATTGTATGTTAGCTAATTCCCGCACTCCAAATATCAATCTCAGCAATTATTGTGAGATATAAAGAAAGTCGAAATTTGGACCATTTTATCTGTCCGCAGTTACCTTAAGGTTAAGGTTAATCAGCCTTTTTTCATAATAATTAACTTCTAAAGATGGACGACATAATTTACTTGAGACCGTAATGCGTAAGTTTGTAACCAAACCATCTTTATCCCAGCTTGTCCAAGCTGAAGTTACGAGGTTTTGGTAACTCAACAGTGATATGTGTTCATCTTCTCTACGCACGTGAATCCTTTTGGTTTTAGGATACAGTTTTACTCACGCGTTCACGATTATTGCCGACTAACTTTTCAATGAACCCAAATTATTCTAAAGTTAACTCGCTAAATTACGTCACGGCTAAACTCCGCCCTGCCAGGCCATAAATATCGCAGAATAATAAGTGTACTTCTTAGAGTACCTTCTCGGTTACAAAATATTCATACAGGTTCTATGCACCTAGATAAATATTTTTTCACGAAACAGCCAGGCGCTTTGAAATTCAAGAAAGCCATTGAAATCGTATGATTTTGGGAGCAGTTAGAATGTATGTGGTGAGCTTTTGGATGGTTTATGGCTTATTTTAATGGTTTGTTTATTGGAATGAATGTATACGGAAGTAACGGAACGCTTTGAAAGTGATTTGGTATAGATTTCATCGCAATGAGTGCTAAATTCATGATATTGCTAACTACAAATGTATAGCATTAGAGAGCGCGAGACATCCTATCTTTCACAAGCGCAATCAATGCTCATGAAGGTATTGAAAATCTTATTTCTCTCGGCGATATCTAATTAAATTATTTTTCGTTTGGATAAAATCGATTAAAAACTGATAGAAAAACGCTGGAAGAAAAATGTTTTCCGTTACGTTAAAACTTCAAAGCTCATAGTGTAAAACTTTTAATTTAAAGTGATTAGTCCGACAGCTTAAGTGCTAAGAGGTCTAAAAATTGCTTACATAATATAGTAAACCTTGTGTAAAGCGACCACTTTGGGGACCACCAAAAAGCGGTCGTTTCGGAAAATGGTCGCTAAACACAAAAAAGATGTGACAGTTCATTTTGATAACATTTAAAGATTGTCGGTCAAGTCGTACTTAACCCAATGGTTTTTCGAACCCATTAAAATCGCCTTGTTGAACCGATTCTAATGGGCTCCAACAACATTATATTAAAAAATAACCAATTTTTCGTAAAGAATGTCATCTTTTTAAGAGAGTTTGCTGACGTCGAAGGGACTTTTTATGTTGGCCGCTTTAATAGAATTGGTCGCTTAATAGATGTGGTCGCTTGAGCAATATCGACTGTATTGTTTAGGCTTTAAATTTCTGTTAGATTTTGTTGTCATTGACGTCAAATAACGCCGACTTGAATTCTTACAAACACATTTCATACATGATAACGGCAAAAATGGCAAAGACCTTGTGGTGTTATTGAAGTTAGGAACATCGTAAGAGGCTAAGAGGTCTTAAAATGGCTTTATATAATATTGTTTAGGCTTTATGTTTCTGTTAGACGTCGTTATTATAGCTAACAACATCGTGCAATTGACAAGGTGAATGATATGGGAATGATTAAGGAATGAAATTGAATGAGTATGTGGAACAAGTTTTGAGTGAATTTAATGGGAGGTAATTCTATATGACAAAATTCGTTCAGGATGAGCAAAATTAGCGATATTGACTACCTTCCTTTTATAAAATATGCATACGAATTCTATACATAGCTTCCTATTTCTTCAAAAATGTTTGAGATGCTAACAATTTGAATAATGTCAGTGAAATCGCGATTTTTTTCTCTATCAAAATTTATTTTGAAAAAGGTTGTTGATTCTATATTTTTCAGTGGGTTTGAGCGTTTTTGAATGGTTTGAGTGAGTGTTTGGAATGAGTGAATGTAGCGCTAAGTGAGCGATTTAGAGGGGTTTTGATTGAGGTGAATGTCAATTTCACGATGTTTTTAACTGTACAGTTAAGATCATCGTCAAGCCGAAACTCATTCAAATCAAAATAACTCTAAAACATTCACTCGGCGCTCCATTCATTCACTCCTTCATCAATTTCAAACTCTCATTCAAATCGTGAAAGGAAAACGCTCTCAAAAGACATTTGAAAGCACTTCGAAATTCTTCGATTTCAAAGCAAATAATTGGTCTGCCAAGAAAAGCAAACGGAAAAATATGTACATTGTATATTTATTACAGGGTGGTAAATAATATCGGAAGTTGCGTCAAAATTTGGGCCAAATTATTAATATGTTATTACATCCCCTTGATTTTATTAAAAACTCAAACCATCCATTCATTCAAGATCATTCTAAATTGATTCCAATTGCAATATGATGCTTACTGTAAATAATCATGCAGTTTAAAGACGTTTTTTTTTTTTATTTTCGGCTATTTTTGTCTATGTCACTCGTTGCATGCACACAATCAACATGACGACAAACTTATTAACGTCACCGTTAAAAGAAAGTTTAATAACGAAATATCAACGAAAATCTGATAAAATATGCCAAAAACTAGTAATTTTCTTCATTTGATTGTTTCACTGTTCAATCAGTTCTGTAATCAAATGATAAATTACAATAAGGGATATCGTGAAATTGAAAGTAAGAATGATTTTAGAATGGCTTTGGTTTAAGATTGAATGAGTGTGTGAAGCGACTTTTGAGTGAAATTAAGGGAGGTAATCAAAAATCGCTAATTTTGTTCAATATGTATTACCTCCCTTTATTAAAATATACGTTCTTTCCTTTTTTGTTGTCTTCATGGACCTACCAGACACCGTGAAATCCACACCAGCCAATAAAATCGTCGAATAATTTGATCCATTTGAATAAAATGTTAATCGCAATGAACGATTTCGAAATGTTTTCTAAAGATTTTGGAGCATTTTTGATCGATTTGAGTGAGTGTTTCGAATGAATGAAATGAGTGCTAAGTGAATTATTTAGAATGATTTTGATCGGGATGAGTGTTAATTTCACAATGATTTTAACTGTACACGAAAAGACATAAATCCGTCAAATCAATTTCAAGAAATAGAGGATATTGAATGATACCGAAAGCATTAAACGAGTCATCTTAAACAGATAATCAAAGCACTGAAGCACTGGTGGTGGACGTTTCTGTTGGCATACTGGAGTGATTCTTCCATTTGTTTAGAAAAGAGCAATTTCACTTGTAAAATTACGATAAAAGAAAAATGACCTGACCCAAGTTCGCATTTTGCTTCAGATATACATTTCTCAACATATATCGTCGATCGTCAACCAACGTCCTGTAATTACAAGGTTTCGATAACTTTCGGCATTATGCCAGGTGTAGTTAAAAGAGTGATTGTTTGATCCATTTGGTATAAAAGGAAAGAAATGACAATTAGATTATCTAGGGATCATTATTTTTTGCAACACTAACCAATGCTCAGTGGTCACAATCACAATTCTGTTGTTATCTGCTTGAAAAATTCAATAAAGGGATAATCAATTAAAGTTCCCCGATTTTCATTTTCAAATAAAAAAAGAAAGGATAAGCACGAAAAATAAATGCAGACACTCACGAGATTGAATGTCGTGTGTTGAAAAGTAGTGTAAAACCCCCATTGCATAAACCTTTATCGCACGACCTAACTGCTTTACACTACCTGCTCGCGTTGTATCTGTATTCATGTGTGTGATCTAGGTTATTATTCTATTATTAGAAGTAGTGTCAGGGGAGGTTACCATTCCAGTAATTCCATTTACCAAGTTTTCATGGGTGACCTCCCATAGACCATTGGGAAACAAGGGGAAAATTACTCACTCTGCCTGAAAAGTAGTTCTACGCAAGCAGAACGTTCACCCGATCTCAAAATTGCATATGATTTCGCATTTAAAAGATGTCTTTTAGGTTTCAACAAGTTATGTAGACACCTTGTTTCACTCCATTTTTAAGAAATCGAGAGATTTCCATATAAATATCGTTTCAAGTTAGCCCGCGAAACATATTACGCCATTTGCAAGACGGTCATTGTTCTTAGGTCTTTTGCATAGTTATTCCACTAGTGTTATAACAACCGTGTTACATAAAAAATATTCAGGTAATATTATTAAGGTAATGGACCCGTGTTAGTTCCGCAACGTTTTGGATATAATGAACTTTTATTGTGTTAACCGAGGTTTCCTACTGAAATGATTTCATTAGGGCGCTATGGTCAACACTGTGAATTATCCGAAATATTGCGGAATTATTTCGGTTCAACTACTAGTACCTTAACTAACGTCTAAACGGCCACTTAGTTTTTAAGGAAAAAAGAATGTCTCTTTTGTTATCAGAAATTGAAAATAGTCAAATAACGTTAGGAAAGTCATTCAGAGAGAAACTTCAATTACATGTAATATTGCCCAGGACAAACTTGAAGAAAGCAACTAATTTAAAGGACTTAAAAGGGTTCCCCTGATTTCAAAATTAACATTGGTGGGTTGGGTAATCCTAACATTTTCAGCTTTTGTGAGAAAGCAATCACATTGATTTTTTCTTCAATAACTTGATATCGTACACTCAAAGGTAATCAACTTCTGCCATTAAGTCGATTGAGTTCAGAGCATTTCTGATAGTGAAATTTTGAAATTTCTCTAAAAAGCGCAACTTTTGTGACTTTTGTAAAAGAGGATACTCGTGTTTGACCGTTTACTACAGACACTTTGGACAGCATTTCGAATCCATGCTTTCTCCGATATAAACGAAATTGAATGGTCGTTCACATAATGAAAAGAAAAACAAAACGAACAAACAAAGAAACAAAAACAGAACAATCAAATGACTACATATGTTAAAATATGGCAAATGTAAGTTAGTCGTTTAGAACTTCGTTTGAGTGTAAATGGTTACAGTTAGTTACATCATGTAAATGACATTCACCTCAATCAAAACCCTTATTAATCGCTCACTTAGCGCCCCATTCATTCATTCATTCCAAACACTCACTCAGACCACTCATAAACACTCCGTATGGCTAACAAAATAAATCAACAGCTACATTGAAAATAAATGTAGCTAAGAAAAAAGTCGCGATTTTATTGAAATAAATGAAATTGTTAGCGCCTGATAGGTTGTTGAAGAAATAGGAAGCTATTCATAGAACGTGTATGCACATTTTATTAAAGGCAGGTAATTGATATTAATATGGTAATTAATCAGGTCATCCTGGACACAATTAGCTATATTGGATTACCTCACTTGAATTTCCCTCAAAACTCGCTCCACTAACTCAATCAATTTCATTCCAAAATCATTCCAACATCATTCACCATGTCAATGTCACGAGGTTGTTAACTGAATAGCAACATAGTGACATTAACGTTCACCTCGGTCAATTCTATTTTATTTGGGTCATTCAGCGCTCCATTCATTCATTTCAAATATTTACATCAACGTCCAGAAATCCTTTAAAAGAAATTTGAAAGCGTTGAAAACTTCAACATTTAAATGAAATTAAGGCAGTTGGCCCATTATAGTTTTGCAATGTTTGAAAAGTAACGAGCTTTAACAGTGTTTAACGAGATTTCCTAATGATTTTTATTTGGAAACCTCGGTCATCAATGTGAAAGTTCATTAGTTCTGAAATTTTGCGGATCGATGATATGTCCAATACATTATCCAAATTTAGAGCGTCTAATTTTTACGCGAAGACGCACAAATTCGAAACTAAGTAGATTTTTTAACAGGAAGGTAATAATATTTCGCTAATTTTGTCCAAGATTTGTATTC
This sequence comes from Fragum whitleyi, assembly GCA_948146395.1. Classification (NCBI taxonomy): domain Eukaryota; kingdom Metazoa; phylum Mollusca; class Bivalvia; order Cardiida; family Cardiidae; genus Fragum; species Fragum whitleyi. The sequence goes on from OX411560.1 coordinate 983,444, forward strand.
AATAACTTTGTATTACAAAGTTAGTTCGTGGGACGATTTCTATCTGGATATAAGGCGATTTATTCCCGGCTGGAAATAATGATGTCAACCCCCCATTTAGAAATCATTAAAAAAACTCAGTATCATTGTAAATCACGCGATGTCCATAATACCTACTTTTGTCGCGTTACTAGTAATGTTATCATATTGAATAACTTTGTGGAATGTTTAAGTTTCTACAGTTGATCAAATTGAATCTCATCTCGATCCAGCCATTCAATATCACTCGTTCTGCGCTCAAATCATTCACTCCAAACACTCATTCAATTCACTCAAATTGCTCCGTAATCGTTTAAAGACCTTTGGAAACGTTTAAAATGATCAGCTTTTGACTGTAAATCCATCAAAAGTGTGCCATTATTTTATTTGCTGATGATAATGATTTCCTCACCGTCTGATTTGTTCTTGAAGACAAAAAAAAAATCAGAAAAAAAATATGTAAATTGCATTAAAGGGAGGTAAAAAATATCATTGGTTTCGTCCAATTTCACGCAAAACAATTTATTCAATTCGATACAGGATCATTCGAGCTCATTCATCTCGTCAATGTCACGATCTTACTAGCTGTAACTCTAACTACATTAGGAATAATTTTTGTGGAAAGTTTTAGGTGCTAGATTTTGGGATTAAGCAAAATCACGGAGGGGTATCACGTGACATTCTTTTCGATTTTTTTCAATAATTCTTTAACTAGACCGATTTGAAAAAAAAGTTTGAGACAGATTGGCTGATTACATTGGAGTTTTACACTTCTTTAAACAGTTTTACAATTATATCGAGACGCTTGGAGCACCTAAAGATAGCTTCCTGATATTCCTGCAGTTTACGGAAATGGCCGAGTTATGTTCGGAATGTTGGCACATATTCTGTCCAACATTTGTCGTCCATAAAATGTGGGGATAAGTGTACACTTAAGTAGGATAGCAGCTTGAGAATTGAGAATGTGGAATGTGTGCAACGGTTGCCTTTGTTCGAGAACCAGGGCCCTGTTTCACTTAACATCTAACGATCATTTTTTGCGTAAGTCAAAAACAAAAGTTCCGTCTAGATTAGTAACTAAATATGGAATCCTGACATACTTCGTCTCATTGGAATCGTCTTCTAAGGACGATTCCGATAAGATATTGCAAGGCAAAATCTAACAATGAATGGAAACATCAGGTACGATTTGTGATTTTGACTTATGATTATTTTTATCGCAAGAACTTTAGTAAAACAAGCCCAAGGAACCCATTTTACTAAACTTCTTAATCAAAAGTTAATCGTTATTCAAAATCACAAATCGAACTTCGGTTTAACTTTCATCGTAAGGTTCGCCTTGCAATATTTCATTGGAATCGTCTTTTGAAGACGATTCCAATGAGATGATGCATGGCAGAAATCCATATTTAGTTACTACCGTAAAAATAAATGTATACCTACGCAAAATATGTTCTTAAGATGTTTAGTACAACAGGCCCCTGGAACCGGTTACAATGTATCAAGTGTTCCAAACTTCGCGATATGGTCGGAACTTTAATAAGAACGGCTGTTTTTCAAACAGATAAAAAAACAACGCTTAAAAAGATTTTAATATTGAATCGAGCTTCCTAAAAATTACAAAAATGTACATGAGTAATATATATGAGCTACATACATGTAACTATGGCTTTCTCGAACGATCGACAAACCTTCGAGCTTTATAAAAATATAGGAAATCTATAATAACCATTTTTTCCGGGTCCATTTCATATAAAAACAAAATGCGCGGCCTGAGCCCCACAGCCTCGCCGTCATGTATCACGCGGTCGGTCTCGGCGTGGCGATATTGGTGGCTCTTTCTCTGGTTACGGAGGCACAAGGTATATTTACACATTTTAATTCTATTAAAATCAAGTAAAGGAAAAACAATTAATGAATAATAATAGAAAAAATCGAATATCTTTTACAAAATGAACAGTGGTACTAAAAACCAGAAAAACGGACAATTTTCAGTCAAATTTGTCCGAGATATTTTCTTATTTAGATTTTCATTATTTTTTATCTATTTTCATTCTCATACATTCATATTTGTAGAATTTGTCTTTGATAAAAATCTGTACCTTCAGAAATTTCCTACAAAATGAATTTGAAGGACAGGAGTAAATTTTGATGTGAATCACTAAGACATACATTCCGTTCATTTTTTTACAATGAAGAAAAGTAACTAGAACGACTTTCTTTTGGTTAAATAAATTAAATTATATAAAAAATAGATACATGTACAACACAAAACAACTGTTATACTAAGAATTTGTTTCAGCAACACTACTTTTCAAAACGGTATTCGGTATTATGGACGCAAAACTATCAGAATTTTGAAAATGAATCAGACAGTTGACAAAATGCTATATTAAGACAACATTTTTTACGCCAATTCAAAATTCCTATTGTTATTGTAATTTGCAAAACTTTGTGAATGTATAATAGGCTACTTGGCGATTATGAAAGAGAATATCGACCAATATTTTACTAATTCTTACATAAATGCCGTGAAAGGTAGTTTACCGCTTATTCAATAATCAAAGTATGTAATAGAATTTTTACGCATTTTATTCGATTTGAATGAATTATTCTAAAAGTTTTTTTTTTTTAAATTCTAATCATATGTAAAGTGTCAAATTATTTCAAACCTGTTTATAAAATGAAATTCGGGTAGTTGTGTTCCCTTCAACTGTGGTTATGGAATTGTTTATTGAGAAATGATCAAAACTCAGTTATCATTTGAAAATATTTTTTTCTTATCATTAGGATTATCTATCTTAAAAAAAACTTTAATTGAGATTTTAGCCAGAATTACTCGTATTATTTTCTATACTGCAACTTCTAAAAAGTTGATTTCAAATGAATATTACTTAGTTCCAGTTGTGTGCATTAAGGAGGACCGTTACAGTTTCGGGGGATTTCCGGATATCCGCGAAACAGATGTATGTTTTAGAGCATCCATATGCACAGATATATTGAAAATATCAACATAGCTTTCCACGCATATTTTGAAAATATTTACATTTTTCTTAGGGTGGCCATGTTTTCGAAAATATCAAAGAAAACTGTTTATTACACCGACCAATCACAATGCTGGTGTGCTAAATCAGCATATATTTATAGCCATAGATATGGAAAACATAAAAATGTAATGAACTTTCTAGTAAGGGCATAAATAAGTGACAAGTGGGCATTTTGCTTTAAATGCTCCTCAAAGATAAAAAGTGAATATTTTTTTTTGAACGCAAAAAAAGCAAACTCTTATATTAAATGAACTCGAAATATGTCAATAGAAAATTAGCCCAACTATCGTACAACTGAAATTAATAAAGAAAAGTATATGTATCCAGGCACTTTTAGTCAATTTCATAAGTTTTAAATACAGTACCCCCCATAATTTACTACTCTAATTTGATTTTGTCCAGGCATTGTTACGTCCCCTGATTTCCCAATCAACAATAAAATCCATTTGTAATTTTGATGCACTTGGTACCGCCTATGGCAGTTGTAGGATTTCTGTAACGGGGTTTAAACTACAATTAAGGGGGGTAGTTATTTCACATCTCATAACCAAAGTTTTGCCGAATTACCCAGTGAAAGACTGGACATCCCATTCCCTCTGGATCCGCCACATGCACAACCATTATCCTGATCAAAACACGAGGTTTTCCCCCATGAGGCAGTTACATTTAGATATAATATGTCGTTTCAGTTGCCACGGAAGATAAGATGGTTTATTCCTCGATTGAAACAAAAAAGAAAGAAAACATGACTTTCGATTGATTTTAAAGATTTTAGAATTCTGTGATTATGTTGATAATTTGAACCTAATTTATTTTACAATGGTTTGGAAACAATTTCCTAAATTTTACATTGATCCCTCTTGATTATGTGGATTACAGAAAAGTTTAACAGTCTCAGGGCCAAATAGAGGAAAAAGAACAATCGCCGGTATTTATACCCGATCTCGGGACTTCTTGGTCAAGGAGCAGACGCAGTAACTCTCGAATACATACGCTTTTCGAATAATACGAATCAAAGTTTTTTGAAATCATTGCTTATTGAAATATTCAATGTTTGCAAAGCTATTGATAGATTATTAATAATTGTTATCAAATTATCGTTTTCACTCTTACAAACACACATAAACGGAATCAAATAAAGATGGAAATTTAGAGAGAAAAAATGAAATTTTTAAAGGTTGAAATTGTCCTTTTCCTACGTTGTCTCCTTTTCCGTTTTTACAACGTGTAACATATCATTTTGAAAATTTGTAAAAAGAATAGTGAAAAACGAACAGACGGTTAACAGTGCAGAAAAGTAGACTGAAAAGGAGAGAAATCGAATCCAAGTGGCAAAATCTTATTATTTTTGGATATGATTCGTCATCCCGTATCAGTTTTTACCGAAGTCGTAAATAAAAAAGCATATGTTTTCTCATTTTCAAGCAATGTTCAAATAACTGAAAGATGACTACCTGTAATAAGCATCCATTATATGATAGTTTTATACTTACAACGATATGCGTTTAGCTCATGCACATGCGAGCAATGCAGGGTATAAATAGCAAAAATGTTTGCTCCATTTTGTCATCCTGAATGCATTGCTTGTGATAGGTCTATCAACGTCGCCCGCACTTCGTTGGAATAACGAAACACAATTGTGAAACGCTCATTAGATATACTTTACACGGTAATGCAGACTACCATTTTTCGTATAATCGTTTGTGAATCGTTATTCTGAACGCATGACCGGATTTCTTTTTGTCCCTCGTAACAATTGCCAAACCCCGCAGTTCAGGATGCAAAACATTTGCAAACGTTTAGAAAGTGAACCTTTCTTAGCAGTCGTTTGTTTCTGAAATATTTCGCGAACGTTTTTATTTTGAATTCAGGTCAATCCTGCGTGTAGGTTGACAAAATTACGATTGTTTGAAAAAATGCCTTCCACTGTGCACTTGCAACTTCATATAAAGTTGATTTTAACAAGGCCCCCCCTCACAATTTTTTTTCTAGGCGAGTTGTCTCCCCAAAACTGTAACGTCCCACCTTAATATTCGTGCGTTCTGATCAGCTGAAATTTTGATATTATTCCCCAATGAAAACAAGTCTGATCACGCAGTTGTTTTGTAAGCTTTCACAAAAAGTAGTCCCATTGCAAATCCGTTTTTTTGATTGAAAATTCTGAACAGTGTTGCTTCGATATTTTAAATCATAATATATGAAGAGAGTATTTAATCATTTTATAGAGTCCTGAAACTAAAAAACCTTGGCGTATTCACACAGTGTGATAAGGTTTTCAGTTTCGAATCGCAATGGAATCAACAAATCTCTTAAATACACGTTTTCTTTTACCTTTCAGTGCCATCCCAGGGTAAGTGATTTCTTAATTTTCGACCCATCACAGGCATAAAAATACCATCTGATAATCCATTCGGAACACCACTCGGACTTTTCTGTAAACTAGAAAGCATCTCGGATGTAAGTGTAGTAATTCTAGGTCATATTTTATGTAATTCGGCTTCTGGTGGTACTTCGGTTATTCAATACGCTTGAAACAAAAAAACATATTATGTTAGTTCTTTCCGATCGTCCGTAGAGATCTTTAGGGCGTAGCATAATTTGATGACAAAACGCAGTAAAACACTGCGTTTTGTTATCTAATTAAAATATGCCCATTTTCTATACTTTCGTCGATTTTGTTTTATGCAACGTCATCCTTAGCCAGTTCGTTGATGTTTGTGACGTCATATAAACCCACGTGCGAAATGACGCGCTTTCATGGCTGCGCCCGTATTATTCCCGATTCTATTGACCTGTATTGATTTTTAATTTGCAACAATCATTAAACAATGATATGTCTTCAAGTTAGATTTTTTATTAAATTCGATTTTGTGAAGTTGTTGCAACATTTTTCGTCGAATTCGACGTCGCACTAATCATCGTTACGATGCCTATTTGACGCCAATCTCTGTGCAATAACGTATTCTAGAATATTTGACATTAAGGTTTATTGTAAAATATAGGCTTCAGAAGTATGAAATACAAAAAATCAAACAATTCATCATTCGTTTCAAGAGACAGCTTTTGTGCGCATTTGACGCGACGTTAAAATATCCTTTGATTTGCGATTTTAAGTATCGCTATTAATATGTGAACAGGGGTTCGAGCTTTTGCTGACGTGTGTGAAAACTGCATCGTATCCCGGGGACACGGATTCAGTTCCTTTGATGGCGACTGTAACTGCTTTTATATCTGTGATTTTGTGGGTACATACAAGGTAAGAATCTACAATTGTAAGGGATAAATTGTTTTTGGTTGTTTTTGGGGGGGAGGGGGGCGTTCCTTCGTCACCCAGTGTTAGTACTACGTGAGGACAATCCTGTCAGTTGTTAATAGCTTTTCAAAAAAGGAGTATCGGCTTTGGTTCAAATTTCTTTTTTACAAAACTTACCTCCGCTCGACAACTGTGCATTTTGAAAATGGCACTATTCAAGAATTCTGTACAATTAGAATATTAATCAAAGATATTTATTAAATTCGTAATCATCTTCCAATCCTAGACCACGCGATTTTTTGTTTTGCACAAGATTTTTTTCATATACACGGCGGTGATTCTCGTAGTGGGTTTTCCCGTGGTGTAACGGGGATAAAAACTAGGTGGCTGAACTGGTAGCCCGCATTTACACACTCGGAATTTAGGAAGATCTCTCACTAATGCAGAACCTCTTGAGTCAAAAAAAATCCCGAACATTTCCAGGAATTTTGCTGTGTTAGGGTTTGTGATAAGAAGGTCGTAATTCGCTTGTATTACTATAGCGAGTTAGGACACTCTAATCTTGAAGACATAAAAGTAAACTTTTGACACTCTCCGTTGTTTTAACACTTTTACTACGAAAGGAGCCTAAAATATAAATCATTTGCTCTCATTTGAGGGGTCTTCCAATAAGAAATTGGACATTTTAATATCTATCTTGAATTAATTAAACTACGTCGTCTGCTATCGACAATGTACATGTATTCTATTTATAGCTGGTAGCCTACCCCACCCTACTCGAATTATCGTATAACCTGTGTTTACGCGGAAGGGGGCATTGGCTCTTTCAAAGTTTTAAGGGGATAAACGCTCAAGGGAGGCACCAGTGCAATGTTTTCTAGGCGAATCTCTCTTCGGTGATCAATCCTGTACACTTTCAGAAATTTTGCGTTTTTTGGGGTTGAGCTTAGAATGTCGTAACTCAGATAAAGCTGTACAGGGAGTTAGGACATTCTATCACGAACATCTAAAATCGATTATTAACTCAGTCCGCGGTGTTTTCTTAAAACTAACTGAAGAAACTAACTGAAGGAAAGCTAAAATTAAAATCTTCAGGTCCACGTTGAGGGGTTCTCCGCTTATATTTCGGGTAGACTATATGTTTTTATTTTTGTTAACTTATATATATTACGTCGTCTAATACAGTCAATCGTCTTATCGTATATTTAAGCAACTCAAATACTCCTGAGTTAAGGCATACTTCCGCCGATTCAAATGCCGTTGCGGGGGTTGCAAGGGATATTAATTCGCACAACGCGCGGTCTACTTATGTACGGAGTAACGCCATTGATTCTCCGGACTTCGAATAATAAAGAGCCATTTTTGAACGTGCATACATTGTCTTTATCTAAAAATTTGATGTATTTTCCATAGTATTAGACCTGCGTAAAGCGGTCCCGCGGATAATCTCTAGGTCTTTCATTCATTCTTTCTCTCCCAAATGCTGACAGGCTTACTAGAAATATTCGTTTTCCCATCAAATATTTATGATGTTTTTAACCAAGCTTCGTGAAAAAATATGAGAAGAATCAACACAAGCAAAATAGTGTCTTGCAATTCATATTTCATCCAATACACTACATTTAGATAAAGAATTGTAGGCCTATGTTTTGAGACATAGAATTTCAATGATATCATTAACCTTGAAGCCGCAGCTGTATTAGCGAGATTTCATTTGTTCCTTATCAATATAGTTGTTTTGTGCTATTTGTGGATATGTACATTAAAGTTACTAATCTATCACGAATTCTCATTAGCACACTCTAAGTTACTTTTAAATTTAGAGTCAATTTTATATCAAATGTGAAGTAAACAGCTCATCTGGATTAAAGAGGGTTGGGTGCCCCTGATTATTATATGACCCGCCATTCAAAAAGGAACGATCTGGCTATTGCGTTAATATATTTTTGAAAATGCTACCTCTGGTTGACCGGTACTGGAACCGATCTATTTTTTCGAATTCTTTTTTGGGTGCTCCTTCTTTTGCGTGACAGGTCGCACATATTTCATAAACAAAATAAACCTAAGGTGTTAATGTCATATTCCATTCGCATTTTGAGTCGTAAACATAGGCTTAACAAAAGGAAGTAAAAAAACAAAAACATTTTTATTCCTAAAAAGTTTGCATTAACATTGAAACTTGCCATTTTGGGTCGAAACATTTTATATTTATCACATGTTTACATGGATAATTTCTTTTCTCTCTTTTTATTTTCACCACAATGCCACCAGAAACGTCCACCTCCAGTGCTTTCAGCGCTTTGATTTTATCTGTGATATTGTCGGATAAAACAAGTTCAGTTTACTGTTTCGTTGTATTTTGTTATATGTGGTACGGTTGTTTTATATCTGTAATTTTGTGGGATTATACAAGGTAAGAATTTGTAATTGTGTGTCCAATAGTTTGTTTTATATCTCGAGGGATCAATGCAACACTATTGTAAGTGCCTATATATTTATAGGCACTAACATTAGTGTTGCACTGATCCCTCGATCTGTAAATTTGACGGACCAAGCAAGTTTACCGTTTCGTTTTATGTTGTTATATGTGGTACGGTAGGTATTATATTTGTGATTTTGTGGGATCATACAAGGTAAAATGTTATAATTATATGGGAAACAGTGTGTTTTCTATCTGTAAATTTGTCTGATCAAACAAGTTTACCGTTTTGTTTTATGTTGTTATATGTGGTACGGTTAGTTTCATATCTGTAATTTGTGGGGTGAAACAAGGATTCCGTTTCATTTTATATGTAGTTGTATGTGGTACGATTAGATTTGTATCTGTTATTTCTTAGAGTTGTATAGTCTGAAATTATTGACATGACTTGACGTTTATGCAATGAATAATTAATTGATGAATACATTTCTCATCGAGGGTAGCCGGAAGCTTTCGAAAAACATGGTAAATCCGTGTAGTGTATGGGTTTTAAATGTTTGTATAATGTTATAGTAATCACGGGGGGTGATGTCCATAATCGGACCCACCGGCTCCGCTTTCAAAATCATGTGTGGAACTTCCGCTCCAAGTGGGGCTCCGATTATGTAGATGTAAACATTTCATTTTTTGAATAAAAATGGGGTAGGGAGTTGGGATTTCCTCATTTATGTCATATTTTATTCATTAATCATAAAAAAGTCGAATGCTATTCGACCAGTTATACATTTTGAAACGTAAACGTACTCAAAAACTGTAAGAACGCTCGTTGGTTTTTGTTAAAAATGATTTCTTCTTGGAGCAGTCTTGATTCAGGAATGTGAAAACACGTGGTTTTTACCTCCAAAATGCAAATTCTGAACAGAATTTATAACGCTGACCATTGTTTTCAGTGTACACGAGTTTAACAAAACAACCACATTACTCTAACCAAATGCACTTTTCTGCAATAAGATATATATCAAAGAAAATTGTTTGGTTCCGATTATGTGGATTTGCTCCGATTATGTTCCCTGGCTCTGAAGTTGTAGAGTGTCTTTTTCTTCTTCTATATAACATTTTCAATATGAAATTTCTACTAGTTTCATGGGGCGCTTTTTTATCATCATTCCACGATGAAAGTTACGTTTGTTACGTTTCACTTCTACATATTTACTTTTATTACAATATTCCGGTTACCAGACAGTCAGCTTCATAAATATTACTTAGTACATGTACGTGCAAGAGAATTGTCGGACTATAATCCAGGATTAAATGGGAAGAGATATAAAGATTTATTCGGAGCCTGTCAATGTTTTTTCTTGCTTATTATACTTCGCACGCTAAGCGTTCCAATTTTAACAACGTCACTACTAACACTCTTTCAACGTCGATAATTCCATGAAATTTTATCAGATATATTTTGTGAGTGGTATCAGAAAAAGATGTTGCGAAATTCGCGTTCATTTGATACATATTTCAAGAAAAACGATTAATATATCTTACTAAACAAGGACTCAATGATTCCTAAAACTCCCTTTTTGTTCGATTTTTGGCACATCTGAGCAGGAAGTGCTCATGGTAAGCTATTGTGATCAAACTGTGTCCGTCGTCCTTCGTCCGTCACCAATTTGTGTGCACTCTAGCGGCCACCGTTTTGGTCCAAATGTCTTAAACTTGGTCAGGATGTCTGTCTCCATCAAATCTTTGTCCAGTTCGAGATTTGGTCAAGTGGGGTCAAAAATGTGATCTTGCAAATGAAAAGGGTCAAATTTTAGCAAAAGTCTTGTGCACTTCAGAGGCCACATTTCTGGCCAAAATGTCTTTAAACGTCATCAGAATGTTTGTCTCCATCAAATCTCGGACAAGTTCGAAATTGGGTCAAGTGGGGTCAAAATTGAGGTCAAGGGATCATATCTTAGAAAACCCTCTGTTCACTTTAGTGGTCACATTTTCGGCCCCAATATCACGAAACTTGGTCAGAATGTTGGTCTCTATCAAATCTTGGTCATGTTGTAAACTGGGTCAAGTGAGGTCAAAAATGATGTTAAGGGGCCATATCTAAGATAAACCTTCTGTTCACTTTAGAGGCCACATAATTTGCCCTTATGTCCTGAAACTTTGCCAGAATGTTTGTCTGCATCATTGCAAGCTCGTTTCTGATATGCTTGAGTTTGAGATAAGTCGGTCGGCATCGGTTCTTAAAGAAGGTTTTCGTTATGAACAATGTTTTCTCATGCAGGAGATCGAATGCATCGTACGAAACCCAAGTTTGTCGAGTAATACAGCTTATAAAGGTGGAAACGACAAACCGTGAAAATATTTATCAGAAAAAGCCAAACTTCGAGTTTGGTGGTAGCGAAAAAATGAATTTCGGAACGTCATTGCGCATAGACATATTAAACTGATTCATTTACGCGATTAAAATCAAGGAAACTGAGGGGTCATAACTCGACCATTGCCTGGTTAAAACGCGGATAATAACAACTACCGATGCCGAACTTCGGTGCTGACTTGATGGGGAGGACGGATTGTACTACAATTTGTGTTATGACCAGAAACTTTTTACTCTCCAGGTCACAGTTTTTTTTAAAGGTTATCGTGGACTCATGGTGACAATGAAAGATGAGGTATCTGGGCCGTTTGTCGACTCCTTTCAAAACGAATAGCCAAAGGGTGAATCCCTGTAAAGAAGTCAATGTTATGGTCTACTCATCTCATGCCATTGTGGATTTAATTCTTGAACACCTCCTTAAAGTGAGACCAATGCCTATTCTTTCACCGACCGGGCTCATTTCAAACTCGAGCTTATCTAAAACGAGTTTACAAAGAGAGTCAAAGAAAGGTTGCGAAAACCCAAGATTTTGAGTGGGATCGAGGCAACTTGAACATCGAATGCATAGCCATGTTGGGATTTGCTCCTAGGGATAGTCGCCTTCACGCGCTTACAAGTATTCAATGAGTATGATTACGGTGTCATTCCTTTTCTCACTAACCAACTAACTAAATAACTAAATAACTAGATAAATAAATAATTAATTAATTAATAAATAAATAAATAAAAATAAGTTTTTAGGCAAGTAATCATGAGTTTCGGTCCCTAAAGGCTAGGCACTCCAAGACTTTGGAGCATTGGTACATAATTAGAGACAAATAATTTTCTTTCAACTATCTAAAATTTCAGTAAAGAACAATTTTCTAGAATATTGTGGTTATTTTCTTGAATTCATACACACTGAAAACAAGGGTCCACATCACATACTGTTCAGAATATTGCATTTTGGAGGTAATAAAAATAAACGAGAAAGGTGAAACGTAAAATAGACAACGTGCGCCATGGAATGACGAGAAAACAGCGCCCCATGGAACAAACAGAAACTTCATATAAGGCTGTGGGGGCATATGCAAGAAGAAGAAGAAGACACTTCACAACTTCAGAGCCAGGGAACATAATCGGAGCCAATCCACATAATCGGAACCAAACAATTTTCTTTGATATATATCATATTGCAGAAAAGTGCATTTGGTTAGAGTATTGTTTTTGTTTTATTAAACTCGTGTACACTGAAAACAATGGTCTGCGTTATTAATTCTGTTCAGAATTTGCATTTTGGAGGTAAAAACCACGTGTTTTCACATTCCTGAATCAAGACTGCTCCCAGAAGAAACCATTTTTAACAAAAACCAACGAGCGTTCTTACAGTTTTTGAGTACGTTTACGTTGCAAAATGTATAACTGGTCGAATAGCATTCGACTTTTTTTATGATTAATGAATGAAATATGACATAAATGAGGAAATCCCAACTCCCTACCCATTTTTCATTCAAAAAATGAAATGTTTACATCTACATAATCGGAGCCCCACGTGGAGCGGAAGTTCCACACATGATTTTGAAAGCGGAGCCGGTGGCTCCGATTATGGACATCACCCCCCGTGGTAATGGTCGAGAGGTCTAGTCGGATGACTGCAGGTGTAGGGATCATGAGTTCGAATCTGCTTTCATTCCACTGTTCTTATTATTATTTTTTTTTATTTTTATTTTTGTTTCTGTTAGGCCCATTTGACTAAACATCTCGTGTTTTAATAACAATAATTGTTTTGCACAGCGCGTTTTATTTATCGCATTCTATCTCCTGAACTTAAATATGGAAAACAAATGTTGCTGTCAAATGGTCTATAGGGCAAATTTAGTTGATAATCGAAGACCCATGTAGGATTAGCAACTGGGGTCTCGGAAGAGTTGTCGCGGTGGTATTCGTAAGAGAATTACCAGGCTTCCATATTAAAGCGTTCCAGCCCCGCAATATGACAAAAAAATTAAAAGAGGCGTTTAACCCCATACAAACAAGTAAAACAAAAAAGAAACTAACGGGGCAAAATAACAAACTGCAAATCTCTCTAAGAATCGATTAATCTTCAACATTATTAACAAAAAAAAATCTATAAAATGGATTGAAACCTAGAGGAAAAATAAGTATGCTGTCATGGTGACTCGAACCACCGGCTTTCGTCTTCTAATGCTTTACTTTTTCCACGTGTAATTACAAGTGTCTACTCATCACAATGTCATTTAATAGGTATATATTATGAAACTCGGTTAACGAAGTTAAACGAGACCTTACAGAAATACCATGTGACAGTCAGCCAAGCATGTAATGTTTAACAGAGGTTACGGTCAGTCATCTCAATAACTTCACGCTATACAGGTGTATTTTCAAAACTGAGCTCTGACGTAGGCACTGAGTCCATTGTCACAGGTAAATCAGGCATAATTCCAAAGCAAATGATAGGAATATAACCTGATCCCCACACTGCAACTATGAAAGTACATGTTTGAATGAACCGTGCGTTTTCAGACAAGCAACAGCGTGGGTTTATAAGGTAAATTTTAAAGTTTCTTGATGGGTTATTTTAACCTGTTTATCTATCTGGAACAAATGGCACGAGAATCTAACAGTAAAAAGTTTATTTCACGGCTCACCGCGCAAAATCTACATATACTAGGTAAACGTTTAAAGAATATAGTTGGTTGTGGTAAGGTTAGTTTTATTTATTTATTTTTTTGGCGTCAAACAAGGTAAATAAAGGTTTCATAATATGTAGCTGTATGTGTGAGGCTACTTTTATATCTTTTACTTTTTAGTCGTACAAGGAACCGTTTAATTAAATAAAGTTGTACCTGTTACGGTTAGTTATATAACTGTTATGTTGTGGGGTCGTACAAAGTACCGTTTAATTAAATAAAGTTGTACCTGTTACGGTTAGTTATATAACTGTTATGTTGTGGGGTCGTACAAAGTACCGTTTAATTAAATAAAGTTGTACCTGTTACGGTTAGTTATATAACTGTTATGTTGTGGGGTCGTACAAAGTACCGTTTAATTAAATAAAGTTGTACCTGTTACGGTTAGTTATATAACTGTTATGTTATAACTGTTATCTGGTCTCGGCTGTGAGAAATTATCATGACTCGGCACAGCCTCGTCATGATGAATTCTCCCTACCTCGACTAGATAACATTGATAATTTAAGACACTGACATATTATTCTGTATATAATGGATATACTTTTTTGTTTCGCGTTAATGTGCATGAATAAAGTCTGGTAGGGAAACAGTTTTACATCGTATGCAAAGTAAAATTCCCGGGCCCTACCTTTGAATTTTACTTTTTGCCTGTAACTCCTCACTTTATTAATCGTGAGAATGACGTCATGAAAGATCTGATTGCGTCATTTTACAAACTCAACAAAGCCTCAAATATATGTTGATAAAAATATATGACAAGATCTATTAAATAAAAAAGGTAATTTTATTATTGACCAATTATTCAATTTATAATTATAACTTATCTCGTTTGCAGCTGTCATCAATGACCGGCGTGAGTCCATGGATCGGATATAAACGGTGTTGTGGCTGCGGAGCCTCGTTTTCGAGATTACAACTGGCTTGCGTCAACTTCCGGTCAAAGAAATCCGACTGTTTCTTTGGGAATTCTGAGGGAACCAGTAAGTTAATTAGTATGTTCCGAAAGGGGGGGCTGTCTTAAAACTCCGTAAAATAAACATTTAATAGTTTAGTTAACAGTTAACAACATCGTGAAATTGACAAAGTGAATGATTTTGGAATGATTGAGGATTGAAATCGAATGAGTGTGTGGAGCGAGTTTAGGTGAAATTAATGGGAGGTTATCCTACATCGCTAATTATGTTCAACACTTGGGATGTCACTTTCAAAGCGACGGAAGAACCGACTTGATATCATTATCCATTTGAAATCAAATCAGATCCGGAACCATAGTCGCCTTTTAGGTCAAACTATATCATGACGTCATAAATAGAAAGTGCAAGATAGAATTGGGTTTGAGGGTGTGAAATATCTGTAAGCGTTATATTTCAATTTTAAGCGCATGCATTAGTTTTGATTTTAGGTTTAGGGGTACTTATTCAATTTCCGGCGATCTGTCAAGAATCTTTAGGTCCATATAACCAAATGTTGAAGGTGATCTCTGATTTGTCTATATTATTGAAACTCAAAATTGTTTGAATATTTTTCGCCGATTATAATCTGTCGTTGAAATACAGTCGAACAATTAAAGATTTTAAACTATTTTCTGGGTCCAATAGCTATTTTTAAACATGGGTATATTTGTTTGAGGGGCTGCTAAAAACAGCTTCGCGGTAAGGGTCATCTCAAAAATGGCCCTAAAAGTGGTAAAGAAAAGGGATCATGCAATACTAATTTTTAAGTTGGAATGCGGAGCAATTCCAACTTAGATTTAACAAAACCGCAAAATGGACTCAAGATAATTTCATTTCGGGTATTTTGATAACACATATCACGTGAACAGGATGTGAATACACTTCGGCCTATTTTGTTTATCTCAACTTGACATAGGCATACAGTTTATTACACCAAAAAGAATTAATGTTTTACAATTACACAACTATCACTTCATGTATATTATTTAGACGCTAATTTGTGTTTTTAACGATATTTATTAAAAGTTGCGTACGAATTTACTAGTATCACATGTTTGCATTACTATATTTGGAAATCATGTGATAAGTCAACTCCAATAATGTCAGCTATTGCCAATAGCACTAGCCAATCACGTGATCTGCTTATTTGGTAATGTCGCGATCTGTTTTCTCTGAATTCAGGCCATAGCAAAAGCAAATCACGTGATCTGCTTATTTGGTAATATCGCAACCTCTTTTCGTAGAATTATGTTATAGCTTCTTTTAGAGGTTTAATTTCTCTTTCTAAACGACCTTATTACACACTTCAACAAAATGGTTCAAATGTTTTGTAACTTATATTATAAACCATCATTAGAAACGCGCAACATCTACAGATTATTTATCTGTATTAAAACCTGATTCAGTAAATATTCTCTTTTATTACTTCTCTATGCACCATAAAATCTTTTCCCCATGTACTCTCCTATGACACGAGTTGAACTCACGCATGTGTAAACAAAAGCCGTTTTCTGATTGGCCATACCACACGACCTGATGACCTACTGCGATTTTATCTGCCCTTTTATGAATGAAATCTCTACTCAAGAGTTACGAAAGGTCAAGTTTACAAACGAATGGCATGTTCCTATACATATGAAGTAAAATTTACCCCAATACCAGTCGACTTATGTTCTCAACTCTCCCGGCAATTTACCCCTCTTGTTTATATCTCAAACTTTGTTGTTGCATTCGTGTGTAATATTAATATTTTGTTTCGGTTACCTTTTTTTTGTATCATATTCCCTAAATCCCATTCCTTAATTTTTCGTTTCGATCAAGAACGGAAAAAACGGGGGTTATAGCCATCTCGGCACGATTCACTGTAATTATATATGCATGTCGTTGTTATTTTGTACTCAAACAAATGAAAAGTAAATAATTATCCCAACACAAAAGATCTATTCGATTTCAATTTATAATATCAAATGGAGACCGAAACGTCTCAACTATAGCATACTTAACCTACAGCTGCGATGTTTTAAGTCCCAACCGGCATTTTTTCTTGTCCACTAGTTTACCACTGATAACAAAATATAATTCTTCAAATTACTTGACATAGTAACTTCAACTGTATAGTAGCGTTTCTATCCCTCGGATGAGTCTAATATTTCCCCCAATCCAATCATTCATCTATTTGTTTTACCGGAAGCACTAAAATTATTATAAATAACGATATTAATGTAATAATTTAACTTGATTGTGGACGCAGCAAGGATCGATGAAGGTAGGCAAACATTTATCTTCTCTTTCTGCTTTTGTCCATTTTCTTTAAAATTGATTAGACATTAATTCACTTCTGCAAATATACGCACGTGCGCAATCCTTTAAATATCATTGAAGATAATCACAAGTTAACTAGAGCCTTTTTTAGCTCACCTGAGCACGAAGTGCTCAAGGTGAGCTATTGGGATCGTAGAATGTCCGTCGTCCGTCGTGCGTCGTGCGTCGTCCGTCGTGCGTCGTCCACAATTTCTTTAAACATCTTCTCCTCCTAAACCAGTGGGCCAATCTTGTTGAAACTTGGCAGGGATGTTCCTTGGGTCAAGCTCTACCAAAGTTGTTCAAATAAATGAAATCCACCCTTAACTTTCCCTTTACTCTTAACAAAAAGGGTGAAAATATGAAAATCTTTAAAAATCTTCTTCTCTGAAATCAGAAGGCAGACAGCTTTCATATTTGGTATTTAGCATCATCTAGTGGACCTCTACCAAGTTTGTTCATATCAAGACCCTTGGGTCATATTTGGGCTTTACCCGGGCACAACCCTTTTTACATAGAATCAAAGAGTGAAAATCTTTAAAAATCTTCTTATCTGAAACCAGATGGCAGACAGCTTTAATATTTTGTGTGTAGCATCACCTAGTGGGCCTCTACCAAGTTTGTTTATATCAAGACCCTTGGGTCATATTTGGGCATTGCACGGGTGCATCCCTTTATCTCTTAAGAGCACGAAGGGTAAAAAATGAAAATCTTCAAAAATCTTCTTCTATGAAACCAGAAGGCAGACAGCTTTCATATTTGGTATGTAACATCATCTAGTGGACCTCTACCAAGTTTGTTCATATCAAGACCCTGGGATCATATTTGGGCTTTACCCGGGCGCAACCCTTTTTACATAGGATGAAAGAGGGAAAATCTTTTAAAATCTTCTTTAATAGAAACCAGAGGGCACACTGCTTTCATTTTTGGTATGTAGCATCATCTAGTGGGCCCCTACCAAGTTTGTTCCTATCAAGACCCTTGAGTCATATTTGGGCTCCATGGGGGCGCATCTGTTTCAGCTCATCTGAGCATGATTGGTGAAAATAGGAAAACCGTCAAAAATCTTCTTCTCTGAAACCAGAAGGCAGACTGCCTTCAAATTTAGTATGTATCATTATCCTATGGACCTCTTCCAAGTTTGTTCATATCAAGACCCTGGGGTCACATTTGGGGTCCACCTGGGTGCATCCCTTTTTACATAGAATCAAACAGCAAAAAGGCATATCTGTCTTGCTCTTCGCTGAAAACGTTCCATGATATTGATCTTAGGCAGATGTCAAAAAGAAGATAATTGCCTATCTAATTAATGTGTTGTCCCAGGGGTCAAAGAGACTCAGGTGAGCGATCTAGGACCATCTTGGTCCTCTTGTTTCAAATATCTGAACTAATCTACCAACCCAACGTGTTTTGCAGTTTCTTCTACTCCCAACGGAATACATACAATACTAATGAACAATTATGCTCTTTTCTCCTCGATTCGTGCATGGTAATCATATCATCCACGTGTGCATTGATTTAAAGTGAGCACCGATATATACTAATTGACAAAAGTCTTGTTCGGTTTCGCGAATATGCAAATTAGGCAAATCATTTTTATGGGACATAGAACATGAATGAATGAAGCGTTATTTAAAGTAGACAGTTAAACATTTCAATCTACGTTGGTTTTGTAAAACTTTGATCTACGGTCTTAGAATAAAACGACGATATAACAAACGCGTTTGATTGTCAAATTACGACTCGGCCTATTCCAAGCGAGGGCAAAATTCAATAAATAGAAATCATGCATGCTTGTACTCAATATCTTGATGATATCGCGCTTAGATTTTCCCCCAAAAAAGTGTAAGGGGTTAACATAACGTCGTTTCAATTGTTCTGACTGACGTCGTTAAATACGCGGCCTTTAAACACTAAAATTCAGATAAAAGATATCACTGTTCATAAACAACTACAACTACAACTATTTTATTCATAATATAGGCCTCCGGCCCAAAATACATACAGCATAACAAATTACAAATATTGGTCCCTTTATACAGTTATGACGTCATTATAAAGTACATGGTATGTGTATATACATAATTTTCTGATGGTGTTATACTCTGTAGAGCTAATAAGATTATAGAAATCATGTAAAGTTGTTCCATTTCTATACCAATTGAAGAGATATGTTTTCCGAACATCTTCTAATCCTTTACAGTGAAAAAAGGCGTGGTATTCACAATCAATTAACATTTCTCCATAAAAATTTAAACAATAAATACAAAAACGTTGATCTACTGGGATTTTGTCATGTCTACCTGTTTCAATCCTCAATTTATGGTTAGAGCACCTGAATTTAGAAAAACTTTTCTTAAATTTAAAAGGTATGTCAAATGTTAAATATCTCTCAACATTGAGAAGTGATTTAAAGTGTTTATAATGATGGCATCTACTTGATGAATCGATTTCGTGATGCCAGTTTTGAGTGTAACAATCAATAAGTCGTTGCTTAAATGTCTTAATAAAATATAAATTATTTCCCACTTCTTGATTTATCCACACGATTCCAAACCCATTTGAAAATAGAATTTCTTTGACCTTAGTTGCCCAGTTTTCCCTTCCGGAATCATCGTGACGTTTAAGCATTAAATAACATTGCTTAGGGTATCTGTAATTTTGCATATTTAAAAGCTTACACCAGTATCTAATGAGATTAGTCATGTACGTTATACATAGTGGTAACCGTCCACATTCTCCAAGTGCAATTACATTATTTGTTGATCTGGTAAGACCTAAGTATTTTTTACAAAAGTCGTTGTGTACTTTTTCTAAAGCTTCTACATAACAATAACCCCAAATTTGTGACGAATAGCATAATATCGGTTGTACAATCGAGTCAAATAATTTAAAATATTCTTTAATTGGGAAGTATCCAAACAAATTTTCAAATTGTCGTATTGATAAAATAGATTTTCTGGCTTGAATACAGAGTTTTTCATGGGTTGAAGACCATGACAGATTTGAAGTGAAATGTACACCCATGTATTTATAAACAGGTACTACTTTTATATGTTGGTTACGGTAAACCCAATGTTCATAGCTTCTCAAAGGACCTCCATTTCTGAAAACGATAATTTCAGTTTTTTCTAAATTGACCTCCATTCCTGTATTTTGACAGAAAATATCTATAACATTTAACTGTTGTTGTAATTTAAGGGTAGTTTCTGCACAGTTAGCAATGTCGTCAGCAAACATTAAACATAAAATATCGGGGATATCATTTGAAATAAAAATACCAGATCCACAAGACTGTCGCAACAAGGTAGACAACTCGTTAATGAAAATTATAAAAATTGTTGAACTCGTTGTATCCCCTTGTTTTGTACCTACGTTACAGGGGAATAAGTCCGTAATAAAACTTGCAGGACTATTTCTTTCTGTATTTGGCGATAGTTTAACGCAAGAATACATATTGGTGTACAACCCTTTCAATACACGTAAAAGATTTCCTTTGACTCCCCCTTTTTCCAGAACTTCGAATAAGATTTTATGATTAATTGAATCGAATGCTTTTTTGAAGTCGACGTATAAACAATAAAATCTCCCGCGACTTTTGGATAAATATTTTTGTGCTATAGCATTTAAGCAAAATATATTGTCTATAGCAGAGTAACCTTGTCGAAATCCTGCTTGGGATTCGTCGATCTTATTATTTCGTTCCGCCCAATTATATAGACGAGTGTTTATAACTATTGAAAATATCTTATACAAGGAGTTACTAACCGAAATTCCACGGTAGTTATTTGGTATATTTCTCGATCCGCTTTTATAAATTGGCGTTATTACACTTTTACACGTACTTTCTGGTATAATTCCATTAGTAAATACTTTATTAAAAATATTATGTAATATCGGTAAGCATATTTCCATCGAATATTTATAAAATTCGGCCGGTATACCATCGAGTCCTGGGCTTTTACCGTTTGAAAGTTTGCACACTGCACTTCGAATCTCTTGCATTGAAATCGGCGAGTCTAATTCTAAGTCGTATTCTAAATGTAATTCGGGCATGACGGTATCTAAAACTTCGGCATAATCGTCAAAAAGAAGTTGTTTGAAATATTCATACCACTGCTGATCTGAAATGAGGTTCTTATTTAAGGTACTAGTCTTTGATTTTTTTAATATAGACCAGAATAAGTTCGGATTACGTCGTGCGTTTACAAGTTTATCTCTTTGCTCCCGTTGATAAATCAATTGCTTTTCACGACAGCAACTTTTGAATAAATTACGTTTTGATTTATAATCATGCAGATCTAAATTTGAGTTCGAATGTCTAAATTTTCGTAGAGCGAAATACTTTTCCTTCTTAAGGACTGTACACTGGTGTGTCCACCATTTCGGTTGAGAAATAATCTTGGTTGAATTCACTAGCATGTGGTGGCCAGCATCGTAAAAAATATTGTTTAACCTAGAAATAGCGATATTTACGTCTGTTATAACATCTAGTTGTAATTGGTCATTCTGGACGTCCATTAAGTGCCATAAACTCGATAAAAAATGCTCTTTATTGTCTTCTTGCCACTTATATTTGATAATTTCTCGCTTAGATATAGTATTTTCTGATGAAAATGGTATATACTGGTGTTGATTGTTAGAAATTAATTGAAAATTAAATTGACATGTTATTGGAAAATGATCTGAATTGTCTTTATCTAAGACTTGAAAATTGCCTATAAAGGGAAATAACTCTGAGCTGGCTATCATGTAGTCAACAACACTAACTCCGTTATTAGCATGACAAGTAAATTCTCCCATTATATCATTAGTAAATCTACCATTCAAAAAATGAACATCATATAAACAACATAGATTTACTAAAGATTTGCCGAACTTATTGAATACAGTATCATCTTTATTGTTGCGAGGAATATTGAATAAACTTGTTTCATAGTCTACATTGCCAAAATTAAACTCAAAATTATCTTCAGGCAAAAAATCAAGAAAATTCTTTGTCCTAGCATTCGCATCGCCTGCTAGGAATAAATATGCTGCAGGATATGTTATTCGAATATTTTCAATATCATTTTGCATTTTCAAAATTCCGTCCTTTTCCACAGTGTTTTCGTAAATAGACGAACCTTCGGGTGACACGTAAAAGAAATACATAATAATATCACTGATTTGAAACAGTTGGGAAAATTTACAATACAGTACTACACAATCCGTCATTTCATTACATATCCTGTTGATCAAGTGAACGAAGGGTAAATCGCTTTTTACAAAAATACTTATTCCTCCACTGTTTCTCAAATGATTTGTGTTATATGGCCGTACATAATCATAATGTTTAAAGTTATAAAGAAAATTATCAAATTCGCCGTAAGATTTTGCCCAAGTTTCACAAAGCAAATAATTTGAAATTCGTTTAGAAAGTTGATAACATTATCATTTAAAGTGAGTTTCGAAAGTCCACAAATGTTCCATGATAACAACCGTATATTTTCGGAAAGATCAGCACGTGGGCCTCGACCTAATTCCTAATCGACAATTTCCGTAGCGCCTCGGTCATAATCGGCTGGGTCGTCGTTTTCGGTGTCGTAGTCTGGTTGGTTGGTGTTTCCCGCGTTCGACGTTGATTGGTTGATTTCACCATCATATTCACGTGCTTCGTTTCGGGTCATTGATTGAAAATACTCAACTCTATCTGATTGTTTACTATCACGTCTTTCTCCAATGCACACAATACACTGTCTGGCTTCGTTGTATTTGTAAACAAACTGGTTTATGATTAATTTATCGTGACGAACACTTGAATAATTTCCTAGATCTCTTTCTTTAATCATTCTTTCTCCTAATATTTTTCGATGTCTTCTGACTTTGTCCGTGTAATCGTACTGAACTCGTATATTACCTTGCTTTAGGGTTTCTTTGGCTAACTGCATAACAGAATCACAATCCATTTGTCTGAGAAATTTAACAAACACGATCGGTCGTTCCGAACTCGTAGAACGAAATCTGCGGACATCAGATATTTCAATCGTAGACCAGTTTTCACATTTTAGGTCGTTTTTCAAGAATTGTCTGATTTTAGATTCAGTTTCCTCCTTATCCTCATTTATTCTACCGGGAATGCCGTGTATCCTCAGATTTGCCCTTCTCATATCTCCATCTAATTGATCGAATTTATGTTTGATACTAGATAGTTCTTTTTTAAGTTCCTCGTTGTCTTTTCGCAAATTTTCATTTTCCTCCCTTAGTTCTCGAATACTGTTTGATACACAATCAAGCTTATTATTTATCAACCTAATGTCCGTTAATACTTGTTGATTATTCGTGTTTATATCATTACTCATCTTCTTTACTAAGTCATATAAACATTCTGCGTTATCTGTTGTCGGGTTCGTTTTAACATTGCCGGTTTTTGGTGTGGGTGGGGTTGGTTGTGTTGTAAAAGAGGAAATTGTCCGCTGTCTTGTGACGACGCCTTCATAATTTCGAATTTGATTTTGGCTGCTTGGCATGCGGTGATTGAACGGACTAGCATTTACCGAGAGCTCACTTCGGCATGTGTTCTGATACCTCTGAGTTGATAGGCGAGTGTCATTACGCTGTGATTTAGGGGGGCCTGGGTTCGATTCGATATCCCCACATGTACACAAAAGTATAAAGAACAATAAACATAGCCTTAGTACGAGTCTACACTGTCCATTTGGTATCTTTAAACCGAAGAGCCTACTCACTGACTTCATAGGCTGGCAGAACGTCCCTATCCGTACTCTCCATGTCATCGTATCTACGCCCATTTCTTGTTTTTTTTTGTTAATTTTTCTCAAGGGTAAATAAAACACGCCATACTGGTTCAAGGGACATAACTCATCTTTTAATATAACAATGTCGTTAATCAAAATATGGCAGAAGACGTCTTTATTTCATAATCAAACGACAAACCTGCGAAAAATTATGACGCACCTAAATGAAAATAGTGTCTCTCAAAGCCAACCAATTTTCTACCAATTTTTTAGTGTTGTCCTATTAGCTTATAAATAAAGAATGGCTCTCGTACAAAATACTATGCTATGTCGTTTGCTGCGTGAAAAAAAGTTAGAAATATCCCCAACGTCGTTGGGACTAAATCAACGTCATTTGTGATCCAATGCCAGTGAAAACAGTCCCTCTGCTTTGAAAATATGGTCGATACAACTAAGCAATAATTTTGAGACATTTACTTTCAAATCAAAGCTTCATTGGATAAGACAAAACCGGACAGAACTTTTGTCCTTATAAACTATACTTTCTTGGGATACTTGAGCAATCCTTTATCAGACTACAATAAATATGGTTATTAGTTGAAATATATGTCTTTTACAGGCTATATATCTATATGTTATATGGTAGAAACTTAATCATTTTATCGAAAATATAAAAGATGGATATCGACCATATTTTGCTTGAGTTATCCTTCGGTGACCCTTTATCAGATTTCAAAAAACTTAATATGTGATTAGATGAAAAAACATGTCTTTTATAGGCGGAGGTCATTTCTATGTATGTTATATAGTGGAACTTGCAAAATCATTTTCTCAGAACCTAAAACTTGGATATCAACAAAAGCTAAGACCTGTGAAGCTAATCACTTGCTAAAGCCGCTTGACTTATTGAATTTTAAGAAGAAAAGTTGTTTGTAGAGCAAAGGAAATAATTTCAAGTTCAAAATGGCTTGACTCTTACTACAGTGAAAACTTTGAACATAAAGAACCCAAGCTAAACTAGGGATATTTAATAATAAGGTAAAAGTGTGGACAAGAAGAAAGTCCTTCTTTATAACAAACATTCAGCGATTCATCGGTTTCAGCGTATATCGTTGTTGAAATACATTCATTCATATACGCCCGTAAAAAAGACGCACGCGACGTATTATGTGATCACCTATTATGTGGAGGGCAGGAGGCGTCAGCTTTGTTAGTGGCTTGAATTCACCGTCTCTTGAACGCATTCCAACTTATCAGTACTTTCAGTACTTTGATCATTTCATGTCATGCGTAAATGAACGGGCCTAAATTTAAGACCAGTTTGATCACTTTCGCATACTCGTGGACTGAGCTATGGCCGGAAATGTTGTTATGGTCCTCTATGGAAAATGAATTACATTGTAGTTCCCCTATTCGGAACATCACTCGGCCATTTCCGTAAACTGCAACATACCTCGGATGTATGTAAGGCGGATGGGTATGTAACAAAATCGTCCATTTTGCTAGGCGGAAACAGTGTAAGAAAATTGGCACTTTAGATTTATATCTTTTACAGTAAATAACGGCTGAAAAGTCTTAATTTTTGAGAATGGCGAATCATTCTCAAAAAATAAGAATTTTCAGCCGTTATATAAGAATCTTATGATATGTAAGTAAAGATACGATGGTTTCACTTCATTGGCTTAAACGAGTAGCGTTGGCGACGTCGAATGTTTTCACTCAAAGTTTCGAGGGCTAACGCCATTTTGTCTAGCGTCATCGAGTTTTTCCAAGGGTTTCCCGTAATTTTTGAAAATAGTTCGTCTGTGTACATCCGAGGTTGATCGTGAGATTAGCCGAGTAGTGTTCCGAATGGTAGTTCCCCTAGACCTTCTACAACACTAAAATGTCGGACAACTAGGTTAGGTCGGTAAAACGGACTGCTTTAGCGCAATGGGAGGTCAGAACAGATTTTGTCACAAAACAATATTATACGGCAATGGAAAATGACACAGGTGCATTAACTCTTTTGGATAAATAGAGGATATTGAATGAGTGGTCATTGAATACCGAATTTATTAAACGAGTCATCTATAAACAGATAAAAACGAGGCTCCGATTTTAGATGACGAGTTAAATAAATTCGGTATTTTATGAGCACAAATTTGATATTCTATTTATAATATGACCCGAAATTTTGCGAAAACTCGTCAAAATTCTTGAAATTTAACAATTCAATTTTCCGCGAAACTTATAATGCCGTTTAAAACTGACGTCACAATATAAAGATTATGACGTCATTTTCACGGTTACAAAATAGCGTTGCTATTCGCTCTGGACTCATTTGCATAGTTATTCAACTAGTGTAATAACACCCGTGTAATATTAAAAATATTCAACGAGGTTATTTCATTCCCGCGACGTAGGTCATATCATAAATTCTAATTATACATTTTACATTTGTGCATAAATGCACTTCACAAAAACAAATATGATTACTGTGCTGTTTGATCAAGAATAACGATATTTTTTTTAATGCTTTTCGGTGGTTTATCGAGAAATAACGGTAGATTATCACTTAATAATCTCACCGCAAAACCAGTGAAATTATCAAAAACTTATACCCTGCTTTTAAGCATTTCATCCTATCTGACGTCATCTAAGCGGGGCGAAATAAGTGACGTCACAATGAACGTTGCATAGTAATCACGCGCATAATGACGCGCTTTGCGAAATATGTCTTAGAAATGTCACATTTTGTCTCATTTTTGCATTAAAGAAATAAAATAATCGTTTGTTTTTCGTGTAAGATCGATTAATATTTCATTTCGTGAACAACAAAAGCTATATTTTCACTCGTGGCTCTGCCACTCGTGGAAATAAAGCTTTTATTCTTCACTCAATGAAATATAAATCGATCTTACACTGAAACAAAGGATTATCCTATATTTCATAAGAATTTTTTATTACACGCATGCAGTTATGATTTCGAGCCGCCGTTCGAAGCGAGTTGATGAATACCATCAATCAACCCTCTCAACTGAGTCCGGTGCACCGATTTTGTTTTGATACGGGAAAATACTTGGCAGAAATATTTTGTATCATAAGAACCCCAGAGAATGCCAGAATTATCGCATTTTGCATACCAATCGTAAAACTTTATTTTACTTTATCTTGCAACGATACAAATATCCATGTGATAACATCCCGTATTTAACGCCAACGTGACGTCATGACGACACAATTCCAGTTTTTTACGGCTTTCAGACATTTCTATTTCTAAGAACAAAAGGTTGTTTAGCGTAAGAAGAAAAAAGATTTCAAATTTGTGTAAGACTAGTAAAATGAAATGAAAATTTAAGGGAGATAATGCAATTTTGCTCATTTCGTCTAAGTTACAAAAATTCATTATCTCCTTGTAAAATTCGAAGTACAGTCCAACTTGCTTTACTTCATGTAAAAACCAGACTCTTAAAAAGCCCCTCAAGCAAAATTATCGTCGAGAAATTCAATAGCTTTTTATGAAAGATGAATCTTGTTAAACGATTGTGAAGTATTTTGAAAATTTTGGAAAGGTAAGATTGAGTGCATTGGACGGAAATTAAAGGAGCGCTGATCGAGCGATTTAAAATGTTTTTGATGGTGGTAATTGTCAATTTTACGAGGTTTTTAATCGTTTAATTTCTGCATTCCACATCCAGATCCCTGTACTGGAAAAATGATGGGCGAAAAGATTCCCAGGGAAGATCCCAACCAAGTCGATGGCGAGCTTTGTAGTGGATTTATAGAGTGTGTACCGGTGAGTCTTTTAGTCCTCAGTTTCGAATTTACGTACCGGTGAGTCTGTTAATCCTCAGTTTCGAATTTACGTACCGGTGAGTCTTTTAATCCTCAGTTTCGAATTTACGTACCGGTGAGTCTTTTAATCCCCAGTTTCGAATTTACGTACCGGTGAGTCTTTTAATCCTCCGTTTCGAATTTACGTACCGATGAGTCTTTTTATCCTCAGTTTCGAATTTAAAGGGAGGTATAGGAAACACTGTGTTAATGCCTTTGAATATCAATGTTGTCTTGGAAAGGTTTGGTGAATTTAACATGATGAGAAGCTACTTACGACTGTCAGAATAGTGATGTATTCACTGTACAGTTAATTACTTCGTGAAATTGACATTTACCTCAATCAAAATCATTCTAAATTGCTCACTCAGAGCTCCATTCATTCATTCCAAACACTCACTCTAACCGTTCAAAAACCCTCAAACCCATTGAAAAATGAAAAATTAAATACGTCATTGAAAAGATTTTGATGGAGGAAAAACGCGATTTCACTGACATAATTCAAATTGCTAGCGCAAGATAGGTTCTTGAAGAAATATGAAGCTATGTATAGAATTTGTATGCATTTTTCATTAAAGGAATGTAATCAATATCGCTAATGTTGTTCATCCTGAACAAAATTTGCGATATAGGATTACCTCCCATTAAATTCACTCAAAACTCGCTCCTCACACTCATTCAATTTCATTCCAAAATCATTCACCTTGTCAATTTCACGATGTTGTTAACTGTAGTCATTCCTACGCTTGAATTTACCTTATGTCCCTTCCGGCCGTGAATATGCAGTATATCTCTTGATTGAGGAAACCCTCGAATTTGTTTGGATTGCAACTTGTAAGATAGTGGATTTATCTTCATTTTTTCATAACCGCAGAAAAAAGGTAGATTATCCGAACAGAGCATATGCTTTGTACGGGTCAGTCGTTACAAACATATCGGTTTAGTCGAAAAGAGTTGAAAACGGTTTTGTTCAAAAAGAAAAAAACAATATATATCTTTTTGTAAACTCTAGTATTGAACGAACTGCATCTTTTCCTTACGTTGCCGGCAACATACCCGTTAATTGAAGTAGATTGATTATTGCTAAAGCGCTTGAGTTTATTGTTAAAATATATTCAAAGAGCGGTGAGACAATTTTAGGGCAGTAAGTCGTTCTTACGCTAAGATAAGATCGGCCTGTCAGTGAAGTTGCCTCTTGCCTACCCATGTGTTACAGTTAACAACATCGTGAATTTGACAGGGTGAATGATTTTGGAATGATTTAAGAATGGAATTGAATGAGTGTGTGGATCGAGCTTTGAGTGAATGTTATGGGAGGTAATCCAATATCGCAAACTGAACAAAATTAGCGATATTGATTTATCTTCCTTAAACAAAAAAAATGCATAAAAATTCTATACATAGCTTCCTTTCTCTTCAAGAACTTATGCGACGCTTACAATTTGAATTATGTCAGTGAAATCGCGGTTTCCCCTATCAAAATTTATTTTGAATGATGTTGTTGATTTTTTTTTCAATGGGTTTGAGCGTTTTTGAACGGTTTGAGTGAGTGTTTGGAATGAATGAATGAATGAATGGAGCGCTGAATGAATGATTAAGAATGATTTTGATCGGAATGAGTGCCAATTTCACGTTGTAACTAACTGTAGTATAAAGTACAGAAAACGGTGACCTTATACGATGTAACACCTTTTTGTTATAAAACTTTGTCAGAATGTTTGTTAGGTCATAAGGACGAACTCTATTGAAAATGGGAAGGATCCGTGCCATATCACAGGAAAAGGGGCCTTAATCACAATTTTATCAACAATTTCTTTAAACGACATCGCCTCCTAAACTTATGAGTGAAAATCAAACAAACTTGGCAGAAATATTCCTTTGGAGGTCCCATGTCAAAATTGCTAAAATGGAAAGGACCCGTGCCATATCACAGAAAAAGGGGCCTTAATGACAAATTTCTTGTTACACTCTAGTGGCTACAAATATGGTCCAATCTTCATGAAACTTTGTCAGAATGTTTGCAAGGTCACAAGGATGAATCCTATGGAAAATGGGGAGGAGTTGTGTCTTATCAAATGAAAAGGGACCTTAATGACAAATTTCTTGTTTACACTCTAGTGGCCACAAATATGGCCCAATCTTCATGAAATTTGGTCAGAATGTTTGTTAGGTCATGAGGATGAACTATGGGAAGGATCCGTGCCATATCACGGGAAAAAAGGCCTTTATGACATTTTTCTTGTAAGAGCTCCAGACGCCATAATTATGGTCCAAACTTCATGAAACTTGGTCAAAATGTATGTCAGGTCACAAGAACGAACTCTGTTGAAAATGGGAAGATTCGTGCCATATCACAGGAAAAGAAGTCTTAATGATAATTTACTCGAAATATCAGGTGAGCGATTAAGGGCCCTCAGGGTCTTCTTGTTAATTAAAGGGAGGTAATCAATATCGCTAATTACCTCCCATTATGAAGGAATCTGCCAAATTTTATCATTTAATCGTAATACAACTAAACCACTTTCACAGACAATATTATCTTCAGGAGTTACACTGTATCATTGATGACGTAACATGGGTACCATGTAACGTAGCCGCCACCATAGCGCAGTTGGTTAGGCATAAGACTTCCAATCTGGAAGTCGTGGGTTCGATCCCCGGTGGCGGCAAATATCCTTTCCGACGTTTGTCTTTCACCAATGGGTAGATAATCGTAAACCTATGTGAAATAGCAGTCGGAGGCTAGGAAAGGATGTAATGGTAGTACTGGCGTGAGAAATACCAGGAATCCATTGTTAGGTGCTCCGGCCGCCGCGATATAACTGAAATAATGTTGAAAGCGGCGTAAAACCCCATTCAATCAATCAACCATGTAACGTCGTCAATGATACAGTTTATATATATTTATGTGACCCGTCACGCGAAAAGGGACCATCCGGGAACTTCGTAAAAGAAACATGTGAAAAAGAGATTGGTTCTAGAACAGGCCAACCAAAGATTGCATTTGAAAAATTCTTTCACTGGAAGGTAGATTGAAGATTCTAGATTCAGAAAATCAGCTCAGTGCGAAAAGTTTCGACCCTAGTCAGCCTGCGCAATTCGCGCGGTCTGACTGAGGTCGACCCTTTTCGCACTACCCAGATGGACCTTTTTCGCGTGACGGGTCACATATGTATATCAAATTCTTAAATTCTAGACATTTTCGTAGGAAAATTTATCATCAACTTTGGTCTTTAGCCAAGTGCTGATTGCGACATCAGTTATGGCGAGCTACAATTTCTGCTGACAACTCTTATTTCCATTTTAGATTCTGAATGGTACTGGAACGATACTCGTGCCAGAACAAAAATGTTGTCCGGATGACCAATGCTTCAGTGAAAGCAATGATATGTGCACCCATGCTAACTGTGACGACTCTACTAATGCTTTGTGTAATATGAAGCTAAAAACAGACGACTGTGATTGCGAGCTGCCAATCGCTGAAGAAAAAGGTAAAAGAATTACTAGAGGACCATAGTATAGTTAACAACAGTGTGAAATTGACAAGATGAATGATTATGGAGTGATTTTTGAATGAAATTGAATGAGTTTGTGGGGCAAGTTTTGAGTGAATTTAATGGGTGGTAATCCAATATTGCAAATTTTGTTCAGGATGAACAAAATTAGCGATATTAGTAACCTCCCTTAAAAAAAAATTTACAAATGTGTTCTAAAATATGTGTCCTTTTTCTTCAAGATCTAATCACACGCGTACAATTTCAATTAATTCATTGAAATCCTGATTATTTTTCCCAGCTATTTTTATTACAAACGAAGTTGTTGTTTTATGTTTTTGCAGTGAGTTTGGAGCGATTTTTTTAATAGTTTGAGTGAATGAATGAATGAATGAATAAATGAATGAATGAATGAATGAATGAATGGAGCGCTGAGTGCGTGATTTAGAATGTTTTTTATTGAGGTGAATGTCACTTTCTCGAGGTAACGAACTGTATGTTAAAAAGGTCTTCAAATATAGCAGATCTCTTCTTTCATAAGGGTTTAAAAGATTTGTTTTTGGAATGAAGAGTTCTGAAAGATGACATTCAGAGAAAGAGAAACGTCTCCGTAACGTTGGATCTGTAGCTATTACATATAACATCGGTGAAGTATCAAAGTATCGAAGTATCAAACACGCATTACACTCTAAAGTTCATCATTTTCGATAAGAATGGTATGAAAGTAGTATTCTGCGTAATTACTGAACTGGCAGGGCGGGTCTTAGCCGTGACATAATTTAGCGTAGGGTTGGGTTTATTGAAAAGTTAGATAATTATAATCGTGAATGCGTGCAAATAACTAAATTCTAAAACCCAAAGAATTCACGTGCTTAGGGAAAATGAACACATCGTTAGGTTACCAAAGCCTCGTAATTTCAGCTTGGACAAGCTGAAGTTACGAGACTTTGGTAACAAACTTGCGCTTTACGGTCTCAAGTTAATTATGACGACTATGTCTAGAGGTAAATAATAATGAATAAAGGCTGATTTACCTTAACGTTAAGTGCATCAGCCCGTTACTTAGGCTCCGCCCTGCCAGGGGAAAAATCGTGGATTATACTTATACGATACATACATTTCGTAGATTGTTGAGTTGAGTACTTGAAAATTGCTCACCATCAGGGGATATTGACAATACCGTAGCGTTGTATTGAGGTTGTTACTGTGTGCCGGAAACCAAATGACTAAATGTGTAGAGTGGTTTACAGGGTACAAACTTGTAGAAAATGCATCCAAAATTACATACTATACAGAAAGAATGTCACAATTAAGTAACAATGTTGTTTTCTTTCCAAAATCTTTAAAAAACATAATTTATGATACCTAACTCAACTTAATATTTCAATCACCCTCGTATATCAAAAGTATTTCGAAAATTAAACAACTTTCTTTAATGCTTTTTTGGTGGTTTATCGAGAAATAACGGTAGATTATCACTTGATAATCTCACCGCAAAAGCAGTGAAATTATCAAAAACTTATACCCTGCTTTTGTGCACTTCGTCCTATCTGATGTCATCTATGCGGGGCGAAATAATGAACAATGAACGTTGCAAAGCAATCACGTGCAAAATGACGCGCTATTCGAAAATATGTCCTAGAAAATTCACATTTTGTCTCATTTTTGCATTTAAGAAAATAGAATAATCGTTTGTTTTTCGAGTAAGATAGAATAATATTTCATTTCGTGAACAGCAAAAGCTATATTTTCACTCGTGGCTCTGCTATTCGTGAAAATATAGCTTTTGTTGTTCACTCAATGATGTATAAATCGATCTAACACTGAAACAAACGATTATCCTATATATATATGTCATAAAAAATTATCAACTTTTATGTATTATGGAAGAAGTATCCTTATAGAATCAGAAATTTAAAAAGCGAAAGAGGTCGATCACTGTAAGTCAGATGAAATTAAAAAAAAAAAAACAAAAAAAAAACATACCCTGCTTCCGTGAATTTCACTAGCTCCTTCGTGACCATCAAAACTATTTTTAAACTCGTGGTTCTGCCATTTGTAAAAATATATATGAGCCTGTGCTTGACATTTCCAACAATTTGAAATATAAGTGAGGTACAAACATTTGATAGCGTAGACAGCCAAATACTGAAAATATAAAGTTACCTGATGGTCTACAGATACTTTAAGGCCTGATATTTCTACTAAACGCATAGTAGAGACTCTGGTCAGACTGTGTGGATGCACAAGCTAGTCGGAGTCGTTGCTATGTAAATATATGAAATTGTTGGAAATCTCACGCACAGGCTCAAATATCTTTTGATGTTAACCCAATGAAAGATAAATCAAACGTTAACTGAAACAAATGATTACAGTTAACAACATCGTAAAATTGATAAGGTGAATGATTATTGAATGATTTAGGAATGAAATTGAATGAGTGTGTGGTACGACTTTTGAGTAAATTTAATGGGAGCTAATCCAGTATTGCAAATTTTGTTCAGGATAAACAAAACTAGCAATATGGATTACCTCCCTTTAATAAAATATGAATACAAGTTCTACAGATAGCTCCCTATTTCTTGAAAACCTATCAGCCGCTTACAATTTTAATTAAATAAGTGAAATCCCGATTTTCCCAGCTATTTTTATTCTTAACGAAGTTGTTGTTATATGTTTTCCGTGAGTTTAGAGCGTTTTTTATCGATTTGAGTGAGTGTTTTGAATGAATGAATGAATGGAGCGGTGAGTGAATGATAAAGAATGCTTTTGATCGGAATGAGTGTAAATTTCACGATGTTTTTAACTGTAATCTTTGTGATTTTCAGAATGCCCCTTCATGGTTGACCCCGATGATCCTACTGTGTTTATGGGTATAGAACAAATGGACAATTATACCTGTCCACTTGGAACCTGTTTTGACGAGGAAATATGCGCGTGTGTTCAAACAAACAATACAAGATTTAGTAAGTATTATTTGATTTGATTTTGAATTGGGGTTTAACGTCGCTTTCAACAATCTCTAAGTTATATCGCGACGACTGGAGCACTTAACGATGGATTCCTGGTATTTCTCACACCAGTACTACCACCACATCCCTTTCCTAGCCTCCAGTTGCTATTCCACATAGGTTTACGATTATCTACCCATTGGTGGAAGACAAATGTCAGTAAGTATTATTCTGTGTAGTTAATGAACTGGCAGGGCGGGGCTTAACCGTGACGTAATTTGGCAAGTTTACCTTTAAATACTTTGGGTTCTTTCATATTTTAGTCGATATTCTGTGTAATTAATGAACTGGCAGGGCGGGGCTTAACCGTGACGTAATTTGGCAAGTTTACTTTTAAATACTTTGGGCTCAATTTCAAAACAATCCCTCCACTCGACCTCGACTCATACTCGAAAAAGGAAGCCTTAAGGAACGCTCGAGGAGTCCTCCAGTTAGGTCCCCTCGAGTGACTAATTTGTATTCCGAGTCGTCAACCGCCCTCCACTTTCTCGAGGGACAAAAGAGAATCCCTTCATCCATGAAAGGCATGTGACTCTCGGTATTTACCGCAATTTTATGCAAATCAAAGTAATGAAAGTCCTGTTGGGGAACAAGTTTCATTCAAGACAAAGCATTCCGAACTTTAGAATTGTAAAAAAAAAAAAAAAAAAATAGAAAAAAATTTCAAATTAAAAATTTATATATGTTTAAACGATAGAAGCTACTTCCGACGATCTAGATAAAAATTGATTTCAATAGTGGCCATTTGAATGAGGGATAAATGTTTTAAAAAAATAATTTTGGGGAATCGTTATTGGACATCTTGCGAAAACAACGCGAAACCACTTTCTACTAAAATGGAAGGTTGAAATCTTTGCCTCTGATACTTTTATACGCTTTTAACTTGGTGCATCGGTAACCAAATCCCAGTAGAAGATGTGAAAACTATATGTTCGTATCTACCATCCCGTATAATTTTACATGCGGTTATTAAATAGGTATCTGACAAAATGCCTAAATAGAAAGATGTTGTGATGTTCATATTTCTATATAAATCAACATTTTGTCCACCCAAAGAAGAATGCACAAAACATGCAATACATGTATTATCTCCTACATAGAAATAGAAAGATTGCAAAAAAAGACATTTTTTTTTCAGAGGCTAGATGGCAATGTTTTCGAATACAAGTCAAATGAACCCTGCACCATTGGTTGGGTGTGAATTTATGGAGGGTTCTAGTTATGAAGCAAAGCGAAAATTATCTTTGATGACCGGATACTCAAATAAGTAAAACCAATTACCTGTGTTTAGGGTGCAATATAACGTTTGCATGTGTCTATCTATTGTACGACGCTTTGCACATATGAACGTTGGTACAATTTTGTAACGTTTCACGAATATTTTCATCTTAAACGCAGTGATCGAATGCAGCATATTTCTCGGAATTGTCGCTATACAATCATATATCCCGGTTCCGAAGAGAACAATACAGCCTACTATCCTTGCGAACGCAATCGCTGCGTGGTCGCATACCATGCGTAGAATTTTTCTTATCCGTGACCCAGAGACTGCAGGTTATTCCGAAGCCAGTGCGAGCTGTTGGTCCACAAGTCAGAATAATGTGTAAATCAGTCAAATCTCCATTTGATTTGCTCCATCCAGAAACATGAGTAGGGGATACTTGATTTTTTAAACATTTATTTTCGTTTTTTTTGCAAATCGCTCATTTCACTAGCTGTCCAATACTTCTTTATATTTGAGTGGTATTCTTAAACGCGTGATTGAGTGGCGTTCAAGGACTGATCGCTGTTCCTCGAGAAACCCTCACTTTATCGAGTGGCCTCGAACCTACCTTACGTCCTGGAATACCAATCCGTCCTTAGCCATGAAAATCGTTCACGAAACGGACTGCACGCACCAATTAAAGGTAATTATTTCGAGCAGTTCGAGTCGAGGAAAGCTGGAGGAACGTCTTGAAATTAGGCCCTTAGGGTTCTTTCATATTTTAGTCGGTAATCATCGTTAACGCGTGCAAATAACTGTATCCTATAACCTAAAGGTTTCACATGCTTTGAGAGAATGAACACATTTCATCGTTTGGTTACCAAAGCCTCGTAACTTCAGCTTGATTAAGCTGAAGTTACGAGGATTTGGTTACCAATCCACGATTTAAGGTCTCGAATTATTTATGTTGACTCTCTTCTGAAGTAGGTTATTTTAGATAAAAGCTGATTTCCCTTAACCTTTAGTGCAACGACCCGTTACTTAGGCTCCGCCCTGTCAGGGCATTAATCATGGAATATACCATTCGGAACATCACTTGGCTATTTCCGTAAACTGCAACAGACCTCGAATAATTTATACATAAGGCGGATGGATCATTCTGAACACCACTAGGTCAATCCCACAATCGACCTCGGATGTACATAGACGGACTATTTTTAAAAAAATACGAGAAAACCTTGCAAAACTCGATGACGTCAATTAAAATGGCGTTAGCCCTCGAAACCTTGAGTGAAAACATTCGACGTTGCCATCGCTACTCTTTTAATTCACTGAAGTAATATCATCGTGTTTTTAAATGAATATCTTAAGATTCTTAAATTATGGCTAAACTTAACTTTTGAGAATGATTCGTCAGTCTAAAAAACTAGAATTTCAGTTGTTATTTACTGTAAAAGTATAAATCATTGGTAGTTTTACATTTTCACTGGCGGAAAAATAAACATGTCCAATGCCCACTTGCAGGCTACGTTTAAGCCCGGGATTGTAACGGATAACGGGACCACTCACTTGCTGAGCCCCTGGTTTGGCCAAGACAAGTCCATTTCTCAACGGAGCCTCAGTTGGCTTGCACACTAATTAACTGTACCGATTTAACCGTTTAAATCCCGGTTTCAGCCAAACCTACTCCTTAGGTGGTTTGGTTGATCCCGACTTTTATATTTATATATGAATATTTCTTGGATAATGTATTGGTAATGTAAAGTCGATAAAATTTATGAAATTATTTAATACTGAATTTCAAAATTAAGTGTCGGCAAAAAAATACTATTGGTGAATAGAAAAGAATTATAAATATATGATCTGACGAGATTACTTAAACTGCATGTACTGTTTTAAATAATTAAACCGCAGTGATAAAAGTCGTACAACTTGGTTATCAATTTAGAGTTATGATAATGCCTGGTAAGAATTTTTTTCAATCCGGGAAAATAATAATTCATTATTTCTGATCAAATTATCTAGGTAATAATTCAAATGATAAAAGCCTGATTTTCAAACAATCATGCGTATTGTTTGATGAAAAGATTAGAAACAAATACAAATCGCTTTGTATTGGTAACTAAAATATTTAAACTACTTGTAAAAGTAGTAGTTCTTGTTCCCTTCGTAGAAAAAACGTAACTACATGTATTTTCTACTGTAAAAATTAACTTGGTTTCAAATACACGTGCGATCTGGTACGTTTTAGCGGGATATTTTCGCATTGACACGAGCCATTAACGAGAGAAGAATTTACAACAATACAAGCTATAGCTCAAACCTAGGCTTGTCTGAGCACGGGATCAAAACCGTTATGGCAAATGGTCATGAAGTCGAGATCATCTCGGGTTCAAGTCCGGCTTATCTGAACCCGGATTTAACTTGTTTTTACCGTTTGAGCCAAACAGTAGCCTGCAAGCGGACATTAGACGAATCATTCGGAACATCACTCAGCCATTTATCTAATTTGAAACAGACCTCGGAGGTGCGTTTTTTACAGATGAAATTTCCGCTAAATAAGATTGTTAAGACGCCATAAGAAACGATTTTCAATATTTTGCGTGAAAACATTCGACGTCGTCAAGGCTACTCCTTTTAAGCCAATGCAAAAGCATCTTAGATTCCTCATTAAGATACCTTAAGATTCATATTTAGCTGCTTAAAAATCTTAATCTAAAAAACGCTACACCTTAAAAATCTTATTGAGATTCTATGAATCTTAGTCTAAGAAACGCACCTCTGATGTATATAAGGCGGATGGATATGTAACATTTTGTTGGGCGGAAACTGTGTAAGAAAAACTAGCGCGAAAACGAACGGCGCTATCTTTAGATCTTTAGATTGATAGTTTTTGTGGTAAATAACGGCTGAAAAATCTAAATTTATGTGAATGACGAATCATTCTCAAAAATTAAAAAGAATTCAGCCGTTATTTAAGAATCGAAAAATATTTATATAAGGATACGGTGGATTTACGTCAGTGACTTAAACGAGTGGCGTTGGCGACGTCAATTGATTTCATTCAAAGTTTCGAGTGCTAACGCCATTTTAAATGACGTCATCGAGTTTTTCCAAGGTTTTCCCGTTATTTTTTAAAATAGTCCGCCTATATACATCCGAAGTTGATCGTGAGATTGGCCGAGTGGCATTAAATCACCTTTAAAAACATTAAATAAGGAAGGAGTCAAGGAGACGAAGGTGAGTGATAAAGGACCATTCTCATTTAATACCATATATTTTGTAGCTGATTGTGTACAATATTTGACGGCTGACTTTGAGGACACTGGCCCTGTCAACACTACAGTCATCACAACTGACGGCCGCGGGGCAACGGTTTGGAATAAGAATGAATTCGGGTCTCTAGACGGCAGTAGCTATGTGTCAGAGGAAAAAAGAGCGTTTCTAAATGTAATTGGAACAGCTT
The DNA here is from genome assembly GCA_948146395.1 of Fragum whitleyi. NCBI lineage: Eukaryota > Metazoa > Mollusca > Bivalvia > Cardiida > Cardiidae > Fragum > Fragum whitleyi. The sequence continues at coordinate 1,022,227 of OX411560.1, forward strand.
ATAACGAGCCGGGTAATTTCATTTATACAATATTTTGAGAGGATAGCACTTTTAGCTAAACAGCCAGTCTACCATGTGGCCCTCTGTTAAAACAACAATAACAAATATTTACAAATACATACAGCATACAAACATACAAATTCGTAGAATTTTAACAATAGCGGTCATGGATGCAATAAACCTAGAGAAGACGATGACGTTAAAAGTGATAAAAACACGAACTCCGTTAAAATTATTAATAAGACATATATGACGAGTAAGATAATTCTGATGTCCCTATAAAATTCTAGTATAATCAAAGCATAAAAGTATCTAAAACTCATTACTTTGGTGTTTCATCGTACTTTCTATGAATAACCTGCGTAATGCATTATTCAGGAATCAGTTTTAGAAAAAATACTGAGGCAGTTGAGGATTTCTAAACATAAGAAGTATTCTGACTTTAAGGTTCATGTAAAGTGTTTGAGACCCAATTTTAAGGGCATTCATTTGCCAAGAAAAAGCAGTATGTCCAGGAGTATTATATATCAAATTGAATTGCATGAGCACAAGTAGTTGAAAACATAAGACTGTTATAACTATAGCGGTATATCCAAAACATTGTGGAAAAGGGTCATTTTGTACAGAACAAGCAACTGCGTGACTGTTGGATAAAATTGGCTCATATTTTAACAAAGTCTAGCCCAAAGTACCATCCAGGTAGTGCTACAATCATTGGTATAAAACTCAGCCCCAAAACGTAGTTATGCAAGCAATCTATTTTGACTTATTTTATAAACACATATGTCATATATGTCATTCTAATTTTGTAAACGTGTAGATCTTTTTAGGGTATGGTGTGTTATCACAACATAAATAGACATTAACTGTTTATATACCTGTAAGGTTGTTTAGCAATTTCACAGAATGATAAATATATAGTTATATTGTAGATCATTAAATTAAAAAAAACATAATTTGAAATAAATCGCAGAAAATATTTCACAATATTATGGTGTGATGTTGCACCATACCTTACATCTATTTTGAAAACAGACCAAACCGGTTTGACATGTATGTTGACAAAATAAATAGAAATTGATTGTTTCAAAAGAGCCTTTCGAGACTGAGTTTTATATCTAAGGTTTTAGCACTACCTGGATGGTACTTCAGACTGTACTTTGTTAAAATGTGGGACAATTTTATGCAACCGTCTTGCAGTTGCTTATTCTGTACAAAATGACCCTTTTCCACAATGTTTTGGCTATACCGCTATAGCTTTGGCGGTCTTATGTTGTCTAACTGCTTGTGCTCACGAATAGCTTCATTTTGATATATAATATACCTGGACATACTGCTTTTTCTTGGCTAATGAAGTGTCCTAAATATTGGGTCTCAAACACTTTACAAAGAAATGCTTTGGGTCTAGGCTCATCTATAATTTAGGATTTAAACTAGAATTTAATGAGGATATAAGTAGAATAAAGGAATCAATCAGCTAACTGGTAAAATTGTCCAAAGACGTTACTAGGATATTAAATGTAACTCCTCATGTTGAAGGATCTTAAGTGACTTTCTTTATTAATAGACTACCTTTATTATGCGATTATCCGAACGAAGCAATACTTTCGCTGAGTGCACTAAATCTTACCTTTTTAACCTTAGGGTTCTTACATAAGAAAATGAGATTCTAGCAGCTAGTTCCCGGACGGTCATTATTCTTTATTTCCTCCAAATAAATGAGGATTACATTATGGTTACAAGAACAGGCAGAGAAACACTATGAACAAACTGACAAGAATCGACATATACATAGTTTTACAACATTTAAATATACAAGGAACTTAGAAGTCTTTCTAAGAGTATATACATGTACTACGGTTTATCGCTAAAACCTCGTCAAAAACAGATAGAGTCAAGCCATAGTCGAGATATTCTGGGAAAAACCGAGTTCTCACAAATTCCGCTAGCACCCAAGCATAAAGCTTTTAACGAAACGAAATAGAGAGGCATCATAAGGGAGCACACAAAAGCGTTTAATGGACAGAATTGCAGACAAACGTCACGAAAAGAAATAGAAATTTAATATTCATATAATGGAATGTATGGTATTTAATTGAAGCAAAATTGGCACCAAATACTGTGCAAAAACTTGACAACATTGCCAAAGAATATAGTCATCACAACTGACGGCCGCGAGGCAATGGTTTGGATTAAGAAAGAATTCGGGTCTCTGGATGGCAGTAGCTACGTATCAGAGGATGAAATAATATTTTCCACTCATTTTTAATTAGACAAATAAAATAATGGTTTGGTTTTTGTATAAGATCGATCCTTCTTTTTTTCATGTAAGTAGGATCTTGTTCAGTGAATCAAGGAAATATCGATTTTACACTAAAAGAAACATTTATCCTCTACGTATCTGACGTAACGAATAAAAAGTTCTCTTCTTGAGATAAATACTTATGATAACAGCCGACTTCATCAAGTGAATCATTTTTAGGACACCAAGGTAACGTTGACGTCATTCCCCTTTTTTGTTTATCTACCTTGTTTATCCAATCTTTTGTTGTTTATCCAATCTTTTGTTGTCCGGTACCTACAAAGACGTAGCTTAATAGGTGATCCATCCACTGTTCGGCGTGTCCCCTCCCCTATGGACTATGTGCATGTGTATCCGTTTGCTCTTACTAAAATAGTAAGTGTCTAAAGATTTATAGGCAATTACAATAGTTTTGCACTGACCCCTCGATTTGTAAATATCTCTATTTTTTGCTAATATATTCCGAAAACCAAGGAGCCGGTTATCCAAATATTAAACATATATTTTCATGACTGTAATCAGTTTTTTTTCTTTTTCAGGAAATAATTTTGTATTTAGAATTTCCTTCACCCTGATTGACGACGAAGAAGAATCAGACGGTAAGTTTCTTTTTTCAACATTTCATTAACCTGGATCTTCTATTAAATTGTTACTTTACAAACATAAACAATTTTAATGCTAAATTTCTGAAAGTTTAGTTTTGCTCGTCGTATTAAAGAGGTTGGTATTGTACAAATACCGTTTACAAGTAATACAGCTAGCAACATCGAGAAATTGACAAGCTGAATGATTTGTCCTAAACAATTCATAATTCCTTACTTAATCCCTATGTTATCGGTACTCATTTGAAACGTCTCACAGAGATGATTCAAATGAGTACCCACAACATAGGATTTCATTTAGAAATAAAGATTTTAGACTGTCTTTACCCCCTATTATCTGGTCTCCTGGTATGCACTATCACCCAATAGACTTTAACCAAATTTGTTCATAATATAACCCCGGGGTCATATTGCGGCTCCTCTCAGGCACATCCCCTTTTTCATAGAAATAATTATCAAAAATCGTCTTCTGTGAAACCATAGCTAAACAGATTTCATAGTTGGTATGTAGCATTATGAAATGGACATGTTGTATGAAGTTTGTTCAAATTATATCCTTTGGGTCAAATTTGGAGTCGCCTGGCAGATCAACCTCGGATGTACATAGACGGACTATTTTCAAAAATTACGGGAAACTCTTGGAAAAACTCGAAGCTTTGAGTGAAAACACTCGACGTCGTGAACGCTACTCGTTTAAGTCACTGACGTGAAACCATCGTATCCTTATAATTATAAATATCTTTAGAATCTTAAATAACGGCTGAAAAATCTTAATTTTTGAGAATGATTCGTCATTCTCAAAAATTAAGTTTTTTAGGCGTTATTTACTATAAAAGATATAAATATACAGTGCTAATTTTCTTACACTGTTTCCGCCTAACAAAATGCACGATTTCGTTACATACCCATCCGCCTTACATACATCCGAGGTATGTTGCAGTTTACGGAAATGGCCGAGTCATGTTCCGAATTGTCTACCATTTACAAAAAGACAAAAAGTGAAAACATTTCTTCTCCTTAACCAGAAGGCATACAGTTTTCATATTTGTTGTGTAGTATTATCTTTTGTACATCTACCGATTTTGCTCATGTCATGACCCTTGGGTCTTATTTGGACTCCGCCCAGTCACATCCGGTTTAACCCTTTCCTGTGTTTCAAAATTTTGGACCCGTACAAATTCAAAGGTTTCAAAGTGGATTTAATTTGAAAAATAACCATTCAGTAGGGTAGAAAATAGTGTGGAAAAAGAAGAAATTGCTTGTCAGGATCAATTTCTTCTTTTTTCACAATGTTTTCTCAATCATAAGATCAGAGGCATGTTAAAAGCAGGGATTAAACAGCAAAAGGCTAACTTGGTTTAAACATATTTTATTTGCATATAATAATCATGTACATAATAATTCACAATGATAACATTCAAAAAGGATTAGAACGGAAGCTAAGCTTGTATAGTTCTTCTCCTTGTCATTGTTTCAAGATGTCTACAAGTGTTTCAATTTACTAACCTTATACACCTTCGACGCCCCCCCCCCCCCCTCACGTGTACGCCTTCACCACTACAAAGCTCTTTCTAACTGCTCGCTTTACTTTCAACTTATCCCCCAAAGGCTTTTTTTCTCGTTTTTTTTTTCATTTTCTGTCATGTAACTTGAATCTATATTTGAAATTGTGCTTATGTTTATTGTTCTCAAATACCATTTACAGTTAGTTACATCGTGAAATTGATATTCATCTCGAACAAACCCATTCTCAATCGCTCACTCAGCGCTCCATTCATTCATTCCAAACACTCACTTAAACCATTCAAAAACGATCCAAACATACCGAAAAAGATAGAATCATCAACTTCATTCAATATAAATAAAGCAAAACAAAAAATCGCGATTTCACTGACATAATACAAATTGTAAACGTCATATAGGTTCTTGAAGAAATAGGAAGCTATTTATATAACTTTTGTACATATCTCATTAAAGGGAGGTAATTGGTATCGCTTATTTTGTTCATCCCGAACAAAATTTTCGATATTGGATTACCCCAATTAAATTCACTCAAAACTCACTCCACACATTCATTCAATTTCATTCCAAAATCATTCGCAAATCATTCACCATGTCAATTTCACGATGTCGTTAACTGTACATAACCACATCTTCACGAGTCAAGGGGTATCGAATCGATAGCTTCTTCCCGAATATAAGTAAAACGTTCGTAACCCTTGGTTCGACAAGATGACATAACCAAGGTGTGAGAATAAAATATTGTTCTTGTTCTTCTTGTTCTGCAATCTTTCAATTAAAATCTGAAAGGTAAAAAAAAAAATCTGAAATGTTATAAACTTGGAAACAAACAGCCAAAATCTTCTGTGAACCATAAGGCAGACATTTGAATCCTAAACAATTATGACGCCGGGGTCAAATTTGGGCTCTGTCCGGATATTTCCCATTCTATATATAAACAGAGTGTAATCTTTATAAATCTATTATACAATAACAGCAACAACAACAATTACAGTACAACATAAATTTACCGAGAAAACAAGTTGTGAAAAAAAAAAAAACAGTACCCCCTCTCACCATTCCTTGTAATAATATCATTTCTCATTGTTGTACCATGTATGTACCTTAGAAAAATAAAGGTTATGTTATGTTATGTTACGTTATGTTATGTTATGTTATGTTTTGTTACTTAAACCGGAAGGCAGACTGCTAGACAATGTGTTAGGCGTCGTTTAATTAACATACAGTTAACAGCATCGTGAAATTGACAAGGTGAATGATTTGGAAATGATTTTGGAATGGAATTGAATGAGTGTGTGGGGCGAGTTTTGAGTGAATTTAAAGGGAGGTAATCCATTATCGCAAATTTTGTTCCGGATTAACAAAATTTGCGATATTAAATACCTCCCTTTAAAAAATTTGCAAATATGTTCTATAAATTGTGTCGTATTTCTTCAAGATCTAATTAGACGCGAACAATTTCAATTAATTCAGTGAAATCCTGATTTTTTCCCCAGCTATTTTCATTTTAAACGAAGTTGTTGTTATATGTTTTTCAGTGAGTTTGGAGCGTTTATGAATGGTTTGAGTGAGTCTTAGGAATGAATGAATGGAGCGCTGAATGAGCGATTGAGAATGGTTTTGATCGAAACGAATGTCAATTTCACGATGTACCTAACTGTATACGATGTTAGCAATATCATTCTCTTGAACATAATTATATTTAAGCTTAGCCTATGTCTATCCAATATTTACATAGAAATGATGTAGGAAATATATTTTAAGAGTAATCAGAAACAGTTGGTTTAAACCTATTTATTTTACATCGATTGCGAAACTAGTTCTTACAACTTAGATTAATCCATCTCGATTCCGAAACAGTTGAAGGGCATTGCAAAAAAGACACACAATATCTTAAATATGTGTTGTCAAAATAGTTAGGGAGGCTGAAGTCGGCGATATAGGATTTTCTTTAATGCTTTTCGGTGGTTTATCGAGGCATAACGGTAGATTATCAATTGATAATCTCTCCGCTAAAAGCAGTGAAATTATCAAAAACTTATTCACTGGTTTGGTGCATTTTCATCCTGTCTGACGTCATCATGCGGGGCTAAATAAGTGACGTCACAATGAACGGTGCATATCAATCAGGTGCAAAATAACGCGCTGTACGAAAATATGTCCCAGAAATTTAAAATTTTGTCGCATTTTTTGCAATAAAGAAATAGAATAATCATTAGTTTTTCGAGTAAGATCCATTAATATTTCATTTCGTGAACAACAAAAGCTATATTTTCACGCGTGGCTCTGCCACTCGTGAAAATATAGCGTTTGTTGCTCAATCAATGAAATAAAAATCGATCTACACTGAAACAAACGATTATCCTCTATCTCTTTTTTCTAAATAACAGATTTTCACTGCATATACTAATACACTGTTTCTACACTGAAACAAACGATTATCCTCTATATCTTTTTTTCTAAATAACAGATTTTCACTGCATATACTAATACACTGTTTCTACACTGAAACAAACGATTATCCTCTATCTCTTTTTTCTAAATAACAGATTTTCACTGCATATACTAATACACTGTTTCAACACTGAAACAAACGATTATCCTCTATATCTTTTTTTCTAAATAACAGATTTTCACTGCATATACTAATACACTGTTTCTACACTGAAACAAACGATTATCCTCAATCTCTTTTTTCTAAATAACAGATTTTCACTGCATATACTAATACACTGTTTCTACACTGAAACAAACGATTATCCTCTATCTCTTTTTTTCTAAATAACAGATTTTCACTGCATATACTAATACACTGTTTCTACACTGAAACAAACGATTATACTCTATCTCTTTTTTTCTAAATAACAGATTTTCACTGCCTATACTAATAAACTGTTTCTACACTGAAACAAACGATTATCCTCTATCTCTTTTTTTTTCTAAATAACAGATTTTCACTGCATATACTAATAAACTGTTTCTACACTGAAACAAACGATTATCCTCTATCTCTTTTTTCTAAATAACAGATTTTCACTGCATATACTAATACACTGTTTCTACACTGAAACAAACGATTATCCTTTATCTCTTTTTTTCTAAAGAACACATTTTCACTGCATATACTAATACACTGTTTCTACACTAAAACAAACGATTATCCTCTATCTCTTTTTTCTAAATAACAGATTTTCACTGCATGTACTAATACACTGTTTCTACACTGAAACAAACGATTATCCTCTATCTCTTTATTTCTAAATAACAGATTTTCACTGCATATACTAATACACTGTTTCTACACTGAAACAAACGATTATCCTCTATCTCTTTTTTTTCTAAATAACAGATTTTCACTGCATATACTAATACACTGTTTCTACACTGTAACAATCGATTATCCTCTATAACATGGTCCACCTGATTTCAGATCAGAAGCAATGTATGGTTGGAAACTGTCTCCGTGCTTAGGAGTCGAAAAACTGTCCTAGAAATTTAAAATTTTGTCTCATTTTTTTGCAATAAAGAAATAGAATAATCATTAGTTTTTCGAGTAAAATCGATTAATATTTCATTTCGTGAACAAGAAAAGCTATATTTTCACTCGTGGCTCTGCCACTCGTGAAAATATAGCGTTTGTTGCTCAATCGATGAAATAAAAATCGATCTACACTGAAACAAAGGATTATCCTCTTTACATACAAAACTGACTGTTCAAAGAAGAAAGGGAAGCCTTTGTGAGAAACCCTTATACTACAAACATCTCATTCTTAATTAACGCCAACGTGACGTCATGACGACAAAATTCCAGTTTTTTACGGCTTTCAGACATTTCTATTTCTAAGAACAAAAGGTTGTTTAGGGTAATGAAAAATAGATTTCAATTTTGTGTAAGGCTCATAAAGTGAAATGAAAATTTAAGGGAGATATTGCAATTTTGCTAATTACTGCTAATTATTGCTAATTGGTGATTTCAGATCAGAAGCAATGTATGGTGGGTAATTGTCTTCGTGCTGAGACGACCGCAGAACCACCGGAAACGGACACGATCCGGGTAACAGTCTGGCGTAACGGGACAGAAGACGAATCGGACGGAACAGACGTTGAATTGTCATTTGTATATCAGGATAAATACTCTATGGTTGGTCTTACCCACGAGTTCAGCTCAACCGCCAATCTCAACCTTTTAGACGATTACGAAGTAAATATCATCATTTTAATTATTCTTAGATACAGTAAAACTTGTGTAAAGCGACCACTTAAGGGACCACCAAAAAGTGGTCGCTCATGGGAATGGTCGCTTAATACGAAATACCATGATAAATGTGAAAGTTTATTTTGAAAGCATTTATAGATTGTCGTTCAAGTCGTACAGAAGCTTATGATGTTCGAACCCATTAGAATCGTCTTATTGAGACGATTCTAATGGGTTCCAACAACATTAGATATCAGCAATAACCATTTTTTTCGTTAAGAATGTCCTCTTTTTCATAATATTTGCTTACGTTGCGGGGACTTTTTATGGTGGTCGCTTAATAAAATTAGTCGCTTAATAGACGTGGTCGCTCGAGCAATATCGACTGTATATTATTTCTTTAAAAGTGCCATGAAATGGTGAAAATGGGATGAAGAAATGATATTCTGTGGTTGGTGAAATCCACTAGGTAAGGGCAACCGCAAATCCAAATCTTATTGACGAGTTCATGGTAAATATTAATATTTTAGTTTTTAGCTCCACTAGCCGAAGGCTACTTGGGCTATTAACATAGCGTTGTGTCCGTCGTGCGTCCGTCTGTCCGTCCGTCCGTGCGTCCGGTCGTAAACTTTTCTTTAAAAATCTTCTCCTCAGAAACTACTGGATGGATTTCAACCAAACTTCACAGAAATGATCCTTGGGTGACCCTCTTTCAAAGTTGTTCAAGAAATTTTGATCCAATGAAAAACATGGATTTAATGAGCGTGGCTAATTTCCAAATATGGTATAAATTAAATTTTGCATGATCCTTAGGTGATCCTTTATCAGTTTACCAAAATTATTGTGATCAGATGAAAAATATGTATTTTATGGGGAGAGGTCATTTCTCAATATGTTAGGAGAAACGTACAAAATGATGTTACAGATGGATATCAATCAAACTTCATTGATATGATGCTTGAGTGACCCATTATCATGCAGCCAAAAGGTATTGTGATTAGATGAAAAATGTGTCTTTTTATAGGCGGAGGTCATTTCTCTATATGTTATATAGTGGAAACTGAAAATCATTTTCAACATCAGTAGAACCAAAAACTTAAAAATGTAGTCAAAACTTTGATTTGCTATTACAAGAATTTCAAGCCTGTGGAGCGACTCAAGCCATTCATGACTTTCTAGTTATTGAATCAATTACTTAATTCAAAAGGCAATGAATTTCTTAAACATTAGAAAGGAATCATGAAGATTTAATTGTTTAACACTTTCCTGTTTTACAAAATTTTGGACCTGTCCAAATTCAAAGGTTTTGCAGACGAAAATTTAAAGTGGATTTAATTTGAAAAATAACCATTTAGTAGGGTAGAAAATAGTGTGGAAAAAGAAGAAATTGCTTGCCAGAAGCAATTTCTTCTTTTTTTCACAATGTTTTCTCAATCATAAAATCACATGCAAGTAAAAAGCAGGGATTAAACAGCAAAGGGTTAAGAGGGGCATCCTCTTTGCTCTTTTTCAGTTAAACTTTGTAAATATGTTTGTCAGGTCATAAGTTTGACTTTAAGTGACCGTTTCATGGTTTATAAATAAGAAAGTGTGCGTGTTATAGCTAATTACATCGTTTAATTGACATTCATCTCAAACAAAACCATTCTAAATCGCTCACTCAGCGCTCCATTCATTCATTCAGTACATCGTTATTTTCATCAGGTTGGTAGACATTCAAGGCATTTGAAATAGACATTTCCGTTTTTGCGTCATCGACGTAACTGTTATGAAATTTGGAAAGTGACTATACATAGTATAGGCACTTATGACAATTGACACTGCCTTAAGGTAGTGGACCCGTAATAGTTCCGCAACATTTCGGACTCCATGAACTTTCACAATGTTGATCGAGGTTTCCTTATGAAAATCATTAGGAAACCTCGGTGAACACTGTTAAAGCTCATTACCTCCAAATGTTACAAAACTATTACGGGTCTACTACCTTAACGTAGCCATTGACCAAAACCTACCTCACTATCTTCACCAGGTTGGTACTGTTTATACTTTATGGGCGATTTACTGTGGTGATCACGGAGAGGAGATGGTTGGGGCTGCTATATACTCGGGCGAGGGCGAGAACGAGGCCGACCTTTTAACTACGGATACCGAGGCAGTACCGAGTACGTTACGTTATCTTCCGATAGGTGGCATTTTTCAAATACTGACCTATCTGATTTTAGCATTCTGGGTAGTGTTATTCGTGACAACTCGGCCGATTCCGTCGAACTACTCTCAAAATGTCAGCGGCCAATGAGATGCACGTGTACAGTATTAATATCTCAAGCAAACAATTTTTTTTTAAAAGAAATATACTTTCGCAATTTAAACCAATATTTTTGTCAATTATTTCAAAATTAAATTTGATTTCCACAAAAATGAATTTTTAATCGAAATTCTTCATTTACTACTTTTTGGCGATAGAATACGGAGTTATGCGTACGAGGTAGTAATATTTATCCCAATCTGGATAAAGGAGACGGTCCCGAAGACAGTAATGTTTTTTTTACAGTTATGAACACCGTGAAATTGACAAGATGAACGATTTTGGAATTATTTGCAATTAAATTGAATGAGTGTATGGAGTTGTGAGTGAATTTAATAGGATGTAATCCCATATTGCAATTCTTGTTCAGGATGAACAAATAAGCGATATTGATTATCTCCCTTTAAAACATATACATATATGTTCTATAAATAGCTTCCTATTTCTTCAAGATCTAATCAGACGCTTGCAATTTCAATTAAACCAGTGAAATCCCGAATTTTTTTCCCCAGCTATTCTTATTTTAAACGAAGTTTTTATGGGTTTGAGTGAATGTTTGGCATGAATGAATTGAGCGCTGAGTAAGCGATTTAGAATGTTTTTCATTCAGATGAATGTCAATTTCACCATGTAACTTTCTATAAAGGTCCCCGAGAGTAATGAAATTGTGAAACTGACAATGCGAATGATATTGTTATATGTTCAGAATGACGTTGAAAAAGTAAGTTTAGTGAGTTTTGAATGAAACTAAAGGGAGAAAATCCCATATCTTCAATTCTATTCATGATGAACGATATCTATAATTCCTTTTATCCAAAAAATCTGTTTTTCTGTTTGTGTTGCTTCAATGATCAAACAGACGCAAAACAATAATTCAATCGATTTGAATGGCATTTTGATTGGTTTGAATGATTTTGAAGCGGGTTCAAAAGATATTCAGTGCCGAGTAAGTTGATGTTCTAACCATCTGCCTCTGAGGCCCTGAAAATAACAAAATTGTAAAAATTGACAAAGGAAATGATTTTATAATAAGTTCAGAATGAAGTTTAATGAGCGATGGGTTTGTTTTGGATGAAATTAAAGGGAAGAAATCCCGTATCGCTTATTTTGTTCATGATGATTTTGTTCTGTTTGTGGTGCTAGAAGGACAAAACAGATGAATTGATTGATTGGTTGATTGAATGGGGTTTTACGCCGCTTTCAACATTATTTCGGTTATATCGCGGCGGCTGGAGCACCTAACAATGGATTCCTGGTATTTCTCACGCCAGTACTACCATTACATCCTTTCCTAACCTCCAGCTACTATCTCACATAGATCTACGATTATCAACCCATTGGTGAGAGACAAATAGTCGAAAAGAATGAGTTCCGCCGTCGGGGATCGAACCCGGGACCTTTAGTTTGACAGTCCGAACAAAACAGATGAATGCATACATTACTAGACCTTGGATTTCCTAATGTCATCTGGACAAAGAAATTTTAAAAATATGAATAAATGCAAGCATATAATCTTTAGCCTGGTCATTCCTACACCAAAAATATACATATAATGTTCTGTCTCATAAAGAGCGTTTTCGATGGAATATTTCGCTTCTGCGCTGTTTGTCACGACGTACAGTTAAAAACATCGTGAAATTGACACTCATTCCGATCGAAAGCATTCTTAATCATTCACTCAGTGCTCCATTCATTCATTCCAAACACTCACTCAAATCGATCAAAAATGCTCCTAACTCACGGAAAAACATATGACAACAACTTCGTTAAAAATAAAAAATAGCTGGGAAAGATCGGGATTTCACTTATTTAATTAAGATTGTAAGCGTCTGATAGGTTTTCAAGAAAAAGGGAGCTAACTGTAGAACTTGTATTCATATTTTATTAAAGGGAGATAATCAATATTGCTAATTTTGTTCATCCTGAACAAAATTTGCAATACTGGATTACCTCCCATTAAATTCATTCAAAAGTCGCTCCACACACTCATTCAATTTCATTCCTAAATCATTCAATAATCATTCACCTTGTCAATTTCAGGATGTTGTTAACTGTACATACTACAGTTAAGAAAATAGTGAAATTGACAAGCTGAATGATTTTGTAATGATTTCGGAATGAATGTGTGGAGCGAGTTTTGAGTGAAATTAAAGGAAGGTAATCCAATATTGTTAATTTTGTTGAAGGTGATATTAATTACCTCCCTTGTCAATTTCAGGATGTTGTTAACTGTACATACTACAGTTAAGAAAATAGTGAAATTGACAAGCTGAATGATTTTGTAATGATTTCGGAATGAATGTGTGGAGCGAGTTTTGAGTGAAATTAAAGGAAGGTAATCCAATATTGTTAATTTTGTTGAAGGTGATATTAATTACCTCCCTTTGATAAAATATACGTAATTTTCTTTTTGAACGTCTACGTTGACTAACCAGACACTTTAAAGTCCACACCGACTTATAAAATCGTAGAATGAATGTATCAATTTGAATTGATTGCTGAAAGTCTTGAACTATTTTAAAATGTTTTCTAATGAAAGCGGAGCGTTTTTGATCGATTTGAGTGAATGTTTGGAATTAATGAATGGAGCGCTTGGTAAATGATTAAGAATGAATTTGATTGGAATGAGTGTCAATTTCACGATGTTTTTGACTGTATTTTTGTTTCTTTCCCAGATTCTCAAAAGATAATGGTTGGGCAGTCAGGATTTATGTTCGGTAGATGCGGCGCATTTAATGGATTCGAAGGATCTTTTCAATCAGTAAGACATTTAACTTTCTACCAGATGAAATTATTCAAGTTTTATATGAAATAAGGCAAAGTCTCTGGTCAGAATCGATTGAGATCTGAAGTATCATAAAGTTTAAATGATTTTTTAACGATAGGTAGTAGCACGCCCAAAAACGATAAAAATATATCTTATAAATTAATTAGAAAGGGCCGAATGTGTCAAAATACTGAGGTTTTTTTAATTGATAATTCAATTGTTTTTGTTGGGAAATCATAATGCAATTATCATTGCAATACTCATTATTTATGAATCTAAGAACGTCTGGAAAAGTTTCGAAACTTTTGCAAACAAAATGTCAAGCCGCCGCGATATAAATGAAAAATTGTTGAAAGTGACGTAAAACCCGATCAAACAAACAAATCATAAGAACTATAAAAGGAGAAAAAGAAAAACAGGCAAAGTCGTGCCTCGAACATTTTAAATTGGAAATTAAAAGAGTGCTTGCAAGACCACTCGGCCACGCAATCTATAATGAGTACTGCTGATTAAAAATTATTCAGAGATATAACATTGTTTTATCGACTTTTGGAAATTGAAGATAATAGACTAGAACATCTATAATCACTCTGTAAGATTTCACGCTAATCCTTGTAACACTGTTTAACTGATTTCAGAAAAAAAAACTTCACAAAAGATTGTAAGTTAACAAGCATACGAAACAAATAAGTTTCAATGTCGATTCTAAGAAATAATGTAGTTTAAGGTAATGGACCCGTAATAGATCCACAACATTTCGGCAGTAATGAGCTTTAACATTGTTAATCGAGGTTTCCTAATGGTTTTCATTTGGAAATCTCGGTTAACATTGTGAAAGATCATGTGTTCAAAAATGTTGCAGAAATATTACGGGTCCACTACCTTAAAACATGATAGATCAAGAATGATCCTCGGTCGAAAGTTTGCTTTCCAAAAAACGACATAAAAAGAAAAACCGTAAACAACAACAAAGGTAATGACTCTGACATTGCAGATTTTGGATAAGTCCCAATAGAAACATTTGAATGGCGTACGTGTTGATATTTTCCTGATTATCTAAATATAGCGGTGGTCAAATTATATCTACTTGTCGGGTGAATGACATCGCGACCAAATAAAATTCAACGGTATCGTTTATTACCCTACCGAGCATTCGCAATGTTTTGGTCTTTGCTCAACAATAAGAGGTGAACACGAAATAAACCGAACTTGTGGTACTGTTCTAAAACGAGGCTGAAATTTGCTTTCAAATCCAAAAATAAACGAGAGCAACTTGCTTGATACATGCACAATACCGTAAGTCGATGTCGAATACCATTCGACCCCCGTATAACTGACAATTTTTTTTATATTAAGGATATATATTTATATATATAATTATCAACGTCGCCCTGATGAGCAGCAGCGAAACCGGTTGGCACGTTATTAAAATTGATTTCTAGTGTCGTTTTTTGTTTTATATATATATTTGAGATAAATTGCATTCAAACAGTGCAAGTAGTTTGGATTATTGCTAAAAGCATTTAAAGCATTAATAACCCTAGCGCTTTCGAACCTCAATCTTTCTTCATCAGGGGTTCAATGAGAACTGAATTTGACTAAACAAGAGAAACGATCACTGAAATACAACAATAACATCATCATAAAACTAGCCGACAAAGGATCGGCTGTAATTGTCCTGGATAAAGAACATGATATATCTGAAGCAGAACGCCAACTTAATGACACTATTTTTTACAAAGAATTAGAGAAAGACCCCACTTTAGAATTCCAGGAAAAAGTTACAGAAACACTGAACAAAATGATGGAATCCAGTTTTATCAGTGAAGACAACTTTGAATATTTGTCCGTGAAAAACCCAAGGGCAGGCAGATTTTATCTCCTACCCAAGGTTCACAAGCCTGGTAACCCCGGAAGACCGAATGTATCAGCTAACGGCCACCCTACTGAACGCATATCAGAATTTATTGACCTCCACTTAAGGCCAGATGTTGTCAATCTACCTTCATACGTGAAGGCACCACTGACTACCTCTGTAAAATTGAAACAGATTCCATTCCAAATGATACGCTATTGGTCTCCATGGACGTGACATCACTTTACACAAATATACCACACGAAGATGGCATTACAGCCTGCAAAGAAGTTTGGAGCACGAGGGATATCAAAGATCCACCAACAGATACCCTGGTAGAATTGTTAACAATTATCCTCAAGTGCAACAACTTCGAGTTTAATGACAAACACTACCTTCAAATTCAAGGTATAGCAATGGGTACAAAAATGGCACCCTCTTATGCTAATATCTTCACGGGTCGTCTGAAACGCCAATTATTTATGGCAGTACCATACCAACCGTTTTCATGGCTAAGATTTATCGACGACATAGACATGAAATGGTGTCACGACCTGGAAAAACTTAATGAATTCTAGACTATTGCAAACAACTTCCATCCATCAATTAAGTTTACTTTTGAAATTTTGAATGAACAGCACTTCTTTTTAGACACTTTATCACGTCTGGATGGAAAGGAACTTCATATTGATCTTTATTCAAAACCAACAGACAAACATCAATACATGCTCCCTACTAGCTGCCACCCTAAACACTGGAAAATCCCTTACAGCCTGGCCCTTCGGGGGGTTACCCAAAGCAGGTCATATCTACCTCGATCGCAAGAGCTGCTGATGCAAACCGAAATGACCTCTTGTTTGGTACCAAAGTTGTACAGCAATCAGATAGAATTCCGTTCGTTCTGACATACCATCCTGACCTGCCAAACATTAACTCAATAATAGACAAAAACTGGTCTAAGATTGAGTCTTCCAGCAAACTCAGCAGATTGTTTCTTGAGAAACCAGTTGTCGCATACCGAAGACACAATTCACTTCGAGACGTTCTGGTTAGAGAAAAATTAAGTACTGCAACAACCAACGACTCTCTTGGAATTTCTGGACCGTGTTAAACACCAAGGTGTCAAACAAGCAACATCATGCACGAAACGCATACTTTCAAGTCGCTTTTTGGTGCTGTTTCGGCAATAAGAGGTTCACACAATTTCAAAACTTCAAATGCTGTATTCCTCATGACATGAACGGTATGCCACAAACAATATGTCGGCGAAACAAAGCAACAGATCAACAATCGTATCAATCTGCACCGATCTGGCTGGAAAACCCACAGATTCAATAGGTCTCCAGTTGCAGAACATTTTAACGAAACCGGCCACTCGTTTAGCGATGTTGTCCTGTGTTGCATAGAAGCAAACCCGAGATGGTCCGACAAACAACGTAAATCGTGGGAGACCTATTGGATTAGGCGCCTGAACACGATTCAGCCTTTTGGATTAAACAAAAACGACATATAAAAATCAAGGGGAAATTTGACCCGGATAATAAGCACTTGTCTGACCAGCAACTTTCGCCAGCTGTTCATTTCGGGTTGTCCATTTGTATTTGCATTTTCACTGTCAGTTCTCATTGAACCCCTGATGAAGAAACATTGAGTTTCGAAAGCGCTAGGGTTATTTATGCTTTTAGCAATAATCCAAACTACTTACACTGTTTGAATACAATTTATCTCAAATTTATTTCAAAATATTCAGTATTCATGCATCCTTAGATTTTTACCAAACCTAAGTTAGTGGCATTAAAAAATACAAAATGTACGTAGCCGCATTTTCATGTTATATTATTTTCTTTTACATGTGGATATTTTTATTTTATATTACAAATTAATTACTGTGTATTCTATTCCAGATTGATTTCTACAAATGCAAACTGGATGGAGACGATGAATATGATGCTGTCTTTCAGGATATATTTGGTGTTTCCGGTGGATAATACAATTATTTTGATCCGCTTTTATGCAATACCACTTCTGCTATGACGTTTACAAACGAAGCATTATAGAAACGTTATTCGAAATTCAAAAAAATTAATTTCAAGGTCTTGGAGAGGTTAAGGCTTATACAATGTTGTCTTAAAAATAATTTGTTGTCTGAGTTTGAAGATTTTATGCGCATTTGATTCAAATGTTATAAAATATTGTCTTGAAAGAAGCATTCCTGCAGTAATTCTATATGGATGCCAATATCGCCAAACATATTTTGCATTACTAATGAACATACAATGATTAACCCTTAACCTTTTTTTTTCAAATCTGACAATTGGTATGAATTTGTCATTCGTTAAGAAGTGCTGGGCTCCATGGTTTGAAAATGTCATAGCAGTATCCTTATTGTATAACCGAGCATTTGGCGTGTCACGTTATTTGGAAACATCTAAAGTCTTATTCTGTAAACGTAAAGAAAAAGGCGACAGAAAGGTTATAAATCTTCTCGGGAGTAAGATGTTTATGGTCTGCAGAGTTTTTTGTCCTTCTTTGCTTGGGTCCCCAAAACGAACCTGTTCCCAATGCAAAAAAGTGCCATTTTTTCCCAAAATCAAGAAAAAAAATCTTAATTTGCAAAAGTTGAGGATCTTGCCAAATCAGTTTGGCAAGATCCTCATCTTTAGTAAATTTGGAATTTGGGAAAGTGAAAAAGAGGAGATAGACATGTTGTTTCTTAGTTCAATTTCATTTCAAATAACAAAATAGGCAAATAAACCTTCATTTTCACGATAAGTTATACCTTAATGTTAGTTTTGCCAAAGCCATATTGATTATTATTCATCACAATTTTTGAGAAATTTACACATTTTTCCCAATTAGCCTGGTTTCGGACCGGTTCCCAAACCCTATAGAAAAAACACTGGTCTGAATAGTACAGATGATTAGAATAGAAGTAACCTTTTTCGCGTGACAAGCCAAATAAGGACTGATAAAGAACTGAATGGACTTACCCTATAGATATAGACGGACATTAACATGATAACCGCACCATTGGCATTTAAGGTAGTGGACCCGTAATAGTTCCTCAACGTTTCGGAACTCATTAACTTTAACAGTGTTGACCGAGGTTTCCTAATAATTTTTATTAGGAAACCTCGGTTAACATTGTGAAGGAGCATGTGGTCAGAATTGTTGTGAAACTACTATGGGTCCACTACCTTAAAGGTTTATGGCCAAAATCTCATTAATTTTTGGTCACAAGGAGACTAATAGACCGAGTTATGTGACATTGAACCTTGTAATCATGATGTGAACGTTTATATATTTTTCTTATATTATAACCGAGCATTCAAAATTATAGAGTTTGTTATTTTTCCCCTTTCTCTTTTTCGACAAAGGCGGTCATTCGATCAAACTATAGGGAGAAGTGTTTTTTTTTCACCGCGTTAATTGGAGTATAAAGTGCAATTGCCTTAACACAGCAAATAATGTTTAAGTAATGTGCTAAGGCAAATACACTTAATACTCCAATAAACACAGTGAAAAAGAAACTCGGCCCCTTTAATTGCAATTCCTCTAGATCTAAAAACGAGGGGTTTTCGAGTCCCTACAGCACAGGACGTCGAATCGAAAGTCGGGGGGGGGGGGGGGCGAAAGACCAATTGCATTTTATACAGAAATAAAGTGCACTGGATCTACCCACGTGATGTGAATCAAACCGGTCTAAATTCTTTATTTTATTGGATTGCGATTGTGGTTGAAAAAAAGTCGCGATCGGACTTGTTAAGAAGCAATAAAAGATGAAGGTTGATCTTTATTCCCTTGACAACCTCTTGAATCCAGAGTTTTTGATCAAGGTTAAAGGCTATTTATAGCTAAAGTTTATAATAAGATCTACGTTGCGGGAGTGAAATAAGCCCTTTGAATAGTTTTTTATTTGTATTACACGGTCGTTTTTGTTATACACATGTAAATGAGCAAAGAACGTAAAGCACCGCTTTATGACGCCATTTCGAAAACTCTTATATTCTCTTTCATTACAACGACATTATTATAGTGAAATAATTATTTTAATATTATTTATAATACATTTAATAGTATCATAGTTAAATCATTCAGAACTAGAGATGTCAACACAAACATGTTAATAATTGACAAGTATTTTATCGTAAAACAAACAACGTGAATTTGACAAGTTCAATGGTTCGGGAATCAATGCTGAATCCACTTTGAGAAATTGCAATAACAAGTAACCTTGTTATACCTTAGTCAAACGATCAATAAGAATTGTACTGAATTCTAAGAAACTGATTGAAATAATGATCATGAGTTGATTTTGCTATCGATCATCAGTTGATTTTGTTCATCAGACTAAAAACTGATAATCAATTGTATTTCATTGAAATTTGCTTGAATTCTGCCAAGAAGTTTCACAAAAAAAGGTGATTAAAGGAAAACTTAAGATATTGACGGACGGACGGACGGATGGACGCACAATGGACAAAAGACCATGACAATAGACCGCTGGACTTTGTCCAGTGGAGCTAAAAACTAAAACATGCAGAAAGGATATTTTCCAACCACTTCAGAACCTGTCACGAGCCAGAGATAAAAAAAGAAAAAAAAAAAAAAACACAGCGCAATTACATAAATAATAAATGCGTACTTAGTGTTTTGTATGAAAAAACCGAGGTTGGGAGAATTGATCATTGTTGAGGCTTTGCCGAGACAATTATCAATTCTCACAACCGAGTTAGATAAAAAAAAAATTCATACAATACACTAAGTATGTATTATATTTATCTTATAAGCTCAATCGTCTTATTTTCGTCCATGTTTCTTACTAAAATGCAAAATTCTAAAAAATAACTGCATTATATCATTGTTTTAAAAATAACTGGTTATATCATAAAAAATATCATACGGGGTGGTATTACACGGATATTTGTATAGTTATAAGATAAAAACGAGACTTTGTTGAGTTTTTATTTATTTAAGATAAAATTCAAAACTGTGACCCAATACAGGAAAGGGGGCCATCTGGTTAGTGTAAAGTGTCGTTTCTGGTCAGACTGGGCGAACTGCACAATTGGACTACGGTTGAAACTTTTCATACTTGACTTGAATCTTTTTTCATACTTGACTGAAGTTTCTGAATTTCGAAAGATCCTTTTACCTTCCTCTCTAAGAACTTTTGAATTGCGACATTAGCTAGGTCTCTGTTGGAATTCATTTCGTCTTTTAAAAGAATTATTTCAACAAATTTTCCAGGTGGTCTATTTTATGCGTGGTAGGTCAGAAATATTTCTGTAACAATCTCTATATTATTGGGTTACTCATTTGAAATTTCTTGACGAAACGATTGCAATGAGTCTTAACAACATTAATATTTTAATTATACCCTTGTCATGCAGAACGCGAAATGTTCAGAAACTGACCTGGATTAAAAGCCAGATAAATTAATGTACCATCTATCTGTAGCTCTACCCTGGTAAGTGATGAAGTAGATTTCTAGCCACTTACCTCGTGTTCTTCCTGGACAATTGCCAACTTCTTTTTTCTTGAAGAACTCACTTGGCATTTTTAACTGGGCTACACTCTCTTTTAAAACCTAATATTAGTTCTGTTTTCTATGTTGGGTCATATCTGAAAATATCATTTGGAAAATGTACCATCAAATTCTATCCAGTAATGATTTGTTTGAAACATCCACGGATTAACCAAAACTCTCTTCATATCCTAAATTCAGATGGATTACCTTCAATGAATACATAAATTCGAGAATTCAGAATATAAAAAAATAAAGAGTGAAAAACTACAGAATCTAACATTAGTGCAATTTCTATGTCAAAAAGATTTGTTGGTGTAAAATGATATTAATTCACCCTTATCTAATGTGCAAAAATGCCGTTGTAAGAGCTATACCCACACAAAAGGGGAAAATGAATAAAATAATATTCAAGATAATGTGAAAATGGGACTTTTATCCCATGCAGGTTCAGTTAACACAATCGTGAAATTGACAAGGTGAATGGTTATGGAATGATTTTGGAATGAGATTGAATTAGTGTGTGCAGCGAGTTTTGAGTGAATTTAATGGGGAGTAATCAAATATCGCAAATTTTGTTCAGGGTGAACAAAATTTGCGATATTCATCACTTCCCTTTAATAAAATATGCATAAAAGTTCTATATATAGATAACTACCAATTTCTTCAAGAACCTATTAGACGCTTACACTTTGAATGATTTCAGTGAAATAGCAATTTTTCTCTATCCAAATTTATTTTGAATGACGGTGTTGATTCTATATTTTTCAATGGGTTTGAGTATTTTTGAATAGTTTGAGTGGGTGTTTGGACTGAATGATTGGACCGCTGAGTGAGCGATTAAGAATGGTTTTGATTGAGGCGAATGTCAATTTCACAATGTAACTAACTGTAACCCTTATATGACGATTTTGGTTTCATTTTCATTTCAAAAGAAGATGAATATTCTAATAAACCCCAAGCACACTAAATTGATACTAAAATTATACGTGCGAAAAGGAGCCATCTGGGAAGTGCGTAAAGTGTCGATCCTAGTCAGACTGCGCGTTTTGCGCAGACTGACTAGGCTCGGAACTTTTCGGAAAGTGCTTATTTTCTTAATCTTGAATGTTCAATCTACATACCAGCGAAAGAATTTTTTAAATGCGACCTCTGGTTGACCAATGTTGGACCCAATCTCTTTTTCAAATATTCATTTTACAGAGTTCCGAGATGGTCCCTTTTGCGTGACGGATGATATATGAAAACACAACGAGACAATTCATTTCCTGTCCAAATTCATGAATTATTACTAAAGCCAGTGTCCGAATTAATGGAGCTTAGAAACCCAAAGATCATTCCTACAGCCGCCCGAAGCCGTTGTTACGACGTTATTTCAATCAATCGACGATATCCTTGTAGAATTGTAAATTGTTTGAGCCAGTGCCTGACATTTCCTACAATTTCACTCGTGTGCGAATTACAGAAGTAAAGAAGTTAAGAAGCGTGGACAACGACACAATGCAATAATAATATATGCTAACTGTCTGAACAGTTATTAAGACCTTATTTTATATCGTGCATAGTGAAGACTCTGATCAGACTGTGCGGCTGCACAGGCTGGCTAGAATCTTTGCTTTGCGTACACGTGAAATTGTTGGAAATATCACGCACTGGATCATTTATAGTCACCAAGTACTTTTACTTTCATGATTTATATTTACGTACTCTATCGACTATTTTTCTTGGTCCTCGCTTTATAAATAGAGGAGTTTGAATGAGTTGTCATTGAGTACCGAATTTGAACAGATAAAAACGAGACTGCGCCGAGTTTTTATTTGTTTTAGATGACGAGTTTAATAAATTTGGTATTTTTTTAACACAAATTTGATATTCTATTTATTATATCACCTGAATTTTTGCGATAAATCAAGGAAATTTCAGAAATTCTTGATTCAAGTTATTCTGCGAAACATATAACGAAGCTTGCGAAATTGCGTCAGTAAATGCGTTATGACTTCATTTTCACAACGAAAATATAACAATGCTTTACGTTCTTAGCTCATTTGAATAGTATTTGCACTATTTTAATAACACCCGTGTAATGTCAAAAATAATAAACGGAGTTATTTCACTCCCGCGACGTATGTCATATTATAAGAAAAGTTCTAAAGGTCTTAATATTCACCATCGATTGCACATTTTCAAAAAACAGCCTACCTGATGTTGAAATAAAATGATAATAAGGTAATCTCTTCTTTAATAATAATAATAATAAAAAAAATCTTTATTTAAAGAAGGTAGCTCATTAAGCTGTCATCATACAAACAATACAATGAAGAACTTATTTACAATGAGGCCTTCTATAACAATAGGAGGTATTGATCATCATATATATTCATGCATTTGAAATGATATATGTAATGATTTAAAATTATGCTAGTAAACATGAATATGACGATAACGTGTAATGATTGGGAATGATGATGATGATGATGATGATGATGATAATGGTGATGATAATTATTGTGATTATAACAACGATCAGAAATGAAAAGGATATTAATTATTTATAAGACATACACAGTAATGAATAAAAGGAACCGTTCTGGTTAAATCCCGTTATTTTCCATCAAATAGTTTTTCAAATATCTTTTAAAGCAAGATACATTTTCAATCATTCGTAGGTTATGAGGAATAGAATTCCAAAATTCCATACCTGTATATGAGAATGATTTCTTTAAAAAATCTGTTTTGGGAGCACATTTATGAGATATTTGGTTGCAGTATTCAGATCGTAATTCATAAAATTGGTTATGACTAAGTGTTACAAATTTCGACATATAGGAGGGAGCTAACCCGTGAATGAGTATAATATATTCGTCTTTCATGTGAACCAAATAATAAATTTATTCTCATTATGAAAAAGGTTTGACATCTAACAGGGTTTTCAAGATTGTGTTTCGTGCAAAGTCCCGAAACTGTCGCAAAGATGAACACAAGGTTTCAGCGCGTTTTTATCTGTTTATAGATGACTCGTTTAATAAATTCGGTATTTAGTGACCACTCATTCAATATCCTCTATGTACATGAACATGTAATTACAACGGACTGCTTTTAGTGGCACAGTGTTTCATTTTGTCTTCAGTAGTCACCACCCATGCCTATTTATTAGCCGATCCGTGTGTATATTCGCATTTCATGATGTTGCGCATGTTAATCCACGTCATTTTTCATTGATACAAGAGCCCGCCTACAGGTGCCTACGCTCTCGTCTATAGATTGTTGGATGGTGGATGAACTGTGCAGAAAAACTGAGAAGAGGTAAAACTCAATTGCTGACAAGACAACATAGGCTGCTAGTGTGACCATGCTCCTTGATGTCGAATGCGTGTATGGAGCAATTGTTCATTAGTTATAATTCATATCAAAAACAAGATCAAGATGAGATTAATCTGCCCTGCATTCAGGATTACGAAACGTTCGCAAACTATTTAAAGTGATGCCCCACTTTGCTGATGTATATGTGTGCAAAGCGGGGCATAATTTCGAATAGTTTGCAGGGGTTTCGTTATTCCGAATGCGGGGTAGAGGTAGATGTGGATGTCTTAAATATGTTTTTCAATAGCGTGGCCAAAAATGGGGTGCTTATGTGTACCGTGTACTCTGGGCCATCAAAGCAGTCTTTTTGTTTTTTTAATTTTTTTTCATAACAGAAGCATGGATTAACAAGGGAATATATTACCATTATGGTCCGGATAGCATGTTCATAATAAACACAAACACTATACGATGTATTTAGAGTGGGTGATCAAAGGTCAATTTTGTCTATATAGGTATAGACAAAATTGGCATTTGATCACTCACTTAAACTAGTGGATCTATATTTCATTTGGTTTATTTTGGCCCATTGTGTTTAAAATTCAGAATGGTATTCTTTTGTTGGGTGGCTAACAATCGATGTTTTTTTGTTTTTTTGTTTTTTTTTTGTTTGTTTGTTTGGTTTTTTTTTTTTGTTTTATTTTGTTTTGTTTTGTTTTTAATAAAATAGATGCAATAGGAAATCTTGATATGTTAAAATATTCGAAACAATTTGTATAGCAGCTTGTATCAGACAAAACCACTCAATCAGCGCTTTATTCATTCATTCCAAACACTCGCTCAAACCATTCAAAACCGCTCCAAAACCAGTAAAAATGATCAATAACTACATTCAAAATAAATAGAGATATTAAATTACCTCCATTGGATTTAATTTCAAATCCCGCTCGACGCACTCAATCAATTTCATTCCAAAATCATTCATTAACCATTCATCTTGTCAATTTTACGATGTTTTTAACTGTATATCATTTAACGAAAAAAAGGATATCCAATAATTTTCAGGATTTCTTACACATATTCATGGATCCAAAACTGGCAATTATAAAATGGAATTCTAAAATTTTCAGTGGGAAACCGTAACTATTCCAAAAGAGTAAGTTATAAATTTGTCTTTTAACTTGGATAATGGTAAAATTTGAAATTGCATCAAAACATTTAGAATCCTTTGTATTTGAATCTTTCTTCTTTAACCCGTTCAGAGGCTTGCCTTATTTCATATTAAAAAATTAATGAGAAACATGCTTTCCTGAAAGGACAATTTTGAACAAAAGATCACTTTCATTTTAAACTAACCTCAATGTATGGATGTTTTGAATAAAAAACGTCTTTAATAACAGGACGTCCTTTGTTTGTTTGTTTCCTGTTAAATACTGCACAGTCATAGATTGTCAATTATAGCACGCAAAGAACTTAAACACGGCTAAATGTTAACCACATAGAATTAATTTTGTGGTATTTTTGTTAACTATTTTAAAATGACAAATATTATACATAAATGTTTAAGTTTACGATCAAAGGTCATTTTTGTCTATACATGTAAAGACAAAATTGACCTTAGATCACCCAAACCTGCATATCTTTAACAATGAGCGGTAATATTGTTTAACTTCACGAATTTGAAAAAAAAAAAAAAAAACCACACAACATCTCACTGTATGAATCACAATTTATTTTCCGATCAAAAAATCATCGTTCGTTATTAAGCGTTCTACATTCAGTTAACAACATCGTAAGTCTGACAAGTTTAATGATTTTGGAATGATTTCAGAATATAAATGATTTATTGGAAGGTGGGAGTTTTAAAGAATATTATAGATAGGTATCGAAACCGTCCAATCAAACGAAATTAGTGTTATTAGATATCCCCCTTTGTTAAACCATATGTGTCGGTTAACAAACATACGCTTTGAAATCGACACTGGTCAATAAAATCGTTGAATGATTTGACCGATTTGAATGAAAAGTTGATCGTTTTGAACGATTTCAAAGAGTTTATGAAGGATTTAGGGGTCTTTTTTGATCGACTGGAGCGAGTGTTTTGAAAGCTTAAGATGTAGCGCTGAGCGATTGATGTGTAAGGGTTTGAGCCGGGCGAGTGTAACGTTTTCGACGTTACTAACTGTATCATTTGTCTAAGGGCGTATCTACCATTACGCAATTTACGCTAGTGCGTAAAAGAAATAGTCCTCTGTTGAAAAATATCGTTTATGAATGATCATAGGATCGAAACTACAGCTTATTTAAGCTGTAGTTACGATGCTTCTAATATTCACCAACGCTCAAATCATTAAAAGGGAGCGGACGGAAGGCTTTCATCTTTTGTCACAGTCCACATATCGCATTTATCCTGTATATTCCTTGGTTGACGCCTTCTGAGTGCGTATAAATTTCTAAGTCCTTGATACGCCTATGCATTTGTCCATTGAGCAGAGACAAATGAGCATGTAAGAGTGATTTTTGAGAAAGGTTGGGGTATAAGTTGACTTAGCCGAAGAACGAAATGATAATTTCATTATCGAGCATTCGTGCCTTAAACCAAGGCATTGGTAATACGGATTCCGCCATTTGTCCTTGCACAAGTAAAATATGTGATTCTATTTGTACGTACAAAAGTGAGTAAATAAATATTGAGAAAACAATGTTTTAATGAAGAGAATGCTTGAAATCCAACTGCCTCGGTGGCCTAGTAGTAAATGCACTCGACCTGTGACCTGGAGGTCCGTGGTTCGAGCCCAACTGTCCTCGGGCTGTGTTTATGGGCAAAACACTTAATAACCAGCCCTAGTTCACTAAGCTGTAAAATTGGGTAGCAGTGGGTTTAAACCACTGCCTCTCTCTCAGGTACGTGAAAACATCAGGATTGAGTGTTTGAGAGCGATTCAATAAGCTTAAGCTTTCGTCGTAATCGAACTAAAATAAATTAGTATAATATAAACAAAACTAAATCCAGAAAGTTTCCATATCAAAACCTTCTTTTTTTCTAGGATTTCATGTACACAATGATATTTCATCCATTAGATCTATTTAGTACCATCCCAAAGATTGATCATAGCATTTAATCGTACACGGACAAGTGGCCCTAAAAAAAATGTACTTGTCCGCAGGTTGAAAAGCCCCTGGCGGACAAGTCGGGCACAGGAATCACGCATCCATGTTTGGACTATACAGACCTTTATACGACTGTTTCATTGAATGCCATAAAAGCGAAAAGGAAGGGCAAATGCATACATATAGTTAACAACATCATGAAATTGACAAGTTGAATGATTTTAGAATTATTTGAGAATGAAATTGAATGAGTGGGAGGAATGAGTTTTGAGTGAAATTCGGGGGAGGTAATCCATATACGCTAATTTTTTTCAAGATGAACAAAATTAGCGACAATTATAACCTCCCTTTTATAAAATATGCTCACAAATTCCATGAATAGTTTTCTAAGTCTTCACCAACCCATTTACGCTTACAAAATACAATAATGTTAGTGAATTCGTGGATTTCATCACCCGTTTTTGGTGAACGAACGTCGTTCACCAGTGTTATATACCATGTCAGGAAAATCCTGTTGGATGTTAATACATTTGAAATAAAGTAGCGCCTCTTAAAATTCAATTTAGTATCTTTCAATAATTTTCTCCGCAAAATCACTGCTCATTTCTTTAACGGCGTGATACTATTATTCTTATTCAAGTGAAGATAATGAAAATTCGCCTTGAAAAACACAAAATGATCTTGCAATGTTTATCAAGGGAATTTTTGATCGGCGTAAGCTTGTCGAGAGTTTAAAGCAAAAACAAAGTTTGTGTCTAAACACGGTAGAGACAGATACTATGTTTTTGACCCACGCCTTCGCTGGTGCAACTTGTAGTAATTAGCCGGAAATACGTGTTTATGTAGGTCATGTCCTCTTGAACTTACATTCGGCAATACTCGGGCGATCTCCGACGGCTCCGATTTAAATGTAGGTTGCAGGAATCGGCCGAGTTGAGACGAATGACACATCAAAACACCTTGTGTCATTAGAAACGGTAACGCGGTTTTACATACATAACTTTTCAACTAGCGACGGTCAGTCGCGAGACGGGTTTTAAGAATGATTCGACATGTGTTTTACATGTACAACCTTTCTTGTACCTTTTATTTGAATAGGGATGAAACCCGCTATTAAGATTTTTCTGTGAAATTGCGTTGGCTGAAGTAGGGCTTGTAAGGATGCACTTGAATATTCGGTGAACATATTCCCAGCGAAAACGTTTCGTATTCGTCTGTCTCAGAAGCGAATATTGCCGAATACCAAATGCGACAGGCACGGAAGATATTTCATTGGGGCCATTCTACTTTACATTTTTTCAATCTGTAAAACCATATCAATTCAAAATTCTATTTGAAAATTAAATAAATGATAGCTAAATATTCAACCCTAGATACCACTCCAATTGACGAGTAGATATTGCCGTGGTCAAGGGGGTCCAGATCCGTCATGCACTTGTTTACAATTCGACAGGCGGGTTCAGTTGTTAAATTATTCTGGAAAAGTTATTGCGTTTTTAACAGAAATCATAAAAATCTTATTCGATGAATAAAAACTGGCTCCATCCTTCCCAAAATACGTTTAGAATTGGTTAACTACAGTTTAAGCAAAAACTAGCTCCGAGCAGAAAAGTCTAATATCAGCCGCAATACTGTAATAAGATATCGATAGTGAGTGATTTTACAAGCATCCAAACTCTTGAAGGTAAACAATAGGTTCTCGTGCAAAAAATAAACCGACAATTGTAAGGATTTTCAATTCTTATTGGGAAGAAAGTCGGGAGAAAAAAATAAAAATAAAAATTGTATTATACTTAAACATAGTCATAGACATAGTCATGCAATTATTACCTCCCTTTTAAAAAATAAACTTCTAAAATAAGATTCTTATTCGCTTTTGATGTAGAAATTACGTTACAAAAATAATATTTATAAAGACTTTTAGTATGCAATTTACTATTTAGCAATTTTTTATTATTAAAAGTTATACTTTAATTTCTAAACCTTAAACAGAAATTATCTATGAATTATACTAATAGGGCACTAGACCTCCTTTGAAATATACCTAAATATTTCTCATCCTGCAGTGTTATAAAATTGAATAACGACATAAGTGTCAACCACGGAAGTGGTTTTTGGCTTCAGATATGATGAAAATGAATATCTCAGGTTATGGTTCAAAATACTATTAATAAGTTAACAAATCATAACTTTAAACAATGAGTACAGTTCAGAACTGACTGATATTCAAAGGTGTTTCTTTGGTTGGTACTCAAAGACCTTTTCATCCTCTGAGAAGAAACAAAGATAGATATAAAAAAAGGTTAAAACAAATACAACAAATTTACTTGAAATAAGCTTAAACATGATAACAATTACTTTTGTAAAACCAAACACCATTGGATATAGGTTGAAGACAGTTTTAGATAGGATTAAATCGTTTTCTCCATTTATGTTTAATTAATAAATGTACCTATTTCAAGTGTGTAAAAGAAGTTTTCACAGAGTAACAACTCATATTCTAACAAATATTTTTTAACAGGATTTTTACTCTCTTTCCCTTTCTTTGAATTCGCAGTGAAATTTCCGAATACGGAAATTTTGTCGAGGAATTCCTACCCCCTTTTTTTACATTCATAATTTCTCTTTTCGAATTCAATATATCACTCTAGATTACCACCAGGTTCGTTCACCATCAGTACTTTCAGTGCTTTGATTAATTTTAAATGTAGTTGTTTATCTAATATTTTTAGTGATTTTGGAGCGTTTTTATTGATCTGAATGAGTGTTTGGAATGAATGAATGGAGCTGAGTGAATGATTTAGATTGGTTTTGATCGGAATGATTGACAATTTCACGGTGTTTCAAACTGCACTTGTCCTTAAAAAAGGTCCATATGTAAACCATACAGACCTTTATGTAACGGTTTCAGCGAATCCCAGCGGAAGGGCAACCGCATACATATTTATCTATTCGTTGTTTATTGTGTCGCAATTAGAAACTACATCAATTTATAGAAACTGCATTGTATAAATAGGTTCAATAAAAGATGAAAACAGTTTTTTCCTTGCAGTAAACGTTTGATTCTTTGTGTACCTTTTACCTACTGACCTTTATTTGAATTATTTATTTGTGAACATATAAAGTATTCTTTATATGTGACCCGTCACACGAAAAGGGACCATCTAAGAAGCGCGTAAAGTGTCGACCCTAGTCAGACTGCGCGGATTGCGCAGACTGACTATGGTCGAAACTTTTCACAATGTGCTTATTTCCCGAATATAGAATGATCTATCTACCTTCCAGTGAAAGAATTTTTGAAAAGCGACTTCTGGCTGACCTATGCGGGATCAAATCTCTTTTTCAATAATTCATTTTACTGAATTCCCTGATGGTTTCTATTCGCGTGACGGGTCACATATTATACAGGTCAACGATTATCGACCCATTGGTGAAAGACAAATAGTCGGAAAGGATGACGCGGCTGTAGGGAATCGAACCCAATACATTTCGATTGATAGTTCGACGCGCAACCACCGCGCAATGACGGCGGCTTATAAATTTGTCAAAATATTTTGATGATTTGAATGAAATGTTGATTACATTTCATAATGGTTTCGATCATGGTAAATGTTTTTTAACGATTCCATAAGCTAATATTTCATCCAATCAGAATAGACGGAGCTTGATGAACACAAATTAAATCATTTAAGAGTGAGCGTTTAGTATTTGTGACCCGTCACGCGAAAAGGGGCCATCCGGGAACTCTGTAAAATATGTTTGAAAATGAGATTGATTCTAGTACAGGACAACCAGAAGTCGCATTTCAAAAATTCTTTCACTGGTAGGTAGATTGAATATTCTAGATTCAGAAAATAAGCACATTGCGAAAAGTTTCGACCCTAGTCAGTCTGCGCAAACCGCGCAGTCTGACTAGGGTCGGCACTTTACGCTCCACCCAGATGGTCCCTTTTCGCATGACGGGTCACATTTACATAAATTTAAATACTGAATGAACCTTGGTGTGGGTGATTACAAAAACCGATCGCTCACCTTTGAATTTTAGGATTGAATTAGGGTCCAAAATTATCATAAAATCCTATGATTTAATAGGTCTAAACAGATTCGATCATTTATACATATACCAGTTCCATCCGCTCCTTGAAAACCTGCCCAAACGACAATAAAATTGACAATTGACTCAAATTGCAATAATTTAAAGATACAAAATCTGTTATTCATAAAAAAAGGAAAATTATGTTTTAACCAAAAAGAATAAGACCATTTATACCTTTTGATGTACATGTTACCGTTTTTTTCAACAAACCGAACTTTTTATAAACTGAAATTAGTTCAGTGGGAAACATTGAGAGAAAATGAGAAATGACTTGTTTTCAAGATATTTCTCCTTTTTCCTTAATGTTTTCTTTGGCATTGTTAAGTGTATTTTCAAGTTTAACTCAAATTGCACTGTCGACTTCAAATTCTTTGAAATTGGATTAAAATCAATTGATTGTTTTGTAGTCTCTTGGTTAGGCATTTCAATTTTAAAGGCGAAGCCATTTTGGAGAAGGTTTTCCCGACGAACAGGCCATATCAAGGGCGTAAGTCCCGTTACGCAATTTACGCAATTGCGTAATAGAAACAATTCTCTGTCGAAAAATATCGTTGGTGAATGATCAAAATATCGAAACTACAGCTTATTCAAGCTGTAGTTACGATGTTTTGATTATTCACCAACACTCAAATCATAAAAAGGGAGCGGACAGAGGGCATGCGTCTTTTGCCAGTCCTCATTTCGCCCTTATCCTCTATATTTTTTGTTTGTCGCCTGTTGAGTGCGTATGAATTTCAAAGTCCTAGATACGCATATTCTCGACTCCATTCGGTAAAATCAGCATATAATTTGTAACATCGCGAAATTGATATTCGCCTCGATCAAAAGCATTCTAAATTGCTCGGTCAATGATCAATTCAATGCATTCGAAACACTCACTCCACAACACACAAAACGCTTCAAAATTGTTCAAAATACTTCCCATTTAAAAAAAATCGTAGAACATCTCATTAAAATTGAATTAAAAAGTACACCCTAATATCATCTTCAAGAGTCAAGGGGTATCGAATCGATAGCTTCTTCTCGAAAAAGTAAAACGTTCGTAACCCTTGATTCGGCAAGAAGCCCTTATATGGGCTGATGGGGACTTTAAAGCGTCTGATAATCCCCTAAAAACACACAAACAGGAAAAGATGGTAGACCTTTTAAAAATGGATCTAACAGAATATCGTTTATTTCGTCAAATTGTATTACCTCCCTTTAATTTCATTCAAAACTCCCCCTCCCACTCATTCAATTTCATTCTGAAATTATTCCAACACCATTTACCTTATCAATTTCACGATGTTTCGAATAAAAGGAAATAATAAGGAAAATTTTAGTTTTAAAAATATATGCCAAATCAGTCTGCGCACCCTGCGCAGACTGACTTGTGTAGATGATTTTCGCGTTTGAGCAGTCCCTTTTTAATGTGACAAGTTACAAATAATGACTTCATTTTGACAGTTTCACGTCAAGTTTTCAAACGTTCAGGCGTTAATGATCACCCGTCGATGAGTTCAGACGTTTTCTTATATAACGTTACGTTAGCATTTTTTACTCATAACGGTGTCAAATGTAACGTGTATTGCTTGACGTTATTTCGGTTAGGAAAAACCAAGGTTCGGTACGGAAATGCAAATTGTTTCTTACAAAATCTGCATAATGTAATTGATATCTTTATTCTGTTAGGAACGTAGAGAGATAACGTAATGGCGAAATAATTACTTAAAACACGTACTTGAACGGTACTAGATGGTTAAACAGTGAAAAATTGATAAAAAGATTTGACAGTGAAATAAAGAATTATAAAGGAGAAAAAAAAAAAAACAGATTTTATGAAAACAACTTAGATAGCAAATCTATTCGAACAAAAGTGCACGGTGAAGTTTAATATATCAATAAATAAAATAAAAAAAAGATGTGGAATAATTGTAAACAATAAATAATGAACTTCTTTGCGATTTCGAATAAGTGTGGACTAGTGAAGAATAAAGCAATTTTCATACGAGGATGATCCAAAGTTCTGGTCGATTTACGTGTTTCCTCGTGTTGTTTCCTTTGTCCGTAGTGTTTGTGATATTTTCCCTGTTTCTACAAAGTTTTGCTCTACATAATGTTCACATCCCATCCGTAAGTATTTCTTTCAAATAGTTTTATAATAATTCATGAAACTAAATTATTAGATGTGATGAGAATATGTTTTAATTTCATCAAGGTATGAAATTACAAACCAAATCACACTCATGTATGAATCTGCTTCCCGTGTTCATAAAGTGTGATTGGTGTTTTAGTTTTGAAACTTCAATAATACAGTAAGTTACATCGTGAAATTGACATTTAACTCAATCAAAACCATTCTAAATCGCTCACTCAGCGCTCCATTCATTCATTCCAGACACTCACTCAAACCATTCAAATCGCTCCAAACTCACTGGAAAACATATAACAATAACTTCGTTCAAAATACAAATAGCTGAGAAAAAATCGGGATTTCACTTATTTAATTAAAATTGTAAGTGTCTGATAGGCTTTCATGAAATAGGTAGCTATCTGTAGAACTTGTTTTCTTTATTTTCTTTGTTCATGCTGAACAAAATTTGCAATACTGGATTACCTCCCATTAAATTCACTCAAAAGTCGCTCCACACATTCATTCAATTTCATTTCTAAATCATTCAATAATCATTCACCTTGTCAATTTCACGACGTTGTTTACTGTAATCACTTCATCTGTTAAGCGTTATTTCATTTTATTTCAAATTTAGTATAATTTTTCCGTTGAAAATTTGGTTTTATGCCTAAATGGAAATATTTTTGGGCACATATGTACTTCTCTAAGCTTACGCAAAACTAGTACAAAAAAAATGACAATTATGGATAAAAATCGTTGCATTTTTGATACATGATATTCATTTTAAAAATATAGACTGATACACTAATAATTAAATGTGCTGGTTTCATGGATGTATTAAGCATAATTTGATTGGGTTTTTATTTTCATATCTCAGTTTAACCAAGAAATACTCTCTTCATATCTTACAATTTAATTTCATGAAACAAAAAAATGTAAATTTACTGAAAACTATATTGATTCCATTCAAAGACGAACCATGTTTTCAAATCTCAAATTTTATGCTGTTATATATTCGCTCACCATTCTGAAGCATAGTTTTATGAAAAATAATGAACTAATGTCATAGAATACGGCTACTCGATAAACACCTAACATACCCCTAAAACAAACTGTAAAATTGTATCACAAGCAACCCTAAGTTCAAAGCATCATTTTTCTGTCCGTGTAAAAACTGTTGCTTAAAAGTGAACAGTTAACAACATCGTGAAATTTACAAGGTGAATGATTTTGGAATGATTTTCGAATGAAATTGAATGAGTGTGTGGAGCGAGTTTTGAAAGAATTTAATGGGAGGTAATCCTACATCGCTAATTTTGTTCAGGGTGAAGAAAATCAGCGATATAAATTACCTCCCTTTAATAAAATATGAATGAAAGTTCTGTAAATTGCTTCCTATTTCTTAAAGAACAAATCAGACGCTTACAATTTAATTTATGTAAGTGAAATCGCATTTTTTTCAGTTATATTTCTTACTTGAATGTGGCCGTTGATTTGATACTTTTTGGTAATTTGGAGCGTTTTTGATCGATTTGAGTGAGTGTATGGAATGAGTGGATGGAGCGCTGAGTGATTTAGAATGGTTTTGATTGAGATGAATGTCAATTTTACCATGTAACTAACTGTAGCTTCTACTAGAACGAATCATTGCTTGGAAGCTTTGTATCGCCTTTCTTATCCACTGTTTGTATTACAGTTAAGGCGCTCGTCCCCATTTTTCAATTATTGCACGAACAAGGTCCTTCTATAGTTAATAACATCGTGAAATTGAAATTCATTTCAATCAAAACCTTTATTAATCACTCACTCATCGCTCCATTCATTCATTCCAAACACGCTATTATCGATCAAAAACGATCAGAAATTATTATAAAACATCTAAAACCGTTCAAGAGGATCATACGAATTTTTTTGGCTGGTGTGGATTTTAAAGTGTCTGCTTGGTCCACGAAGATACAAAAACAGAATAGTACGTAAATTTTATTATATTGGATACCCGGTTCCCTTTAATTTGTTTCAAAATTTGATCCACACACTCTTCCAAATTTATTCCGAAAGCATTCCAAAATCAGTAATTTTGTTAATTGAACGATGTTTTTAACTGTAACTGATTGACAATATTGCTTTAGGTTCGTCACGATTTTGGCATACAAACTACACTTGTAGCCTTCTTTCCAGACAAAATGACTCTTCTTATTGTATTTTTCAAACAAAAATGCAGAAAGGAAAAAAAAGAAGAATGCGTTCTTTCCACATTTAAGTCAACATTTTTAAAGTAAAAAAAAAGTTTTATTCTTTTTATTTTATACGGTCTGATTACAAATGACCTTGCTCAAGGTTAATGTCGAATCGCATGTGCTGGGCCTAAGATTTAAAAAAAAAAGAAACCTCACGGAACGTTCAGATATCAAGACAAAATACACAAATCATTTCAAGTCGAAAATGTGAAATTATGAATTTGATCCTAACTTTTTTGTCCAAAATATTCATTCGAAATGAGTCTTTTATCTTTTTCTTTTTTTTTCTTTTTTTTTTTTTTTTTTTTTTTTGTGGGGATGGGGGTGGGTGGGGGGTTGACTAAATTGTGTTGTAGCTAACAAAATAGATGCGGACTCAAATTTATTTTCATTGTGGATTGAAACAGGAACTCTTAATATACATGT
This sequence comes from Fragum whitleyi, assembly GCA_948146395.1. NCBI lineage: Eukaryota > Metazoa > Mollusca > Bivalvia > Cardiida > Cardiidae > Fragum > Fragum whitleyi. The sequence continues at coordinate 1,058,584 of OX411560.1, forward strand.
ATAAATGTATATTTCGAGTCCTTGATTGAAACCAACTTTCCGCCATATTACAAGGGTTCGTAGATGTTTACAAGTTAAATGAGTGAAATGTAAATTTCCTCTGTACAGGCATAGAGAAAATTAACCTCAGATTGCTGACTTAAATGTATGTACATCTATACACGGCGTAAGATGAAGTTCGATAAGGACACCCGTCATTAAAAAAAAAATCGTTTGCTCGCAAATAACTGCAAAATCTAATGATTTTAGACCATCATCATAGGCGTAACTAGGATTTTGAAATTTATACGCACTCACGAGACCAACATAAAATATATAGTATAAAGGCGATGTGTGGAATGTGACAAAAGATGTCCGCCCCCCTTTTCTATGATTTGAGCGTTTGTGAATAATGAAAACATCGTAACTACAGCTTGAATAAGCTGTAGTTTCGATGTTTTGATCATTCATCATCGACATTTTTCGAAAGAGGATTTATTTCTATTACACACTTGCGTAATGTGCGTAATGGGAGCTACGCCCTTGATCATGTCGATTGATTATGCTAGTGACATCATTGAAGAGACAATATTGGTGTGCGAATGTACCAAAGAATGGCCGCACTAAATGATCCAGACATGTTCAAATTTTGATTGACACATGATACACATTTTATTGACAGTGCAGTGTAAGTTTATATGTCAAACGCCAATGTACTGAAAAAAAACCCGCCAATCGATTTTATGTCAACATGACGACAACAACATTTTCACTGTGTTTTAGTCATTCTCGGAAATACCCCGTTGACAGGTCATATTTCCAAGCCGCCATTAATTTCATACCGAATGACGCGTTTAACGGCGATTTGGGTGCTTTTGGCGAATAATTGTGTCAGGGTACGGATTTTCTTGTTATCCTTTAATTGCAAAATCGATTTAAATATGTCGAATATGTTTCATTGATCTGGATGGAATGCAATAATTGCCATCGTAAACTGCCTTGCATTCGGGTCCATTAAGTTCTGAAAACGTTTGAAGAAGTGTTACACCACTTTGCACGAAACTTTAGGTAACCTGATATAATTTTACAAAAATAATAACATTCATGCTATTGGTAGATACTAAACTTCGCACACTAAAAACTATACTCTGAAAAGGCTAGAAATGCCAAAGATATTGGCCAATTGCACGGACTTCTGGATTATCCCTCGTATATCGACAAACAGTTTTTTGAAAAGAAGAACTCGGTTCAATGCATTAATATGTCAATTCGTTAAAAGTTGAACGATCGGCATAATACATTTTAACTTTATCATGCAGATTTTGTTATGTGTGCACTTTTCCGAATGTTTATCGTCATACAAAAAAATGATACTAAATCTTTAAGGAGATATTATAATTAATCCTCATTCAAATAAATATTCATGAGTTTTTCTTCGTTTCTTTTCTTTTTTCTACGGCACTCGTAAAACCGTTCGATGATCGCACGAATACCGCATGCCGCTGCACGTTCACTCACTCGATTTTTTGGGTTACGCCGAGTTATGTGCGCCGTACAGATCCGAAAGACAAAAATGAACTAGCTTTAAATCTTTGAAAATATTAATAATAGCAGTGTTGTCAAAACTCATTTTGTAACTTTAGAGGCATCAAACAATAAATAGCTTTAAATCAGGACCCGCGTATTTGAAAGACGCGACTAAAGTTATACATGTACACACAGTTAACAGCATCGTGAAATTGACTCCCAATACGATAAAAAATTATTCTAAATTACTCACTCAGCGCTCTATTTATTCATTCCAAACACCCATTAACGCTTAAAAATCACTAAAAATGATTAGATTAATAACTACATTCAAAATAAATATTGGTACATAAATTCCACGGTTTAACTAACATAGTTGAATTTTGTAAGTGTACGTTGGGTTTGTGAAGACATAAAAAGAAATTTATAGAACCTGTATACATATTTTATTAAAGGGAGGCAATAATTATCGCTAGTTTTGTTCATCTTGAACAAAATTAGCGATATTGGATTACCTCCCTTGGATTTCACTCAAACTCGCTCCACGCACTCATTCAATTTCATTCCAAAATCGTTCCTAAATCATTCATCTTGTCATTTTTACGATGTTTTTAACTGAACATTGCCCATTACATAAAGTTATTTTTGTTGACCTTTAAAATTTTAGCTAATGTGCAATATATATAGTTCTCCAAACTTAAGCCCTGACATCTGCATATGCAGTGACCAGTATTATCAATGTGATCTCAAATCGCTCAACTAACGAAATTTAACGACGAAAAATAATTTGTCCCTTGTTAATTTTGGTGGCATATACTTAATTTCAAAATCTGGACGAAAAAAAAAGATTTAAAGAAATTTGCGTTAACCTCTGGCCTTTTTCTAGTTCTGTCAAATATTTTAATGGCTGAGATTTTGACAAATGACCGGGAAAACGAGCGAATCGATTTCATATTCAAATGTTTTAACGTTCACCTTATAAACTCCAATTCATAACCATTTACATGATGACGGATCGAATTTTGTAGACTGAACCCTTCCACTCGTTTTTTTTTCATTTCTAAACCATTCCAAAAAGCATACACTTTGCCAATTTTCTATGTTCTTAGCTGTAACCGGCCGCCTCAGTTCTAATCAAGTATACCTTTGATCAGCATGATTCGAACCATCGACTTCCCGATTTTGAACGCCTTTGACACTCGCGCCAAAAGCTGGTTTAATTTCCAACGTTCTTACCTAATGTATAAATCTTGATGTAGTATACATCTTTTCCCTTTGTATAATATGTAAATTTGCCATTAATTCTTTAATGGTGAAGACAAATGTCACAATGTATCAAACATTTTAGTACGTCACGCAGTAAGGGGCCGCTTGGAAACTGCGAAAAGTACCGACCCTAGTAATGAATACTGACTCGATACGTTCCCTTTCGGAACATGTTTACTTTTGAATCTCTTTTTTATTCGGTCTTTCATTTATCTCCTGTGTACACAATTTCTTTGAAGATATTCATCTCACGGAGTTACTAGTACAGTTAAAAAAATCGTGAAATTGACACTCATTCCGACCACAATCATTCCTAACCATTCACTCAGCGCTCAATTCATTCATTCCAACCACTCACTCAAACCATTCAAAAACGCTCAAACTCACTGAAAAACATATAACAACAACTTCGTTCAAAATAAAAATAGCTAGGAAAAAAATCGGGATTTCACTTATTTAATTAAAATTGTTAGCGTCTGATAGGTTTTCAAGAAATAGGGAACTAACTGTAGAACTTGCATTCATATTTTATTAAAGGGAGGTAATCAATATCGCAAATTTTGTTCACCCTGAACAAAATTTGCAATACTGGATTACCTCCCATTAAATTCACTCAAAAGTCGCTCCACACACTCATTCAATTTCATTCCTAAATCATTCAATAATCATTCACCTTGTCAATTTCACGATGTTGTAAACTGTAGGACACTAGTAGGACACTTTGCGCTAGTTAGCCTACACTTTTCTACCGGCAGAGTTTAAACAGCGTGAAATTGGCATTCATTCCGATCGAAAATCATTCCAAATCATTCACTCAGCGCTCCATTCATTCACTCCAAAGACTCACTCAAATCGGCCAAAAACGCTACAAATGCTTTAGAAAATATTTCGAATTTTTCCAAGATAATCAACATTTAATTCCAATCGATCAAATAATTCTACAATTTTATTGGCTGGTTGGATTTTAAAGTGTCTGATTGGTCCACGGAGGCACACAAGCAGAAAAGAACGCATATTTTATTGAAAGAATGAAATGAAAATCCATAGTTTTCATCTGAAACAAATTAAGCTTTATCGGAATACCTACCTTAAATTTCACTCAAAACTAGCTCTACACACCCATTCAATTTCATTCCCAAATCATTCATCTTCTCAAGTTTACGATGTTCCTAATTGTATAACATGTGCGCTCATTTGATAAATATTTTTTCATTCGCAGACCGCCAGTAAGCGATCAATTAATTGAGTTTTATTGATTTAATAGAGGTATGGTATTAAAGAAAACCATTTCACATTGTATGCACAGCGCACAGCGGATTCATACATAAGAGTGATAAGGTTTTTAGTTTCATGCCTCCTTGAATCGACAAATTCTCTCTTCATATCTTGTAATTTAATATCATCAAACAAAATGTTAAGATGTGCCCACAATGACTTAGATTTCTTACCGGACTACTCTGTGCGGAAGCTTACAACAGTGCTGCCTGCTCAAAGTTGTTTTCATTGAAAAAACAAAAAAACAAAAAAAAAAAAAACATTTTTAACCATTCGGAATCCACGAATTTTGACGGACACAACTAAAATTGAATTGTAGCGTCTTAACTTCAGTATGAACAAGCTTGAGTTGCGAGGTTTTTGTCGCTTGGTCTAGAAAATTGCTGTAAAACGTCATAAAATCGTAGTAAAAATTAATTTATCTGAAATAGTTGAACCTTCAATTTTACGTCTATAACGTTATAACTTAAATATCTTCCAATGTGACTGAAAATAGAAAATTAAAGTACTTTTTTTTCTTTGTGAGTTTGGGTGGATTTTTGAGAAATAACGGTAGATTATCATTTGATAAACACACCGCCTAATCAGTCTTATAAAATAAATATACCCCGATTTCGTTCATTTCACCCTTTTGACGTTATCTAAGCGGAACCAAAAAAATGACGTTGCATAGTAATCACGTGCAAAATGACGCGCTTTGTTTTCTTATTTTTTTTTATATTTTGTCTTTTTAGCATTAAAGAAATAGAATAAAAGCATGTTTTTCGTGTTATACCAATTGCTATTGTCAAAATCTGTGTTTTCATTTGTCGCTCCGCAACTTGTGGATTTATACTTTTGTTGTTCACTCAATGAAGTATAAATCTATATTACACTGAAACAGACGATTATCCTACATATCAACGGATAAAAACGGTAAAAATTTGTGACTGTTCTTCTTTTGTGATTTACATTTTTTCTTATATTTTTTACATGTTCTGATTTGACAACTCGATGTTTTAAAACAAAAAATTGAAATGAATATGCACATCGAAAAATATATGAACTTTAAATAACAAGTAGGTAAAATTAAAAAATATAGGTGTTTTGTTAAGTAAATTTAGTTTATTTACGGGTTGCCTTTCGATAGATTTAGGTAATACATGTACACGGCTGATATTTGAGTAAATTTATGTCATATACGGAATATATCGAAGTAAATTTAGGTTATTTACGGATTATATTTAGTAGATTTGGGTTATATACTTATGCTGTTAGATATTTTTTTTCATATAATACACTAAGTACGTATTACATATGTTAATAATTGTTTTCTTTCGCGTGTTTAGTTTAGTTTATTTTAAATTATATCATTGTTCCTATAGGAGACGACAACTCAATTACCGGAAGTAGGTATCCAGAATGCTTTCATTAATTTTAATAAAATAGCTTGTCTTTCACAAAAGCTTTATGTTATCCTAAATGCACAACTCTTAATTGCCTAATTTGATGCATTGTGATGTATTATGGATAGCAAGTTATTATATTTTAGCTCGCCTGCCCCCGTGTATCCAAATTTTTTTGCTGGCTTCATTTCAAAACACATTAAATTTTAGGTGGAGAAAATTCAAGAGGACGTCAGTAAATTTATATATAAAAAAAAAATAATAATAAGCCTATTATTCTATTCCGGCACTACTTGATACAATTTGCATTAATTAACCGTAACTTTCGTTTTAAGACTTTTAGGGAGTGATCCATGGTCATTTTTTTCTATACATGTATAGATTCAATTGACCCTTTATTGCCCACACGAATTTGTACATATACATCCAGTTTATTACATTTGAAAATTGACAAGTCAAATGATTTTAGAATGATAATGAAATGATAATGAAAAAATATTGCATGATTGGGACGTGGAAGTTTTATTAATGAATTTAAGGGGGGGGGGGGGGGGTTAAAGCAAATCGATTGTTTCTTCACCTACAAATCAGACTAAATAATAGAATAACACAATTGTTAGATCGATTTGATGGGAAAATTGATCAATTCGAGCTTTATATATATATATATATATATATATATATATATATATAACTTTTTACTAATTCGGAGCGTTTTGGGTGATTGGAGTGAGTTTTTGGAATGAATGATAGGCGTGCTGAGTGAATAGTTTTGATCTAGATGATTGTCAATTTCATTATGTGATGAACTGTATGCGCATTTTAAAGCCCACTGCTTGATAAACATTTCTGCGCCATAAATATTTTATTTTACATATAAGCTTTTGATTTGGTAATGTTATTAGGCATGTATTTTGCATTAAAAATAGGCCTGTTGCTTGCTATTTTTAACGGTTGTCTTTTTATACATATACACTCCTTAATAACTTTCATTTTGACACCAATATGCTTACCACCAAAATGTAACCAATGACTACACGGGCTATACATTGTGACCCGTCACGCGAAAAGGGCCAACTAGGTAGTGCGTAAAGTGTCGACCCTAGTCAGACTGCGTGGATTGCGCAGACTAACCATGGTCGAAACTTTGCTTATTTTCTTTATCTAGAATGATCAATCTACCTTTCATTGAAAGAATTTTTGAAGTGCTACCTCCGGTTGATCTATGCTGGACCCAACCTCTTTTTCAAATATTCATTTTACAGAGTTCCCAGATGGTCCCTCTTTGCCTGACGGGTCACATTTGTATTTATTTTATTTGATATATTGCCATCGGCCTTTACAGTCATTTATTAACATTATAAATAAAAAAAAACATTCGAGTCGCAACCAGTGAGATTAATTTGATATTATAGTCCAAGGGGCAGTTACGCAAGAAGAACAAAATATACACCAATCAAATATTTAATTCGATAATTACAAAGTTCCACTTTGCTTTTCATAAACATAATATAATACATTGCCAAATTTCTAATATCAAAATCGTTGGTTTTTTTCCTATTCAATAAAATATCGAATTAATTCAGTGACGGGTAAAAATAAAATGACTTCCTAATAAGCTTTTCCCTAATTACATTATATCGACGACACACTAATAGAAAATGATATGAATCTTCAACTACATTTTTGCAATAATAACATAGACTGTCTTTATATTCTACTCCCAGAACGCGAGCTTTTTCGACCGCAATGAGTTGAAAAAAAGGTTCTAAATTTTTATTGGAATGAGTGTCAATTTCATGGTGTTTTTAAGTGTAAATCTTTTGCAAGGATATTTTTGCACCCCCTCAATACTATCAATTGACTGTAATCCCAAAATCTAGCAACCATCAAGTAAAAGAAGGTGCAAAATTTGAATTTAAAGAAATTGAAACATATTTTACTACTTAAAGGCATAAACTGTAAATAAGAAGAAGAAAACGAGGACGTGCAATTTACGCCAACATAAGAACATTACCGAAAACATTCAATACTTTGATATTTATGATCCCAATTGTCTATGCTTGATAATGGGACACCTCTTCTAAAAACTTCTATTTTAGTTTTAACAATATTTACTATTAGAATTCATTAATTGCAAAATGTGAAGGGTTTTAGGTTGTTGTTGTAACCCGCCTTGAATATTTTTTGCAAAACTCGCTCATCTCACTCCTTCAATTTCATTCCAAAATTATTCAAAAACCATTCCCCATCTAAATCTTACGGTTGTCTTTACTGTTATTTTCCGATACATAGTATATCTTTCAAAACTCGCACATCTCCCTCATTCAATTTCATTCCAAAAGCATTCGAAACCATTCACCATCTGAATTTCACGATTGCCTTTACTGTAACCTTCCGATACATTGCATTATTCTGGGGTTGTCTTTGTTGAAGTAAGGACTATCATGAAATTGACAATGGAAATGATTTTGGAATATTTTGAATGAAATTGAATGAGTGTGTGGAGCTAGTTTTGAGTTTAAGGAAGATCGCTCGGCTTATTCCTACTATAAAGCTTTTCTTTATACCTGATTCTTTAGAAAGATCCAAATGTTTTATTTCAATTTCTGAAAAGAAAAAATGGGGTCACCGTGCTTATTTTTTTGTCAGTATCGTTTGAAAATAGGTACCAACAACATTTAGTGCACTTTAGTTCTTGCCTTTGAATTTCTTTGAAAATTACACCCTTGATTTGAAGTTATCACTTTTGGACAAATAAATATTCTGAAAGCAAGTGATTTGTGTTTCATTAAAAAACAATATTCCATTCCACTAATTTATTAAAGAAATATGGAACTTTAATGAAGAAAAAGAAAATTATGACATCTTTATTCGGTCCTTAATATAAGTATTTTTCCTTTAAAATTAAGGGCTTCTTATACCTGCTTCACAGTAAAATAAATATAGTTCTACTATTAAACTTTTTCTTATACTCTCAATAAAAAATTGTGACATAATGAGGAATATTTTGACATGAAATATAGTTGGGGTCACCGTCTTACTTTTTTTTAGATATTTTGACTCGTTTGTTAAAATAAAGGGAGGTAATTCACAAAAAAATAATTAAATTTGAAAACATATTTTTTAATATTGGAAATAACAAATTTGTTGGTATTTTGGTTCAGAGGTATGAGGTAGGGGTTCTTTTTACCAAATTCATAAGTTTTATTTGCTTTCTATCCGAACAATAGGAGAGGAGTAACATTGAATACTTGCTTGCCGTCTTCTCTGAATAATCTAAAATTGGGTAAAATGCCCCGAAAAATAGGGGGGGAAATAAAATTTTGAATTTTTAATAATTTTTACATGCTTTGACAACCTAACATACAGCTCTATCCAAAAAATAGTTTGAATTTCGATTCATAGTTTTATAACTATTACAGAAATGAAAATGTTTTTTTAATGGCGGAAAATCCAAAAACGGATGTGCGAACGTCCTTAATAATCAAGATGAATAAAATCAGCGTTATTTATTAACCTCCTTTAAAAAGTATGCATAGACAATCTGTGAATAGCTTTATATGTCTTCAGGAACTCATCTTAGACTTGCAAAAGTCGATTATGTCGGTGAAATAGCGGATTTTTGTATCGTTTTTATTTTTTGATGTTTTTGTTGATCTTATCATTTTCAGGGATGTCGGAATGTTTTGAATGGTACGAGTGAGTGATTGGAATGAATGAGTGGAATGCTGAGGAAGTGATTTAGACAGATTTTAATCGGACTGATTGTAAATTTTCCAAAGTAATTAATTGTAATTTCACGAAGTTTTCTAGTGTACTATCTTATAAATTGCAATTCTATGGTGCTGTCTTTGATCCTTTTGGCTAGGAAATTGTCAAACTGTTGGAAATTTCAGGCGCCGTCTCATATTTGAGCATATGCATGACATTTCCAACAATTTCAAATGTGTGCAAAGCAAAACCTCTAGCCAGCCTGCGCAGCCGCACAGTCTGACCAGAGTCTTCTCTTGGCGTTTGCAAAAAGATAAGGTACAATAGTGTCCTTACATAGTCATGAAAACATCTGATTATACTACGGGGTAGTTAAGGTTGGTTAATATTTGCCCTTAAATCACATGTCAGATTGTTGGAAATGTTAAGCACAGTCTGATCTTTATTTTTTTCTATTTTCCAGGTCGGTGAAATATCGGATTTTTTGTATCGTTTTTTTATGTTTTTGTTGATCTAATCATTTTCATGGACTTTCGAATGTTTTAATGGTTTGAGTGAGTGCTTTGAATGAATGATTGAAGCGCTGAGTGAAAGATTTAGAATGATTTTGAATGGTTTTGATCGGAATGATTGGCAATTTTTAAATGTACTTAATTGTAATTTCGCGATGTTCTCTGGTGTAATATCTTATAAATTGCAATTCTATGGTGCTGTCTTTGCTCTGTTGGCTAGCAAATTGTCAAATTGTTGGAAATATCAAGCAGAGTATCATATTTAAGCCTGTGCATGACACTTCCAACAATTTCCAACAATTTCAAATGTGTGCAAAGCAAAACTTCTAGCCAGCCTGTGCAGCCACACAGTCTGACCAGAGTCTTCTCTTGGCGCTTTGCAAAAAGATAAGGTACAATAGTGTCCATAGATAGTCAGGCAATCATATGATTATACTACGGGGTATTTAAGGTTGGTTAATATCGGCCCTTCAAGCACATGTCAAATTGTTGGAAATATCAAGCATAGTCTGATACAGTTAAAAACATCGTGAAATAGACATTCAACTCAATCAAAACCATTCTTAATCTCATTCCAAACACTCACTCTAACCATTCAAAAACGCTCAAACCCATTGAAAAATATAGAATTAACAATGCCATTTAAAAAAAAATCGATAGAGAAAAATCGCGATTTCACTGACATAATTCAAATTGTTACAACTTATACATTCTTGAAGAAATAGGAAGCTATGTATAGAACTTGTATGCATATCTTATTAAAGGGGAATAATCAATATCGCTAATTTTGTTCACACTGAACAAAAATTTGCAATATAGGATTACCTCCCATTAAATTCACTAAAAACTCGCTCCACACACTCGTTCAATTTCATTCCAATATCATTCCAAAAGCACTAATCTTGTCAATTTCACAATGTTCTTAACGGTATAATCGTCTTTTTTTATTTTCCAGGTCTCTAGGTACCCAAATAACCGTCGAACATGGCGATATCAGCCACCACAGTATTCAAGAACGCTGTCCCCAGAGAGACTGCAAAGATTTCGACAAATGGTAAGTTTTCACAAGTGATTTTTTCTTTTTGAATAAGTTGAAAGAGTGTGATGATCGAATTTTGAATGATTTGCCAGGGAAGTCAAACATAATCGACCATTTCGCCATTTATTTCGCTAAATAGCTCGAAATATTTTTCTCCGATCAATAAAATCTGTTTACTGATTTTGTCTCTTCACAGACATCTTCACGAGTCAAGGGGTATCGAATCGATAGATTCTTCTCGAATATATGTAAGATAAGTAAAACGTTCGTAATCCTTGGCTCGACAAGATGCTTCACGGACAAATCAGACAAACATTTACATCAGTGAATAAAATCATGCAATTATTTCATCGATTTATTGAATTATTGATCATTTTGAACGTTTTTGAAGCGTTTTTGAACAATTTTTGTGGCGATTTATATTTATTTATATATTATTATTATTATTATTCTTAATTTTTTTTTTTTTTTTTTTTTGGGGGGGGGGGGGGGAGGTATTTGGACTGAATGATAAGAGCGCTGAGCGAGTATTTTTAAATGAATTTGGTCGGGATGATAGTCAATTCCACGATGTGATAAACTGTTCCACACTATCGTGTTTTTTTTTTTATTATTATAGCCTGGTTAATTTGACCCGACATTGACCTCTGTTGAAAAAATGCAATTGCTGACATATTTATCAATAAACAAAATGTATAATACATTCAGTATCGTTTGTTATTCATTCCAATGAAAGCACGTGTAAATCCAAGTAGGAATAATCATAATTTTATTCATCTAAATAGCAGGGGTCAGGTTCAAGTTTATAAAACCACACTATAATATTTTCAATTCAAACAGTGTATGTACATCCATCTGGTTATCCAACCCCGTTTAGGAAAGTGGACCCATAGAAGTTTCGCCATTCCGTAGCTTATGTTAACCGAGTTACCTAATAAAATCATTAGGAAACCCCGGCTAACACTGTTGAATGTTATGACTTCCGAAACGTTGCGGAACGATAACGGGTACACTATCTTATTTCATTTTTTTTAATTTGACACCCGACAGATAAAAAGTGTTAAACATAATTGATGATCAATGTGAATGCTTCGTACTTGCATAGAATGTAACATTTTAAAATAAATTGGAAAGCGAATGAGCTTTTTGGAATGATTACGAACGAAAGCAATTAAGCGGGAGGAGCGAGTTTTGATTTATCTAAAATACAATTGATATACATCTAGTTTAAAAATGAACGAAATAAAACATATTTAAAAAACCTCTATCCAACCAGCTTGTTTCTGCTTAATAAATGTGACCCGTCACGCAAAAAGGGACCATCCGGGAACTTTGGAAAATGATTTTTTTTAAAAAGAGATTCGGTCCAGCATTGGTCAACCAGAGGTCGCACTTCAAAAATTCTTTCACTGGAAGGTAGAATGAACATTCAATATTCAGAAAATAAGCGCATTGCGAAAAGTTTTGACCCTTGTCAGTCTGCGCAAACCGCTAGGGTCGAAACTTTACGCACTACCCAGATGGTCCCTTGTGGCATGACGAGTCACAAATATAGTCGATATTAATCGAGCGACCGCTTCGTTTAAGAGAACGATTCTATTAGGGTTAGAGTTCGATCATCATAGGATTCAGTAAGACTTTACCACAATCTATATGTATATGCTATCAAAACGTCCTGCCTTATTACTTTTATAATGGAAAATTGTATTGTATTTTATTATAATGTATGGAATATTATATACCATTCCCATAATGCTTTTAAATCTGTAATGAAATCTTGGAATGGTTTGATCGATTTTCATTATAAATACTTTGAGTTTTTGAATAATTTCAAAACGTTTGTTTGGATTATTTTGGAACGTTTACACGATTTTAGTCATTGTTTGGAATGATAAAGATGGGATGTTGAGCAAGTCATTTAGAACGATTTTGATAGGGTTGAGTATGCATTTCATGATGTTCTTACATTTGTTAATACCGTGAAATTGACATTCACCATGATAAAAACCATTCTAGATCGCCTTCTCGCCGTTCCAAATTTTCATTCAAAACACTCTCTAAAATAAACCATAAACGCTTCGACATTCTTAAATCCAATTCGCAAACGATCAAAACGAACAACATTTCATTCATGAAAATTTTCAACGTCTTAAATTTCATTCAAAACCCGATCCACACACTCATTCAAGATCATTCAAAACTATTTCCAAAATCATTTGACTTGCTTATTTCACGTATTTTTCTCTAACTGAAACTGTAACACAAAACAATCGACTCGTCGTGAAATTGACAAGATGAATAATTTTGGAATGAAGTTGAATGAGTATGTGATGGAAGTTTGCAGTGAAATTCAAAAGAGGTAATCTAACATTGCAAGCTTTGTTCAAGATGAACAAAATTAGCGATATTTATTTCCTCACCTGAATAAGTTATATGTACTTTTCTTTTTTCTGTGTCTGCGTGGACCAACCAGACAATTTTAAAGCCACTGCAGCCAATAAAATGATAGAATAATTTGACCGGTTTGAAATGAATGTTGATCGTCTTGAACGATTTTGAAATGTTTTCAAATGATTTGGGAGCGTTTTTGATCGATTTGAGTGAATGTTTGGAATGAATGAATGGATGGACCACTGAGAGAATGATTTAAAATACTTTTAATCTGAATAATTTTCAATTTCACAATGTTTTAAACTGGGTAATATTTTTTTCTCTTTCTTCAAGGCTAATCCAAGACGTTTGTCGGAAAGACGACCGACAACCATTGATACCAGACGAAGGTTCAGGCAGGTGGATCGAACTCGAGACCGCAGGCGATACCCAGCACCACAGCCTCGAGCACCCCGAACAGAATTTCCCCAATCCAGAAGGCTGAACAACGGTGCTCAAAGACGAAGAGCGTCACAATCTCAAAGGACGTACACACCAAGGATGGATACACAGAATATCCGAAAAGGACGGTTCAGTGTAGCTGCTCCACAGAATAAAGTTCTACATATTCGATTAAAAAAGAACAAACCTTTAGTTACTAATCAAGTCACACCGAGAACGAGATCACAAGGTCCGCTTGTTTACAAAACAAAACCTGCTTATTCGCCATTGGTTAGAAGTCGAACATTGGCACCTAAGCCAAGTCCGAAACGAGTGCATCGGAAAGAAATTCGACGAAATAATAATCGATTAGATTCGAACAAAATAGGAAATTTTGTGGTGGATCTTACTAAAGGTGTTGAGGCTGTCACTCCGAACAAACCGATGGTCTTGGTTAATAATGTCAAATCACCAATGAACAGAGATGACTCTGAAATTGTAGCCCAAGGAAGATTTAAGATCAAAAAGAAAAGCCCATCCCCGCCTCTAGTCCGACCGATTGTTTTACCGAAACCAGTGACCATTACACAAACTCCGCGTGTCAGAGTATTAAGTCCGTCTTACGTTGACCCTGTCCCGCGAATTTCAAACATCGTGCCTGTTCCAAAACTACCTAAAACCCCAACAATGTTTATAAAATCTCCACCAGCGGTAATAAAACAAAATGCCATCGCACCAGATATGACTAATAAACAACCTACAGTCGTCGAACCTCCAATCGAATCACGAAATGACAAAAAAAGACCTCTGTTTGTGTTGGTGAGAAACCCTGATGGACAATTCGCGAACTCCGTCATTAAGATTGGTCGTAATGGGGGTGACCAGTTACAACGACAAGCCGATATAAGAGTGCAGGAAAAACCGTTTGTAGCCAAAGCGTCTGAAATGATTGATAAACAATCAGTTTTAGTTACAAATCCTGATTTTCGACTACCAGGAGAATTAACGAACCCTGAAGTGCAAATAAGTGGTAAAAATGTGGAATTGATTTCTAAGGAAGTTACAAAATCTGAAACAGTCATTGAGCAGCCAGTACAAGCTACAGTGACAAAAACGCAAAATAGTTCCCCCGATGAACAAGATATCGCTAATTTCATTAATCGGATCAGGTCAGGAGATATCAACTCTCTCAACTTACCCCCGACCGTGAAGTCTTTGCTGTCACCCCCAATTACAGACCAATTACAAACCATCCAACAAAGTGTAGAGCCGGCTGTTGTTCTGAACCCAGGTTTTAAGAACGTTTCCCAATTAGAAAATCCAATCAATAAGCCGACAGATGGTTACAATAAAAATTTACAAATTATAAGAGACTTTGTTGAACAGTTGAAAGCAGGAACAGGTTCATTGGGAGAGAGTCAAAGTTTGATAAGTCCTGGTATTATTAATCCGACGCTTCAATCAGGTATGTTAAATCAGCAAATGGGTGTACAAGGGGTCATGAATGCAGTACCTGGACCAGGCCTAATGAACCCATACATCCCGAGAGTACCACCACAGTTCAACCCGATGTCTGTGAGAGGATGGGATGGCAGCTCTGCAAATGTACCTTTGGTGATGCAACAAGCAGGAATCACACACGGTAGTCAGCTTAGTGCCATGATGCAAGAAATGTTGTTTGGTGACTCTATTGACCCACCGGAACCAATGGCAACAGCGTCTTCGGGGACAGAAATCGAAATAGAAGGAGTTCCTACGACCGTAAAGCCAAGAAGAAAAAAACGAAGGAGGAGAAAGAAAAAAAGAAGGCAAAGAATGAGATTTAGACCTACAACAGAAATGCCGTTCATGTTTACAACGCCATATTCTTCTTTCGACTTTTCGGGCTTTGACCGCGTAGCTACTGAGGCAACGACAATTCCCTCTTCGAAAGTTCCAACCACGACCCCTTTTCCTACAACGATAACACCTTTTCCTGCCACGTCGGCTCCTATTCCTACAACACTTTTACCATCTACACAAAGTGCAAACGATGTGGCAATCTCACTCGCAAGAAGACTTCTAGATCTAGTGAACAAAGGGGATTCTGCTGCGAGTGATATATTTAAATCACTGAATATAGATATTCCACAGGTAGAAAATACTGCAACGCCCCCAGAGCAAGAGAAGAACCAAATACCAGTAGATGTCTCAGCAAACGAAGATAAAACTGCTTCGGCAAACGAACCAATGATTAGTATAGACCAAGAAAATATTCCACAGCTTGAGCCTCAGGCACCTACTGAGGCTGTTTTAGAATCAGTTGGAGTTTCATCTGAAAATTTCGAAAACTTTCAAAATATCAAGGATTCTTTATTGAGCGATGTATCTTTACCTGGTGATTCTGACATGGGTTCTTTGTCAATGTCATCTTTTCTGTCCGCCAATGACATTGGAGGGGTTAAAATCGAGAAGATACAATCTGAACAAAAAGCTGTTAAAGAAGACGAGTCACCCCCAGTTGTCGAACCCTCTGTTCTTACCGTTTCTGAAACACTTAAAGGAATGAAAATCAACGGAAAGATTAACGAAGATGCACCAACGGTCGCTACTCCTGAACAACAGTTTGAATCCATTACAATAGAAACGTGGGATACGGCTAAGAAAAAAGAGAGTCATGAAGGTATGCCTACGCTCGCTACTACGGAACAACCGTTTGAACCAATAACAACAGATCCAAGAGTCATGGTTAAACAAGAGAGTCCAGAAGATATCCCTACGGCTGCAACAACAGAACAAACTTTCGAATCTGCAACAATTGATTTTAAAGAAATGGTGCGAAGTAAACTACAACGATCTGACGATGAGCCACTTATTGCCGGTCTTATATCAATATTCAATAATTTTGATTCACCTTCAGAAATAATCAGAAATGTTAAGGAAAGTTTTGTGAAGACTATTCCAGTAGAAACACCTACGACGAGTACCACAACGAGTGTTCCAACGACGCAAAAGAAAACAACCACTACTAGAAAATCCACAACAGTAAGGATAACAAAACCAACAACAACACCAACGACAAAGGCAACAACTAATATGATTACGACGTCACAAGTGTATAAGAACATTAATATTGACCATGTTCTACCCAAAATACCGTCTGATGACATTTCAAACAACATCATCAACAAACTCACACCTGTAGCTGAAGATCAGGCGCCAAAATCGCCTTTGGAAATGCTCGTCGGTTTATTGTCAGAACTGAAATCTGCGATTATACCCAAACCAGTTGAGGTGCCTGTAGAACCCGCTACCACGCCCACAACTACGACTCAGGCACCTCGTACGACAAAGGTAACTTCGCCCACAACAACAACAACAACAACAATCCAAACTCCCTCGAAGCCAATTACTAGACCTCAGAGACCGAGTTGTACGCCATTTCACCCAGGATTTCAGTGTCGCGGGAGAGATATATTCGCCTCTGTACAGAACACCGGTAAATGGTGTGTCGACACTTGTCGACGAAAAGGGTGTGTGATGAAAGTGTGTGACTGTAACTGCAATCGTCAACCGCCGCCAAATAGGTTAAGGGGTAGAGGTAACCCAAACTGGAGAAGACAAAACAACTGGCCAACAAGAAGAAAGGATCGTCGTAGAGGACGAAATAGGCAAAGGAAAAAGCCAAAACCAACAACAAAAGAACCTCCGGAGGAAATCGAAGCGGAAGACATGCCACAAACAACAACAACAACAGAAATGATGACTACGACCGATTATTATGACGTCACATATGGTTTTTATTCAGAAAACTCCCAAACAACCCTTGGATATTATTCAGGTAATGGTAATAATGGTAACATGGGCGAGTTCCTACCGCAATTAGACTGGGCCTCGGATCCAAATTTAGAGGTTTCTCGTTTCAATGGTAACGATCAACCAGGAACGACTGCAGCCCCGAATTCGGAGTGGATGGGACCGTCTCGACCTCCTCCCAGTTGGCGTGGTACGGCTTGGGAACTTCCGCCCGCACCGATCAAGAAAAAGAAACAACAAAACTCTGAAGGAGAAGAAGGCACTACGGCGAGGCCACGAGGCTGGTCTCCACAGCCGGCAGGCTGGTCATCAGGGTCAAACAGGCAGCAAGGAGGTTGGAACCAGCCTCCGCAAAACCGCTGGAATAACGGTCCAAGGTTTAATGGCGGATCACGTGATATATGGCGGGAACCAATAGGAGATGGTGGGCGTGGCTCTTGGAATGATCCTCCACCATTCAGGGAGTCGGGCGGGGATCAATGGAGGCGGAACATGTTTGGTAATCGGCGTTCATTGGACAGTGGCTTTAGGCTCAGAGACTCTTGGAGAACTTCAAAATCTAAAGGTTCGAATGGGTCAGGAGGGGAGGAGCAGGAAACTTAGTCTTACGACACTTCGTCGTTTTATAAAAAAATCTCGTAACTACAGCTTTGATCAAGCTGTAGTTACGAGGTTTTAGAATAACATCGACGACTTTCATTCTCGTGAATGTGACAAAATCTCGTAACTACAGCTTTGATCAAGCTGTAGTTACGAGGTTTTAGAATAACATCGACGACTTTCATTCTCGTGAATGCGACCACCTCGTTGAGCGATCACTTTCAATATATGATAATTTTCGAAAGACTAGAAGCAAAATACTTGATTCTTACGAAACTGTAAGCACTGTCGTACCTCAATAAGCCCTACGTTCAGGATCACAAAACGGCGAAAACAGTTTTCCAATTGTATCCGGCTTTGCACGTTCACTTGCGAGCAAAGCGGGGTATAATTGGAAAACCGTTGGCACCGTTTTGTTATCCTGAAAGTAGGGCTGGTGTTGTTTGAATTAGGTACCAATCGGCTTTTTTTTATTGAATCTGTTAATTCTTAAAAAAAAAAAGAATTATGAGACGAACTAAGTTAAAAAATCATTGGTCATAGTTTAAAAGTCCATAGAGGCGATTATTTTCTAAAACACTCGCTTCTTTTGCGGCCCTTTAAAGTATAAGGAATAATTTTTCGCCACGTTCAGATGTGATTTAACAACTTACAAGACTGGGTTAAGCATTTATGTATTTTTTTTTTCTTTTCGGAACTGTCCTCAATCTTAGATTGATGTTTTTTTTTAAAGAAAAAGATAATTCGTCGTTAAGCCAGGAAAACCCGAGACTAACGAAAGAGGGTTTCTGTTACCCAACGAAATTTTATCACATTTCTTTATTACATCAATCCTTTTTATATTGTTGAAAAAAAACCTCTCCAACTTACGTCACGATCATCCCCGCCACTGCCAGTTTATTAATAACGGGTAATACCTCATTTTTTTTGTCTTGAGTAGAGCGTCAAGAATGTTGTACTGGATTAGTTTAGATTTTACGTTAAATGTATTATCTACAATTGTGATGTGCTATCGTATAATTTGTGACCTGTCAGGCGAAATTGGACCATCTGGGAAGAGCGTAAACTGACGAAACTTTACGTATATGGCTTATATTTCTCAAAAGGAATGGTGGTCCGTGGTCAAGAGGTAGGCCGTCGGCCTCTTGACTAAAAGGTCCCGAGTTCGATTCCCGGGATTGGCTATCGGTCTTGGTTCTGTCATTGTCCCACACATTCAGCGCGAGTACTGGTGAATGTTCCAGGAAGCAGAATCTAGGGGGATTAGTCTAAGTTGAAAGGTGTGTTTCCAGATCGACGTAGAATAAATAGGTTTAAACCAACGAGGAATGGTCATTCCATTTCCTGTATATACATTTTGAAATGCAGCATACAGATGGTTTCTTTTGAAATAAACCTGAGATTTTTTTTAATTTTGATTTTACTGATTTCTAAAATGGGACCATATAAAAAGGACGAAAATGTTTGCCCCTGGTCAGACTGCGCAGCTTGCGCAGGCTGGCCGGGGGCTAACATTTTCGCAAACATTTTCGCAAATAACAGGTTTTTTCTGAATCTAGAATGATTGTTCTTCTTTCCTTAGCTGGGTTCGATCCTCGATGGCACCTTTCATTCTTTCCGGCTATTTGTCTTCCACCAATGGGTTGATAGTCGAAGACCTATGTGGGATAGCCGCTCGAGGCTAGGTAAGGACGTGATTGTAGTACCGGTGTGAAAAATACCAGGGATCCATTGTTAGGTACTCCAACCGCCGCGATATGACTGAAATAATGTTGAAAGCGGCGTAAAACACCATTCAACAAATCTATCTTTAGTAATTATTTCCGAAATACACCTTCTGGTTGATCTATGCTGGATCTTATGGAGTTCCCAGATTGTCCCTTTTTTCGTGACGGGTCACATGTTTATTAATGTATTTATTATCTCGTTTTCGACATGTCTTCGTATCAACGAAAACCAAGCATTTGTAAAACAGAGTAGGCCTACCCGTATTGATACTCTTGTTAAGCTTTTACAGGATTGAAAAGGAAACCCCGAGGGTACAAACTTAGACCAGACTGAACATATGTGCAGGATGATCTTTGTCTATTCCTCCTGCTAAAGTAGCAGTTTATAACATCGTGAAATTGACAGACATCTTAATCAAAACCATTCCAAATCGTTCACTCATGGATCTATTCGTTCATTATAAACACTCACTCAAACCATACATAAACGCTCAAAACGAATGACACGATAATCTCAATAACTAGGTACAAAATAAAAAAAATAACTAGAAAAGAATCGCGATTTCACTGATATAACTGAAACTGTAACCATCTGATTGGTTTTTGAAGAAATAGAGAGATATTTACAGAATATGCATGTAGGCTATAATTTATTAAAGGGATGTAATAAATGTCGCCAATTTTGTTCATTTTGAACAAAATTAGCGATATTGGATTACCATCATTATATTTAACTCAAAACTTGATCAATACACTATTTGAATTTCATTCCAAAAACATCCCAAAGTCATTTATCTGGTCAATTTCACGATGCTGTTAACTGTAGGAACGCTTTGAAAGAAGCGTCGAACTAGCGAATTGAATTCTTTCTGGAATGTGTGTCAATTTCGACGAAGCACGCACTGTAGCAAGCATTAAGTTTACCAACGCTTGGATTTCGTTTACACTTGTTTCGACTTTATTTAATAGTATTTATTTGTTAGTGATAGGTCCAATATTGATGGGTTTGTTAGATTTTATTGTGTAAATAACTGTGTGCAATAAAACACTATCAAGAAACTGTATTAGAAGTATATTTATAATGTGACCTATGTCGCGGGAGTGAAATAGCCCCGTTGAATATTTTTGATATTACATTGGTGTTATTACACTTGTGGAAAAACTATGCATATGAGCCCAAATCGAATAGAAACGCTATTTTGTAACCGCGAAAATGACGTCATAATGTTCATATTGTGGTGTCAGTTTTAAACGGCGTTATAAGTTTCGCGGAAATTTTAAATGTTGAATTTCAAGGATTTTGACGATTCTTTGGCAAAAATCGGGTCATTTAATAAAAAGAATATAAAATTTGTTCTCATTAAATACCGAATTAATTAACTCTTCATCTAAAACAGATAAAAACTCGACGCAGCCTCGTTTTTATCTGTTTATAGATGACTCGTTTAATAAATTCAGTATTCAATGACCACTCATTCAATATCCCCTATTTGTCCACCCCCACACCCCACAAAACTGATTTGTAAAATTTTAGTTAAGTTTATCGGATGCACATTATAAAGTTTTGACCCCCTGGGAATTTCTCTCAAGGGGGTAAAAATGACCCCATTGGAAAGAATTTCTAAGGTTCAAAATAAGATATTATCATTTGGGGGGGGGGGGGGTCATAACCCTGGTAAAGGGTCAAACACGAGCCAGTACATACTGTACCAGGATTGCGACCAAAACACGATCTTATATACTGAAACGAACTGCTAGACGGACACTTGGTTTTTGCTGAAAATATAATATTTTCTTTGGTATCTGGAATGGTAAGTAGTCGAATTATATTAGAAAAATCATTTAGGGAGAAACTTCAATTAATATCGACTCGAAAAGAAATGAAGAAAGCAACGAATTTGAAGGGAATTTAAGGTATATCTTATAAACCGCTTCATAATCTTTATTCTTTGAATGACGTCAAATGTTACGTAAGAACGTAATCAGCCAAAATTGGGTCTACGGAGGCAAGTCATTTAAAGAAAGCGTTGCTCTTTCAATACAGACTTCATACTGTTCCTGAAAATTGAAGGGTGGTTTAACAAACGTTTAAGCTGCATCGAACAGTGTTTCGATTGAATTTAAAAGACTGGTGCAACTTACCATGTGTTATAGTCTCTGTTCGTTACTGCAATGTCAAGATACCGACATCAAATCGTATTCAATTTTGAATATAGTGGACAGTCTCTTCATTATTAGTCCACTAATGATTAACATATCTGGTTGACATTATGACTCCTATAAACGCTAGAATAGTGCTCTTATAAGCCAAATTTCTAAAGGAAAATGACGGTATGAAAGTCCGCCAGATAATTGCCGAATATTCTGTAATTCGTAAATCGGCCTTAAGCATTACTTTCCCAATTCTATCCTCTTTCGTGCGGGTTTTCGCAATAATAACAGGATGAATGCTTACCCCACCCACTCTCCAACCATGCAATGTGAGTGGGTTACAAAAGATCTTTCAGACAAAATGAATAGCTTTTTAAAACCGATTTATTTCGTGGGCATTGCCGACGAGCTTACTTGCGAAATGAGTACTCTTATCCATTATGGTATTACCATTCTCTTTCGTGTGAACTTTTTTCTGGTGTTGCCAAACAAGGCGTATTTGTTTAACAACGGTCTCAGGTAGGATCATTGTTTCATCGAATGCATGCGGCAATATGGTTGTTCTACCCAAAATAGCAAAATAGGATTAAAATTTGTATCAGATATTTAATCATTTCAATGTACATTTTGTGGACGTTTCTTTGGAGTTATGTATACGTAGGATCTCTAAATAAATGCACTGAACATGCTGCTGGTGACCTCTGCTCATAAATTTGGGATATTTTCATTAGAATAATATATATCCCTTCTGTTAATGTGTTCCCTGAGATAATTCTTTTGAGATTTGGTTGACATTAATGCATGCTTTAGCTTCTAAGTAAAGGATCTCACCAAATGAGCTATATGAAATTGACATCCGCTCATAAAAAGCATGATTTGCATGTGATTATACTAATATTTTGCGGACTGAAGCAGCGTTGCCCAGGTATCAATGTCGTAAATAGATTCAAACTATAGACGAAATTCAGTATTTTTTTGTTAGATAGTTTGGTTGCTCTGTTTACCTTATGTAATTTCAATTAAAGATTTGTAGTCTAAGCAACCACTCGCAACTTTCGACAGTTGACGCTCATTTAACCGTAATGGGATTGCGTGCTGTTTATAAACACGACATCAAGTTTTTTTTATTATTTGCGAATCGTCTCCGGTAAAAATCGTAACTCATTCGTTGTTCATGGATGTCACTAAACTAGCCACCGTTTGTAATGCCACTACGTGTATAGTCATTTACGGTAAAACAAAGTGCAGGAGGTCAAGATCTAAAAATATATGTTTCCGGCAAAATACTACACGTCGCAATAGGGATTAGATCAAAAACATAGTATTTGTCTATACAGCTTATAGACACAAGCTTTGTTCTTACTCTAACCCCTCAATATGCTTACTCGGATCATCCATACGCCCGATTAAAAATTGCAGTTTGTATGTTTTAGGGGAATTTTCATTATCTTCACATGATAAAGAATTCTAATATCACAGCATTCATGAAACAAAAAGTGAATTTGCGGAGAGAAGTCTTGAGAAACATAAATTTAAAACTTAATGGGCACTTCTTTATTTCGAAGCTATTAAAACCTTCACCAAAAAGCGGTATATATAGTTGGAAGGCCGATGTCCAATGCAACCTTAGTAAGTGAAATCGTTGATACTTCTATCGATTTTATTTTGAATGTAGTTTTCGATCTTATCATATTTAAAGATTTTAAGAAAAATGGCGATTTCCCTGACATAATTTAAAATGTAAGCGACTAATAGGTTCTTGAAGAAAGGAAGCTATCTTTAGAACTTTTATGCATGTTTGATTACGGGGAGGAAATCAATATCGCTAATTTTGTTAATCCTGAACAAAATTTGCGATATTAGATTACCTCCCATTAAATCCAGTCAAAACTCGCTCCACACACTCATTCAAATTCACTCTTCAATTATTACAAAATCATGTACCTTGTTAATTTCACGATGTTGTTAACTGTAAAAACAGCATGGAATTGACGCTCATCCCTTCCAAAAACATTCTGAAATGATCACCTTATGCTCACGGATTAAATGAAATGGTTAAATGAGCAAATATGCTAATAATACGGCTGATATTCTAGGTTTAATTATACCGTACCCAACAATAAGTAACCAGAAAATGAGGAATAATAGTCCCCAAGAAAAACGCCATCTTGAACGACGTTTTTGGCGTAGATCCGGTCGTTTGTGTGTAAATTGAGTATGACCATTTGGGGTGATTGGTTGTAGACAGTCGACAAAACTTTACACACAACAAGCCCATTCTTTACAAGATGCAGATAATTATCATAACCTGGTCGCTGGTTTCCGGCCGCCATAATAAATATCATATAGATTCCGTCGACTGGAGCGGTGAAGATTCCGCTGCTGCGGTGGTACCCGTTTCCGACGTTTGTAAGCACGCTGTCGAACTTTATAACTTGGTTAACTGCGAGTGGGCCGTAGTCGTGGGGTGTCAAGAAGGCTGTAAAAGCTACGTGGGAAACGCTGCGTTTGGTACCTATTGAGATCATAAAACAAAATACAGTTAATTACATCGTGAAATTGACATTTAACTCAATCAAAATCATTCTAAATCAATTAATCTGCGCTCCATTCATTCATTCCAGACACTTACTCAAACCATTCAAAAATGCTCCAAACTCACTGATAAACATATAACAACAACTTCGCTCAAAATAAAAATAGCTGGGAAAAAATCGGGATTCCACTTATTTAATTGAAATTGTAAGCGTTTGATAGGTTCTTGAAGAAATCGGGAGCTTTATATAGAACTTGTATGCATATTTTATTAAAGAGAGGTAATCAATATTGCTTATTTTGTTCATCCTGAACAAAATTTGCAATACTGGATCACCTCCCATTAAATTCACTGAAAAGTCGCTCCACACACTCATTCAATTTCATTCCTAAATCATTCAATAATCATTCACCTTGTCAATTTCACGATGTTGTTAACTGTAGCGAAAGTAAATCGGGTGGTATCGGATACTTAGTCACATCAATTTATGCAGATAATATTAGTTTTAAGGTTTCTTGTCGGGGTATATGACGATTTATTCACGGCTGGAAAATATGATGCCGGAGGCGATCTGCGATCTGTCGCGATTTTAATTTGAAGTAGTACGAGTTATTGAGTCGACTTACCACGAAATAATACGACGTAGTCCGACTATTCCGATTTGTAACTGCGATGTATGATGATTAACTGTGACATGCGCCGATGCATGCGCATCAAATACAAGTTTCTGTTTTTCAAAGATTATGTACCGTTTCGAACGCTGGATATATAATTCTTATTCTTGCAGTATTAAAGAAATAGAAAAACATAAATAACCCTGCTTTCTGATTGCTCTAAGAGTGACTAATTGCCAAGCAAATCAAACAAACAAACAAACAAACAAATTATTTCATTTGAAATGTGTCGTAAAAATGGTTCAAATTCGTAGAAGATCGGGGAAAATAATACAAAGGGATGATGTCGCAACATATAGTATTTTATCTGTGTAAATCGGCGTGGCTCGATCGTTTCTCCTCGTACTTAATCGGCAAGAATCGGGACTAGCCCTTGAAAATCGGCGATATTCGGTTTTCATCGCCGAAGCAGGCATGCCGATTCTTGCCCCGAATAATGACGAGATTCCTTCTACGAACAGCGAAGTCGTACAGTTAATAACATCGTGAAATTGACAAGGTGAATGATTTTGGAATAATTAAGGATTGAAATTGAATGAGTGTGCGGATCGAGTTTTGAGTGAATTTAATGGGAGGTAATCCTATATCTTAAATTTTGTTCAGGATGAACAAAAGGGCACTGTTCGACTTTCTATATAAAGCGGCCCTATTTTTTTGTAAAAAATAAAGTACACCCACGACAAAAAATAACCTCTAAAATACATTATTGCATGTCTCAACCGTCCAGAATGGCCATTTCCCTCAATAAATTTTAGCCCCTTACATGTGTATTCGTCCCTTAAAGAGGGTGTGGTACAGGTTTGTTGACACTTTCCGTCCATTTTAGCACTGTTCAGATCTAACTTTTTAGTAGAACGGCACTCACGTTCACCATAAAATTTACATAAAATCATTTATGTTAAAATTCTATGGACCTTTAAAGATTAAAAATTCGGGGCGAATCAGGCGTTGTATGTTTTATTCGAAAAAAATTGTAATTTTTTATTCTCATCGTTACCCTCAGCGATGGTTATGAACAGTTTCCGACACTAAATATATTCGATAAAGAAACGGATATTTTCTCGTATATACCATTCAAATGAAGTAAATCAATATATAAATCTAAGACTAATCGGTAGTACTGTTCTAGATTAAATCGATTTTGAAAAGAATTCATAAAAAAAAAAAAAAAAAAAAAAAAAAACGTATCGATACCTATTGATACAATACGCGAAACTTTTCACTCATTCTCGTTGTCAAGTAATCAAATGCGCAATGTGTCAACTTACTTCACATGTACCTATGGTCAACATCCCGAGTCAAGTGTGAGAAATAGGTAAAAAAAAAACATTCCTTATTTTCGTAATCATGAATAGAAATCGATCCATAAATGTGCGACAAGGGTGTTGATAATAAATTTAAAAAAAAACATCCATTCTGCGATCATAGCCGTCGTGTTGTAGTGGATGGGTTCGCGACGTCTGCACCCGGCGATCCGGGAACGTTTCCCGACTCGATCTTTTTCTTTTTTTTTCCCTCAAACGACGGGGTTTGTGCTTCTCATTCTTTTATTTTTTCGTAGTTGTACGCATAGTAGTTTTTCCCTTGAAAAAAAAAATATGAATGCAAATATTACATCTATTTTTTCATCAAAACTTATTTTTTTTTTATTTTCTTCCGATAAAAGGCAGCATTTTTTTAAAAAAAATCCAATAGTTGCTATATGTTCAATGTATTGAAATGACAAAAAATCAAAACTTTGCAAACCGTGTTTCATATGATAAACGCACCCGATGCGATACAAAACGTCAAAGAGTTGCTTGTTATTTCCAAAAAATATAATGGAATGGAAAGCTCTTAGCTCTCGACAAGCCTTTCTTTGAATCTATGAGCGGTATGTATTTAC
The DNA here is from genome assembly GCA_948146395.1 of Fragum whitleyi. Classification (NCBI taxonomy): domain Eukaryota; kingdom Metazoa; phylum Mollusca; class Bivalvia; order Cardiida; family Cardiidae; genus Fragum; species Fragum whitleyi. The sequence goes on from OX411560.1 coordinate 1,085,460, forward strand.
GACAAATTGAAATATTAACAAAATAATTTTTGTTTTGTTATTTCAATAGATGTTCCAAATTTGGAAACTTTGATCATTATTACAGCCTTTCTTCAAGATTGAAGTTTTTACTGGAAGCAGAAGCTGAGAAAAAACAGCCCGAGTTCAGACAGACAAAACAATGATACTGTTTGTTAATTTCATCCTACTTTGCGTACAAGTGCAAGTGTTAAGTGGGTTTTTGTTCGCAAACAGTTTGCGTCTTTTCGTCAGCCTGTAAGCAATCCTGCGTTCAGGATCGCAAAACGGTCCAAACAGTTTTTCCAATTATATTCCACTTCGCATGCGATCGCACGTACAAAGTGGGGTATAATTGGAAAACTGTTTGCACCATTTTGTGATCCTGAACACAGGGCAGGACAGTTAAATAATAGGATGGACATACATGTAAAAAAAACGTTCTGCTATCAATGGAAAACGGACTGACGATAACCTTGTCAATGATTAAATATAAAATTCTGATTTAACTCCTCAAACAATCCCATAATATTAATGCATCGTAAACTGCTGTGAAAACACAACACATTCCATCTCAACATAGCCAGGTCATCAGGTGTCGGCTCTTTGAAGCTCCAAGAATCTTAAACAGTGACGTCATTTGGATATCAGTAAGACGCCGCGACTGTATCGTTTTCCCGTGTTTTCAGTGTGAAGATTTCAACTCGCAATATATGTTTTGACTCGGATTTAATATAATTTTTGTTCAAGGTAAAATGTTTAAGAAATATTTCCAATACAATGTTAAGAAATGATAACTTGTTGCCGTGTAACTTATAAAGAATTTGATTTCATTTACGTTATTTAAGTATCTTCAAAAACAATAGAAAGTTATTAATGGCGTACAATTGATTGGTTTGGTTCTGCGGGATGTCCCACTAGGCGTCACGAATTATCGTCAAAAGTGAAGAGAAGTGGCAGTAAACAATTCAAACATTTGGTGCAGATTAAGAAAAAAAAATATCGTTTTAACGTTGAAAAAAAGTGAAAAAGATATTGCTCACAAGTAATTTTTCGACTATTGAATTGATTTTTATTTCAAACAATCTTGTTATTGAAAGAGCATTGGTCGAGTTTTCTTGATTAATTACTTATAAAGCAATTGTTGGAAAAATAAAATAGATACATCTAGGATGTATACAAAATCGACCAGAACGATTCAAACATTCAGCCGGCCAATCGCAAGAGATAAGTCCCTGATCAAATATTGACTTCACAAATCCCTGAGACGTCGCCGTCTGGTCGAAAAGATTTATCTTGGAGGGACAAGTTTACTGACACGTCGCGCGCCGATCTAAGATAAAAATCCAACAAGTAGACGGAGATGCGCCGCAGACTAGTCGCTGATTTAAATCACCGATACAAGTACCAAAACTAGTTGTTGGTACGGAAAAACCGACTCGTCGTTCTCGGAACGTATGTTTTGACAATAGCTTTTAAGAATTGATATTTGTAGTGAATTACATCTTTGAATGACGATTCAAACAAAATTCAGGTACTGGTCAAAAGCGTAGATCTGAATAGGAAAAATATCTGTAATAGTATTTCCCATGTGGTTTGGAAGGAGAAAACTTGGGAGGTTTCCTTCAATTTGTTTCTTTGCAAAAAAAGGAGGTGCTAGGGCGGCGAAGGGGTATTATTTTAACAGCATCTGTAGCCAAGGATCCTTTTATGTCACTGGCAAAATTATATCCAACTTCTAGTTTTTATGTTTTGGCAGATGAAGAATTTTAAAGCTTTTGTCATTTCTGTGACCATGAAAATGGGAGTTTAACATTTTTTTAAAACTTTGTCACAACTTCACCGAAAGGTATTTCTGCAATTTCTAGAGGTGAGCTCAGGTGAGCTGATAAAGGAGAACTTTAACTTAATTTTTGACCTGCGTGTGATTATTGACATAAGAACCACTGAATTGGAGTTTGTTTTGAACAAGTCTATCAAGGTTACGATGCTTTCTGCTAAGTACAGTTATGACTTGGAGCTAAGAAACAATTGGTAAAAAACCTTGACTTAACCTTATTTTTGATCTTTTTGTATGACCTTGGCATTGGGCTAGATGTGTGAAATAAACAAATCTTAACAAGATGATTATGTTTTCTACAGTCATTTCAAATGCCAGCTTGGAATTAAGGAGCAACAGTTAAATAAAATTGACACGATAGATTTTTGACCTTGACAACATCATGATGATTTCAATCAATTCATTTTAAGTTATAAGGTAATTAACACAAGTCGATATTTTACCCTTGTCAGCTCGGCTGGTTATTTTTCAGAAAACCCGACGTATTACCTTAGCGTTGACATTGTTTTTGGCATGACAAGCTCAGACTTTGTTGATATCTCTGTTGTTTTTAAGATATCATGGTGGAACTTGGCGGGCGTGTTCATTATCAGGAGAGCTATCCAGACGATTAAGGGGGATTACTTTGCTTTGATTTTACTTTAATTTGCTTTTCCAACTTAGATTTTTTGTATTATCCAGCACCTGCAGCCTAGCATTCAAACCAATAGGCGGTGCTCCTGTTGACATTTAACCTTTGTGTATGACCTATTTTATAATAAACAAACCCCTAGGAGGTGATAATTGTAGTACTGGTGTGAACAATACAAAGAATCCATTGTAAAGTGATCCAGCCGCCGCGATATAACATGAAAATTGTTGAAAGTATGTTGTTTTTGAAAGAAACAGACTATTATTTCGTCCTGTTGGGTTTCATTCTTTTTGATTTTCGCAGATATTCAACCTTTCTGTGACCATGGTAATCAGAGTTATCCCAACTTAAGTAGAGCTACACCCTTTAGATAATCCCTGCCTCGTTTCAGATTGATTGGCCTAATTGTTTAGGAGAAGATGGCTTTTTTTACCTAAGATTTTGGAAATTTTCAAAATTTCTGTTACCGTGGCAACCAGAGGTGATGAAATTAAATTCTTTTTACAACTTTAGTAAAGTTTCACCCAAGGAATATCACGACTAAGTTTCAGCTGGATTGGCCCAGTGGTAAAGGAGAAGAAGACCTTTTCTAAGAATTTTGGCATTCTTCGGCCTTTGTGTTACCATGGCAACAAGAGTTTTTGATAGAATTAAATTCTGTATACAAGTTTTGAAGAGCAACATACAAGGATCAATCCTGTCAAGTTTCAGCTTGATTGGCCCAGTGGCTTAGGAGGGGAAGATGTTTGAAGAAATCGTTGATAGACAGACGGACGGACAGGCTGATGGATTATTGGGACATATCTAATAAAAAGTGCTCTTTCAAAAACCGCAAAAAAATCATTGGGCATTTTTTTTACCATAGCAACCATTTTTATTTTTTTCTTAAATCATATATTTTAAGTCCCTGAAAGTTTACATGTGATAAGAAAAGAGATCCAATAAGCCTCTATCAAAATACAAGAAAAAAGAACAAAAATTGTAATAGTTGCCATGGTAATTTGCCGATACAACCCAAAATTAAGCATTTTTTGGGTGACTGTAGCCTTTTTCCTAAAAAATGAAACCAGTTTATACAACTATTTTAATATATAAGTTAGAGGAAAGTTGAACTTTATTTAGGATTAAGAAATATTCGGGTTGCTTAGCGTTGGATACCCGTATCTAAGGACTGAAAATGGGCTTTTGTGCATTTTTACATAATTGTTCCTATGGCAACAGGCTATTTCCTGCAAGTTTTTGAAAAAAAAATCTTATATGTACTAAAATGTCTATCTGAGCAATTTTGTAAATTATCATAACATTGAATGGGAGTTCAATTATCTAGGCAATTGAGGACTCTTAAGATGTTCTGAAATTGTCTTCATTTATGGGTTATGAATTCACGTTGCCATAGCAACGAACACAAAAGTTATTATTATGTGAATGTTAATTTTGTATTTCCTTGTAAAACGGAAAAAATGTCTGTATTTTGTCAAAACATTTGAAAAAATGCAAAAATCAATACACTCCTCAAAACTTCTAAGCGGCCACTTGCCTTTTTGGTCATATGTAAAAAACGCCGCATGGTTTTAACTCGTTTTTGCTTGAATAATGTAGTCAAATCATTTATCAAGTCAACAAGAGAAAACTCAGTGAAATTATTCAATAAGAAATGTTTTAGAATTAAACGAAAGTAGGAGTACCCTCGATTTCAAAGTTAACATTGGTGGGTGGGGTATTTTTGGCATTTTTTGTTAGGATAAGGATAGTGTAGAACGTTTTGGCATTTCTTATTAATTTTAGAAGTCCACAGGTATTGTACAACTGATATAAGTACAAGAGATTGATAGGCGTTGCATTTTTCAAGTATCGAAAAATTCAAATTTCTCTTAAAAGTGTCAATTTTGTGACTTTTGAAATTGAGGGTACATGCATTTAATTCCGTCTTTAGCACTTACTGGTTCATAATTTTTCAAAATAATTCGATAGGATGATGACTGAATGGCAAGTCTTTCCAAAGACAAAGTTCACATTTCAAGATAAAAGCGGAAAATGTGTGAAAAATGGAGAAAGGTAAGGTGGCCGCGTAGAACTTTTGAGTAGTGTATTTTAGTAGGGTATGTGTGTTGTTGCTATGGAAACATAAGTACACAATGTTTGCCCAAAAATATTATTAATTCATTTGAGATAACCATGATGGGAAACTTATATCTTACGTGTTTTTATTTTAGTTTGTGCTGCATTACTGATTTGAATTTAAAAACTCGCAAAAACAGACTTTTTCAATCTTTAACATCTGTTTCCATGGCAACCAGAAGTGATTTAGAGAATTTTTTAATCTTATTTTAACTTTTGGGTCAGCCCTATCCTCATGCTTAAATTTTATCAAAATTTGAGACATAGCGAGCCACACTCCCTATTTAAAAGTGCAAGTGCTTACAGAGAATTGCTATTGAATGATAAAGAGTTAAATCATCTTAACAAATTTGATGTTACTTTACTCAAGAAAAATATCTTCGAGGTTTCATACAAGTCCAGTTCCTTGAGAAAACATTTTTTAGAACTGTTACAGTTAAGAACATCGTAAAATTGAAAAGACAAATGATTTTGTAATGATTTTGGAAGTAAATTGAATGAGTGTTTGGGGCGATTTTTATGTCAAATTAAAGGGAGTTAATCCAATATCGCTTATTATGTTCATCTCTTTTTATTATCACCCTTTAATAAAGTATACGTACGTTTCTATCTGTGTGTCTTCTTGGGCCAATTGACCACTTTCAAATCCACACCAGCCAATAAAATCGTAGAATGATTTGATCTATTTGATTAACATGTTGATCGTCTTTAACAATTTCGAAAAGTTTCCAAATGATTTTGGCGCCTTTTTTTTTATCGCTTTGAGTGAGTGTTTGGAATACATGAGTTAAGCGCTGAGTGAATGATTTCGATCGATTTTTAACGCAATGATTGTCAATTTCACAATTTTTTACAACTCCGTTTAAATCGAACGATTTACAGTTAGGAACATCGTAAAACTGACAAGATGAATGATTTTGGAATGAAATTGAATGTGGATAGAATTTTGGGAGAAATTAAAGGGAGGTAATCCAATATCACTAATTTTTTTCATCTTGAACAAAATTAGCGATATCTATTACCTCCCTTTAACAAAATACACTCGTTTTTCTGTCTATGAATCTTCGTGGACCAACCAGACATTTTAAAATCCAAACCAACTAACATAATCGTAGAATTATTTGATAGATTTGATTTGGAATATTAATTCTATTGAACGATTTCGAAAAGTTTTCTATTGATTTCGGAGCGTTTTTGATCGATTTGAGTGAGTGTCTGGAATGAATGAGTGGAGCGTTGAGAGAATGATTTACAATGATTTAGATCGGAATGAGTGTCAATTCCGCGATGCTTTTAGCTGTATTCCTTGTTTATTTAGTACTATTTGGGAGCGTCCGCGACTACACGCATATCTTTTGATAGTAAGGTACGTGGTTTTTATTTGAACGAAATTAGCGATGTTGTATTACCTCCCTTAAATTAAAGACAAAACTCGCTCCTCAAACTCATCCAATATCATTTCACAACCATTCCAAAATCAATCTAGAATCATTTAACTTGTAAATTCATGATGTTTCTAACGATACCTGACCGCTGAACAGTTTTGTCTGTTATACCAGTTTGTTTCCTGGCTTTCTGATGTTGGTTTCTTGTGGTTTCAGATTGGACCCTTGATAAGTTTTCATTAGCATAAAGTGTTCGTTCGAAAGTACGTCATCGGAAACGCGTTGACTTTCCATCTCGTATGCTTCGATTCTGGATTCAAGGCTTTTGATTATTTTGTCTTGTGCGGTATTTTTACTTTCAAGGCTCTCGGTTTTTCTCTTCAGGAAAGCATTTTCTCTTTCAACTTCATCGATCCTCCTAGCAACTCTTGTGAGATTGGCTTTTAGATCTTCTAAAAGTCCTAGCGATTCATCTTTGCCGAGAACAAAGGAAAAATAGAATCTTAACAGTAAAACCAACACGACTTTCTTCAATTCCATGTAAGCGTCTTGAATAGTATCCTATTATGAAATATGTTGTTGATAAGATAACTTCACGGCTTGTTCACCTATTTGTTAACCCCTCGAAATGTGTCAAATTCATGATAAAATGAGGTAATCAATAGTCCAATACGCTCTACAGACCTAAAAGTTGACTAAAATTTATTAACACAGTGAAACTGACGAGATTAGTGATTTTGGAATTATTTTAAATGATACTGAATGAGTTTGTGGAGTGAGTTCTGAAGTATTTTCAAGGGAGGTAAAACGAAATCGATAAATTCGTCCAAATTATTGATAAATATCTTACCCCCCTTTTATGAAATATACGTATTTTTCTGACTTCGTGTGTTCACGGATAAATCATACGCTTAAGGTTCATGTAAAGTGTTTGAGACCCAATATTTAGGACACTTCATTAGCCGAGAAAAGGCAGTATGTCCAGGTATATTATATATCAAAATGAAGCTATTCGTGAGCACAAGAAGCAAGGCAACATAAGACCGCCATAGCTATAGCGGTATAGCCAAAACATTGTGGAAAGGGGTCATTTTGTACAGAACAAGCAACTGCATGACGGTTGCATAAAATTGCCCCGTATTTTATCAAAGTACGGTCTGAAGTACCATCCAAGTAGTGCTACAACCTTAGATATAAAACTCAGTCTCAAAAGGCTCTTTTGAAACAATCAATTTCCATTTATTTTGTCAACATACATGTCAAACCGGTTTGGTCTGTTTTCAAAATAGATGTAAGGTATGGTGCAACATCACACCATGATATTGTGAAATATTTTCTGCGATTTATTTCAAATTATAGATTTTTTTAATTCAATGATCTACAATATTACTATATATTTATCATTCTGTGAAATAGAAATTGATATATTGCTAAACAACCTTACAGGTATATAAACAATTAATGTCTATTTATGTTGTGATAACACACCATACCCTTAAAAGATCTACACGTTTACAAAATTAGAATGACATATATGACATATGTGTTTATAAAATAAGTCAAAATAAATTGCTTGCATAACTACGTTTTGGGGCTGAGTTTAATACAAATGGTTGTAGCACTACCTGGATTGTACTTTGGGCTAGACTTTGTTAAAATATGAGCCAATTTTGTCCAACAGTCATGCATGTTGTTCTGTACAAAATGACCCTTTTCCACAATGTTTTGGCTGTACCGCTATAGTTATAACAGTCTTATGTTTTTCAACTGCTTGTGCTCATAAATAGCTTCATTTTGATATATAATATTCATGGATATACTGCTTTTTCTTGGCAAATGAATGCCCTTAAAATTGGGTCTCAAACACTTTACATGAACCTTAAAAATCAACACTTGCTAATAAAGTCATGCAATTATCTGATCGATTTGATAGAAATGTTGATCGTTAAGAACAATTAAGAAGCATTTTCAAAAAAATGGAGCGTTCTAGGGTAGTTGGAGTGAGTGTTCGAAATGAATAACTGGAGCGCTGAGCGAGTGATTTTGAGTGGTTTTGATCGGATTGATTGTCGATTGTATGATTTTATTAACTGTTCGTCTCCTAATGATCAACTTACTTTTCGAAGGAAATAATTAAACCCACAACTAGAAAGGTTGAATAAAATTATGAAATCTTATTGTTTTATTAATTAGAATTCAATAGATGACCAATTTTGATATCTTCATCAGTGGGACAAGAATACATTTTACTGCGTTGTTTACTGCAAGTGTCAACTTCGTTAGCACAAATGTGACCCGTCACGCGAAAAGGGGCCATCTTGGTATTGCGTAAAGTATCGACCCTTTATATATATATATGTATGTATGTGTATGTGTGTGTTTATTTCAGGAAATAAAGGCTATATTGCCTATTTAACCACATGTATACATATAAATTAAACAACAAATAGTCAATGGTGGATAATTTATACTAGATGATAAGTTTGCAAACATTTATACACGAAAATATACGAGAGAAGGAAAAATTGATATAAAATGGACTGGAAGTATCCTGCCTTATTCACAAATTATAATTATGAACATAATAATGCAGCTATATTATATATGTGAATAGATAAATATATAAACAAAGTTTATTTCTGCTATTTCTTATTATTTATTTATCTATTTTCTTGTCTATGTTCACATATACACAAACTTTGTCATTTTATATGAGTCAACAAACTGTATACCCTTTTACTTAATTCATTATCAAAGTCTTAAAAAAAATAAAATGAAAATGAACATATCATTAAAAAGTTATTGTAACAATTGGAGCCATTTAATTCCAGCAAGAATTTCTTTAAGAGATGTAAGCCAATTATTGTATTTCCTAAGGTCATTTAGAAATGAAACATAGTTCTCAATATAATATTGTCAGTCGAGAGTAACTTAAACCAATATTTCAAAGGCTAGAGCGAATCTATATATGTACAAAGGATACCGACCTAATTCAAGATAGACACCGGCATTGCTCGTCGTACATTTAACTCGTAGTAAAGATTTCAAGAATTTTAAACGGATTCTTTCGATCGATTTTGAATTATTTAGACCCAATATTTGGTTACCATAACTTAGTATTGAACTAACAAAACTAGATAGACTGAATCGAATACGTTTTTAGATCGATAAACCCGCAGCACAGTCTTTCGTTTGAATTCAAGATTCTATCGATTATACTTTTTAATATGAAAATGGCGTCAATGGTAGATTTTCCCTTTCCCAAACCGAACTGGTAGTCAGAAATAATGTTATTGGTTTCGCACCAATTTGAATTTCGACTTGTAATTATGCTACTAAATAATTTACCCATGCAACTGAGGAGGGTTGCGCCTCTATAATTGTCTGTTAAATTTATATCAACTTTTTAGGAATTTGCACGATAATACCTTCAGTCCATTGCAAATGAACCTTTTTCGTCAGGCTTGTATTCCGCGCCCTTCAATCTCGGTTTCAATCAATTTCAATGGGTTGTCTTTAATTGATATATAGTGTACATTAAGGGCAGACACTATTGCCCTTACTCTGTAAATCATGGAGTATACTGAACAAATCTTCTGGTGAAATACACGAATTAACTCTATACTCCAAGATGTCTTCCCGTGAGGGGATAGGCGTTTACATTGTGACTACATTGTGATTGCAACACCGTCATCGCAAGTATTTTGGTGACAAAATCATGAAAATCCGAGCGGATATCGCTCGATTTTGTTAATACATTCGCTGTAGAAAAAAATGCACGATTGCAAAATTGTCGGAAATCGAGAACGTACGTAAATATTTTGCGTACGCGAAAAAAGATTAGTGAAACGGCTCCCTGGTGCTTACAGTCAAAACATCGGGAAATTAACATGGTGGATTACTTTGGAATATGATTTTAGAATGAAATGGAATTAGTTAATGAGTGGAAGGCATGATTTTTTTAAATGTAATTTAAGAGACGTAAAAGTTTATTGCTAATATAGAAATATCTTATCCCAACTCTGTTCGTGTATCTCCACGTACTAATCGGATGCTTTAGAGTCGACACCGGTCAATGAAATCGTAAAATGATTCAATGGATTTTAATAAAATGTCATTCGTTATAAAAACTTTCGAAGCGTTGTGAAAGACATAACCATTGACTAATTTTAGAAGTTTTGCATAGTATATAAGAAATTCTTATAATGTAGGCGTTATGTCTAAAGCTCGTAGATTTATCAGCATAGCTCGATGAGTAATGCGATGCCTAATCATTATCAAAGCACTGAAAGTACTGATGGTGAACGAATCTGTTGGCATTCTAAAGTGATATATTGAATTCGTTGAGAAAAGAGAAATTATAAATGTAAAAAATAATCAAGGGAAAGTATCTCGTCAAAATTCTAAATTCAAAGAATGAGAAAGAGAGGAAAAGAAAGGTAGAGAGAGTGACAGACAGAGACAGACCAATAGACAGAGAGCGATAAGCCTATAGAAAAGAAAACAGGCAACTATAGTGTCTAGACTAATGATTCTTTTCTTAACTCAAAAAATAGCAGTCAGAAAGGTAATTCAATTTCCACATGCGGAACCCATATTTTAGCAGATTAAACAGCAGTCTTTCTGCATTTTGACTTTTAAACGTTATCCGCTATGGCTCTGGTACGACCTGAATGGGGTCCCCCCCCATCCTCCGAATTAAAAGACCGCTGTTTCGTAATTGTGTTTTGGTCTCTTTCGGTAATATTCAGTCTCGTGAAAGAATAATTATCTGATGTCATTGCGTAAAAATGAATTAAAAAAAAAAAAAAAAAAACAAAAAACAATTCGATGAAATCTATGTAGGAAGGTATTTTGTACAGCTAATGAATTGTCCAAATTTAGTCGTTGTTTAAATTCTATTGCTCCTACCAAACGGCAGATAATCGTAAACCTAAGAGGGTAGAAGATGGCAGCTACGTACGGATGTATGCTCATTATAGTTCTGGTGCGAGAAATACCAATTTGCATATTAAGGTAAAGGTGCTCCAGTCCACAGACGATTGATTCACAATCCAAGTTTCGTTTTTTGTAATATTTTACATACTTCCCGTAAAACAAATAGATGAATGATTGTATTGAGGAAATTCTAGAGCCATCCGAGGGATAGAAGCGCTACTATACAGTTGTAGTTACGATGTCAAGTACTTTGAAAAAAAAATCCATTCGATGTTAAAATTTGAAATTAGGTCTATCGTGTTTGGATATTTGTTCATTTGATTCTTTTATTTATTTATCTATTCACGACATTCATATATTAACAGTAAATCGTACCGAGATTGCTATATCCCCTGTTTTCCGGCCTTGTTTGAAACGAAAAAAAAACAACAACAGGGAATGGAATTTGGGTATTATGATACAAAAATACCCGTAACCGAAGATATTTACATTACACAAGTATGCAACAACAAGCTTTAAGATAAAAACGGGATTTAAGCAAGAGGTGTAAATTTGGTAGTTGAGAACATAAGTTGTCTGGTAATGGGTTAAATTTCATTTCATATCAAGGTTGGTCAATGTCAAGTGGTGCGTATTTATGTTTCAATGAGAATTAAGACGCGCCCTCCCTAATAAACGCGCTCCCCCATAAATACGATTCCCAGGCCCTTGACCATCCGACCAACATCATCCAACCGTCCACGGTCCGTGGTGAAAAATCCGGTCTCGAATTTAATTTCAAAAGCTGCTACTCCACGACGTAATGTTCAATAGATTGTGGGTTAACTATCTTAAATTCCTATCAGGATAAGGCTGGTTGCGTCATTAAAAGATCGTTCAACATCTGAAAAACTAGCGCGTCCTAAATCGTGCAGTCTTCCGGAAGTGCGAAAGGTTAAAATTTAACACAAAATTAAAACTATTTCTCGTTATTCTTCATAAGTCACATGCGAACAAAACCCCCTTTCGTTGTTACGAAAATATTTCTGAAATCATTTCACCTTCTGCAAATATACAAAATATCCGAGTCAAATGATTAAATCCTAGTCACAATTCATACTATTAAAATAGGAAAAACCCCGTAAAATCTCGTGTGTGACTTATTTCAAAAGCGACGTCGCCGCTTGCAAGAATCTGGGGACTTCAAAGCGTGCCGACACGCGGTGACCCAGCTAGCTCCAGACGTGTTGTGTTTTCACTACGAAACACTTTCATTTCGTGTACCGGGTGCATTTACACATCACGAAATTTTAGGATTTAATACAGGATTATTTATTTCATACGTGAATAGGTAATTATTTATAAGACCGCTTTGTCCATCGGTAGCGGAACATTGAATATTGCATCGTCTGGAACTTCCTACCTTGTACAAATAATAACAATAATAATAATCTCGGCTTCTGCTTAATAACGCAATCACTTGCTTTTGAAAGCTGCAATTAATGGTCCAGGATGACCGTATTTCGATACATGACTTAAAATGACAGAATCACAATTCATTAGCTAACATTTTATTTTATTTTTTAAATCAATAGCCTTAATAGATAAATAGAAAAGCGTATTGGGCAGCATACGTATTTCAATCGATAATTACGAACATGTTAACAGTTTGCTTCTCTAAGGTACCAAAAATACGTATTTTTTTACTTAAGTAAAAGAGTCTGAAATAATAGCGCCCCACGACGTTTTGCACCGCGCTCGGGCGCGTGTAATAGGAGAAATACGGCAGGAACATTCCATTCGTTTGTAAACTTGACCTTTCGTAACTTATAAGCAAAGACTTCATTCATAAGGAGGGAGGTAAAATCGTAGTAGGTCATCACGTTTGATATGGCCAATCAGGGGTGTGTGGAAGTTCAAGAGTTCACGACCTCAATAAACACACATTTCCGGCAAATTACTACAAGTTGCAATAGCGAAGGTTTAAATCAAAAACATAGTATCTGCCTATACAGTGTACAGACACAAACTTTGTTTTTGCTCTGAAGTCTCGACAATCTTACGCGGATCAAAAATTCGCCCGTATAGACATTCCAAGATATTTTTGTGTTTTTAAAGTGTAATTTTCATTATCTTTACTTGATGTAGAAAGATTGTATCATGCATTTAACGATACAAACAGTGATTTTGTAGAGAGAAGCCTTTAGAGATACTAAATTGAATCTAAAGAGGTACTGCTTTATTTAAAACCTATTAAGATCCTACAGGATTTTCCATACACAGTATATAACACTGGTGAACGAAACTTTCGTTCACCAAAAATGTTGTATAATGATACAGTTAGTAAATTGACTGTTACTTGATCAAAACCATTTCTAATCGCCCGCTCAGCGCTCCATTCGTTCATAAAAATATCTCTCAAATCGATAAAAAACGCTCAGATATTATTACATTAAAACCGATCAAATTATTCTAAGATTTTATTGACTGGTGTTGTTTTTTCAGCATATGATTTGTTTGTGAAGACAAACATTCGGAAAAATATTAAGATTTTATCAAAGGGAGGTAAGGTATCGCTAATTTCACCGAACTTCGACGAAATAAGCGAGATTGTCTTAACTCCCTAGAAAACTCGCTCTACATACTAGATCTGTTCTTTTATATCATTTTGATATAACCAGCCGTCATAGTGAAAATAAAAATAATAATGGGTTACCGTAAAAACGAATAGTTTGTTTCAGTGTGCGATTGGTTCAGTGACCCCCCCCCCCCCTATCTTAACAAGATTGATATTTTTACAGTAAATAAGAGCTGAAAAATCTTAATTTTTGAGAATGACGAATCATTCTAAAAAATAAAGATTTTTCAGCCATTATTTACGAATCTAAAGTTATTTATATTAGGATACAATGATTTTACGTCAGTGACTTCAAACGAGTAGCGTTGGTGACGTCGAACGTTTTCACTCAAAGTTTCGAGGGCTAACGCCATTTTAACTGACGTCATCGAGTTTTTCAAGATTTTTCCCGTAATTTTCAAAAATAGTCCGTCTATGTTCATCCGAGGTTGATAGTGAGATTGGCCGAGTGGTGTTCCGAATGCCCGTCGACCATGGACACGACGCCAAAATAAATCGTGACGGCTGGTCAAAAAAGCTTTCAGGTTTTGAGTCAAGACTTATACCCCACGTGTTGGACCTTGACTTATCTTCAATCGCATTTTAATGACTTTAGAAAGACATTTTTTGAAATCTAAAATGATTTATTTTCCTCGATCAATCACACACCTGTCCATATACATGTTAAAAATCGACCATTTGGTATTTCATTGCTTTAGAAGATGTCTTTATTTCCGCGCTTTGTAAATTTTGATGATAATAATAATTGAACAAAGGACTCGGTTTACCCAAAACCGGTATGCCAAATTATGTGGTATAATCAAGATGTTTTCATGACTGCTATTGATTTCAAAGACTTTCCGCCTCAATGAGTTTTTGGGCCAACCTATTTCAGGCTCGACAGGGCCCGTTTTCTTGTCTTATTAGCAGGAAACCAGCCCTGCGTTCAGGTTTAAAAGATGTTGCAAACCGTTATCAAATCATAGCCCGATTTGCACGCAAGTGCACCTGTAAAGCGGGGTATAATTTGAACCGTTTTGCCATCTTGAACGCAAGGCTTGATTCCGACTGAAAAAACAACAACAACTGGCCCTGTTCGGGCCAGAAACAAGTCAGCCCTTTGTTCCTTCCAACAAAATGTGTAGCCCCGTTTTAAAGTTGCCAAATATAAGCTAGATTCCTTGTGATTTTGGAAAAAGATCGTCGACGAATCGTAAGATACGCAATTATCCGTTAGACATTTCAATAATATACTTTCGAAAATTTCAGGGTTTGTTCGAATTGGGGTTTAGGGCCGCTTTTAACAAATTTTAGTCATTTTGTGGAAGTATTGTTTCTAAGCAATGGATTAAAGGAAAAAGGGTCAGGCATAATGTTAACAGGCGGTGCGGGTCGAATGGAACCGCATTCCTCCGTTGGTCGAACAAAGTTACGTCACTCAATGAAACGTCGCATCGTACAGGTAATTCGTCAACATGGAGGACACACCCGATATAAATGTTTTTTTTCTTATATCCATCCTTTGAATGGTCTAAAACTTCAATTCAGTTCGTACGAAACCAGATTTACTGACATTTCAAACTTTGTATACGTTTTATTTGACACAGTTTGATAAATACCACATGTCTATAAAATCTTTGGTTTCCAAACGAACCACCCAATCTTATGGATCATTGAATTTTATCATGCAATGAAGCCTGCATTGACCTGACATCACCTGTCTGATAACATAAAATGACATCAGACAGTTTTTTTTAGAAACAATTTGCATACACTTTCACCTGATTTTTTTCTAATTTTAAAGAGTTTATTTTAAGTAAGTGCAAAAAAGGTTACATAATTAATAGTATTACATTTAAGTGTCTTAAAATATCAATGTTATCTGGACTCGGCCGTGAGAAATTATCATGACTCGGCAAAGCCTCGTCCTGATAAATTCTCCAAACCTCGACCAGATAACATTGATATTTAAACACACTAGCATGTTATTCTTTATATATGCACATTGGTACAAAATTTGTTCGGGTTTAGGTAAAAATGTCTCACAATGCGTAGTTTCTTTTGCGTTTGAGTATAGTACACATACTTACGATTACAATTACAATTTGTGATTAGAGATTTGAATATTTTGATCGAGATGAGTGTCAATTTCACGATGTGATTAACTTACAATATTGTAAAATTGACAAGCTGAATGATTTTGGAATGAAATTGAATGAGTAAGCGGAGCGAGTTTTGAGTGAAATTGAAGGGGGTGGGGGGGGGGTAAACCAATTTGGCTAATTTTGTTCAATTTGTTCATAATTGTTACTTCCAAAATATACGTAATTTACTGTTTGCGTTTTTTCAGACACTGTAAAATCCACGTCAGACAATAAAAAAAATAAAAGAAAAGTAATAGAAGAGTAAGATCGATTTAAATTTAATGTTGATCGTCTTGGTCGATTTCGAAATGATTTCTAAATATTTTGTAACGTATTTGATCGATTTGAGTGAATGTTTGGAGTGAAAGAATGGAGTGCTGACTGAGCGATTCAGAATGGTTTTGATCGGACCGATTGTCAATTTCATGATGTAATTAACTTAACAGTTTGCGGGTATGCTCATCTTTATCTAAGGTTCTGGGGCCAGTTTCATCAAAACATTTTGGACGCATTTTTGTCCTACCGATGACTACAACATTATTAGGACAAAAATCACGTATATCCTATCTATACATACCAATGCAAAGTGATTGTTATTGTTACTGTTTCGAAAATCATTAGTAAGACAAAAATATGTCTTAAATGTTTTGATTAAATTGGCCCATGTACCTCTGCCAATGAAGATAAATACGATTGAACAGTTTTAGGTGGGGGTGTCAACGAATATTTAAATCAGTATTTAAATCATATGATTTTCTATTGACAAAGTGAATTGCAAATCGATTTTAATTGATAGAATAATCAATTATTCAACCTATCCATCATTATTTATTACACAAGGAAGAAAAAAAGGCATTCATTTCCATATTTTAGTTCATGTCGGAATTAGGTCACTTTAAATGTCGATGCGGGAAATCAAGCCTTGCATTTACAGGTAACGACTTCTTGAAAATGACAATGTAAATGATTTTCGAATGATTTTGGAATGCATTTGAATGAGTGTGTGGAGCGAGTTTTGAGTGAAATTAAAGGGACGTAATCCAATTTCGCTTATTTTGTTCAGAATGAACAAAATAAGCGGCATTCATCACCCCCCCTTTTAAAATATTAATACATATTCTTTAGACATCATCCTATTTCTCCAATCGGACGCTCACAATTTCAGCTATGTCATTGAAATCACAATTCTTTTAGCTATACATGTATCTATTTTGTATGTAGTTGTTGATCTCACCAATTTTAGTCGTTTCGAGCGTTTTGGAATGGTTTGAGTGAGTGTTTGGAATGAATGAATGAATGGAGCGATGAGTGATCAATTTTAAATGGATTTGATTGGGATGTATGTCATTTCACGTTGTTGTTAACTGTAGGATGCAGTCATGTTCGCCACGTTTGAAAAACAGTACCCCGAATTTGCATGCAAAAACCGATCTATAGAAGGGTTTTGTTTCTCATACTGTTTCTTCTTGAGTATAGATCTGAAATATTCTTGAGATTCGAAAGTTTCCCATACATTTAATTACATCATGAAATTGACACTGTGAATGAATTTTGAATGGTTTATAAATGAAGTTGAATGAGAATAAGGAGCTATTTTTCAGTGAAATTCAAGTTGGACAAAATTTGCGATATTTATTACCTCCCTTTAAAAAATCCCCGTTCTCACCCATTTCAGTGTCTTCACGTCCCAATTAAACGCTCTAAGACCCAGCCGGCAAAGTCGTGGAATTTTTCGCTCGATTTGAATAAAAAGTCGGTAGGTTTGGTCAATTTCTTTTTTTTTTTTTTTTTTTTTTTTTTTATTGGAGCGTTTTTGAACAGTTTTAGTTAGCGTTCAGAATGGAGCGTTGAGCGATCTATTTAATATGGTTTTGATCGAGGTGAATGTCGATTTTATGATGTTAACATCTGTGTATAAGTATTTGAAGGTTTTGTAAGTTACAACATTGGCTGTGATCAAAGACATTCTCCACCGTATTCACGGTCAACTTTAACTGAAGTCAATAACATTGCTTTGCGTTCGGAATAAAAAAAAACTGTTCAAAGTATTTGAAAATTATACCCCGCTTTGCACGCCCACTTGCGTGCAAAGCGGGGTATAATATTCAAACAGTTCACATCGTTTTGTCAGCTTGAACGTTGGAAAGGCTCGAACGATTTAAACGAGTTAAATTGCGGTATGAAATCTTTACCTTCCGTGGGACCATTATAAAAAATCTAGGTGGGACCCCCCCCCCCCCCCAAAAAAAAAAAAAAAAAACGATGTCAAAACTACAGTCAACAACATCGTGAAATTGACAAAATAAATGATTTTGAATGAGTGTGTGGAGCGAGTTTTGAGCGAAATTAAAGGGAGGCAACTCAATGTTGCTATTTTTGTCCAGGATGAACAATATTAGCGATATTCGGTTACCTGTACCCCTACTTTAGAAAAATATTTAGTGATTGATTGAATGGAGTTTTGCGCCGCTTTCAATATTTTTTTCGATATATCGCGACGGCTGGAGCACCTAACAATTGTTTCCTGGTATTTCTCTCACCAGTAGCCTACAAACCATCACTACCTTTCCTAGCCTCAAGCTGCTATCTCACATAGGTCTACGATTATCAACCCATTGGTGAGAGACAAATAGTCTCAAAGAATGAGTGTCGGGGTTAGTTAAATATACGTTCTTTTCTGTTTGTTTGTCTTCGTGGACCATTCAGACACTTTAAAATCCACACCAGCCAATTAAATCGTAGAATGATTTAAATATTGGTCCCTTTGAACGATTTAGAAAAGTTTTCAAATGATCTCAGAGCGTTTTTGGTCGACTTGAGTGAATGTTTGGAATGGAAGGAACGCTAAGTGAATGATTTAGAACGATTTCGATCGGAATGAGTGTCAATTTCACGATGTTTTTAACTGTACAGTTAATAACATCGTGCAAACGGCATTCACCTCGATCAAAATCATTCTAGATCACGCACTCAGCGCTCCATTATTTGACCCAAAACTGACTCAACCAAACCATGTTATAACGCTCCAAAGCTCTTTAAAGACGCTTCAAAATCAAATCGTTCATAACGATCAATATTGCATTCAAATTGACAAATTCATTGCACAATTTTATTATCGAAACTGAATTTATAGCGACTGGTGAGCCCGGATCAAATGTATTTGTAACAAGAAAAAACTCATGTAGTAGGAAAATATTGTAGGAACAATAGGAATTGCTTGTTACAATAGTTCCGTAACCCTTTCCTGAACAGTGCGTGAATTTTATGTCATCAATATATTAATAAAATCGACCAAATTATTTCACAATTCTATTATCAAAAGTGGAATTTATAGCAACCGGTGAGCCCAAAACACACAAACAAAATTAGCGATATTTCATTACATTTAGTTTCATCGTGAATTTGACATTCATCGCAAACAAAACCAATCTAGATCGCTCACTCAGCGTTCCATTCATTCATTTCAAACACTCACTCAAACCATTCAAAAACGCCCGAAGCTCACTGAATAACATATAACAACAACTTCGTTCAAAATTAAAATGGCTTGGAAAAAAAATCGGGATTTCACTGAATTGGTTGAAATTGTAGGCGTCTGCTTAGATCTTAAAGAAATAGAAGCCTTTTTGTAGACCCTATATGCAATTTTATTTTAAAGGGAGGTAATTAATATCGCTAATTTTGTTCATTTTGAACAAAATTTGCGATATTGAATTAGATCTACCTCCCATTAAATTCACTCCAAACACGATACACAAACTCATTCAATATCATTCCAAAATCATTCATCTTGTCAATTTTACAATGTTCTTAACTGTACCTGCCTTGAATTTCACACTAACCTCGCCAATCGCACTCATGCAATTTCATTAAAATCATCCTAAAGCCATTTACCATGTCAATTTGACGATATTCTTAACTGAATTTTCTTTAATGCTTTTCGGTGGTTTAGCGAGAAATAACGGTAGATTATCACTTGATAAACTCACCGCAAAAGCAGTGAAATTATCAAAATCTTATACCCTGCTTTTGTGCATTTCATCCTACCTGACGTTATCTATGCGGCGCAAAATAAGTGACGTCATAATGAACGTTGCATAGCAATCACGCGCAAAATGACGCGCTTTACGAAAATATGTCCGAGAAATTTCACATTTTGTCTCATTTTTGCATTAAAGAAATAGAATGATGGTTTGTTTTTCGAGTAAGATCGATTAATATTTCATTTCGTGAAAATCAAAAGCTATATTTTCACTCGTGGCTCTGCCACTCGTGAAAATATAGCTTTTGTTGTTCACTCAATGAAATATAAATCGATCTTACACTTTAACAAACGATTATCCTCTACTTAATCGTGAAATTTTCAAGGATTATTTCCCGCTATTATTCGATAATCTACCGAAAAGCGTTGGAGAAATATTTTCTTCTGCGAGGCTATTATAAAGAATGTAGTAAAATATAAAATTGATGGTGTCAAAGCTAGGGTTCATTGGATCATTAGCATGTTTGGTTTTAAATGTATGACATAAAAAATGATGTATATTTTTTCGCTAATTATTGTCATTCATTTCACGACATTTTATGTTAACTAGATCATAAATTCACGTGACATGTCAGATTGAGCTGTCAATTTGTGAATTTGGTGTTTGTGTTCAATAACGTAAATGACGTTATCACAATGAGGTTCATGGCGTCGAAGGCGCTGAGAACGTTCAGTACAAATGATTTTTGATCTACTTGATTTACGTATGATTATATGCATTAATTTGTTTCTAAGTTGGAGAGGCTGCGGTTTGGTTTTTAAACTTTTCAAATCGATTCGAAACGCATCAATATATTTTAAGAAAACTATTCTATTTCTTCTATTTTCTTTGTTTTATTTTTAATTCTTTTTTTATTTTATTTTTATTTTTTTTTCAATCATTATTATTATCATTATTATCATTATTATTATCATTGTTATTATTATTATTATTATTATTATTATTATTATTATTATTATTATTATTATTATTATTATTATTATTATTATTATTATTATTATTATTATTATTATTATTATAACCATTATTATTATTTTTTTATTGTTCGTTTGTGGGGTTTTTTTCGGGTTTTTTTTGTTGTTGTTGTTTCGTTTGGTATATTTTGGATTTTTTGTGTTTTTTTGTGTGGTTTTTAAATCGTACTGCGAAGCAGTAGATTTATATCTACCGTTTTTCAGAAATCCAGTCTGTTTGACCCAGTACATTTTTACCATTATCTTCTGAGCAATGTGTTCAAACCAAATTATGTGTTT
Source organism: Fragum whitleyi (assembly GCA_948146395.1). Taxonomy (NCBI): domain Eukaryota; kingdom Metazoa; phylum Mollusca; class Bivalvia; order Cardiida; family Cardiidae; genus Fragum; species Fragum whitleyi. The sequence continues at coordinate 1,106,405 of OX411560.1, forward strand.
TCAAACACCGAAGAAACGGCCTTTTCAGTCATAATCTACAAACTTTGTTTATACCTTATTTACTTTTCGACAAAAAGAGAAGAGGCTAATACAAAATTTGATGTAATTTTCGCTTTTAGTAATTACCAGTTAGTATTTTCAGTGTTTATAACAAGATTTTCGGTTGAGTAAAGGAGTTGAAACGTACAATAGGTTAACTGTATAATTAATTTGTAGCACTTACAATATTACTGCTCTGAACTTTCTCGAACGGCCATTTACCAGTTGTAGGGCTGACAACCAATCAAATTCTGTTATGATTATCACTCGGTCAAAACCCACGCGTAAATTCAGACCACGTGTAAATTCAGATGGACATCGTCTGCTCGAAATGTGTCAATTAACTTGTTTGTCATTAGTCAATAGTCGTCTGCACTCAAACAGGGAGCGTGGGAAGTTCACTTTTTTTTGCATGTGTTAACAAATAGAAATAATTTTGTAATTTTGAAATATTTGATTTCAATGAGCACTCTGATCACGCTCCAATCCTATTTTCATTAAATTCAAATTTGAGTATGAAGAAAAATTATTCAACAACAAAAAAAACGACAAAAACATACGATAAACTGATATAGGATATAGTTCCGCAACTTTATGAGAGTTTCGAGAAACCGTTATTGCCTATCATTTTCAATGTAAAATTGATCTTTGACGCCTCACTATAAATTGTACAACTGTAGCAGTAAGAGCGATCTTTTTTTAGAACAACTCATGAATAATCATAGAGTGCTGCTAGATTTAATCGATTGGTCACAAACCAAAGATATAAATAGCATAGTTGGCGATTTCACGTGTTTCTTGAGGGAAAATGCATTTACAGTATTTGGGAAAACCCAATGCTTGAAATACAAACATGTTGGTAATCAAAATTGTAAATAGTTTAATGAAAAATGTTTGTTGCAAAACAGGCTTTTAAACTCTATAGAGAGAGGAATAATATTAACAGACAAGCTTTTAGCTTGGCGCGTGCTTATTATAACAACGTAAAAATCTGCTAAGAAATAATTTAGACTAGCAGAGGGCTATCGAATCAGCAAACTTTCAAAATCGGACCCACGAGGTTGGATGAGCTGGCGATGTCCTCGAAAAGATGGATTGTTAAGACAAAAAACTCACAAATTTAAAGATTTTACCAACTCTTATTGTCCAAATTTGAGCCCTTTTGATTGGCGAACTATTGCACTATCCCAGCCTCTCAATGATGTACGATTTACAGTGCTGACAGCACTTTGATTTTTTGTTGTGGTTGTTTTGTTTGGTATAATTTGGATTTTTTTTTTTGTCTTTTATTTAAAATTAAAAAAAAATGAAAAAAAACCCAACATATAACTCACTAACTAAGCTACGTCCATGGGGCTCACATTTAATACATAATCAGAGATACAGATGAGAGGGGTAAAATAGAGAATAACATATTAGTGTCTGAAAATTTCAATATTGTCTGTTCGAGGTTGGGAGAATTCATCATGACAAGGCTTTTTACCTAAGGAATAACCCTGCGTAGTTTGGTTGATAATGTTTCAAATGTTTGGGAAGAGAATAATTTTTAAGAGAAAATAAGCCCCGTCCTGCCTCGTACATTTTGTTGTGTCAATTGAAATTTATTAAACAACTTAAGATTTTATGATGAAAATGATCCCCTTCCCTGTCTCGTCCATATTTTCTCGAGCAGCCGAGGCCAGATGACATTGATATTTTAAGACACTACATGTAAATATAAAATACGTACTTATTTGTATTATATGAAAAAAAATATCTAATGAGGGTGGGAGAATTGAAAATTGTCGAGGCTCTGCCGAGACAATTATCAATTTTCACAACCGAGTTAGATATTTTTTCATACAATACACTCAGTACGTATTATATTTATCTTATAACCTCTATTTGTCTTGTTTTCGACGATGTTTCTTTCTGAAATGCAAGTTTCTAAAAATAACCGCATTATATCTTTGTTTTAAAAATAACAATGTGATATCACAAAAAATATCATACGGGATGTTATCATACAGATATTGGTTTAGTTATAAGATAATTCGATTTATCGGGCAATCATTTTTCAGCGCTAAACCCTATCCGTAGCTCTGAAAATGTTTTTCGGTAGATTAAAGAGAAATATAGGATAGGATATCACTTGTCAAACCCGTGAATATACAAAACAAGAGGTCCATGATGGTCCTTGATCGCTCACCTGAGTCTCTTTGTCCCCTGGGACATCACATAAATTAAACAGGAAGATGTCATCAAGAAGATAATTTCTACATAGGATCATTAATATGGAATGTTTTCAGTCAAGAGCAAAAAGGATATGCATTTTCGCTCTCTGATTCTATGTAAGAAGGAATGCGCCCGATGGAGCCCAAATATGATCCTAGGGTATTGATATGAACACACCTTGGTAGAGGTCCACCAGATAGTGCTACATACTAAAAATGAAAGCTGTCTGCCTTCAGGTTTCAGAAAAGAACATTTTGAAGATTTTCCTATTTTCACCCATGATGGTCAGATGAGCTATAAGGGGTTAGCCCGGGTGGAGCCCAAATATAAACTTGGTAGGGACCCACTAGATGATACTACATATCAAATATGAAAGCTGTGTGCCCTCTTGGTTCAGAAAGAAGATTTTTAAAGATTGTCGCTCTTTGATTCTATGTAAAAAGGGTTGCGCCCTGGTGGAGCCCAAATATTGCTCCAGGGTCTTGATATAAATAAACATGGTAGAGGTCCAATAGATGATCCTACATACCAAATATGAAAGCTTTCTGACCTCTGGTTTCAGATTATTGAAGATTTTCCTATTTTCGACCTTTTGTTGATGGTAAAGGGAAAGTTAAGTGGATTTCATTTATTTGAACAACTTTGGTAGAAAAGGACCCAAGGTACATCCCTGCCAAGTTTCGTCAAGATTGACCCACCATAAAAGTTCTACAATTCATATATTTATTTTACGCAATAATATCTATCATCGATCTACATGAAAAGAAATAGATAAACATATCGTCGAATTTGTTCGGAAGCTTGTAACTATGGCTTGATTTAGGGTGTAGTTGCAGAGTTTCAGTTTTGAATCGACATTATGTTTACTAAACCGAATAATCGAAAATAAATATACGAAAAAGAATCGTTTAAATTGACATTTTCCTCTTTACTAAACCGTTTAATTAAAGTATTCTTTCATCTTTAAATCAACTTTTGAAAATGTAAATGGGTTATCAAATATGAACTGTTTGTCTATATGATATTATGTTTATATATAATTCGACAAATATAATATGTCACTTGCTCACAAAAAATAAATAAATAAATTAAGATAAATGACCAAATTGGGACTTTGACGTTCTAAAAGAACGCGCCAAATTAACGCTTTGGAAATATCGGTTATTCTAAACAATAACATCTTTCAATCACTTTGGGGGACCTTTCTGTTTAAGATAAAAAAAAAACAAAAAAAATAACTTTTTATATTACTGATTCGGACTTAAGACCATTTTTTTCCCAAAGGTTACAATATCGCGGTTCAAACAAACCAAATAAAACAAGTGACATATTATAAAATGTAGATATAGACATCTAAAATAATATGATAATGTAAACTTGGTTGAATAAAAAATATATATATAAAAAAAAAGATTGACCCACCGCTTTAGGAGGAGAAGATGTTTAAAGAAATTGTTGACGACGGACGACGGGCGACGGGCGACGGACATTGAATGATCACAATAGCTCACCTTGAGCACTTCGTGCTTTGGTGAGCTAAAAAGATATACGTACCCTGCTAGCCTGGCTCCCAGTTAGTATTAAATAAGGTAACCAACCCATGTTTTACTATTTCAAACTACCTCCCATATTCTCAAAAACTGATCGGCCAGTCAGACAAATATAAGATGATAAGAAATCTAGTTGAATTTCTCATTTCCTAATACTTCAGATCAGTGGGACGGGAGCCAGTCTAGTACCCTGCTTTCGATCATTTTTTGATATACCAGCGCATGCATTTGCCTAGTTTTTCGAAAAACAATATGCTGTCTAGAAGGATTTTTTCTCTAAAAAGTTCCTACTTCACGGATTTCGTATTGTCTTTTTGCAATAAATTAAATAGGACATAATTTTTTGTATACATAGTGTGAGATCAATCAAAATCATTCATCTTTCGAACGAATAGAACTTTATTTTCACGAGTGGCGAAACCCTTCGTGAAAATTAGCGTCTGATGTTCTCTTAATACGAGATAAAAGATAACTCGATCTTACACGAAGAGCAAACCTTATAGACATGACTCATCTCCCACAATCGTGTAGATGGTTATAAACGTAAGGGGACATGCAGCATTAGATGAGAAACTTGAGATCCCGAAGACGTATTGATAGTTGCACCAGCGACCATGATCAGACTTGATATACATTTAAAAATATCGTGTAAATGACAATTATTCCGATCAAACGCTTTCTTAATCACTCACTCAGTGCCTCATTAATTAACCCTTTCCTGTTTTACAAAATTTTGGACCTGTCCAAATTCAAAGGTTTTGCAGACGAAAATTAAAAGTTGATTTAATTTGAAAAAAACCAATTGCTTGTCAGAAGCAATTTCTTCTTTTTTCACTATGATTTCTCAATCATAAAATCACAGGCACGTAAAATGCAGGGATTAAACAGCAAAGGGTTAATTCTAAAATCACTAGGCCAACTTATTTCTGGCTCGAGCGGTTCCCGATTTTGTTGTTTTTCAGATAGGCCACTATTAGAAACCAGTCCCGTGTTCACTCTCAAAGATTCTATTAAGTTTTTGACCTTCTTAAATTTGGAATTTGGAATTTTTTTTTCATTATGGTTTAGAAATATATCTACAAAATATTTATGTATATTTTTAAAGGGAGGCGATACATATCGTCAAATACGTTTATCGTGACCGAAATAAGCGATATTTGGTCATCTCTCTTCAATTTCAATCACATCTTACACGATCTTTCAAATCCCACTCATTTAGGGGAAATTCAAATGGCAGCCCGGGAGTCGCGTGAGATGATGTGATAATCTAAAATTAAGTGTAATATGCATGCGCAGAAGGGACATTCATGTGAACGGAGTTACCCACTGGAGGTAGTAAACAAACTTCACATTTGCCGCTACAATAATTGATTAACCATGAGATATCGTTATCCAATAACGGAAATTTGATAAACTCGTGCAAAATACTATATAAAATAAGAAAAAAGTATTTGTCGTTTAAAATAAAAGAGAACATTTGTTTTATGTAATCGAAATGTTGTGCACTATTTTCGACGCCATTTTGGAACCTTAGTAACCTGGCCTGACCCAGGATCAGAAGCGTCGAGGTTGAAAGGTTGAAATGACATCACAAGTGTCGAAACCGAGGTCGTTCTGATGGAAACCCGGTTAACTCGGGTCGAAACCGAGTCCGATATGAACTTACCCTTAATTTCTTTCCATATTCATTTAGAAATCATTCACCATGTCAATTTCAGCATGTTCTAAACTGCATCGTTTAAGTGTACAGAAATCCGATAAGATTCAACATTAACCCTTTCCTGTTTTACAAAATTTTGGACCTGTCCAAATTCAAAGGTTTTGCAGACGAAAATTAAAAGTGGATTTAATTCGGAAAATAACCATTCAGTTGGGTAGAAAATAGTGTGGAAAAAGAAGAAATTGATTGTCAGAAGCAATTTCTTCTTTTTCACAATGTTTTCTCAATCATAACATAACAGACACGTAAAAAGCAGGGATTAAACAGCAAAGGGTTAAGACAGTGGACCCATAATAGTTCCGCACCGCTTCGGAAGTAATGAAGTTGAACAGTGTTAACTGAGGTTTCCTTATGATTTTCATTAGGAAACCTCGGTAAACATTGTGAAAGTCATGAGTTCCGAAATGTTGCTGACTATTACGGGTCTACTACCTTAAGACAGTCGACCTTCGGGAAACATTTCGACAAGGGTCATTTGAGAGCTTCGTTCGGACAAACTTACTTGAGCCTGTGTGTGATATTTCCAACAATTAAAAATGTTGGTGAATTGTTAACATTGAGTAGCGTTGACAGCCACAAACTATGAACATAAATTTACCCAATGGTCTAATGGTTGTTGAAAATCTCGCGCACAGGCTCATTTATACATTTGATTTTCCCTTGAAAATATGCTAATTGAAAAGAGGCAATCTCCAGCAAATTAAATTTTTCTAGTATTTTAATCAAACAATAACAATAATTTTATTTTGACATAATAAATAAAATATAAATAACAATACTGAACGGAACCGAATGGCGGATTTAGAGGGGGTTCAGGGGTGTCAAACAACCCCTCTTACACCCAATTTTATTTAGTTTTGATGCAGAATCTTTATTAAATGTCTTGCTGTTCACGGCATACTTCTGTGGAGAGAACAATTTTTGCAGAAAGTATAGACGAAGATCAGAGTGCACAACCGAGCAGTCTGATCTTGGTGTACGCTGTCTGCCTTCTTCTTGATGTTTGTGGAAAAGTTTCGAGACAGACTTGTTGACATGTTCAAAAGGTAGGAATCTATCAAACGCTTACAAAATTCAATTATGTCAGTGAAATCGTGGAATTTTAATTTACTGATTTCTATTTTGAATGTAGTGCTTAGTTAATCTTGTCATTTAAGTGATTTTGGAGCGTTTTTGGATGGTTTAAGTGAGTGTTTGCAATGAATGAAACAAGCGCTAAATGAACTATTTAGAATGATTTTGAACGGAATGCCAGTCGATTACACGATGTAACTAACTCCATCGTGAGTAGCATGAGGTAGGTTTAAGAAATGTTGACGTCCTCGCCTCGTGAAATTAACTGTCATGTCGATCAAAACCATTCTAAATCGCTCACTCAGCGCTCAATGCATGCATTCCAAACATTTACCCTTCCCATTTAAAAAAAGGCTAAAATTACTTAAAATGATAAGATTCGACAGATAAAATCCACGTTTTCACTGACTAAATTTAATTTTGTAATCATTTGATGAGATTGTGAAGGCACGAAGGGCTGTTCTTGGAAACTGTGTGCATTTTCTATTAAAGGGACGTTATAAATATCGCTAATTTGGTTCATCTTGAACAAAATTTGCGATATTGGATTACCTCCCTTGAATTTCACTCAAAATGAGCTCCACTCACTCATCCAATTTCATTCCAAAATCACACGTCTTGTCTATTTCACGCTGTTTTTAACTGTCAGAACGGAAGCGCGGTTACATACTCAGTGAGTTATCAATTAAAGCATACAGGACTTTTTGCGTTACTACATTTCATCGGCAAGTTCTTTTTTTATTCTTATTGTGTTTCTCTTGACTTTTTACAGTGCAAATGAAATCGGTTTAAACGGTTGGTTACACAAACAGCTCAAAGCATCCGTCACGCGAACAAGGACCATCTCGGTTGTGCGTAAAGTGTCGACCTTAGTCAGACTGCGCGGACTGCGCAGACTGACTAGGGTCGAAACTTTTTGCACCGTGTCTATTTTCTGAATCTAGAATGATCAATCTACCTTCCAGTGAGAGAAATTTTGAAATACGATTCTGGTCGGCCAATGCTGGATCAAATCTCTTATTCAATAATTCATTTTACAGAATTCACGGATGGTACCTTTGTGAGTGACGGGTCCCATATATTTTTCTTCTATTACGAAAGAGACACATAATGTATTTTTCTCAGAATTGGACTACAGTCAAAACTGTCTTAAGCAAGCACCAAGGGACATTCAAAAACCGCTTGCTAGAGACAGGTGATTGCTTAATACAGGTCAATTTCAGTGCTAATGGTTCATTTGGGAACTCGGTGGCCGCTTGCTTAAGACAGGTTACTTGCTGAATACAGGTAGACGCTAAGACAGGTTTGACTGTATAAGTCTATTGTCAACTTATTTGTCATTTAGGCAGGTTTTACAGGAGAAGAGACCAAATATATATGATTTACAGCAGTGATCTGTGAATTACGGTGCCTCAGTTATATAATCCTCCGCTTCATACTCTTCCGTTGTCGTTGGTGACTCACTCGTCGTGGTGAATTCTGGGTAAAATGTCGTTGTTTCCGGTTCGTGGTAGTAATATTCGGGTGTCGTCACTTCCGGTTTCGACGCCATATTCTTCAATATTCCTTTAAGAAGATTAACGAAAGCAGGATCGTTTAAATATCTAGCCATGCCAGAATCGTCTTTTGTCAACTTTAAGTCGGAAAGTTGTTTTTGCAGAGTATTCCCAGCATTACTTATCGTTGTCATTTCAAAGAAGTTTAAGTTTTCCTCTTTCTTATTCACCGCAGCCTCGTCTCCAATAAGTTTTTGTTCGACCTTATGGTCGACGACATTTGCTAAGACGGGGACTTCAGATGTAGGTTCTATTACTTTCACAGTTGAAGTTCCAGCTACCTTAGTTAAGACAGGTGCCTCTGATGTAGGTTCTATTGCTTTCGCTGTTGAAGTTTTAGTTAACTTGGTCAAGATTGACACCAAAGCCGGCGAGGGCCCATCTTGTGAGTTGTCGACTAAGTTAGTTATAACGGGTCCTTCAGTTACTTTAGTAAAACCGTTTATCGGAGTTGGATCTGTGGAAATGGCTTTCTTGACTGCGTCCGGCTTATGCTTCAGGATAGTTCGAAGTGTTCTATAAATCTCAGGCTGACGAGTGAATACAAGACCCTTTGGAATGAGTGTCGGAATAGTGATGTTGTTCTCAACATCTACCTTTGGGACAGGTGGTAGAGTTGGTGTAATTTTGGGTGTTTTGGTATATTCCGTTGGATATTTAGTTGGTCGAACCTTATTTCTTGGACGTTTGCTCCTTTTTGGTGGCGTGAGCTTGATACCTAATTGTTTTGCTGTCGGGTATCGCTCCGGAATCGGTCTCATATCGACTTCATGAAAACCATCTTGTATTGGCTTTGTATCAATCTTTTCTCTACCCATTGGTATTGGCTTAATATCGACCGTTTTTATACTCTCTGGCATTAGTTTAACATCGACCGTTTTAATGCTCTCTTGAATTGAATTAATATTGGTCTTTTCGATAATATTTGGTTTGGGTTTTATATCGACCTTTTGGCTGTTCTTTTTCCTACCAGAAACAATATTTGATAATTTTCCAAGATCAAGTTTTGAGTTTCTTATCAAAGAAGCTATATCAAGAATCAGTTTTTCGTTTTTATCTACTTTCTTTCCCGTCACCAGTTTCCTAACTTTCCGAAGTGCCTTGGGTTTCGTCTTTTTCAATTTGGCTTTCGGCTTTACTTGAGGTTTATTGGCAGACATTGTTGATTTGATAATAGGATCAATGGTGGCCTTTTCCATCTTTTTAGCCTTGTTTTCAAATTTTGATTCTATTTTAGTACCGATATCACTGGGTTGCATTTTATTTTTTAAGGTAGTTGTTGCTAAAACATCGATTTTTGCTTCAGTAGAAGGTTTTATATCACTTATAACTACTGGCTGAATTTCAATACTTGTATCAATATTTACAAGACTGGAGTCAGGCTTAGCTTTTTGAATTTTTACATCAGCAGTATCCAAGTTTTGGTTTGCCTTTGGTTTCATTTCTATCATTTTCGAATGGCCATCCGAGGGCAAAACATCTTTATTCTGTATCGCATCTACCGAAGCTTCAATTTTAACGTTCAAGTCTTTAGATTTAGCGGCTTTATCCGTAACAACAACACTTGAAATCGATGCATCATGTGCACCTGGAGCTTCGATGCCGATTTTTTCCTGGTTTGATATAGAAAGGGAAATATTAGAATCTATCGCGTTGGCTGCAATAGTTGTGCTATCTGTAGAATTCACAGCAGATACATTGTTAGGTGCAGCAGTCGTCGTAATGATATCAGGAGGATCGGTTGTGTCACCGTACATCATTTCCTGCATGGCGGCCGATGACATCCAAGGATTCATATACCCAAAACTCTGCATATATCCAAACTGTGCATAAGGATTCGCCATCATATGAGGTCCTTGAACTTGGCTTGGAGCAAACTGGTTGACAATAGATGCTTGTGGATAGGATTGTCCGACTTGTTGAGGTAAGTGGGCAACTGAAACTGGTTGGGACATATGTCCAGGTGCATTGTGCGTGTTTTGATACGGCTGTGCGACCTGTTGGGGTATTTGGGCATTCGAAACTGGTTGGGACAAAGGTCCTATTGTGTTGTGTATGTTTTGAATATTGTTATTTGTCGGTACGTGTTCAACTGCTGCAGTTTGACTTCCTGATATCTTAGGAACAAGCAAACTCTCTATAACGCTAGTGAATGCTTCAACAAGGTCCGCATGAAGGGTGTTGACTTGCGGAGCTGTACCTGTAGAGTCTATAGTCTGTAAGGGTACAGATCCTGACGAAATGGTGTTAAGTGGTTCAGCTACAGTCGCCACCTGAACATCGGGTTGAGCAATCGGTAAACCTATCCCTAGGTTTGGTTGATCAACAGCATACACCGGGTTTTGATTTTCAGGAGCAACACCGGGACCACTTTGAATAATCTGGTTTTGGTGGCTTGTGATAGTCGAATAATCTGGGTTGGTTTGAATTTGCCTGACCAGTGGTTGTGACTGGAAATTGGTTGTACCTTTATTTGTCCGCAGTACGGTCATTGGACTTAGGTGTCCGGTTGTCTCAGAAATTGTTTGCATTGGTGGAACGTGAGGGCCTTGTTGTTCTACAGGAGCCTGGTGTTTATTTAAAATAGTTGATGGAATTGATTTGCTCGTAAGTTGGGTCTGTAAGGCAATAGATATTGAATCAGTATCACTCGTGGCAATGTCGATTTGTGGTCCGTGCAATGGCTTCGTTTGTACAGAAACTGCTTGTCTACCATTCGATTTGGAGTTAAGAACCCTAGGTAAGGTACGCACTGCAACCAAAGGTTTGCTGGGTATTCGCAGTAATGGGACTCGTTTGGGAAGTTGTCTAACTAAAACTGGATTTTGAATTGTGGATGGGGCTTGTTTTCTGCTTACAACCTTCGGCAATACCTGGCTGGCAGTTTTCCTGATGGGCGAAACATATTTTAGTCTGATTGGATTATTTTTTGTTCGTCTTTGGATCGCAGACGGCTGCCGGACGAGTGGTTGTATAATTCCTTGTTCCACCCTTGGATTACTTAATGTATTTCTGCTTATGCTAAGTGAACGATCCAAGTTGTTCTGATCGTTGTTTTCAGTGTTTGTTTGTCTCTGTAACGCCAATCTTTGACGGACTCGTGGAAACACCGGTCCAAAACTTTGCGGTCTCTCATTTATCCCAATAGCAGGGAGGTTTCCTCTCAGACCATCGCTTATCCGGCTGAATGTTTCTGAAATATAAAGAAACTTGTGGAATTGATGAAATCGTGGTGCAGTTAAAAACTGATTTCCATTCATATCAAAAGCATTCTAAATCCCTCTTGAAATCAGAATTCCATTCATACAATACAAGCAAACTATCACACCATTTCAAAACGCTCCAAAATCACAAAAAATGGTTAGATCAATAACTACATTCAAAAGTAAAAATCGGCAGTAACAATTCCTGATTTCACTGAGACAATTGAAGGCATGGAAAGATACTTAAAGAACATGAGTACATATAGTACATATATAGGGAGGTAATAAATATCGCAAATTTATTAATCTTCATCTTATATTACCTACATTTGACAAAGTATGCATTCTGTTCTATAACTGATGAAATTTTATGAACCAATTACACTCTTTCAAATTAACACAAGCTATTGAATATATTAAATGTTAGGAGCAGTTTGAACGAAACGGTAGATCTTTTGGAGCATTTTTTAAAGATGTCCATAGACTGGTTTCACTGTCGACTATCATAAAAAGCTTCATCGAGACGCAGTTATACCAATCTAAAATGGTCCTCAAGTAACTTTTTTGAGATACTTTGGTCGTAGCGATGTGCAAGCCATTTCAAATGGTTCGATCAGAATGAGTGACAATTTCTTCAAGTAGGCATACGACTTGTATTTAGTGATATCAAAAGGAACCAGCAGAGAGTAAAGCAGTCGCCTGGAACACATTAATCATTTTATTATTTAAGTTTAGTCACGTTGTACATCAATAATCAGGGGTTCTGAAAAGTTGGTTTTATTCCCCAATGAAAACAATTTTGAGTACGCAGTTGTTTTGTAAGATTCCCAAAAAAGTAGACCCGTTAGAAATCTGTTTCTCAACTGACAAATCTTTACATGTTTGCTTCGTGACATTTAATTATAAGATATGAAGAAAATGTTTATTGATTTCACAGAGATATGAAACTAAAAGCCTTATCACACTCATGTATGAATACGTTTTCATACAGTGTAATAAGTAATTTAGTACCATACCTCAATGAAATCAACCGTGAAATACCCTCTTCATGTTTTAAATAAAGCAAAATAAATCACTAAACAAAACAGCCCAGTATCGGTTGGCATGAAAAAATCTTAATGCTAGAAATAAAAAAAGAAAACTTTTGTTTAAAATTATTAAAAAGAATAATACAATATTTCCTACTGAATGTTTCTGTAAATCAAAATCATTACAATTATCCATAGGGAATAATAGAAACGATACTTTACAGAGCGCAGTTTTAAAAACGTTTTCTATCGCATTCGGTACACGAACCGGTTTAACATGATTGGATTGACGCATTATAGATAAAAAGCAAGAAGCTGATGGCTTTCTAGCAGATTCAACTTTATCACAAGAACTTGAAAAACAACCAAAGTCGCGGGGCCTACCAGGCCGAGGCATATCTTGCTGTCAAAACTTAATTAATATCATGCTTTAAAACCGTAGTCGGCAAAAAAAAAACCATACGAGGTAGGTTGCACGATGGTGTCGGTAGCATACCTTGAATACCTTCTATGAAGTAGGCCCTATATGCCCTCTGATTACACTCATATCGGGTAATCCTGCGCGTCATCTAAAGCTGCGCAGCTATATGACGTCATGTAAACTAAGAAAATGGCCGCTAAATATAAAAGCAGAACAACCTATTTTTCATACCCAAAATTCGATCATTTCCACCATTTTAAACAAAAAATTAATGTGTGTATATTAAAGCAAAAAGATTCCCGTTTTTGTCTCAGTGTTTTCATTTTAATTTTAACAGATTACGGACATTAATTTTAGGTACTTTCCTCGACTGCGCAGGTTTAGCCGACAAAGACTGCGTTGATAATACGCCACGGCGCCTCTGTTCATCACCGGATTGTGTAATTCTAGTGACATTTTGTTCTAGATAAAATGTCTTTTACATAGCCAAAATGGTCAACGAGTACATTCGTGTATTGATTTTTTTGTACAACTGATATCTTTACACGAATTTTGTACTTAACTTTCTTAAGTGCGCAGGGTTATCCGACAGCACTGTAATTGCCGAGGATTCTCTTCATCACGTTACAGTTAAAAACATCGTGAAATTGACAATCATTTCGATCGAAATCATTCTAATTCATTCACTCAACGCTCCATTCATTCATTCATTCATTCATTCATTCATTTATTCATTCATTCATTCCAGACACTTGATCTAAGCGTTCAATAACGCTCCAAAATCATTAGAAAACGTTTCGAAATCGTCCAAGACGGTCTGGTACTATTCAATTCAAATAGTCGATCAAATTATTCTACGATTCTATAGGCTAGTTAGGATTTTAAAGTGTCTAATTGGTCCATGAAGACACAGAAACAGAAAAGAAGAACATTTCATAAAAAGGAGATAACGAATGGTGCTAATTATGTTCATCTTGAACAAAAATAGGGCGGCGGAGAGTCCCTGATTAAATCTTGAATCAGCCCGAGTCCCTTAAAATGGTAAAATTTCATCAAGAAAAGGTTCGTGAAAACCAAACCGACTTTCAGTCTTTTTTCATGTCATCAAATACCTTTTTTAGTTGGTCCAGCGTTTCAATAATTAAGAATTGGCTTAAAAATAATGAATAGAGGGCAATGTAAATGGGACAGGTCTTCGAGTCTATATCCAGTCTGGTAAAAAAGTCATAGTCTATAAATAAACGTCATACTGTTGAAATCTATTTAAAGGAGTTTTTCTTAACAAATTAAGAAATAAAGAATTGAATAAACTTAATAACTTCAAATGTTTTTCAGGAGTTAATCACATTATCGTCCATTTTTAACATGAAATTTCAGAACATTATTCTAAAAATATATTAATATTTTACAACACCATATGTGTCTGCCCGGCTAGCTCAGTCGGTAGAGCACGAGACTCTTAATCTCGGGGTCGTGGGTTCGAGCCCCACGTTGGGCGCTACTTTTTATTGCAATGGCGAGGACATTACATAAGCTAAGAATCGTTTGTTTTGTTTACACAACAAAGGGAAAGGAAGTTTAATATTTTTTCCTCCCAATGTTCCATATTTTTTTTTCATCTAAATTCTTTCGTAAAGTCTATTTCGTACACGTCGGCTGCTTTAAAATTATAAAGATAGGCCTACATACAAAAGAGGGAATAGTTCACAAAGCTTTTGGCTTATAATGCTCACGGTTATCTGTTCATAAGAACATGTGATCCGTCGGGGGAAAGAGGCCAAACGGGGTTGTGCGTAAAGTGTCGAGGCCTTACGGTCAGACTGCGCGGATTACGCAGGCTGACTAGGGTCGATACATTACGCACATTAATAATTTCTTGAATTTAGAATGACCAATCTACTTTCCAGTGAAAGAATTTTTGAATTGCGTCTTCTAGTTGACCTGTATTAGAAATAATCTGTTTTTCAAACGTGTTTTTTACTGAGTTTCCTCTTTTTACCACAACATTTGTCATCGTAATTTTATCTGCAGCTAATTAACGTTTTGATAAGCTTTACTTTCGATGTTTTGATCACCCAATGAAGCACAAATTTTCTTTTGCAAGCCCACAACCTCACTCTAACGTCTTTCATTAGTGTACCAGCCCGGGAATCGAACCCACGCCGCCGAACTCCAATGGTTTTGAAGTCCGGTGCTCTACCAACTGAGCTAATCAGGCTGGTATATAGTGAAATTGATAAGGTGGATGATTTTAAATGATTGTGCAATGATGTTAAATGAGTGTGTGAGGCTCATTTTGAGTGAAATGAAAGACAGGTAATCCAATATCTCTAATTTCGTCCAATTTACCTCCCTTTAATAATCTATACACATTTTTCTCTTTGTGTATCTTCATAGACCAATGTATTAGACACTTTAAATTCCATACCAGCTAATAAAATCATTGAATGATTGGTTCCATTTGAATTAAATGCCGATCGTCTTAAACGATCTCGAAATGTTTTCTATTGATTTCGTTTTTTATCGATTTAAATAAGTGTTTGGAATGAATGAATGAATGAATGAACGGTTCGGTTTAGAATGATTTTGATCGGAATGAGAGTCAATTTCACGATGTAAGTAACTGTATAAATTTGAAAAACCTGCCCTGAAAGCAGGGCTGAATAGGTCTATTTTTAACCGACTGAGAACCGTTTTTAAAGTCGTATAAAGGGAAGTAACCGCTAAATCGATTAGAAAATAAATCTATCACGAATTACCTCGCTTTGGTATTGGCGTGCGCCTGACGGAAGGAACCGAAACTTCACGAAGGCGGGGCTGTTGATTAAACAATCTTGGTTCTGCAGGATACGTGTCTTGTCTGAGCCGCCTCAATCCATGAGGTGTTGGATTTGATATTCGACCATGTTGAAATAATCTTTGTGTGGTTCGAACCCTTGACCGCTGAAATAAAGGCCTTGGCTTGAGGCGTGATGCCAATGATTCAAAACGCCTGGGTTGAAAACGTTGCCTTGATGGGAATCTAGGTAACTGAAAAGTAAAGTTAAAGCTTAACCAGACTTAAGGTAGTGGAACCGTATTAGTTCCACAACATTTGGGAACCCATGAACTTTCATAATATTGACCGAGGTTTCCTAATGAAAATCATTAGGAAACATCGGTTAACACTGTTAAAGTTCAATACTTTGCGGAACTATGATGGGTCCACAACCTTAAAGAATATCATTACATTTTTGTGGTGTTATGAAACAAAAAAGTCTATTCAACCTGTAAAAATGTACGAAGCGGCGCATTCAATACAAATGTGATTTTGAATTTAGTTTCAAAAGACCAAGTAACGATTCCAAAAGTTATATTTATTTTAATACAAAAAAAATGACATCGAGTGAAACAAGCAAGCATTTTACCCTGTTTTAGATAAAAGTAAATTTTATTATAGGGAACTAATTTGTGTCCAAGCGTACAAAAAACATGCGAGCTCAAACTTTTCTTCAGTGAGCCTATATTTTTGGTCACTGATGATCGGGATCATTTAATTTAATTCAATTATTCCATCATTAACATGTTACATTTCAAGGCCTTAACTCCCATTACGCAAATTACGAAATGTGTAAAAGACTTAAAGCTATATTGAAAAATATCGTGGGTGAATGATCAAAGAATCGAAACTACAGCTTATTTAAGCTGTAGTTACGATGTTTTGATAATTCACCAACGCTCAAATAAAAAAAAGGGAGCAGGCGGTGAGCATTCTTCTTTTGTCCGAGTGCGTAAAGATGTCAAAGTCCTATATACGCCTATGCATTTTACAATATCGTGAAATTTACAAGGTGAATGATATTAGAATGAAATTGAATGAGTCCGGTGAGTGGGTTTGGGGTGAAAATTAAAGGGAGGTAATCCAATGTCGCCAATTTTGTTCAGGTTGAACAAAATTAGCGATATTTATTACGTCCCTTTGATAAAAAATGCATACATGTTCAGTATGCTTTCTATCTCCCCAAGAACCATTCAGACGCTTTAAATTCAAATTCAGTCAGTAAAATCACGATTTTTTCTAGCTATATATACTTTAAGTTCAAGTTTTGCATGTAGTTGTTGGTCGTTTTCTTTAATGATTTTGGAGCGTTTATGAATGGTTTGAGTGACTTTTTGGAATGAATGAATTGAACGCTGAGTGATAATGAGAATGATTTAGATTGAGATGTTTGTAAATATCATGATGTAGGTAATTTTTAGCTTTTTTTAAATTCTCATCAGGAGATTTAAGTCTTAATTTACATTTTTTTACAAGTCTTGAATCTAGGCTTGCCCAATTTAAAAGGTGGTTTACAGGACGAACCGAAAATTGTACAAATAAAGATGTTAGGAACTAGTATCGAGGAAAACATAGTTCGAAACGAAGAAATCGCCCATTTCAAGCAAATTCTTCTTATTCAACAATGACGTTTTTAACTGTATGTGATCAAGGGGTCGTGAGAAACATTTGAATATACGAGAAAGGGTAAGGTATTCTTGGGTGGGATGTGTGAGGGGAGATTGCATGCTTATCAAAAATCACGGCAAGAAAATATTTTATAAGGAATTGAATCGCAATTTTTTTTTCATTTATGGGTGTATTTCACGAAAAGTTATTATCAATCACTATGAATACAAGAAAGCATTTTTGCACTGGCTTTTTAGCTGCATACTTCCATGAAATAAAATAAAAAGAATTAATTGCTCATAATAGCATCAATGTGAGAAGAAAAGAAATTTTATGCAAAAATAATGGATGGACCTTTTACGATGACAAACAAAATAGCTGCGTGCTCCAAATTTTGTTCATTTAAGTATGAATGTTTCTTCGCAAAATTTGAGCACTTGTTTTCGACAGACGAAAATTAAATGAAAAACGACACAAATTATGAACAAATGGAAAAAATAAACAAATGAATGAATGTGACTTACCGGTCTTTCTCTTTCATATTGAAATATTGCTAGGATTCCAGGTAACACAAAACATAGTAGAAACAAATTCACCAAATAACAATTTAATTTCATTGTCTTGCAATTTATACGATTGCCCACTTACGTTTTTTCTGCTTATTTATAATTCATTTTTGAGTCTCAACTTTGAAGGCGTTTTATTCTCAACATTTCTTTATATATTTATTCTAAATTTTCATAATTATCTTCTTTTTTGAAAAAAAAAAAAAACTTCTTCTCCGAGTATTTTCTATGAAAACGTATGTAATTCTGAAAAGCAATGAAATATCTGGAGTAGTATCAAATGTTATAATGATGCTCCGAATCTCAATAATTATTGGTTTCCTTTAATCAATTATCACTCGACAGTGCCACAATTCATTCAGTTATTGCAAGATTTGCTAAATAGCTTGATAAATCTCCCCCAAAATCACAACTCCAAAATATCAAATCCGAAGCTTGCACTTTTTCTCGGATAAAACAATGGTACGCGTTGTATTTTTGCTACAGTATTGTTAGAATTTCGACGTACTTGTAAGTGTAAAGATGTCCTAAGTGCCTATACAATGTATAGGTTTTTAGGACATTTTAACACGAAATCATTGTTGTTTCCACAGTAAACATGTATTTACCATTGTATAGCACTCTTTCATAAATTCTGTACCTGTCAATAATAAAAATGGCGGTGCTTTCACGTCAATCGCAGTTACGTAACGTCGATCATCATTGTAACGTGTACTTGTGACTGGGAACAAAGTATTTTGTCAATAATTTGACGTTTTTGACGTTTTTGTCGTTAAAATAGGATGGCCGATGATCGGCGTACTTAAACAAACGAGATTCAAAGGAGTTTTAGTGACGTCGATCGTGTACCCCTTTCCTTTCATCGTCCGCATATACAATCATACGAATAGACATACGATCGACTTCCAAAGTCTGCCGACTTACAGTTAAGACCATCGTGAAATTGACAAGGTGAAAAATTTTGGAATGAAATTGAATGAGAGTGTGGAGCGACCTTTGAGTGAATTTAATGGAAGGTAATCCTATAGCGCAAATTTTATTCAGGATACCTCCCTTTAAAAAATATGCATACAAGTTGTATAGATAGCTTCCTTTCTCTAAAAGAATACATGAGACGCTAAAAATTTAAATTATGTCAGTGAAATCGCGTTTTTCTCTATAAGAAATCATTTTAAATGACGTTGCTGATTCTATACTTTTCAATGGGTTTGAGCGTTTTTAAATGGCTTTTGTGGGTGTTTGGAATGAATAAACGGAGCGCTGAGTGAGCGATTGAGAATGGTTTTGGTTGAGACAAATGTCAATTTCACGATGTAACTAACTGTAACACCTTATATTTCGGTTGCATATGATAGATTACGTTCATGAAAAGAGCGGCAAGGTATTTTTACCTTAACTTAGCTTGACTTCACATGTAAGAGACTTTGGTCCCAAATTTAGAACCATTTTGCATATCGTGCCAACAAATACAATCAAAATCGACCCGCGTTTAGATTTCGTAATCCAAGGGTGCTACATGTAGCTCCACTTTGTTTTTTACGAACATTCGTATTAATAAAAATGATAATAATAATTTTTTGTTAAAGAAGGTAGCTCATTAATTAAGCTATCACCATACAAACAATACGATGAAGAACTTATTTACAATGAGGCCTTCTGAAACAATTCAATGTATTACAAAACAAAAACGATGATGATATAATAAAATATACGTACTTCTCTGTTTGTGTGCCTTCGTGGACAAACCAGACACATTAAAATCCACAGAAGCCAATAAAATCATAGAATATCTTGGTCGAACTGAATTAAAACATTAATCCTATTGAACGATTTCGAAATATTTACTAATTATTTCGGAGCGTTTTTGATTGGTCGATTTGAATGCGTGTTTGGAATGAATGTTTGGAGCGCTGAATGAATGCTTTAGAATGATTTTGATCGGAATGAGTGTCATTTTTTACGATGTAATTGCCAAATTCAGTAGATTTTGAAATGAATTAAAAAGGGGGAATATGCAATTTTGAATGAAATTATAGGGTAGCGTTAAAAAATAACATTTCAATGATATTATTTAGACATGAAATTATTGGAAACAACAACAACAACTACAGCAACCAGGTTGTTCTTATTGTCTTTTAAACCCCCCCCCCCCCCCTCCCCCCCCCCGCCCCTATTATTCGGAGGCAAAATTTACTAAAACTGACAAATTTTGGACAATCTTTATTGTTCAATGATTCGCGTGTTCTTAACGTCATCACCTGTCAAATTCACGAGCGAAATTGACAACGTACTTAACAACGTACAATTAGAGTCGATTGACAGGAAAATCGATTACGTAATCAATCTCGTGGTTCCCGGCAGGGAGTTTTCTCGGCAGTGGCTAACCCTTTCCTGTTTTACAAAATTTTCGACCTGTCCAAATTCAAAGGTTTTGCAGACGAAAATTTAAAGTGGATTTCATTTGAAAAATAACCATTCAGTAGGGTAGAAAATAATGTGGAAAAAGAAGAAATTGCTTGTCAGAAGCAATTTCTTCTTTTTTCACAATGTTTTCTCAATCATAAAAACACAGGCACGTAAAAAGCAGGGATTAACCATCAAAGGGTTTTTAAATTTGAGATCCAACCATCTTCTGAAATGTAAACTAATAAAAAAAAGAAGTAAATTACCTACCAAAATAATATTACTAAATTGATAATTTGAAATATCCTGGATTGATTTGTGGATGAAATAGAAGGACTGAGATGAAAGTATTTTGAATGGAATTAAAGGAACGTAATATAAAATCGATAGTTTCGTTCAATTTGAACCAAATGACCAGTATTCTTTTACCATCCCCGACCCACCCTTCACCCTCCTCGATTAATTCTACTTATTTGTTCTGTAGATAGATTTTAGTGTCTTCAAGGAATAATGATGTGCTTCATGGGCTAATTTGTTTGGATTGGATAAGATTTGAAGTACAATAAAATGTGTATTAAGCGACCACTTTCGGAAATACCCGAAAGCGATCGTTAATGAGGATGGTCGCTTAGTACACGTTTTGTTTACAAATAAGAAACATTTTTTGAATTGAATATGTCTGTTAATACGATTTGCTCAAAAATTCTATGTTGTTGAAACTTAAAAGAATCGTCTCAATGAGACGATTCTGATGAGATTTAACCACATAGGAAGCATTTACATTAATCTTTTAGACCAAATATGTCTGCTTTTTAAGATACATTGTGTATATTAAGTTAAAAGAAGGTGGAATTTGAATACGGTCGCTAAATATAAAAAAGTCACTTAATAGACGTGATCGCTTAAGCAAGATTAATTGTACAATCTCCTGATGACCTCTGTTAGGCCAAATCACACTTCGATAGCACTGCGAAAAACGATGGTTATTGTCTACTGAAGTATATATGTAGCATAGTTGATAACATCATTAAATCAATATTTTCCTCGATCAAAATCATTCTTAATCGCTGACTCAGCTCCATTTATCCATTCAGAACACTCACTCAAACCATACAAAAGCGTCCCAAAATCACTGGAAATGATAAAAGTAACATTATACACATATAAAATAGAAATCAGTAGAAAAATACCACGATTTCACTGATATAATTGAATTTTGTAAGCGTATAATGGGTTTATGAAGACATAGAACGCTATTCATAGAACATGTATGCATATTTTTTCAATGGGAGGTAATAATTATCGCTAATTTTGTTCATCCTGAACAAAATTAGCGAAATTGGATTACCCCCGTTAAATTTCACTCAAAAACCCGCTCCACACAATAATTCAATTTTATTCAAAAATCATCCATTTTGTCAATTTCACGATGTTTTAACTGTACGTTAGCATTGACAATAGTTTTGCGCTTTCTCGTTGATTCCTAAACTCTCGATCAAGGGATCCCCGATTGGTCCCAGTTTTTGCGTGTCGAATCACATTTATTCAACCGCCCGCGTAATGATGTTGAAAGATGGTAACCAAACCCAAAATAATCTCCCTTTTTACGGCCCCCAAGAAAAGGCTTGTTTATGACAAGGAACTATTTCACTGTCCAAAAAGTTGTTGTGTTCAAGAAGACATAGATTTTTAAAATGTCATAAACCAAAAATTACCATCTGCAATTCCCGTAAAATCGCTATAGCTACAGTTAGTTACATCGTGAAATTGACATTCATTTCGATCACAACCATTCTAAATCGCTCACTCAGCGCTCCATTCATTCATTCCAAACACTCACCCAACCATTCAAAAACGCTGTAAACTCACTGAAAAACATATAACAATAACTTCGTTTAAAATAAAAATAGCTTGAAAAAGTATTCAGGATTTCACTGAATTAATTGAAATTCTACGCGTCTGATTAGATCTTAAAGCAATATGACACAATTTATAGAACGTATTTGCAATATTTGTTAAGGGAGGTAATTAATATCGCTAATTTTGTTCATCCTGAACAAAATTTGCGATATTGAAATACCTCTCATTAAATTCACTCAAAACTCGTTCCACAAACTCGATCAATTTCATTCAAGAATCATTCCTTAATCATTCATCTTGTCGATTTCACGATGTTCTTAACTGTTTATGGATTTTATGCCACCTGTTAATGAATTTATGACTTTTTTCACTGCAAGTCTCAGCATTGTAACTCTTAACCTTACTTTAAGGTTGGCAAAACGTTCGCAAACGTTTAAAACTGACATGCAATGAAGTGTTTGAGCACGTTCAGGTACCAATTCTTAGAAAAACAATTCGTGAACTTGTTCATATTAAACCAATAGCTGGTTCCCCCTTTATAGCCAAGAGCGGTTTGACTTGTGTCAATGACGTTATGACAATTCAACATGTAACTAAATGATATGCACATTCAACCGTCATACCGCGTATGATCAAGACATGGGGACTCTCGAAAGGACGGGTTTTGCTTTGTTTTGCTTGTTGGGAATAACTTATGGACAATTCCATAGCGGGGTAAGCAAACTTTTAGTATATTTAGACTTTATTTTGTAGAACTGTAAGGATTGACAAAATGTATTTAAATGAGAAATCTTTCTTTCTCGATTGTACAAAAAAACGATAAAGATATAGTTTCAATAAGATGGTTTTATGATGTTGCGGGTGGAAACCAAAGCATCATAAATAAAACTTGTATCAAAATAGTGGGTACAGTTTGAAGTTGCGTTTGTTTTAGTTACCCAATAACGCATTCAAAATTATCTATAATCTTATGAAATTTCAGCAAAAAAGAGAGAAAATGGCACTTTTCGCAAACCAAATAAAGTCAAATCAGGGTCCGTGGTTATAAAACTTATTGTTGTACTCAACTAAATATTTACTCAGACTTGGAATTGGAATAATTGTTTTACTTCTTTTGGTCACAAAAGAAATCTTTAGAAATTAAAAGTTGAAAATGGCGAAATCAAAACATCTTCAAATGCATGCAATGCAAAGCCTTATTTGTACATTTTTGATTTTGCACGACATACATGTACGTAAAGTACTTTGACTTTAAATATTTGAGCCGGCGCGTGATATTTCGAACAATTTTAAATGTGCGCAAAGCAAAGATTCTGACCAGCTTGTGCATCCATACAGTCTGATTAGAGTCTTCACTATGCGTTTAGTAGATAGATAAGGTCTGAGCTCTCAAATTATCTGTAGACCATCAGGTAACTTTATATATACAGTATGAGGCTGTCTACGCTACTCATTGTTTGTACCTCACGAATATTTCAAATTATTGAAATTTCACGCACATGCCCATTTACTAGTATAGTAAATTCTTTCAAGCAAATGGAATCTCATTTTGTGATGTAAAATAGGCATTTATCAAACAGATTTGTTTGTTTGTATGAATGGGTTTTACGCCGATTTCAACAATTTCGCAGTTATATCGCGGCGACCGGAGCACCTACAATGGATTCCTGGAATTTCTTTCACCTGTACTACCATTACACCCTTTCCTAGCCTCCGACTGCTATCTCACATAGGTTTACGATTATATACCCATTGGTGAGAGACAAACGTCGGAAAGGATATTAGCCGCCACCGGGGATCGAACCCACGACTTCCAGATTGGAAGTCTTATGCATAATCAACTGCGCTATGGTGGCGGCTATTTATCAAACAGAACGACACGAAAGATTTGCGCATTAATGTGTTAGTTTTTATCGTTTTTCTCTAACCATGTTCCTTTTGTAACTATTGCGATTTTACCGTATTACATCTGATAAAACTACAAATTGATGATAAGCCCATTATTTGCGTTGTCGAGGACGAATAATTGGGACCCGTCACGCGAAAAGGGACCATCTGGGTAGTGCGTAAAGTGTCGACCATAGTCTGACTGCGCGGACTGCGCAGTCTGACTAGGGTCGAAACTTTTTGCACCGTGCTTATTTTCTGAATCTAGAATGATCAATCTACCTTCCTGTGAAAGACTTTTTGAAATGCGACTTTTGGTTGACCTATGCCGGATCAAATCTCTTTTACAAATATTCGTTTTACAGAATTCCCGGATGGTCCCTTTTCGCGTGACGGGTCACATATATATGTTGTATAGCTTGAGGTCTGTGTCATTTTGAATGGTTTCGAAGTGTTGTCAAACGATTTCGAACCTTTTTTTTGGGGGGGGGTGATTGTTGTGAATGTTTTGCATGGATCGTTTAGCCAGCTATCTGGAATGATTTCATGAGGAAACCTCTTTAATTCTTGAAAGATCATGAGTTCCGAAATGTGCGAAATTATTACAAGTCCACTACCTTAATGATTTTATTTTCTCTACTTTTTTCAGTCAACACAACTTGGCAGTGGACTCCATTCGGGATTTCGATCAATAGGTTAGTACATTAGTATTTGGCCTACATATTGTTGGTGAGCTAAAGGATCTCGCAACAAAGCTGTATTTATGAGTTTTCGAAAAGCCAACTGACGATATTTGACATCCATCACATACAGTAAAATCAAAGTGCTGTCAGCACTGTAAATCGTACACCATTGAGAGGCTGGGATAGTGCAATAGTTCGCCAATCAAAAGGGCTCAAATTTGGACAATAAGAGTTGGTAAAATCTTTAAATTTGTGAGTTTTTTGTCTTAACAATCCATCTTTTCGAGGACATCACCAGCTCGTCCAACCTCGTGGGTCCGATTTTGAAAGTTTGCTGATTCGATAGCCCTCTGCTAGTCTAAATTATTTCTTAGCAGATTTTTACGTTGTTATAATGAGCACGCGCCAAGCTAAAAGCTTGTCTGTTAATATTATTCCTCTCTCTATAGAGTTTAAAAGCCTGTTTTGCAACAAACATTTTTCATTAAACTATTTACAATTTTGATTACCAACATGTTTGTATTTCAAGCATTGGGTTTTCCCAAATACTGTAAATGCATTTTCCCTCAAGAAACACGTGAAATCGCCAACTATGCTATTTATATCTTTGGTTTCTGACCAATCGATTAAATCTAGCAGCACTCTATGATTATTCATGAGTTGTTCTAAATAAGATCGCTCTTGCTGCTACAGTTGTACAATTTATAGTGAGGCGTCAAAGATCAATTTTACATTAGTGAAAATCAAATGGCAGCCCGGGAGTCGCGTTAGATGATGTAATAATCTAAAATTGACTGTAATATGCATGCGCAGAAAGGGCATTCATGTGAACGGAGTTACCCACTGGTGGTAGAAAACAAACTTCACATTTACCGCTACAATAATTAATTAACCATGAAATATCGTTATTCCATTAAGAAATGTGATAAACTCATGCAAAATACTTTATAAAATAAGAAAAAAGTATTTGCCTTTTAAAGTTAAAGAGAATATTTGTTTGTGTAATCGAATTGTTGTGCACTATTATCGACGCCATTTTGGAACTCAAGAAACACCAGCCTGACCCAGGATCAGAAGCGTCGAGGTTGAAAGGTTAAAATGACATCCCTAGTGTCGAAACCGAGGTCGTTCTGATGGAAACCCGGTTAACTCAGGTCGAAATCGAGTCCGATATGAACTTACCCATTGAAAATGATAGGCAATAACGGTTTCTCGAAACTCACATAAAGTTGCGGAACTATATCCTATATCAGTTTATCGTATGTATTTGTCGGTTTTTTTGTTGTTGAATAATTTTTCTTCATACTCAAATTTGAATTTAATGAAAATAGGATTGGAGCGTGATCAGAGTGCTCATTGAAATCAAATATTTCAAAATTACAAAATTATTTCTACTTGTTAACACATGCGAAAAAAAGTAAACTTCCCACGCTCCCTGTTTGAGTGCAGACGACTATTGACTAATGACAAACAAGTTAATTGACATATTTCGAGCAGACGATGTCCATCTGAATTTACACGTGGTCTGAATTTACGCGTGGGTTTTGACCGCGTGATAATCATAACAGAATTTGATTGGTTGTCAGCCCTACAACTGGTAAATGACTGTTCGAGAAAGTTCAGAGCAGTAATATTGTAAGTGCTACAAATTAATTATACAATTAACCTATTGTACGTTTCAACTCCTTTACTCAACCGAAAATCTTGTTATAAACACTGAAAATACTAACTGGTAATTACTAAAAGCGAAAATTACATCAAATTTTGTATTAGCCTCTTCTCTATTTGTCGAAAAGTAAATAAGGTATAAACAAAGTTTGTAGATTGTGACTGAAAAGGCCGTTTCTTCGGTGTTTGAAAACACATAATTTGGTTTGAACACATTGCTCAGAAGATAATGGTAAAAATGTACTGGGTCAAACAGACTGGATTTCTGAAAAACGGTAGATATAAATCTACTGCTTCGCAGTACGATTTAATCATAAAATCATCATGAAGTTGACACAATGAGTGATTTTGGAATCTGGTTGAATGAGTGTGTGGGGCGAGTTTTGACTGAACTCCAAGGGATGTAATTCAATATCGCTAATTTAGTTAAATATGAACAAAATTAGCGATATTTATTACCTCCCTTTTATAAAATAAATGTACTATTCTGTTTGTCTGTCTTCGTAGCCCAATCAGACACCTTGAAATCCACATCAAGCCAATAAATCGTAGATTTGAATTAATTGTTAATCGTCTTGAACGATTTCGCAATGTGTTCAAATGATTACGGAGCGTTTTTGATCGGTCTGAATGAGTGCTTGGAATGAATGAATTGAGCGCTGACTGAATGATTTTAGATGCTTTTAAATGAAATGGGTGTCAATTTTACGATGATTTTAACTCTAAGTAAATGTTCTTCAAACGGTTATCACTTCATGGAAAATGTGTACTTTACATTTGCCATATTTTACAGGTAACAACATCGTGAAATTGACACTCATTGCGATCAAAATCATTCTTAATCATTCACTCAGCACTCCAATCATTCATTCCTACCACTCACTCAAATCGATCAAAAACGCTCCAAAACTCACCGAAAAACATATAACAACAATTTCGTTCAAAATAAAAATAGCTTGGGAAAAATCGGGATTTCATTTATTTAATTGAAATTGTAAGCGTCTGATAGGTTCTTGAAGAAATCGGGAGCTTTCTATAGATCTTGTATGCATATTTTATTAAAGGGAGGTAATCAATATTGCAAATTTTGTTCAGCCCGAACAAAATTTGCAACACTGGATTACCTCCCATTTAATTCACTCAAAAGTCGCTCCACACATTCATTCAATTTCATTCCTAAATCATTCCATTATCATTTACCTTGTCAATTTCACGATGTTGTTTACTGTACACATATATCCAAAAATATTAATCTTCTCTTGATAAAAAAAAAACATTTATTTCGTCATTATATTTGATATATTCTTGAAAAAGAATGGAGTCATATTTACAGGTTTACCTATTTTGGTAAACAAGACAAAAAAAAACCTCATTGATCATTCTAGATTCAGAATAAGCAGATGGTCCCTTTTCGCGGGACTGGTCAGGTTTGAGTATGAAATGTCGGAATATCTCGACTCACCACCCCTGCCTGCTGAAAAAAAACTGAGCACCATATTTCTCCTACTTAACGCTACAAATCATAGTCAGAGAGCTTTTATTTAGTGTGCATTTTCTGAAAAAAAAAATTAAATTGATGTATTTTATGCCCTTCCCCTTTAATTTGAGGGGAAATCCTCTCAACAGTCATATAAATGATTGTTTAGAGGAAATTCATCTCAAATTAGAAATAAAGCCCCAAAATGTTCCTAAATTTTATGCATTTGAAGTTGGTTTTCTTAGTAAAAATTTAGGGGTGCTTCTATTAGGGAGGGCGCTATTTTTAGCGGTAATACTAGATATGGTAAATACTTTTCGAGTTAACTAGACGGTTTTATTTCACTAATTCCTTTTATATATTCCACAGGTGGAGGTTTTGCATCGAGACCCGGAAGTCCGGTAGTCCAGTCTAGCTTTTCACGATCTCATAGCCTGGGTACCTTTTCTAACAACAACAATAATAATAATAACAACAATGGTATCGGATTACAGGCCCCACCAAGGCCTGCCCCACGAGCAGTACAAATCATTCGCTCACCCGTACAAACTCAGACCGTCCGGCAGGTACCTCGAACCCAGCGTGTCCAGCGAACACGAGTAGCTGCACCAGCCGCACCAGTCGCCGCCGCTCCTCAACCAGTCGCACCTCAACCAGCCGCAATTCAACCTCAAGCCGTCGCAAACCCAATGGTAATGAATCCGATGGCCTTTAACCCGATGGCGATGAATCCGATGGCAATGCATCCCATGATGCAAATGAACCCAATGATGGGCGGAGCTATGGGAATGATGGGCGGGGCCATGCCAGGCATGCCGGGAATGCCTATGATGTCATACGATACAATGGAGGACATTTTCTTTGACCCCGATCGTCCGGACCCGAGACCCCCAATGCCGGGTATGGTAGGGCCCCCTGCCAGAGCTGTCGGTGCTGTGGTCCCGGGCGGGGCAGCTGTCCCCGTGGCGGGTAGAACAGTTGCAGCTGCGGCTCCAGTTCAAGCTGCTGTAGCGTCAACCGGCGCAGCCACTGCTAGTGTTGGTAAATCTGCAGTTAACCCGTCACAAATTGCCTCTGCCTTACAAACAGCCTTAAGTCGTGTGCAACAGAAACACGGACAAACCACTGTCGGTTAATACTTTCCTGTATCACAAAATTTTGGACCTGTCCAAATTCAAAAGGTTTACAGACGAAAATTAAAAGTGGATTTAATTTGAAAAATAACCATTCAGTAGGGTAGAAAATAGTGTGGAAAAAGAAGAAATTGCTTGTCAGAAGCAATTTCTTCTTTTTTTCAAAATGTTTTCTTAATGATAAAATCACAGGTACGTAAAAGGCAGGAATTAAATAGGAAAGGGTTAATACAGTTATCAACATCGTGAAATTGACACTCATTCCGATCTTAATAATTCTAAATCATTCTCTCAGCGCTCCATTCATTTATTCCAAACACTAACTCAAATCGATCAAAAACGCTTCGAAATCATTAGAAAACACCTCGAAATCGTTTGAGACGAATAACATTTAATTCAAATCGATCATTTTAAAATCTACAATTTTATTTGCTGACGTGGTTTTTAAAGTATTTGGCTAGTCCACGGAAGACACATAAACAGAAAAGTACGTATATTCTTTTTAAAAAGTAATAAATATTGCTAATTTAAGTCCTCTTGAACAAAATAAGCAATATTGGATTCTTTTAATTTCACACAAAACTCGCTCCAAACACTCATTCAATTTCATTCCAATATCATATGGTTTTGACTGAGATGTTGATCTTAAAAAAAAAAATCGAATCATTTTTGAAATGATTTTGGAGCGTTTGATCGATTTGAGATAGTGTTTTGTATGAATGAAATGGGCGCTAAGTGAATGGATAAGAAGGATTTTTTTTTTATCAAAATGAGTGCCAATTTCACGATGTTTTTAACGATGTATGACTAATCATATCTGCTTTTTGAGGAGATACTATTTCGCTTTCGCCATGAGTATCTCTTATAATTAAGCAAGAATTAAAACTGCATGCGAGTCAAAAAGTCGCGGATATTTCTTATTATAATGCGCGGGCAGTTTAGTGTGTAGAAAATTAAATATTAATCTATTTATTTGACCAAGGGAAGTTCGCTCGGCTTTTCCCCAGAATTAAACCTTTTTTAACCCGCATTTTTTACATAGATCGAAATATATTTTGATGTATCTTGAAAAAAATGGGTCACCGTGCTGTTTTTTTTTTCAGAGTACATTTACTTAAATAAAACGTTGAAGTTATATATCGAAGATAGTCTTTCAAAACGTTGTATGTACATAGCTCTTGTTAACCTATTAACGAGGATTTTGACCCCCAAAAATTCCATTTTGACCCTCGAAAATTTTACGCAGGGGGTCATTTTGACCCACTGAATATCAGTGGTGCAACCTAAGCAATATTGAAGATTATATAGATCAATTATACTATTAAAAAATATCTATATTAAGGAAACAACAGAAACAATAACATGTGTTTAAACTTTATTGTTTATGTTGTTTCAGTTATATAAATTACTTCAATGACTGATAAGTTTTCATGTTTTCCTCTTTTTTGACCCCTTCAGAACAAGTTTTGACCCCAGAATGTCAATGTCAACGGGTAAATGACTCCTAAATTTAAAAAGCTAACACATGCCATGATGTATGTGTTAAAATAGGGGTGCATATCATTATTTTGTTCACTTATTGTCGGTTTTCGTCACTCACTGCCAGTATTCGACGCTGTATTATTATAATTTTATTTATTTGTGACCCGTCACACAAAAAGGGACCATCTGGGAACTCTTTACAATAAATATTTAAAAGAGATCGGGTCCAGCATAGGTCAACCAAAGGTCACCAGAAGGTAGGATGATAATTCTAGATTCTGAAAATAAGCACATTGCGAAACGTTTCGACCCTAGTCAGTCTGCGCAGTACGCGCAGTCTGACTGGTGGTAGATGGTCCCTTTTCGCTTGACGGGTCACATTTAATTCAAATTTGAATGAAGTTTTAATGGAGAAGTCTCTGTTTTACATTTGTTTCATATTTTTTAAGCAAATGTGAAACAGCATTTTTTTTAAAGTATTTCCTTTTCCGGTGTATGGGAAGATCATAGTGCTTTAAGGTAGTGGACCCGTAATAGGTGCGCTACGTTTCGGAAATCATGAACTTTCACAATGTTGACCGAGGTTTTCTAATGAAAATCATTAGGAAATCTTGGTTAACTCTGTTAAAGTACATTACTTCCGAAACGCTGCGGAACTATTACTTGTCTACTACCTTAAACACGTGAATGCATTTTGTGATCAACAAAAAGGGATTTTTATGAGCGACGGTTTCGAGGTCAACTTCAATTATGGACAAGGCCAAATTGTACATTTTCTAATCACTGAATTGTGTACGGTTGAGCGAAAAGAGGCCATCCAGGAACTCAAAGGAAATGAATATTTCAAAATTAGATTATTTTTAAGTATAGGCTTATCACAGATCCAATTGCAAAAAAAAAAAGAAAGCATTAAGGTAGAATACTCAGCCTACATTTAGAAAATATGACACGTGTTTCTGGTGTTAAAACTTTACGCTCTACCAAAAGGGTCCCTTTTCTTCGTGACGGAGTACACTTTTGTTTAATTTATTTATTATATATAACCAAATAAAAGTTATCAAACAATTTTTTTGTTTTCATTTCATATCTTATTTTTCATGAATGCTTTACGCTAGATAATAGAGCCATTGCAGTTTATCATCACTTCATAAACTCACCGCCACCGGAAAGCATTGAAATAATCAAAATGGTAAACTCTCTGTTATGGTATATTCAACCCTGCTTTCATTCATTTCGCCTGATTGATGTCATTTTAGATGGACCCAATAAATTGAGGATGTCATAGCTTTAAATACGTCATCCATTAGCAAAGAGAGGCTCTATAAGAAAATTTAAATTAAAGTCTCCATGTCTTTTAATATCAAAAATAGAATAGACTCTCTATTGTAACATTGATAAATCTTTAATTGAATGAACAACAATCTATTTATCTTAACTCGTGGGTACACCAATAATAAGAATGAAACTTGTTGTTCACTCAGTGAAAGACCAGTCGACCTTGCAACGAAATCAACATTAATATATTCTTGTCTCACAAATGTGAAAACTTTAGTTGACACATTTATGGTTTAAAATATCCGTTTCATTTAAGAGATGAAGAGCGTATTTGTTGATTTCATGGAGGTATGAGAAAAAAACCTAATCACTATGTATGAATACGCTGACGCCCGTGCCTATTTCCTTAATACCACGCCACTCGTTTACTGTCATATATATTTCTTTAATGTAAAAGTGAGAAAAAACGTGTAAATTTTAGGACGATATTTCTTACGCGCGTCATTTTGCACGTACTTGTTACGCGACATTTATGATGAAGTCACTTATTTGGCTCAGCGTAAATAACGTCAGATAGGGAAAAATGAACGTAAGCAATGTATAAGTATTTGAAAATTCCACTGGTTCTACGCAAAGTATGAAAAAATGATCAATAATCCAACAAAAAGCATTAAAGGAAATATATCATATGATCCTGTGCTTGAGATTTTACAACTATGTCGAATTTGCGCAAAGCAAAGAATCTGACCAGCCTGTGCATCTGCACAGCCTGACCAGAGTCTTTACCATGCGTTTTGTAGATAGATCAGGTCTCGATGTATTTGTAGACCATCAGGTAATTCTATATCAACAGTTTGATGCTACTCACGCTGATCAATGTTTTCCTCTCACGCACATTTCAAATTGTTGGAAAAGTCACGCACAGGCTCATATTCATTTTCTATCGGACAGTTTAGTAATGGACTAGTACAAAAATCATATGTGACCCGTCACACGAAAAGGGACCATCTGGGTAGTGCGTAAAACGTCGATCCTAGTCAGACTGCGCGGACTGCGCAGACTGACTAGGGTCGAAACTTTTTGTACTGTGCTTTTTTTCTGAAACTAGAATGATCAATCTACCTTCCAGTGAAAGAATTTTTGAAATGCGACTTTTGGTTGACCTATCCTGGATCAAATCTCTTTTTCAATAATTAATTTTACCAAATTTCCGGATGGTCCCTTTTCGCGTGACTGGTCACATATACACGTCACTAATAACGTCAAGTTAAGAAACTGTTGTAGTATCGGCCGAGTGCTGTAAGATGTGGACCAGATTCCTCTAACAGACTGGCAGAGCTGGTGACCCATCCATCACCATGAAATCTGCTCACAAACCAGGAATATTTGTACACGTAGTCGGCGGCTTCGAGTCGTGGAAGGATATCTTTCATATAGTTTAACTGTACCGTAACGCTGTGGGTCTTTGGACACGCAAACTCCGTTAACCATATCTTTTTGTGGTATCTATCCCACAGCTTCTTTAGGTAGTCCATGGTGGTATCCGCATTGCACCAGTACGCATGCGTGGCGAGGTAATCAATTTTGCAGCCATGACAGGCGCGGAAAAAATCATCAAACCACCGAACGGGGTCGTAATTATTCGGGGCCGCAGCGGGGCTTACCATCAATCGGCCTTGCGCGGCGGATTCCAGTTCACGCCAATGTCTGGCGGCGTCTTGCGGCGACATGTTAGCTTGGGATCTGAAGTTTGGTTCGTTGAATCCAAGAACGTATTGCGTGTTGGGTTGTAAATGTACAGGCGTGTCCACGTTGTGACGCCACGCCCACACCATAGGGACGTAACCAGGTTTCACGTGACTAGAACAACGTTTATTGCGGTGTTCATATGGCGTTTGATGCCAGTCGTACCTGAAATGTACAACAGGAGCATCGGTAACTTTTCTTTTTTACTCGTGAAAGAGATTAGATTGTTTTGAATAAAATCGAGTAAAGGATTCTTTTTTTCTCATGTAAACGTCAGTTTAGACAATATTATTAAATTGTAATATCATCCTTAAATTTCATACAAAACTTGCTCCACACACTCATTCAGTAGCCTCCCTAAATCATTCTAAAATCATTCAAAATGTCAATTAGTAGATGGTATTAACTTTTTGCTAGAAATAAAGGATACTGAACGAGTTCTTGTGAAATACTAAATAATCTAAACGAGACATCTTTAAGCAGCAAAAAAAAAAAACGAGGTTTTGTCGAGCTTCTTTTTGTTTTAGATGATTCATTTAATATATTGGGGATTGGTCGAAAACGAAATTGATATTCAATCTGAATTTATAACGTGACAAAGACTTTGTCGATTAATCGAAAGAATCTGGACATCCATTTTTTTTAAATCAATCCGCGAATCATACAATTCTATTTTTTTCTAAATGATATCATTACATGCATTATTGCGTCATTGTGAACTTTGCTTTACATTCTGCTAAGACATGGAATAACACTACTGGTGAAAGAAATACTAAGAGTTTATTTAAAGGTAATCCAGCCCACAGGGACTCTGCATATGATAAATAAGCCTTATACAAAGATTTGGCTGAAAAAAAAATGGTATATACCTTTTTTTTTTATATTTTTTTTTTCAGCCAAATCATTGTATAAGGCTTATTTATCATGTGCAGAGTCCGCGTGATCCAGCCACCGCGATGTTACTTTTAAAATAATAAAGGCGGCTTTAAACTCCATTAAAAAGTCCTGTCTGCAAAAGAAACTAACTTCGCTTTAAGTGACCAACCCTTTCCTGTGTGAGCCGTAACCGTATGGATAGCGCTACATGTACACGTAATATTCACTTACCACTAGTTAATATTTCTTAACTCCACAGTGGTAAAAAAGACTTGCACAAATGATAGCCTCGCCCATCTTGCAAGAGCCGTAACATAGTGAAAGTACTACAGTCAGAGTGCAATTACCGCCAGTTTATAATTTTATCAGCATCTCCGCATTGATAACTACCATCACCATGAATAGCCAAGGCTTGCTTGTACAGTTAAACCAGTTAAAATGTAGAAACGCGCCTTTGTCTCCACAAAAGTAATACAGAGCCGTTTCAAAACAGAGACACTGTTGGTATTGTTTATTGCTAACTACCAGTTTAAGTTTGCAAACGAATTTTCGCCCCCGTAGTGGTTAATACCACCATCATTTATAGCCACCCTTTTTTCTGAGATCCGTAACACAGCAAAATACATGTATAGAACTAATTGACCTTTGATCACTTACTAAAAATTATATAATACAGTATAACCACTAGTTCACGCATGAAGAGACATCGATCGTCCCCAGCATTCTTACTGTGACTGCCAATAATGACCCCTCTCCGTATCTTATACGAACCGCAACACGGCGACAACACTAGAACGATTATGTACTCACCACAAGTAAATATTTGTAAAAGCTTCTTCGTGGTGATAAATACCACCACCATGGATAAACATGTCTATCAATATGTACTTTCCTTCAGTTAATATTTGTAAAAGCGAAAAGCTTTTTCCTCTAGGAAGTGGTAAATACCACCATCATTGATGGATACGCTTATCCGTCAGAGCCGTAACAAAGCGGTAATACTGCTCATAGTGTATTTACCACCAGTTAAGAGCACATTCTTTTTAATCTCGGCAGTGGTAAATACCGATACCAATGATACCTACGAATTTCTCGTAAAGCCGTAAAATAGCGACAGTACTACTAAAAGTTTGTAGTAGTTACGTAGTTACCACCAATTTTTTAACGGATCTTCTGACCTAAAATAGAATCTATTACCATATTCAATAGTCAAACGCGTCTTGTGAGCGACATAATGCCAGTATTGTTAGCCTACCACCAGTTAATGTTTGTAAGTGCATCTTCGTCCCCACAGTGGTAACTTCCGCCGAAACTGATAGCCACGCCCTTCTTGCTGGAGCCGTAACAGAGCGGCGGAACTGATAACAGTATGTACTTACCATCAGTCACATTTTTTAAAGGCAAATAGCTTCTTCCTCTCAGCAGGGATAAAGATTGAATCCTTTACCTCATTTAGTATCCAAACTCTTCTTTTGAGAGCCGTAACGCAAAATTTAAGGTAACTGCGGACAGATAACATGGTCGAATTTTCGACTTTCTTTAAATCTCACAATAATTGCTGAGATTTATATTTGAGATGCGGGATTTAGCTAACACGCAATGAAAATTTGAAAATTCCTTTGATTTGCGATATCTTCGCGAAATCGAATTTTACAAAAAAATCTAACCCGAAGACACATGGTTTTTATTTCAAAAATCTTCAGCCGAATGTTTTGGCAGCAACATATCTTAATTTCAGCATAGGTCAGCGGATAAATTTTCGAGAAAAAAGGCAATATTTTCAGTAACTGTACTCGAAGACAGTAACGTAGAAGGCATCAACATTTGATACGTTATATTTTATTGTTTTTCTTATACCTATATCTTCATATCAATAAGAAGATAACATCAGGCGAAGCAAATGGCTTTTTCGGCATAAAAATCGGATTATCATTTCCGAACAAAATGGACAATTACTGATTGTGGTCCCTAAAATAGGGGTCGGCCGCTTAATGACGTCATGACGTCAACTCTACGTTATGAAATTCCTTTTTATGACCGAAATATGAAATCGAGTTCTTCAAAGTTCAGTTATATTGCATAAGGCAAGATTTGAAGACAATTTCAAATTTGGACCTAAAATGACCCTCTGTGTGTCTGCAGTTACCTTAATACATTAACCTACCACCATGTATATTTGTGAATGCATCTTCGTCCCCACAGTGGTTACTTCCGCCTCCACTGATAGCCACACCCTTTTTGTGGGAGCCGTAACACAGCGGCGTAACTGCTAACAGTATGTTCTTACCATCAGCCATTTTTTTAAAGCAAAAAGCTCCTTCCTCTCAGCGGGGATAAAGATTGAATCCTTTACCTCATTTAGTATCCAAACTCTTCTTTTGAATGCCGTAACGCAAAATTTAATACATTAACCTACCACCAGTTTATATTTGTAAATACATCTTCGTCCCCACAGTGGTTACTTTCGCCTCGACTGATAGAAACCCCCTTCTTGCTGGAGCCGTAACAGAGCTGCGGAACTGATAACAGTATGTATTTACCATCAGCCATTTATTAAAGCAAATAGCTCCTTCCTCTCAGCTGGGATTAAGATTGAATCCTTTACCTCATTTAGTATCCAAACTCTTCTTTTGAGAACCGTAACGCAAAATTTAATACATTAATCACCACCAGTAAATGTTAGTAAATGCATCTTCGTCCCCACAGTGGTAACTACCGCCTACACTGATAACCACCCCCTTCTTGTGGGGGCCGTTACAGAGCGGCGGAACGGCTAACAGTATGAACTTACCACCAGGGATTTATTAAAGCAAATAGCTCCTTCCTCTCAGCAATTATAAGAATTGAATCCTTAACCTTATTTAGTATCCAAACTCTTCTTTCGAGAGCCGTAACGCCAAATTTAATACGTTCACTAACCACCAGTTAATGTTAATAAATGCATCTTCATCCAAACAGTGGTAACTACCGCCTTCACTGATAGCCACGCCCTTCTTGTGGGAGCCGTAACACAGCGGTGGTACTGCTAACAGTATGTACTTACCACCAGTCATTTATTAAAGCAAATAACTCCTTCCTCTCAGCAAGGATAAAGATTGAATCCTTTACCTCATTTAGTATCTAAACTCTTCTTTTGAATGCCGTAACGCAAAATTTAATACATGAACCTACCACCAGTTTATATTTGTAAATACATCTTCGTCCCCACAGTGGTAACTTTCGCCTCGACTGATAGAAACCCCCTTCTTGCTGAAGCCGTAACAGAGCTGCGGAACCGATAACAGTATGTATTTACCATCAGTCATTTATTAAAGCAAATAGCTCCTTCCTCTCAGCTGGGATTAAGATTGAATCCTTTACCTCATTTAGTATCCAAACTCTTCTTTGAGAACCGTAACGCAAAATTTAATACATTAACCTACCACCAGTTAATGTTAATAAATGCATCTTCGTCCCACAGGTGGTCACTTCCGCCTCCACTGACAAGCCCTTCTTGCTGGAGCCGTAACAGAGCGTTGGAACGGCTAACAGTATGTACTTACCATCATTCAATTTTAAAGCAAATAGCTCTTTCCCCTCAGCGGGGATAAATATTGAATCCTTTACCTCATTTAGTATCCAAACTCTTCTTTTGAGAGCCGTAACGCAATATTTAATACATTAACCTACCACCAGTTTATATTTGTAAATGCATCTTCGTCCCCACAGTGGTAACTTCCGCCTCCACTGACAGCAACGCCCTTTTTGTGGGAGCCGTAACAGAGCGACAATACTGCTAGTAGAACCGCACAATACAACAATCGATCTGAAAGAGCAACCCGACCTGTTTATAAATATGAAACAATTATAAGACCGTTGCCATCAATCAAAATGTCAATTTAACCAACTTAAGGTAGTGGAACCGTAATAGTTCCGCAACCTTTCGGAACTAATGATCTTTCACAATGTTGACCGAAGTTTCCTAATGAAAATCGTTAGGAAACGTCGGTTAACACTGTAAAAGAGCATTACTCCCGAATTGTTGCGGACATATCACGGGTCCACTACCTTAAAACGCTCATTCATAATCAAGGCTGAGTACGACTATTTGTGCTCATTTGTTTCAATCATTTTTGAGGATGTGCGACTTGAATGTCGTACAACTTAAACAAGCAAAAATAAAATTTTCAAATCTCTTAATTTAAGGTAGTGGACCCGTAACAGTTCCACAACATTTCGGGCCATTTGTACTTTCACAATGTTAACCGAGGTTTCCTAGTGAAAATCATTAGGAAACCTTGGTTAACAGTGTTAAAGTTCATGACTCCAAAAATGTTGCAGAGCTACCTTTATATGAAGCAAAATGTATAGATTTTTCAGTAGCCTGGCTCCCAGGCTGTCAGTAAGTAAGGTACACCACTCATGTTTTACTATTTCAAATTACCTTCCATATTCTCAAAAACTGACAGCACTGATCGGCCAAACAGAGAAATATATGTTGATAAGAAATTATTTTTTCTCTAATTGAATTGCTCATTTCACAATACTTCTGATCAGTGGGACGGGAGCCAGTCTAACTTTTTAGAATAAGACAGTTTTTAAGACTACATTGCACCATAATAAGCTACGTAAAAAATTGTCTTCATCGAGGAAGGAAACGAGTATTACTAGTATGTGAATTTTCTGTTAGGGTGGTGGACCCGTAATAGTTCCGCAACATTTTGGACCGCATGTTCTTTCACAATGTTAACCAAGGTTTCCTAATATAAATCATTGGAAAACCTCGGTTAACACAGTTAAAATTCATGACTTCCAGGGCGTTGCGGAATTATTACGGTTCCACTACCTTAAGGAAAAGAATGTCGTATAGACAATGTTTAGGCTGCACATACGTGCAGTATAATCTTGCTATAAACTTCCAATCAGAGCAGAAATATTCCGGGTTAGAATGAAAATAAAAAATACCCATAAACAAACAAAAAACGTGAACGACCGTATTATACAAATATCCAATATAACTCATTTATGAGTTTTATTAGATATTTGTTTAATACCATAATTCCCTAAATACATAATAAAAAGTAACATAGACCATATTATTACTTACCCATTATTTCTAACCGCATTCAAGCTCGATCTCCTAGCTAGAACGTCAAAAACACGCATTTATAGATAGATCCGTACAGTATCGCGTGTCACGAGACTAAGATTAGACTGACTAGTGGCTCTTCGGACGTGAATCAGAGAGATAAAAACGTCCTTGGAAAACAAAAACATCGTAACATCGTAAACAATGCTTTATTCTAAACTTTGTGAAGACACTAGTCACGATGTCATAATACTTTCTAGGGCCACTTTGGTCGCGATTCAGATAATTAACTTAACACGTCACACAAAAAAGGGACCATTAGGAAATTTTGTTCTTTATTTCTGTTTTATTTAATTCAATTTAATTTCAAAATATATCAATTGTAGAGGGCAGTTGCGGATCCAGATTGGGTTGGGGTTCAAACGAACCGCTCTGTATGTTAACTACTTTAATGTGGAGAAACTCAGTCAGAATTTGTAACACAAGGAAAATGAACCCGCTTTGTAGTGTTCGAACCAAACAGGAACTTGAAATCCTACCGAATAAAGATTTCTGGGCCCGAGGTTATGAAACTTTTCTCATTCTCAATTCAAAATTTTCTCAAATTTCAAATTAAGATTAAAGCCTGTAAATTCTATTTTAATACTCATTTTAATGTATAAACATAAAAGATGATATAAAAAAGTTGTTTTTAATAACAACTTATTAATATTATCTTTTATTTTCATACATTTATTCAAACTTTGGGAAAATTCTCAGTTGAGCCTGAGAAAAGTTTTATAACCTCGGGTCCAAATGTACATAATTTTAGTAATTGGCCCCAAAGTACCCCTATCTATGAAGATATTGATACTATGGGATTAATTACTCAAATTGTGTAGCGACCTACATCGACCCCCCTTAATAGAAAATTTAGGATCCGCCATGGGATGTAATGATTCTAATATGTAACCCGTCACGCGAAAAGAAACTATCTCGGTAGTGCATAAAGTGTCAACCCTTGTCAGACTGCACGGACTGCGCAGACTGACCTTGTCGAAACGTTTCGCAATATACTAATTTTCTGAATCTAGAATAATCAATCTACCTTCCTGTGAAGAATTTTTGAAATGCGACCTCTGGTTGGCATGTACTAGAAGCAATCTCTTTTTCAAATGTCTTTTTACGGAGTTCACATATGGTCCCTTTTCGCTTGAAGGATCACATGTGAATTTGTTATTTTTCACAATTAAATACCATGTTGTTGGTACTCATTTGGATAGTCTTGGTATTTGATTCAGATTGTTTTCTCTTTTCAGTTTTCAAAAGTTGTGACAAATTCATCAGGTCATAGATTAAGAACCGATTGTCCATTTGTCCTGTCTTGTCGTAATCTTGGAGCACTTATATCATCTTTCATTTGTTTCTTCACTTTACTTTTGTCAGTTACAAAGAAAAGAACTTATATGTGACCCGTCACCCGAAAAGGGACCATCTGGGTAGTGCGAAAAGTGCCGACCCTAGTCAGACTGCGCGGTTTGCGCAGACTGACCAGGGTCAAAACTTTTCGCTTTTTGTTAATTTTCTGAATCTAGAATGACAAATCTGACTTTCTGTGAAAGAATTTTTGACATGCGGCATCTAGTCTGCTCGTACTAGAACCAATCTCATTTTCAAATACTTAATATACAGAATTCCCAGATGGTCCCTTTTCGCGTGACGGGTCACATATATAAATACTCATCGATTTGAACACGAATAAAGAGCACGGGAACTAGGTTATTGAGATACTCTTCTAAAAGTCTATAAAGTTGCGAGTGTAGATTAATGATACTTTTTGATCACTTCTACGTGAGTCAGAAACTTCATTCATAGATTAATAATTCTAATTTTTCGTATCAAAAACTAAGCTGAATGAAATATCTCACTATCGCGGACAAATTTTATACAGCTACAGTTAGTTACATCGTAAAATTGACATTCGCCTCAATCAAAACCATTCTAAATAACTTACTTTGCGCTACATTCATTCATTCATTCATTCATTCATTCCAAACACTCACTCAAACCATTCAAAAACGTCCAAACCCATTGAAAAATATAGAATCAACAACGTCATTCAAAAAAAATTGATAGAGAAAAATCGCAATTCCACATGACATAATTCAAATTGTAAGCGTCTAAGAGGTTCTTGAAGAAATAGGAAGCTACCTATAGAATGTGCATGCATATTTCATTAAAGGGAGGTAATCAATGTCCCTTATTTCGTTCATCCGGAACAAAATTTGCCATATTGGATTACCTCTCATTAAATTCACTCAAAACTCGCTCCACACACTCATTCAATTTCATTCTGCTATCATTCCAAAATCATTCATCTCGTCGATTCCGCGATGATGATAACTGTAAGAACAACGTGAAATTGACAAGATAAGTAATGAAAACACCAGGAAACAAATATTTGGAAGACAGTATAGACTGAGATCAAATTCAAAGCAATTTAAGTGGGTTGAAAGACTAGGTCTCTAAGTCAGATGTGAGAAAAATCTTGTTGGACGATCTCTAGAGTAGTTACTAGGAGGTAGTCCGCATTCGGAACATCACTCGGCTATTTCCGTGAACTACAACAGACTTTGGATGTCATTTGGAACATCACTCGGTCATTTCCGTAAAGTGCAACAGACCTCGGATCAATCGGGAACCCTCGGCGATTCTACGGAATAGTCCGAGCGATGTTCCGAATGACCTCGGATGTGTGTAAGGCGAATTGTACATTTTGTTAGGCGGAAACAGTGTAAGAAAAAACCGGCGCTATCGTTAGATTCATATTTTTTACAGTAAATAACAACTGAAAAATCTTTTTTTTTTTTTTTTTTTTTTTTTTTTTTTTTTGAGAATGACGAATCATTCTCAGAAATTAAGATTTTTCTGTCGTTATTTAAGAGTCTAAAGTTATTTATACTAGGACTGACGATGGTTTCACGTCAGTGACTTCAAACGAGTAGCGTTGGTTACGTCGAATGTTTTCACTCAAAGTTTCGAGGGCTAATTTTAACTGACGTCATCGATTTTTTTCCGAGATTTTCCCGTAATTTATAAAAATAGTCCGTCTATGTACATCCATTCGGACCATCGCTCGGACTTTTCCGTAACTTGAAAAGTACCTCGGACGTAAGTGTAGTAAGTTTAGGTCATATGTTAGGTAATTCGGCTTCTGGTGGTACTTCGGTCATTTAATACGCTTGAAGAAAATGACATTTTGTTAATTCTTTCCGATTGTCTTTTGAGATCTATGGGGCATATAATGATTTGATGACAAAACGCAGTAATACACTGCGTTTTGTTATCAAATCATGACATGCCAATTATTCTTCTTTCGTTGATTTTGTTTTATGCAACGTCATCCTTAGCCGGATCGTTAATGTTTTGACGTCATATAAACCCACGTGAGAAATGACGCGCTTTCATGGCTGCGCCCGTATTATTCCCGAGGTCTATTCCGTAGAATCGCCGAAGGTTCCCGATTGATGTACATCCGAGGTAGATCGTGAGATTGGCCGAGTGGTGTTCCGAATGCATCCGAGGTTGATCGTGATATTGGCCGAGTGGTGTTCCGAATGAGGTAGTCCGGTCATCAGAGGAACTCCCTTTCTCTTGATATAATTACGAATGCAACCATTATCCATAGGGTCCATCCATATGATCAGACACACATTTCTAGCAAGAATGAGAAATATTTGGCCTAATTTGTGACCTTTAGAATGGCACGAAAAAAAATCTAGTAGTCATCATTTCCAGTCACGGTCATATGACTCAGAATGCAACCGTCAAGATCAAAAGAGTCATTCCTTGTGACTAGGCAAACATCCTAAGCCTGGGATTCAGGCCCTGTTTTTAGAAGTTTTTGTAACAAGGTAGATAACCAAACTGAGCCTTTCAGATCTTAAAATGGGTTAACTTCTCTTCAAAGAAACAGGCTTTTAAAATCAGGCTTTGAGAATCTTGACATGACTTTGTTGAATATATTTTCGATAACAAACCTCTATTTCAGATACGGCGACCAATC
Source organism: Fragum whitleyi (assembly GCA_948146395.1). Taxonomy (NCBI): domain Eukaryota; kingdom Metazoa; phylum Mollusca; class Bivalvia; order Cardiida; family Cardiidae; genus Fragum; species Fragum whitleyi. Next base: position 1,149,805 of record OX411560.1, read on the forward strand.
TAAAACATCATGAGCGAGTTTGAGAAAGATTGGGTCAGTTAACTGTAACCTCTAAAATCGTCGCAAGGATCGAAATTGTCTATAAGTCACCCTTTCATGTGACATACCCCAGAATGCAACCAAAATTAACCGGGTTCCTACTTTTCACCTGATAAGCATCCTGATCGAGGTTGAAAATGACAGAACCAAAATTAGAACTGTGACCCCTTAGGGCCTAAAGTGGTAAGAAGAAAATACAGTAAAACTTGCGTTCAGTGACCACTAAGAGCACCATTAAAAGCGGTCGCTTTTGGAAATGGTCGCTTAATACAATAATGAATTATAAAAGAAGACGTGATTTGTGATAGAAAAATAAAGATTATAACATAATTCTGACTGAATCTAAGGTTGTTCGAACCCATAAGTATCGTCTCAATGAGACGATTCTAATGGGTTCTAACGTCATAAGATTAAACGAAAAAACATTTTTTTTATTTTTTTATTATTATTATTTTTTTTTTTCATTCTAAAATGTCAACTTTTTCGAAAATTTTACTTACGGCGAATGGACATTTTACGATGGTCGCTTAATAAAAGGGGTCGCTTAATAGACTTGGTCGCTCGAGCAAGATTGAGTGTAATCTATAAGGCCCCTTTTTTCTTTGGCATAGTCCTGAGAGAATATACGTCACCAAAATCAATAGGAGTCTTTAATTCTTATGCCAAGACAAACATCCCCAGCAAACGGTTTGATAAAGATTGTGTCAACTTGAATAGTGATCTCTAGAGCAGAAACAAGATTTGATATTTTGATCCGTTTTGACCCCATTTCAGACGAACCCGATTCAAAAACTTTGAAGTATTATGAAAAAAAAAAAAAAAAAAACATGACCCGAGAACATATCTCTGAAGTTTGGTGACTAAATTTATTTCCAATGTTTCAGAGAAGATGTTTTATAAAGAAATGTTGACCGACGGACTGTCCCCTCGGGCGGACTTTCATCCGGGTTAATGATTAGCTCATCTCGGCTCCGGTAATAGAAAAACGTGAAGATTTGTGTGTATTTGATGGTCTTAAAATTGACTAGGTTACTGTGCCGGGGGTCTCTCAGGGGTCGGACTACCAGTTTAGTTTAATTTAAAATTGACTGGTGAACCTGTCTCAATCTATCGATACAGTATCGGAGTGTAGCGTAGATGGGACATACTTACCAGTCTAAATTAAAAAAAATTCCAGTCTAATCATTCAGCAATCAAAGTACTACAGGAGTTAAAGCAGCTAAGACAAATTTATAATAAGCCTAAATAAATTAAGTGAAGTAAAATGACATCATGAGTGCTGGTAAGATCGGGGTCATTTGAAGAAGAACACATCATGTGCATTATTCGATTTTGATTTTAAGCCAATTTTGAAGTACAAGTCGTCTACATTTTAGTTTCACTTTGCATTTTAATCTGGTTCGTACCACAGGTGTTTCGCTATTTAATGAAACCAAATATGTGTGCTCAGATTTCCGTTGGTAGCAGAATCAAAACATTTTATAGCCCCCGCATCGGAAGCTCGAGAGCATATTATTTTACCGTTGTCTGTCTGTCCGCCCTTCTGTATTTCTGCTAAACAAAAATCTTTACATTGATTTTTTTCAAGGCTATTCTAAAAAAATATTGTCATTAGAAAATAATTACAAGTGTGGTCATAAGTTTTGAATTTCTATCTTTCTACCTACCTACCTACCCACCACCCACCCCCAAAAAACCCACCCAACCCTTCCCCACCCCATCCCATCCCCATCAAGAGGCAGTGGAATCCCTTTTTTAAGGGTTTTCATCCACTGCTACCCATTTACAGCAGGCTGGACTGAGGCAGTGACTACATGTATTAAGTTTCTTGCCCAAGGAAACACCTCACTGTCACCAGGACTCGAGTGAAGAATTACTTTAAGCAGAATTTTAAATTTTATTTGGTTTCTTTTTGGTACAGAAATAAACTAGGGTGAACTCTGCAACACTACTGTTTTAAATTTATAAAATCTTTTTGTCAATTTTACCAGTTCACAGAGGAAAAGTCAATTTTACCAGTTCATGGAGGAAAGATAATTTTACTTGTTGGCCGAGGAAAATAAAATTAAGTCATGGTTGCTATAAATCATGAAAATGTTAGTTCTGAGCTTTAACCGTTCACAAGGAGTATGTTGGCAGTGACTATGATGAGTATATTGAGAAATCAACCAAAATTGAACCTAAGGCCTGCAAGTTCCAAACATAGTAGCTGAATTAAAGAGTCAAATTTGCATTTGATTTTCTTTATCTAGTCATTGCAACCCTTGCTTTATATAAATCCCCATCTGCATTTGAACCCCCCCCCCCCTGTTTTTCACTAAAAAGGGGAATTTCACCCCTATTTTTCAATTTCTAAAATAGACACTGGGCTATTTATTTATTTCATGCAGCGAAGGTAAAAGAAAGTTAACAACATAAATATTATGGATTGCATCATTTTTCGGATGATGATTCTGATTGAAAGTGAAATTGATAAGATATTCATATTCTTTATTTTTAAATTTTCTTTGGGAGATGAGTAACTTGGAAATAAATGAGCCTGTGTGTGACATTTCCAACACTTTAACATGTTCGTGAGTTTCAAACACTGAGAAGCGTTGACAGCCACATACTGTAAATATAAAGTTATCTGATGGTCTACAGATACTTTGAGACCTTATCTATGTACAAAAGGCATAGTGAAGACTCTGGTCAGACTGTGTGGATGCACAGGCTGGTCAGAGTCTTTGCTTTGCACATATTTGAAATTGTTGGAAATCTCACGCACAGGCTTAAATTACCAATGTAGGTTCAGATAGTAAAATGGTGCTTGTAGCAATAGCATGAATATATTTGTTCAAAGAATTTCCCTGAAAGTGCCTTTCAAGAGTGAATCACTCATATAGAATAAATAGGGCAGGCGTCATACATCAGACTATCAAACAAGGTTTCATAATCACAACTTTGCCTAGCCCAGGATTGTGTTAGAAAAGTTGTTTGTATGGTTAAGGCCATCGTAGAATTGACACTTATTCCAATTGAAATTATTCTAAATCATTCACTCACTTGGGGTAAATGGGAATGGTTCCCATATAATTATTCCCTTTTCGCACAATCACCTATCAAAGGTCACTTATATATTTTTTAGCTCACCTGAGCACAAAGTGCTCAAGGTGAGCTATTGGGATCGTAGAATGTCCGTCGTCCGTCGTGCGTCGTGCGCCGTCCACAATTTCTTTAAACATCTTCTCCTCCTAAACCAGTGGGCCAATCTTGATGAAACTTGGCAGGGATGTTCCTTGGGTCAAGCTCTACCAAAGTTGTTCAAATGATTGAAATCCACCCTTAACTTTCCCTTTACCCTTAACAAAAAGGGTGAAAATATGAAAATCTTTAAAAATCCTTTTCTCTAAATCAGAAGGCAGACAGCTTTCATATTTGGTATGTAGCATCATCAAGTGGACCTCTACCAAAATTGTTCATATCAAGACCCTGGGGTCATATTTGGGCTTTGCACAGGCCTAACCCTATTTACATAGAAACAAAGAGCGAAAATCTTTAAAAATCTTCTTCTCTGTTACCAGATGGCAGACAGCTTTAATATTTGGTGTGTAGCATCACCAGGTGGGCCTCAACCAAGATTGTTCATAACAAGACCCTTGGGTCATATTTTGGCTTTGCACGGATGCATCCCTTTATCTCTTATGAGCACAAAGGGTAAAAAAATGAAAATCTTCAAAAATCTTCTTCTCTGAAACCAGAAGGCAGAGAGCTTTCATATGTGGCATGTAGCATCATCTAGTGGACCTCTACCAAGTTTGTTCATATCGAGACCCTGGGGTCATGTTTGGGCTTTGCCCGGGCGCAACCCTTTTTACATAGAATCAAAGAGCAAAAATCTTTAAAAATCTTCTTCTCTGTAACCAGATGGCAGACAGCTTTAATATTTGGTGTGTAGCAACACCAAGTGGGCCTCTACCAAGTTTGTTCATATCAAGGTCCTTAGACTATATTTGGGCTTTGCACAGGTGCATCCCTTTATCTCTTATGAGCACGAAGGGTAAAAAAATGAAAATCTTCAAAAATCTTCTTCTCTGAAACCAGAAGGCAGACAGCTTTCATAATTGGTATGTAGCATCATCTAGTCGACCTCTACCAAGTTTGTTCATATCAAGACCCTGGTTATAAAGAATCAAAGAGCGAAAATCTTTAAAAATCTTCTTCTGTTACCAGATGGCAGACAGCTTTAATATTTGGTGAGTAGCATCACCAGGTGGGCCTCAACCAAGATTGTTCATAACAAGACCCTTGGGTCATATTTTGGCTTTGCACGGATGCATCCCTTTATCTCTTATGAGCACAAAGGGTAAAAAAATGAAAATCTTCAAAAATCTTCTTCTCTGAAACCAGAAGGCAGAGAGCTTTCATATGTGGTATGTAGCATCATCTAGTGGACCTCTACCAAGTTTGTTCATATCGAGACCCTGGGGTCATGTTTGGGCTTTGCACGGGCGCAACCCTTTTTACATAGAATCAAAGAGCAAAAATCTTCAAAAATCTTCTTCTCTGTAACCAGATGGCAGACAGCTTTAATATTTGGTGTGCAGCAACACCAAGTGGGCCTCTACCAAGTTTGTTCATATCAAGGTCCTTAGACTATATTTGGGCTTTGCACAGGTGCATCCCTTTATCTCTTATGAGCACGAAGGGTAAAAAAATGAAAATCTTCAAAAATCTTCTTCTCTAAAACCAGAAGGCAGACAGCTTTCATAATTGGTATGTAGCATCACCTAGTCGACCTCTACCAAGTTTGTTCATATCAAGACCCTGGTTATAAAGAATCAAAGAGCGAAAATCTTTAAAAATCTTCTTCTCTGAAACCAGAAGGCAGACAGCTTTCATTTTTGGTATGTAGCATCATCTAGGGGGCCCCTACCAAGTTTGTTCATATCAAGACCCTTGGGTCACATTTTGGCTTTGCCCAGGCGCATTCGTTTTAGTTCTTCTGCGCACGAAGGGAAAAAAGGAAAATCTTCAAAAATCTTCTACTCTGAAACCAGATGGAAGACAGCTTTCATATTTTGTATGTAGCATCATCTAATGGACCTCTACCAAGTTTGTACATATCAAGACCCTGGGATCATATTTGGGCTACACCTGGGTGCAACCCTTTTTACATAGAATGAAAGAATGAAAATCTTTAAAAATCTGAAACCAGAGGGCACACAGCTTTCGTTTTTGGAATAGTAGGCCCCTACCAAGTCTGTTAATATCAATACCCTGGGGTCATATTTGGGCTCCATGCGGGCGCATCCCTTTTAGCTCATCTGAGCATGATGGGTGCATCCTTTTTAACATAGAATCAAAGAGTGAAAAGGCACATCCTTCTTGCTCTTGGCTGAAAATATTCCATGGTAATGATCCTATGTAGAAATGATCTCCTTTTTGACATCTGCCTATTAAATTAATGTGATCTCCAAGGGGTCAAAGAGACTCAGGTGAGCGATCTAGGACCATCATGGTCCTCTTGTTTAAATTATAATTTCAGATCGACATTCCTTGATGCGCTGTTTAGGTATATTGGGTGCTGTAAATGCCATTTTATCCATAATTGCTATTATTGTTGGTGCCATTGCTGTTAACACGTCAAACACAAAATTCCCGTACAATGCTGGGGGCGGTGTGATTGCGGGAGTTACGGTAATAGAGGATATTGAATGAGTGATCATGGAATACCGAATTTATTAAAGGAGTTATCTATAAACAGATAAAAACGAGGCTGCGCCAAGTTTTTATCTGTTTGAGATGATGAGTTTAATAAATTCTATATTTCATGAGCACAAATTTTATATGCTATTTATAATTTGACTGGATATTTTACGAAAAGTCGTAAAAATTCTGGAAATGCAACATTTCAATTTTCCGCGAAAATTATAACGCCGTTTAAAACTTGCGTCAATATATAGATTATGAAGTCATATTTGCGGTTACAAAATTACATTGCTATTTGCTCTGAGCTCATTTGCATAGTTAACCCACTCGGGTAATAACATAGTGTAATATCAAAAATATTCAACAGGTTTTTTTCACTCTCCCCACATAGGTCATATTATAAAGAAAATAACCATATAGACTTTAAGTACAGAGGTGTGGTCATAAGAGCAAGATGAATCCCACTAAATAAGAATTTCATGTAGAATTTATGAATGATTATAATATTTTCAGGGTTCAACACTAAGGGAAGTCCAGGAGTCCGAGACTCCTTGTTTACCAGTTTGGACTCCTTCCATTTGCAAGTAAGGAGTCCAATGGACTTCAAGAGTCATTTTAGAATATTTTGAAAACACAATAACATGGAGAAGTCTTCTCTCAAAGACTTGCCAAAACTGTAGATCTTTTCTTGTTGAAGAAAGCATTTGCTTCCATCCAAAAGTATTTTGAATAAAGAAATCTTCTTTTGAAGAACATTTTGGAATAGAAGAAATTGCTTATAACAAATAATTTCTTCTTTTCCAATATGTTCTCTCATTACAAAAAATTGGGCTCCTTACTTTTAGCTTGGACTCCTTCATTTCATGTTATAGAAGATCAATCGACTACTTACTCTCTGGATTAAGAGTCGACCTCTGATTTTGAGTGAAAACATTTGACTGTGTTAAGGCTTCTCATTTTAAGTCAATTTAAAAGAGTTTTTGTTTCCTCATTTAGATATCTTCAGTCTTCTTATTTAGCGCCTTTAAAATCTCACTCTCCTGACTGCTTTGTCTTAAAAATCTTAATATAAATATATAATACGTACTTAGTGTTTTGTATGAGAAAAAAAATCTAACGAGGTTGGGAGAATTGATAATTGTCGAGGCTCTGCCGAGGCAATTATCAATTCTCACAACTGAGTTAGATATTTTTTTTATAATACAATACACTAAGTATGTATTATATTTATCTTATAACCTCTATTTGTTTTGTTTTTGCCAATGTTTCTGACTGAAATGCAAGTTTCTAAAAATAACCTCAGTATATCATTGTTCTAAAAAGAACCATGTGATACCATGAAAAAAATATCATTCGGGATGTTATCACATGGATATTTTTAGCTCACCTGAGCACGAAGTGCTCATGTGAGCTTTTGTGATCACCTTTCATCTGGCCTTCGTCCGTCGGTCGTCAGTCGTTGTCCGTCGTCCAGCGTCCGTCAACAATTTCCTTAAACAACATCTCCTCCTAAACTACTTGGCCAATTAACACCAAATTTTACAGAAATGTTGCTTAGGTGGTCCCCTTCAAAAATAGCTAAAAGAATAGAAATCCATGAAAAACTCTGGTTGCTATGGCAACAAAAGGTGAAATTTTAAGAAAATCTTTAAAATTCTTCTTCTTCTCAACCAGTCGTCCTACAGACTTCAAACTTGGCATGGATGATCAGTTCATAGACCTGAAATAAAATAGCTAAAATCATATCTTTTGGGCCACCAGGTGCGGAGCACCAGGGGGGAGGGGGTAGTCCTTTTGTGAAAATTTTGTAACTTTAACCTTCATCTTCTAATGAACCAGGAGCCCTACAGACTTCAATATTGGCATGGATGATAAGCATATGGATCCAAAATAAAATAGCTAAAATCATGAATGTAAGGCCACCAGATGCGGAGCATTAGGGGGAGGGGGTAGTACTTTGGATCATTTTTGTAATCTTTAACCTTATTCTTCTCCTGGATCAGGAACCCTACAGACTTGAAAATTGTCAACATATTGACATTAATAACAACAGCTAAAATCATGACTGTAATGCCACCAGGTACGGAGCACCAGGGGGGAGGGGGTAGTCCTTTTGTGAAAATTTTGTAACTTTAACCTTCATCTTCTAATGAACCAGGAGCCCTGCAGACTTCAATATTGGCTTGGATGATAAGCATTTGGATCTTAAATATAATAGCTAAAAGCATGAATGTAGGGCCACCAGATGCGGAGCATTAGGGGGGAGGGGGTAGTACTTTGGATCACTTTTGAAAACTTTAACCTTATTCTTCTCCTGGATCAGGAACCCTACAGACTTGAAAGTTGTCAACATATTGACATTAATAACAACAGCTAAAATCATGACTGTAGGGTCACCAGGTGCTGAGTGTCTTGGGGAGGGGGTAGTACTTTGGATCATTTTTGAAATCTTTAAACTTCTTCTAATGAACCAGGAGTCTTACAGACTTGAAAATTGGTATGGATGATCAGCATATGGACATTAATTGAATAAGCTAAAACCATGACTGTAGATTCACCATGTGCAGAGCATCTTGGGGGAGGGGGAGTGCTTTGTTGAGAATTTTGAATCCCTACAGCCTTTATATTTGACATGGATTGATCAACTCATTAAAGAAAAATTTAAAAGTCTCAGACTTAGCCTGTATATCTGGCATAGATTAGCTGATCACAGACCTTTTATGAAATAAGCTTAAATAAATAATGACCAGGGGAGGAGCAGAGGGGGGGGGGACAGGATTATTTCAAATGTTATCTGAATGAATAAGTGAAAATCTCCTTTTCTGTGGTTGCATGGACATACCTAGGTAATGAAGCTTTTTTTTCTCAGGTGAGCGACCCAGGGCCAACGACCCTCTTGTTATAGTTATAAGATAAATATTTATAACACTCAAGAATATTGCTGTAACAAACGCACCTCATTATAACTTGTATTATTGCATGAAATGTATATTTTCTTGACGTTAAAGGCATATGTTAACGGACAAAACCCGGGCATAAATGGTAGAAAACGTGGATTAATCAGCAAATTCACGTGCCGTAAACACTTGGCTCTTTTCACTTAATTATCCGTAATTTGGGCTTTAACAATTTAATCAATTTCAATGTTTCTTATAATTTTTCTGCAATATTTGTCTGTCCTTAAAGGATGTTTTTTGCATTCTGTTCAAAATTCAACAAAATGAGATCTAGAAGACTGTACAAATTGATTCGTAAAATGCAAGAAAATTATCTATGTCTTACAGTATGATAAAGCATACCTAAAGACATTACTCAAAATCCTGTGTTACATTGTTTGAAATCATAAATTTATCAAGCTATGCGTTATAAACAAAATGGACTGTGTAATGCATGACATAACTGTTCTGGCATATTTGTAAGTTTGTAACAGGTTTTATAAAAAATTTGATCATTAAAGAAAATCTCCCATCGATATTTAAAAAAAATCATATGTTGTTGGTATTCATTAGAATTGCCTCGCTGAGAAGTTCATATAAGTACCCACAACATAGAGTTTCATCTAGGAATACAGATTTAAGACTAGCTTAATACCCTCTAATCTACCTCTTGACCCTTTCAAAAGCAATTTTCTTCAGGTGTGTCATAAAGTGGCATTGTGTCAAAAATGAGTCTATTTCAGCATTTCTAGTATAATTTTGATGCCATTTTCACTTGAGGTATTTTGATCACCTTTGTGCCATTAACCTTGGTGTTGGCGTAAATTTTTTTTAACCTTGGTCATATTTCTGTTTTTATTGAAGATATCTTCATGAATCATGTATGTCAAAAGAGCTATATATTCACTAGTGACTCAGCAACTTATGAAAAAATAGCTTTTGTTGATCACTCATGATAATATTTATTCATCTTACACTGAAACAAATGACTATTCTTGAGACTACTGTATTTCCCCCCAAATAAATGCTCCTGGGAACTATACATAACAAGGTCAGGGAGCTTTTATTTAGTATGCATTATCTGATTTAACCTTTTTCTGTTTAATCCCTGCTTTTTACGTGTCTGTGATTTTATGATTGAAGAAACATTGTGAAAAATGGAAGAAATTGCTTCTAACAAGCAATTTCTTCCTTTTCCACACTATTTTCTACCCTACAGAATGGTTATTTTCAAATTAATTCTACTTTAAATTCTTGTCTGCAAAACCTTTGAATTTGGACAGGTCCAAAATTTTGTAAAACAGGAAAGGGTTAATGATTGAGAAAACATTGTGAAAAAAGATGAAATTGCTTCTGACAAGCAATTTCTTCTTTTTCCACAATTCCGATCTAATTTGAGGTGAATTTCCTCTAAACAATGTTATGAATGATTGTTAAGAGGATGTTCATCAGAAAAAAGAAGTTCTAAATCTCAAAATGTTCCTTAAATTTAGGCATTTTAAGTGGGTTTTCTTACTAAAAAAAGTAAGGGTTCTACTATAAGGGAGAGTGCTTTTATTGGTATACGATATATAATTTTTCCCGTGTATTTTTTGTGCTTTCAGGCTATTTTCACATCCCTATGTCCTTTATATACTTATTTGAGTTACAAAAAGAACCCAGGAAAAGACTATGATGGATGTGTAAGTACACATTTTAGCGTTTCCAATGCACTTTTTAAAAATATTTAAGCCTGTGCATGACATTTCCAACAATTTCAAAAAGGTATAAAGATAAGACTCTGGCCAGTCTGTGCATACGCACAGTCCGACCAGAGTCTTCCCTTTGGGCTCTGAACATTGACAAGGTCTTAACTCCTCTTTAAGAGGTCAGCGAACTATCTTTGTGCAAATTATGTGGCTTTATAAGCTGCTTTCAATTTGTGCTTTTCATGCATATGAAATTGTTGGAAATGTCAGGCTCATTTTATAATATGACCTGCATATTTTGAGTGAAATAACCCAGGAAAAGACTATGATGGATGTGTAAGTACTCATTAGCTCGGCTGTTTTCAGAGAAAACTGGAGGTATTGCTATAGGTTTGGTGTCATTGTTGTTGTCGTCATTTTCTCTTAGATCCTTTTAGTACTGCATCAAGATTTGCTCGGGTATTCACTTGTCCACAGACAAGTGGCCCAGAAAAATGTACTTGCCCACAAGTGGATAAAAGTCAGTGTCGGATGGGAATTCTACATCCCTGCACTGTTGTTATTGCACCATCTTTACAAGTCATGGGGTATCAAATCAATAGCTTCTTCTCGAATACCCCTTGACTGAATGAATAGGTAAATTCTGTACGATTTATTTTTAGCCGACTAATCAAAAGGTCAAACGCGATTTCTGTAACTGCCAATCAGAGAGCTTCATACAAACAGCGTCTGTACCATTTAATCTCTATGTCAATCTTATAAAATCAACAAAATATAATTCAATTCCTTTTATCATAATTAATTCAAATGCTAAGCTTTTATTTTTATTATTATTGAACATTGTCTTTATTCTTATATTTCTATGTAAACTAAAATTACTCTATTTGCGATATATGAAAAAAGAAGGTATTGTTATTAGTTTACACCCTGTCCTCAATGTCGTGCATTATTTTCAGAACTTAAATAAAACACGTGCGCTACAAAACGGTCAAGTTAAGGCACTACTAGATGACATTATCTTAGACTGTTTCAACTTTAAACATATTCTAATTTCAAATAAACAAGACAAGAAATTTTAGGCGATGTTTTTATCCTATACTATTTTTGTCGACTTAATAATAACATGCAATGGTTTTGAGTTAATCTATTTCAACCACCAACACCACACAGTACCAACAGTGACCCTGCCGCATCATAGAGAAAATTCTGTAATATATTTGGGAGTAAGAAAACAAAAAAAAACATTACAATATTTGAAGAAGTAATTTTGAATAAGTAACAAGTAGCAATTTTCAGCAATATAAAAAGAGTAAAAATTGTTCAATAGAAGGAACAATTCTAATTGTGACGTCATGCGTACAGAAATTATCCATTCAATCAGCGAAGGGTAAGATAAGTAAAATGTTTGTAACCCTTGGCTCGACAAGATGTTATTGCACTAACAGAATAACTATGTATATGATCTTAGAGTGTATTCAGCCAAGGTTATTTTTTTCCGATGAATATAAGGTGGTAGTGAAGGCTTTGACATTATTTTACACATGGCTTATTTGTTGAGCAAAAATTTTTAAGTTTCAGATTTACCACAATCATTTTTTATCATATTATAAATAGAATATAAAATTTTGTTCATAAAATCATAAAACCTGTCATTGAAAACAGCTAAAAACTCAGAAAACCTCGTTTTTAGCTCGGGTTATTTCGGAGAAAATCTGAGGTTTTGCTTTATCCTTGGTGTTGTTGTTGTCATTGTCATTGTTGTTGTCGTTGATGTCATAGTTGCTGTGCCAAAAGTTTCGTTATATATGTGGATTTACTGAATGCATTTACTTGAAACTTGGCACACATATTCAGACTTAAAGAAATATCGCCGATCCTTCTGACATGTCTGGTAAAAGTCATGCTAATCTGATAATTTGTGTATGAATACAGGATCGACTGTTCGGTTAAATCTTGCCACATACACAATGTGTTCTATTGTTCTGTTTGATGGATTTTAGTTCAGTCTGGTAAAAAAAATAAGATTACCAGACCCACTGTAAAAATTATGGGTATTTCATGAAGACTGCATATTCACCATCAAAAGAGTAAATCTCTAGATGCATTTTGTGGGAATCATGTCCCCTCTTCGTTTTCATCTCATTTTTAGCTCCACTGGCCAAAGCTATTGTCATGGCCGATTGGCTGTCCATGTGTTAACTTTTCTTTAAATACCTTCTCTTCCCAAACCAATGGACAGATTATAACAAAACTTGGTAGTATTGATCCTAAGGTGACTCTCTTTTTAAATTGTTCAAGAAATTTTTGATTGACACCCAAATATGGGCGTGGCAGGGCGGGCATTTTTCAATTTGAAATCTTAAAAAAATCTTCTCCTTCCAAACCATTAAGCCAATTTCAATGAAACTTTTCCATAATATTCCTCGGGTGTCCCTTTTCAAAAATTGTTTGCCAAATTTTTATTTGCCCATAAATATGTGAGTGGCAGGGCGGGGCTTATTTTGAGCCGGAAACCTTTGAACAACAGCTCCTTCTGAATCACTGGGCTGTTTTCAATGAATGTTCCTTTGATGACCCTCTTGAAAATTTATTTACACAATTTTGATTGGCCCATAGATATGGGCATGCCAGGACGGGGCTTATTTTTAGTCTTCTCAGTAATGAATGGGTGGACAGGGTCTATTTTTACTTTAGTTTTTTGGGATAACATCTCCTCTTCATGATCATCAATAAGGAAAATATGACAAAACTTTGTTAGAAAGTTACTTGGATGGGCTCCACTGGACCAATAAAATTCAGGTGAGCAGTTCAGAGCTTTTTGCCCTCTTGTGTTAACAAAGAATTGTGAAAAGACTTAAATTTCAAGAGGAACATTTGCATACAACTTCTTTCAGGGCCTTCAGCACTTTGATTTGATGGTTATTTTCAAAGGTTAGTATTCAGCATGACAAGAGTTGATATTTTTTTCAATTACAGTAAAACTTGTGTTAAGCGACCACTTAAGCGACCAAAAAGTGGTCGTTTATGGGAATGGTCGCTTAATACAAAATACTATGATAAACGTAAAAATTTATTTTGATACCATTTATAGATTGTTTGTCAAGTCGTACTGAATCATATGATGTTCGAACCCATTAGAATCGTCTTATTGAGTAATTATCAAAAACTTATACTCTGCTTTTGTGCATTTCATCCTATCTGAGGTCATCTATGCAAGGTGAAATAAGTGACGTCACAATGAACGTTGCATAGCAATAACACGCAAAATGACACATTTTACGAAAATATGTCCTAGAAATTTCACTTTTTGTCTCACTTTTGCAATAAAGAAATAGAATAATCGTTTGTTTTTCAAGTAAGGTCAATTAATATTTCATTTCGTGAACAATAAAAGCTATGTTTTCACCTGTGGCTCCACCACTCGTGAAAATATAGCTTTTGTTGTTCACGAAATGAAATATAAATCAATCTTACACTGAAACAAATGATTATCCTCTATTTGTTTTCAATTTAAGATGTTATGTATGGTGATATATCTTGGAAGTGTCGGTTTGTGGGGTCCTCCTATCGCTTTAGGAATGTGTGGTGTCTATGGTCTTGTTGAGTGTGCTAGTCCTGATGGTGGACGGGGGGGAGGTAGGTTGCACAATTTTTATCTCACATGAACAAATAGTGGTGAGGTTTTAAGGTACAGTTAGTTACATAGTGAAAAGGACATTTACTTCGGTCAAAACTATTCTAAATTGCTTGTTCAGCTCTAGATTTATTTTAAGCTCCACTGGCCAAAGGCCTCTTGGGCTATTGTCATGGAGTTGTGTCCTTCGTGCCTCCGTCCGTCCGCCTATCTGTGCTCCCGGTCGTTAACTTTTTCTTTGAAAATCTTCTCCTCAGAAACTACAGGAAACTACATAGACTTCACAGGAATGATCCTTTGGTGATCCTCTTTCAAAGTTGTTCAAGAAATTTTGATCCAATAAAAAACATGGATTTTATGGGTGTGGCTAATTTCAAAACAATATAAAAAGTTTCCATTCTCAGAACCTGATTGATGGATGTCAATTGAATTTTACATGAATGATCCTTGGATTACTTTTAATAAGTCTACAAACAATTTTTGGGATCAGATGAAAAATATGTATTTTATGGGCAGAATTCATTTCTCTATAAGTGATACAGTGTAAACTTTGAAAATCATTTTCTCATATTCTAACCGATGAATATCAACCAAATTTCACTGGAATGATCTTTGAGTGACTCTCTATCAGTCTACAAAAAAATATTGCGATCAGATGGAAAATATGTATTTTATGGACTGAGTTCATTTCTCTATATGTTATATAGTGGAAACTTTGAAAATCATTTTCTCAGAATGTAACTGATGGATATGGACTTAATTTCACTGGAATGATCTTTGAGTAACCCTTTATCATTCTACCAAAACTTATTGTGATCAGATGAAAAATATGTATTTTAATGGGTGGAGGTCATTTCTCTATATGTTATACAGTGGAAATTTTAAAAAAAAAATTCTCAGAATGTTACAGATGGATATCAACCAAATTTCACTGGAATGTTCCTTTCGTGACTTATCATAAGTCTGCACAAAATTTCTGTGATTGGATGGAAATATGTTTTTAACAATCAGTGTACCATTTATTCATCAATCTCGAATTTTTCTGTGCAGAAATATTTCAGCATGTGAAGCTTAAAAACACTTATATCCTTGGAATTTAAATCAATCAATTAATTAGTTCATTCATTCACTGAATTTCTCATTTTATCAGTTGATTCAGACCTGTGGAGCAAATCAGCTGTTCAAGCAGCCATTCAAAAACAAAATTCAGGTATGGCCAAATATGTAAGTTTGGCAGGGTGGGGCTTTTCTCCCCATGAAATCTTTTTATAATATGACCTACGTTGTGGGAGTGAAATAACCCCGTTGAATAAATTTGATATTACACAGGTGTTATTACACAAGTGGAATAAGTATGCACATTTTTTGGACGGAGAAATTCTTGGTAAAGTTTTTATTTGCAACTGATGTATATTTATAATTTCTCTGTTTCTACTTAAGCTATTGCTTGGAAACTTTGCACATGCTTCTATGATCATATTATTGTTCTGTAGACAAAAATTGATCAGTCTGATATTGAATCTAGTGGAATTTTAACCCTTTTAGGATTTACAAATTATTGGTAAAGTTTTTACCTGCAACTGTTGTATAACAGTTGTATCACTGTTTTTACTTTAGCTATTTGCTTAGAATCTTTGTGCATGCTTCTATGACCGTAATATCATCCTTTAGACAAAGATTCATTACTCTTGACTTTCCTTTAATGGAATTTTCCAATGTCAAAATTGATTTGCTGTTATTATCGAACACTAGGAAAAGTCAAGCTTTGATGTCTTCCAGCAGCTCTTGTTTATTTTATTTTTACAGTATGTTCAGAAAATGCAGATATAAAAATTGCCATGTGTTATCTAACACTATTCATATCAGCGTTTTTGATTGCGGTAGAACTGAGCATATTCTTTACGTGTTGCTGTAACTCCTCAAAATTTGGAATACCATTGACAACTGGGGCAAGTTCGTCGTATTTCGATCGAGATGTCTCGGCATATTTGGAACGATATCTTAATGAGGCCAGACTAGAAGAGGCCCGAGCACAGAATATGTTAAATACAAGACAAGTGGCGCCACCTACAAATAATCAAGATACTGGAAATGAGGCTCGAGGTGAAGTTCCGACAGCTCCGGAGATGGACTCTGGTGTTAACCCAAGTGATTTTAGTGTTCCGTCTGAAACTACATTTAATGATCCACCACCTTCCTATGATGAAGTAATGAGAGGAACTGACGTCTAACCAAGGCTTATGCTAGCTTTTCATGAAAGGAAGAAAAAATGGTAGAAAATTGTTCCCTGTTTGCCTGTTATTACAAACTGCAGAGCTTGAAAGTTCTTGAAATTTCCACTTTTCTTTCTATATTAATTAATTTCATAAGTGAAATTTTGCAAAATCCACTCATCCTGCTTATATAGACAAAGAAGGAAACAATCATGCAGGACGAGTGGACAAGTAGAATTATCAAGCCCTGAACAGTTTATAGGTTTTTGAATCCTGAATGCTAGGCAGGAGCTTTTAACCCCATAACTATGAATTTCTAGTGGTCAAAAAGTATTTTGAAATGATCAAAATAGTTAACAGAGCAAATCATGTTATTCATCTAGAAAAAAGGGACCATTTATTTTCTTAATCTAGAACATTTCCAAATTCCTTTATAACTGTTTTTAAGATTAAACATTAGGAGGGTTCAGTGCAACACTATTGTAAGTGCCTTTATACAGTTAAGAGCATCGCGAAATTGACAAGGTGAATGTTTTTGGAATGATTTTGGAATGAAATTGAATGAGTGTGTGGAGCGAGTTTTGAGTCAATTTAATGGGAGGTAATCCAATACCGATAATTTTGTTCAGGATGAACACAATTTACGATATTAATTACCTCCCTTTAATAGAATATGCATATAGGTTCTATAGATAGCTTCCTATTACTTCAAGAACCTATGAGATGCTAACAAGTTGAATTATGTTAGTGAAATTGCGATTTTTCTTCATCAAAATTTATTTTGAATGACGTTGTAGATTCTACATTTTTCAATGGGTTTGAGCGTTTTTGAATAGTTTGAGTGAGTGTTATGAATGAATGATTAGGAGCCCCGAGTTAGCGATTTCAAATGCTTTTGATTGAGATGAATGTCAATTTCAAGATATAACTAACTATATTAACAGAGTTTCCAGATGGTCCCTTTTCATGCAACAGGTCAAAATTAATAAACATTTCAAAAAATGTACTCAAGAAATTTTGGGGATGCAGATGATCCCCTGAAAGGTACATTGTAAAATCAGATAAAACTAGACATTCAGAATATGATTTTAAGGCTCAACACCCTTAATTTTATAAATTTTAAAGTATGCATCTATTTTGCATGCTTACACACAAATAAGTGCCATAAGCAATGTATCTTTATATTTGCTTCATGATAAAATTACATTATAGGATATGGAGAGATTTTTTTTATTCACATAGGTGTGAAAACATAACCCTTATCACACTTATGTATGCCTTGGCTTTATATATTGATACAGCCTTGATATGGTTTTAGTTTTATAACTCCATGAAAGAAAAAAAATTCTCTCTTCATCAGTCATCCCTGTAATATTTTTCTGAAACCTTTATTTCATGTGGTTGGTTTAAACCTATTTATTTCACATCGATTAGGAAACAAGTTCTTACAAATAGATTAATCCCTCTCGATTCTGCCTCCTGGAAAATTTACCAGTACTCCCGTTGAATGTGTGGGCCAATCAAAGAACCAAGATCGAACGCCGCTCCCGGTAATCGAACTAAGGACCTTTGGGTCAAGAAGCTGACGCTCTTCATCTAAACCAAGGACACCACATTTCATGTGGTTATTTTCAATTATTTGGATACTAGATAGAGAAAAGATATTGTTGCAGGGTAGGATCTATTTTTGAAATATGGCCTACGTCGCGGGAGTGAAATAACCCTGTTGAATATTTTGGACATTAAACTGGTGTTATTACACTAGTGGAATAACTATGCACTCATTTTAATATCCTCTATATATTTCATTGAATGAACAATAAAAGCTATAATTTCACAAATTGAACATAAGGCTTTTTATGCTCCCCGAAGGGAGAGCATATAGCCGCCGCTTTGTCTGTCCGTCCGTCTGTAATTCCGTCTATCCGTTCGTCCCCACCTATTTCTCCATAACCCCTGGGCCAAATCAAATGAAACTTACCTTGTGAACTCCTTATGATATAGTGATGATGCATCTGTGACAGCTTTTGGATTTGAGGCCTCGTCACGGGAAAAGGAGCTTTAGGGTACAGTTATTCTTTCATTTCTCCTAGTCTTATGCTCAGAATTTGATGAAATTTCACATTTGAGTAGCAAATCAGATGCTCTTTACCCTAAGCTATTTGAAATTTGTGTCTTAAAATGTGTCATGCAAAAAGGGGGTTTAATGTTTGTTACCTTTATGTTAGCTGTATAAGATAACAGCTTATTTGAGTCTTTGAAATCTGACCACAGAGCATATCTCCTAAAGTATAATAGCTATCAACTTGAAACTTTATGGGTGGATAGACCTTATGGAGGAGAAGTGCAGTGCACAAGAACTACAACTCTTGCTTGCATAATTTTGGAGTTATTGCCCTTTGTTATTTTTGATACTTAGATAATGTCTGGAGCATATCTCCTAAAGTAAAATAGCTATCAACTTGAAACTTTATGGGTGGATAGATCTCATGGAGGAGAAATGCAGTGCACAAGAACTACAACTCTTGCTTGCATAATTTTGGAGTTACTGTCCTTTGTTATTTTTGATACTTAGATTATATCTGGAGCATATCTCCCAAAGTATAATAGCTATCAACTTGAAACTTTATGGGTGGATAGATCTCATGGAGGAGAAGTGCATTGCACAAGAACTACAACTCTTACTTGCATAATTTTGCAGTTATTGCCCTTTGTTATTTTTGATACTTAGATTTTGTCTGGAGCAAATCTCCTAAAGTATGATAGATATCAACTTGAAACCTTATGGGTGGATAGATCTCATGGAGGAGAAGTGCAATACACCAGAACTATAACTCTTGCTTGCATAATTTTGGAGTTATTGCCCTTCGTTATTTTTAATACATTTAATAGGAGGTAAATCTCTGACAGTACAAAAGAATCTTTAACCTTTTAAGCTTAAGTTTACTATCAAGCTTTTGTGGCGGGGGATGTCCATGTCCAACATGGCTCTTGTTTTTGTGACAATGCCTTATTCGGGGAGCATAATCCGTCTCTGACGGCTCTTGTGTTGTTCATCAAATGAAGATTTATTGACCATTACATGAAAAAATAATTGATTTTTTTTATCCAAGAAAGTGACTCTTTGGACCGATTTTGATGATAATATCAGCTATAGGCAACATTTTGATGTCCTGTCATTAATGGTTTGGCTGGGAACTATCAAGTTGTATTTTACCAATTTTAAGAATAATTTCAATTTTAGCTCCACTGGCTGAAAGCCACTGGGGCTATTGTCATGGCGTTGTGTCCCTTGTGTGTCTGTCTGTGCGTCAGTGCGTCCGTGAGTCCAGAGTAAACTTTTTCTTTAAAAATCTTCTCCTCAGAAACTACTGAATGAATTTCAACCAAACTTCACAGGAATGATCCTTGGGTGACCCTCTTTCAAAGTTGTTCAAGAAATTTTGAACCAATGAAAAACATGGATTTAATGGGCGTGGCTAATTTCCAAATATGGTAAAAATTGAGTTGACTCAGATTCTAATTGATGGATACCAATGAAATTTTACATGAATGATCCTTGTGTGACCCTTTATAAGTCTACAAAAGATTATTGAGATTGGATGAAAAAAATGCATATTATGGGCGGAGGTCATTTCTCTATATGTTATGTAGTGGAAACTTTCAAAATTATTTTCTCAGAATCTAACCAATGGATACCAACCAAATTTTACTGGAATAATCCTTGAGTGACTCTTTATCAGTCTACCAAAAATTATTGTGATCAGATGAAAAATATGTATTTTATAGGCGGAGGTCATTATTCTATGTGTTATATAGTCGAAACTTTGAAAATCATTTTCTTAGAATTTCAAAGTAATTGATGGATACTAATGAAATTTTACTGGAATAATCCTTGAATGATTCATTATCAGTCTACCAAAAATTATTGTGATCAGATGAAAATATGCATTTTATGGGGAGATGTCTTTTCTCTATATAGTTGAAACTTTGAAAATCATTTTCAATGCAGTGACTATGCTTATTCAGCAGGGGAATCGTGTTTAAGTATTTTGCTGGTATTTAACTGTGCCATATCAAATGTTGAATTTTCTAATGCTTTCTGGGATAAGAAAATTGTTCTAAATGTGCCATATCTTGACTGAATAACTCCTTCTAGCTGTTGGGTTTCATACCTTGACCTAAGAAGTAGAGTTGGGTAAATTGGTTTCACCATGCCTGTTTGTTTGTCCATCCATCTGTCTGTCCATTTAAATCATTCTATCTTTACCACTTTGTTTTTAAATCAAACTCATGAAGAAAGCTACCTTGGATTACAAACTACAAGGTCACAACTCAAGGGTTTGGTGCAAGACTGTAGTAAGTGTATATACATTGTATATACACTTACTACAGTCTTGCTCTGAACCCTCGAAATGAACTTTGTCCCAAAACAGTTTCCAGACTCTAATTCAAGAAAGTGACAAAGAAAACGATTCATTAAACATGTAAATACTAGTAAACAATTGATTTGGGACACAAAGGTCAAGGTTGCAGCACAACTCAAAAAACCAATTTATGGAGGCTTACTCTAGAACAATTTGACTTAAAATTGTGAAGGTATTTACAATTCTTTCTCTTGACCCAATGAAGTATGATATTGTTTTGGGGGCTAATGCAGTGCCTAGGTCATGGTAAAATTGAACATTGTTTGAAAACTGTTTTTGGAAACACATGCACTGATGGCCTTCACATTCGGGGGAATTGTTGATGGAGGGTATAAGTCCGCTTGGCGTCAACCCTAGTTAAGTTTGTTTTAATTTCATATTTATGTTTTGTTGTCTGTTGTGAGTAATAGTATTACATATACAGTTTTTAACATTTTCTGTGAAATATTTTTATATTCTATTATTGAGTTTAATATAAAAATAACATTGTAGCAAATGTTTGTATTTTTTGCTCCATATTAATGTAGAGTGAATAGTCATCTTAAATTTATTGTTTTAGCCCTGACATGCTACACAATGCATATGTTGAATCAAGAAAGGGGCTCCAAATGAAATAGAGGATAATCTTTTGTTTCAGCTTAAGATCAATTTATATTCATTGAGTGAACAACAAAAGCTAGAGTGAAAATATAGATTTTGTTGTTCAAAAAATGAAATATCAATTGATCTTACTCCAAAAAAAACTCAATTATTCTATTTCTTTATTGCAAAAATGAGACAAAATGTGAAATTTCTAGGACATTTTTTCGTAAAGCGCGTCATTTTGCACGTACTTGCTATGCAACGTTCATTGTGACGTCAATTATTTTGCCCGCATAGATAACGTCAGATAGGATGAAATGCACACAAGCAGGGTATATGTTTTTGATAATTTCACTGCTTTTGCGGTGAGATTATCAAGTGATAATCTATCGTTATTTCTCGATAAACCACCGAAAATTATTTAAGAAAATGTCACCCTTTTGTCTTGCCAGCTTGTGATGAACAACTAAGTTGAGACTCTTAGAATGGACAATCATTTGGTTCAAAATAATTACTCAGCTCTCTATTTATTCATTCCAATGATTGATTGATTGAATGGAGTTTTACGCTGCTTTCAACATTTTTTCAGTTACATTGTGGCAGCTGGAGCACCTAACAATGGTTTCCTGGAATTTCTCTCACCAGTACAACCACCACATCCAATCCTAGCCTCCAGCTGCTATCTCACTCAGGTCTACTATCATTAACCCATTGGTGAGAGAAAAATAGTCCGATGGAATGAGTGCTGCCGTCAGGGATCGAACCCGGGACCTCTAGATTGACAGTCAGACGCGCTACCAACTGCGGTATGATGGCGGCTTCTTATTCATAACAAAAACACTCACTCAAATCAACCAAAAAGGCTCCGAAATCATTGGAAACATTTTGAAATCACTCAAGATGATCATCATTCTATTGGCTGGTTTGGTTTTAAAAATGTCTGTTTGGTCAACAAAAACACACAAACAGAAAATTCCGTATATTTTATTAAAGGGAGGTAATGGATATCGCTAATTTTATTACATCCCTTTGATTTCACTCCAAGTTGCTCCACACACTCATTTAATTTCATTCCAAAATCATTCTAAGAAAATTCAATGAGTGTGTGGAACAATTTTGAGTGAGAATCGGGAGATAATACCTTATCGGTAATTATATAGAGGATAATCGTTTGTTTTAGTGTAAGATGGATTTATATTTCATTGAGTGAACAACAAAAGTTCACTAAATGAAATATAAATCGATTTTACACGAAAAACGAACGATTATTCTATTTCTTTAATGCAAAAATGAGACAAAATGTGAAATTTGTATGACATTTTTTCGTAAAGCGCTTCATTTTGCATGTGGTTGCTATGCAACATTCATTGTGACGTCACTTATTTCGCCCCGCATAGATGACGTCAGATAGAATGAAATGCACAAAAGCAGGGTATAAGTTTTGATAATTTCACTGCTTTTGCGGTGAGATTATCAAGTGAAAATCTACCGGTATTTCTCGATAAACCACCGAAAAGCATTAAAGAATATATGTTTTTAGCTCACCTAAGCAGAACTTGCTCAAGGGATTCTTTTAGAATCACCCTGAGCCGGCCGTCTGTTGTCCATCATCAACAATGTTAAAATCTTCCTCTCCTGAACCACTAGGCTGATTTCAATGAAACTTAGCCAAAATGTTCTCTGGGTGACCGTCTTTAAAAATTGTGCATAAAATTCGATTGGCCCAAAAATATGGGCGTGCCGCGGCAGGGCATTTTTTTCACTTTCAAATCTTTAAACAACATCTCCTCCTGGACCACTGGGCTGATTCAATGAAACTTTACCAAAATGTTCATTAGTTAACCCTTTTCAAAAGTTGTTCGCGAAATTTTGATTGTCCTATAAATATGGACAGGGCGGGGCTTATTTCGAGTCTCCTCAGTAATGAATGGGTGGGCAGGGTCTATTTTCACTTTAAAATCTTTGAATAACATCTCCTCTTCAACAATTAGGCAAATGTGTGTCAGAAAGTTACTTGGGTGATTTCCACTAGACCAAGAAAATTCAGGTGAGTGGTTTAGAGTCATTATGTCCCTCTTGTTTGAAAATTTGGAGCCTTTTTAAATGACTTGAGTGAGAGTTTGGAATGAATATATGGAGCGCTGAGAGAGCGATTCAGATTGATTTTGATTGAAAGAATGTCAATTCGGCACCCATGTCAATTTCACAATGTAACAAAGTGTATGGAGGTCTAGATCCATAGGTACCAGGAAACAAACTAACAAAACAGCATCAAGATTAGTCAACTATGTGATTTAAGCAATGTACAAATACATATGAACATTAGAAATCGTTATAGTATCGGCCTAGGGTTGTTAGATGAGGTCCCCATTCTTCCAGCAGACTGGCAGCTGGGTAAATCCATCCGTCACCGTGGGTCCTACTCACAAACCAGGAATATTTGTAGACGTAATCCGCAGCCTCGAGTCGGGGAAGCATAGCTTTCATGTAGTTCAACTGGTCTGTCACGCTGTTCTTCTTTGGACAAGCAAACTCTGTCAACCATATCTTTTTGTGGTATCGATCATAGAGCTTCTTCAGATAGCCCATGGTGATATCCGGATTGCACCAGTACGCATGCGTGGCGATGTAATCTATTTTACAACCCTGACAGGCATGGAAAAAATCATCAAACCACTGAACGGGGTCGTAGCTATTAGGGGCCGGGGAGGGGCTGACCATCGTTCGTCCGTGTGCGTAGGACTCGAGCTCACGCCAGTGTCTGGCGGCGTCGTGCGGCGACATATTGGCCTGGGACGAGAAGTTTGGTTCGTTAAATCCGAGGACGTAATGCGTGTTGTGTTGTAAATGGACGGGAGTGTCTACGTTGTGACGCCACGCCCACACCATAGGGACGTAACCGTCTTTAACGTGACTAGAACAGCCATGACTATCGTGTTCGGAAGGCCTCTGTTTCCAATCGTACCTAAATGTACATGGAATATATATTATACGTTCTTAGTGTTTTGTATGAGAAACAAGATGTGTTTGTGAAACACGAATGCCCCCGGAACGGCATTTTTTTTTCAAAGTTTGACCTTGACAGATGACCTTGACCTTGTCACATGACCTTGACTTTGGTACCAGCGGATGCGGATCATTGAGATCTATCATCATGCCAAATATTAGCTTTGTATCTTGAATAGGCTTGAATATATTGGCAAGGTTAAGTTTTCGGGTTAAGTTTTCGGACAGACGGACGGACAGACAGACGGACAGACGGACAGACAGACGGACACGAGTAAAACAATATGCCCCCGATCTCTCGATACAGGGGCATAAAAATATCTAACGAGGTTAGGAGAATTGATAATTGGCGAGGCTCTGCATCGCCAATTATCAATTCTAGCACCCGAGTTAGATATTTTTTTCATACAATACCCTAAGTATGTATTATATTTATCTTATAACCTATATTTGTCTTGTTTTCGTCGATTTTTTTAACTGAAATGCAAGTTTCCAAAAATAATCGCATTATATTATTGTTCTAAAAATAACTACATGTATGTGATATCATAAAAAAATATCATACGGGATGTTATCACACGGATATTTGTATAGTTATAAGATAAAAATCGGTATGAGATAAAGATTATATACATCCTAGGAGATTCTACGAATTACTTACTACAGGGATGAGCACAATGAATTAGCCATTATGAAATAAAAGATACATCCGAGCAGATTCTACAAATTCTTTTATGTATGTAATGGTATCTTCGTCACCGCGATGGCAAATACGAAAGCTACTTATAGCCATATCTATTTCTTTCTTTTCTTTTTTTCTCTGTTTATGTACGTAACATAGCAAAGTTTAAAGTAGCAATGTTCACTTACTTTGCATATGTAAAGGCATCTTCGTTATGATCTCATTGGCATTTATGGCTATTGATTTCCATGCTCTTCTTGTGAGAGCCGTTACATGGCGAAGTTACTGCCAGTAATGTCTACAGTTAACAATATCGTTAAATTGACAAGGTGAATGATATTGGAACGAATCTGAATGAGTGCAATGATTGCGTTTCGAGTGAAAATCGATACAATATCGATTATTTTGTTCAGGGTGAACAAAATTAGCAATATTTACAACCTCCCTTTAATGAATTATGCATACAAGTTCTATAAATAACCTTCTATTCCCCCAGGAACCAATCAGACGCTTAAAATCGCAATTTTGTCAGTGAGAGAAATCGCGTTTTTTTCCAGCTTTATTATAAGTGATTTTGGAGCGTTTTTGTATGGTATAAGTAAGTGTTTGGAATGAATGAATGGAGCGATGTGTGAGCGATTTAGAATTGCTTTGATTGAGATGATGGTCAATTTTCCGATGTTATTAACTATATCTAACACCGGTTTACTCGTATGTTTGTTACGATATCTTCGTCGCAGCTACGGAAACGTTACCATACTTAGTAACTGAAAGCTTATAATAGCCACGTCACTCCCTTTGTGCTCCCAACGTTATAAAGCTAATATAAGCTAGTAATGATTATTAATAACCAGTTTATATTTGTAAATGCATCCTCGTCCACACAATGGTAACTATGGCCGCCATTGATAGCCATTGCCTTCTCGTGAGAGCCGTAACACAGCGACAGTACTGCTTGTAATGTTTACTTACCATCGTTTGATGTTCGTAACGGCAACTTCGTCGCAACTATTGTAACTTAGAAAGTTATTGATAGCTATTTTAGTCCTTTTTGTGATCCCCCCATAATTACCTAGTAATATTTTCTTACCACCAGTTTATATTCGTAAAAGCATCCTCGTCTCCACAGTGGTAACTATGACCGCCATTGATAGCCACGCCCTTCTTGTGGGAGCCGTAACACAGCGAGAGTACTGCTATCAATGTTGCACAAAACAACACTCGATCTGAGAGGAGAGAAAGAACATTTTGAATCGTCATATAAAAATGTTTATAGGTAGATTTTGTGCAGTGAGCCGTGAAATATTCTTTTAATCGTTAGATTTCCGTGTCATTTTTCCGAAATAGATTAAATTAGGTTTATATAACTCGTAACAAAGTAACAAATAGCCTCTCAAAGGAAAGTTATTGCTTGTCTAAAACCACAAGATTTACTAATACATGTGCTTGCATGTTTGGTCTGAAGGGATCAGGTCATATTCATATCATATACTTTTTAAAAGTACCCGATATACCCATCGAAATGGACCTATCGCCTACGTCAGAGCTCTGTTTTGAAAATACGCCTGTAACGGAGGTTTTCGTTGAACAAATACAATTAATAACATATTGAAATTGAGCGAAGATGATTGCTTATTCAATTGGAACGAATTTGGAATAAGTGAGGTTAGCGAATTTTGACTGGAATTGAAGGGAGCTAATACGATATCACAAATTCCATACATCGAATTATCAAAATACATTACTCCTTTTAAAAAAAACTCTATTTTCTACATATAATTAATTTGTCTGTCTTATTTGGCGCTTCCATATAAAACTAAAAACCTAATAAAAGCAGGAAATGATTTGTTCCATTTTACTTATAAAAAGTTAATAGGTTATTTGAACGAATCTCGGGCGTTTTCGAAATACTTCGGAACGATATAAAATGATAAGAGTGAGCGGTAGAAAAACCATGAAAGAGGGACTCTTTGGGTAGTGGAACCGTAACAGTTCCGTAACATCCGTACTCGTTAACTTTCACAATGCTGACCGAGGTTTCCAAATTTGGAAACTTCGGTTAACATTGTTAAAGTCATTACTTCCGAAACGTTTCGAAACTATAACGGATCTACTACCTTAAGACAATGTTCTAGAATGGCTTTGATGTAATTGATTGTCAATTTGTCTGTATTACTAACTCTTTGATCTTAGATCTTTGGAAGTTGTGGTATGACAGCTGACTGCTGACGTTAATTATTTATCTTTACTGACTTTCGGTGGATTATCCAGAAATAACGATAGACGGTAATTTCACCCCAAACCATTTTGCCCTGCTTTCGATAGACGGTAATTTCAACCCAAACCATTAATATTACCAAACGATTTTGCCCTGCTTTCGATAGACGGTAATTTCACCCCAAGCCATTAATATTACCAAACGATTATGCCCTGCTTTCGATAGACGGTAATTTTACCCCAAGCCATTAATATTACCAAACAGCTTTCGATAGACGTTAATTTCACCCCAAAAAATTAATATTACCAAACAATTTTGCCCTGCTTTCGATCAAGATTTGAAAAAAATAAAATAAACATAAAAAATAATAATTATATAAAAAGAGATGAATGGGTTATTTTGAATTCATTGAGGCATGGAACAAGAACAAGATTTATAAATGAGTGTGATTAGGATGAATATTCATAAACCCATGAAATAAACAAAAAGTCTTTTCATACATGTTTCTTAACAGTTAAGAACATCGTGAAATTGTCAAGATGATAGATTTTGGAATGATATTGAAATTAAATTGAGTGAGTGTGTGGGGCGAGTTTTGAGTGAAATAAAGGGGGTATTCTAATATCACTAATCAATTTTGTTAATCGTTGACAAAATTAGCGATATTTATTACCTTCCTTTAATAAAGTATACGCATTTTTCTGTTTATGCTTATGTTGTTGTTTTTTCTGTTACTTCGTTAACCAACCAGACACTTTGAAATCCACACTAGCCAACATAATCGTAGAAATAATTTGATAGATTTGAATTGAATATTAATTCTATTGAACCATTTCGAAATGTTTTCTAATAATTTCGGATTTTTTTTTAATCGATTTGCGTGAGTGTCTGGAATATATGTATAGAGCACTAAGTGAGTGATTTAGAATGATTATGATCGGAATGAGT
This sequence comes from Fragum whitleyi, assembly GCA_948146395.1. Taxonomy (NCBI): domain Eukaryota; kingdom Metazoa; phylum Mollusca; class Bivalvia; order Cardiida; family Cardiidae; genus Fragum; species Fragum whitleyi. Next base: position 1,177,869 of record OX411560.1, read on the forward strand.
TTCACCATCACGATGTTATTAACTGTAAGTAAAAAAGAATTGAATGGATTATTTATTTATTTCACTGAGTATGAAACTAAAAACAGAATCTCACTGTGTGAATAAGCAAAGCGCATTTATACACGAGTGTTATTAGGCTTAAAATTAAAGAATCACTGAAATAAACAAATAGTCATTTCATGATATCTTATTACAAAATGGAATTTTCAAAAATGTAACGACTTCTCAATAATTAGAGAAAAAGTTCTAATGCGACTACTTAACATAGAAGCGTACATAACAGCAGCGAATTATTATTATTGTTGTTATTATTATTTTAATTTATTTCATTTATTTATTTCATTCATTTTTGTATTATTTTTTGTAGAATAATTCCAAGAATTTTGACGATTTTTCGTAAAATTCGGGTCATATTATAAATAGAAAATAAAATGTGTGCTCATAGAATACCGAATTTATTAAACGAGTGATCTATAAACAGATAAAACTCTACGCATCCTCGTTTTTATTTGTTTATAGATGACTCATTTAATAAATTCGGTATTCCATGGCTACTCATTCAATATCCTCTATTTATTAATCTACAAATAAAAAGGTTCAACACTAAACATACCCATCCTTCCCAACGTTGTGTCAGCCTATCTCCTAACAGGCACGATCAAAACACACATTTATATATAACCCCTTATACGGCTATATGTGTCAAAAGTCACGTCGGGCCGAGACGATCTAGGGTCATCGCAAGCGAAAAGCATAAATAGATAAGAAAAAGTCAGGTTCTATTTTTCTTTCTCGGTAGAAAGAGTCGGTTAAGATTATTATTCTGTACCAAGCTTTTATATGTACAGTAAGTTACTTCGTGAAATTAACATTCATCTCAATCAAAACCATTCTCAATCGCTCACTCAGCGCTCCATTCATTCATCCCAAACACCCATTCAAACCAATCAAAAACGCCCAAAATGACTAAAAGATGAAAGATCGACAACTACCTTCAACATAGAAAAAGTAAATACCAAATCGCGATTTCACTTATTAAATTGGAATTTTAAGCGTCTGATTGGTTACTAAAGAATTAGGAAGCTATCCATAAAGCTTTTATAAATTTTTATTAAAGGCAGGTAATTAATCTCGCAAATTTTGTTCAACTTGAACAAAATTTGCGATATTGGATTACCTCCCATTTAATTCACTAAAACTCGCTCCACACACTCATTCAATTTCATTCCAAAATCATTCCCAAATCATTCACCTTGTCAATTTTACAATGTTATTAATTGTAACTCGGTATAAAGATGGTTAGATGGCTAGTAGATGAAGTTAAAGTAAATACCGTAAAAGCTGTAAAACAATCCGGGGGTTATTATAATCGCAAATGGTGTGGGGTTTATCAGAGGTTACAGTTGTTTAGACGTGAAAAATGGCAAAATCTGCTACTGCATTTTTGACCATTCCTCCATTTCTTCACAAATGTAATTCTCCGGTATTGAATACAGGCATAATTGTATGATCGATGGTACAGTACACCCGGAAAATCTAAGAAAAACTTTAAGCAAGTTATTTGATTAGGCAATGATTTAACATAAAAGCTTTACTGTGATTTAGTTTGGAAAAGTTACATTTACTCTCTGATGAAATCATCCGGACATCGATAATGTGGGGATGGGGGCTTATCAGAGGCTTGAAGTTTTCCGAAAATCATTCAAAAATGGCCAATCTTGACGCCCGAAGAAGGGAATCGGCACTATATTATATTATTATATACTATATATTATGACCTACGTCGCGGGAGTGAAATAAAACCGTTGAATATTTTGACATTACACGAGTGTTATTACACTAGTGGATTAATTATGCAAATTAGCTCAGAGCGAATAGCAACGCTACTTTGTAACCGCAAAAATGACGTCATAAAGTTTATATTGTGACGTCAGTTTTAAACGGCGTTATAAGTTTCGCGGAAAATTGAAATATTGAATTTGAAGAATTTGTCGTTTTTCGCAAAAATTCGGGTCATATTATAAATAGAATATAAATTTTGCGTTCATAAAATACAGAATTTATTAAATTCGTCATCTTAAACAGATAAAAACTCGGCGCAGCCTCGTTTTATTTGTTTATTGATGACTCGTTTAATAAATTCGGTATTCCATGACTACTCATTCAATATCCTCTATATCTAGAATATATGTACCAGTCTTTTTACAGAAATTCGTTCTTCTACTTCTTTTAAGGCCATATTTTGTGTTGAGTTTCCGTGCCTCTAACTGGTTATCCAAGATGTCAGACAAAAGTGGGTAAAAATAATTCCCGGCCCTGGATCACACATGGAACATCGTATTTGAGAGTCAAACGCGCTATCATCCACGCAACGGCCTCAACTTAGACATATCATCATTACCATCGTAAAATTGACAAGAAAAAAAAAGGATGAATTTGGAATAACATAACATTAGTGACGATACCGATAATTTCATTCAATTAGAAGAAAATAGCGATCTTATTATCTACATTGAAAAAGTATTCGTACTTATTTGTTTGTGTATCTTAAAAGCCCTAAGATGCATTCAAATTCACACCAGCCAATAGAATTGAGGAAATATTTCAATGACCTTAATGAAATTTCGATCGCTGTGAACGAAACAAGTAGTGTCTTCATTTTCCGCAATGGTTTTAAACTGTCTGTCTGGACTGCCAAAAACTAGCCCTGAATTGGTGAACGGTTCATTTTTCAGTCTTAGTGTGGTCATTTTTTAAAAAAAAACTAATCCTACTTTCGTCCATCATGATGGACTTATTCCTCAATGCAAACAATTTTGAGTAGATAGCTATTATGTAAGCTTCCGCACGAAGTAGTTCCACCAGAAATCAGTTTCTATATTGATAAATCGCTACATTTTTAGCTCGGCTGTTTTCGGAGAAAACCCGAGGAATTGCTATAGCCTCTGTGTCGTTGTCGTCGTAGTCGTTGTCGTCGTCGTGCAAAAACTTTGACATTTTGTTATATCTCTGGTTCTACTGAAAGCATTCACTTGAAACTTGGCACACATGTTCACCGTCAAAAGAACAATATATACTATCAAGGGGGATAACTCTAGATGCATTTTGTGTAAATTATACCATTTTTTCGACTTAGATTTTTTCCCACCATCCAGCACTCGACAGCCGAGCGTAGGCACCCGTAGGCGGTGCTCTTGTTTAATCAAGGCACTTATGTATTAAATCATAAGAGATGGAGAGAGTACTTTTTTTAATTCATGGAGGTATGAAACAAAAATCCCAATCACACTCATGTATAAATCGGCTTCGCGCATTTATACAGTGTGATTAGGTTTTTTAGTTTTACACCTCCTTGAAATCAACAAGTACTCGCTTCTTCTCTTGATTCAAAACTATTACCCAAGGAGAAATTTCAGGTCATTGTACTTTGATTCATATACAGTTAGCAATATCCTTTAATTGACAAGGTAGATGATTTCGAAATGAATTCGGAATGAAAATGAAGGAGCGGGAAGAACTTTTAAATGAATACAAAGGGAGGTAAATACAATATCGATGATTTCATGTAATTTGATGAAAACTTAAGATATTTGATTACTTTCCTTTAATAAAATTTACTTAAATTTCTATTTGTGTGTCTTTACGTTCCAACCAGATACTTCAAAATCACTATCAGACTATAAAATCGTACTATTTTTTAATCGATGGGAATTGACAGTGCTCGCTTTAAAAGGTTTCTAAGCGTTCTTGGTCATTTTCGGAGCGTTTTTGAGTGGTTCGAGCGATTGTTCTGCATGTCACGAAAAGAGCGCTCAATGGGGGTTCGAAATGATTTTGATTGGAATTATTGTCAATTTTACGATGTTTTCACTTAAGTAAAATAAGGGCAGTGCCCTAGTTACTCAGAATTGAGATAAGAATGTAAAAAAGGAAACGTTTTGATAACGATCTAAGTATTTTTCTTATGCGTATACATAAAACGGTTAATTATTAATATGTTTCCAGGGAAATGGGTGGAAAGTGCCAAATTACTGTTAAGAACATGGTGAAATTGACAAGATGAATGATTTTGGAATGAATTTTAATTTGAATGAGTGTGTAGAGCAAGTTTTGAGTAAAATTCAAGGGGGGTGAACCGATATCGCTAATTTTATTCAGGATGAACAAAATTAGCAATATATATTACCTCCCTTTTAACGTGTCTTAGTGGACCATTCACACACTTTGAAACCCACACCAGCCAATAAAATCATAGAATATTTTAATTGATGAATTAAATTTTCATCGTCGTAAACGATGTCTAACAATTTTGAGCGTTTTTGATCGATTTGAGTGAGTTTTTGGAATGAAAGAATGGAGCGCCGAGTGAATGATTCATTATGATTTCGATCAGTTCAGTTTTTCGATGTTTACCAATGTAACGAGAACGAGGATAGTTTGGTCAAATTTCCATGAGGTCCCTATTCTTGTGATACTTGATTGACATGTCCCATTTTTGATAGGAACGATCCTTTTGTTTTACAAGATTCTGTGAAAGTTTGAAGCAAATCAAGCGAACACTGTGGACGATTACACTAAATAGTTTTCTGTCAAACGGACGGATGGCGAACATGCTATTGTTATAGCTCTTCTTTCCTACAGTTAAATTCATAGTGAATTTGACACTCACTCCGATCGAAACCGTTCAAATCATTCACTCAGCGCTCACTTCATGCACTCAAAACACTCAACTCAAATCGATCAAAAACACTCCGAATTCGTTACAAACATTTCGAAATTGTTCAAATCGACCGACATTCAATTCAATTCGATCAAATTATCCTACAGTTTTTGTGGCCGGTGTGGATTTTAGAGTGTCTGTATAATCCACAACGACACACACATAAAGAAGTATGAGTTATTAAATGGTGGTAATGAATATCGCTAATTTCGTTCATTTTGAACAAAATTTGCGATATTGAATTACCTCCCTTGGATTTCACTAAAAACACGCTCCACACACTCATCCAATTTCATTCCCAAATCATTCATGATTCCTTCATCGTGTCAATTTGACGATGTTCCCAACTGTATCATTTAAAAACAGTTAGTTACATCGTGAAATTGACATTTAACTCAATCAAAACCATTCTAAATCGCTCACTCACCGTTCCATTCATTCATTCCAAACTCTCACTCAAACCATTCAAAAACGCTCCAAACTCACTGAAAAACATATAACAACAACTTCGTTCAAAATAAAAATAGCTGGAAAAAAAATCGGGATTTCACATATTTAATTAAAATTGTAAATGTCTGATAGGTTTTCAAGAAATAGGGAGGTATCTGTAGAACTTGTTTTCATATTTTTGTTAAAGGGAGGTAATCAATATTGCTACTTTTGTTCATCCTGAACAAAATTTGCAATACTGGATTACCTCCCATTAAATTCACTCAAAAGTCGCTCTACACATTCATTCAATTTCATTCCTAAATCATTCAATAATCATTCACCATGTCAATTTCACGACGTTGTTAACTGTAAAATGAGACAATCCCAAAGTTAACAGAAAGGTATAATAGCCAATGGTGCTGATTATGTGCAAACCCCATTTTGTAGTGTCTGTCGTCAGTCTGGGTTAGAAGACGTTCTTATCGAATTCTCTCGAAGCTTCATTTCGGACAAATCTAAACTAGGAAGTAAAGAGGACATTGATAAGAGGTCTGGTAATCGTTCTAAAGTACAGAAACTGCAGTTAAAAACATCGTGAAATTAACACTCATTCCGATCAAAATCATTCCAAATCGCTCACCCAGGGCTCCATTTATTTATTCAAAACTCTCACTCAAATCAATCAAAAACGCTCTGAAATCGTAAGAAAACATTTCAAAATTGTTCAAGACGATCATCATAAAGTTAAAATCAATCAAATTATTCTACGATTTTATTGGTTGGTGTGGATGTTTAGGTGTCTGGTTTGTCCACGAAGACACAAAACAGACAAGTACCTATATTTTATTGAATGGAGGTAACATAAATCGCTAATTTTGTTCATCTTGAACAAAATTAGCGATATTGGATTACCTCCCTTGAATTTCACCCATGTGCACGTGCAAAGCGGGGTATCATCTCAAAGCGCCCACGAAACGCGAAACGCTTTTACATCCTGAACACAGGGCTGGTCACTGTTTTCTTCTTATATGGAAACGCAATACCGATTTACGAAAATATACTAGGTCGAAAAAGATTAAAGGTAGACAAGTACATGTAACCGTCTATCAAATATAGATAATAAGCAAAGTTTGACAAGGAACTGGCATTAATGCGGACCACTACTTTTCAAATTTAGTTATGTACTTTTTCTTTTATAAACAAAAAGTACTTCACTTTTGCTTTTGAAAATACAGAGGTAGTGAAGACATATGTGCCGAACCCTAGCGCTATTATTATTTTTATTTATGCTAAATGTTTTGAAAACGGAATATTGATCCCAATAGAATCTTTGGTTTCCTTATCTTTCCATCTTTTGTCAAGACTGACCCTTTTCTCAAAAATCTGTGTTTTTCACCTACATTCACAGATAAGTCACAATAGAAGATAAGTGTGTCCCCCCCCCCCCTTTCGTCGAGACTCTACATTACAAACAAACTTTTCAAAGGTTATGTAAAGGGGTTTTCTTTTACAAGTTTACATTTTAAAGACTTGCATTTCTGTTAGAAACATGGCCGAAAACAAGGCAAATAAGGGTTAAAACATAAATATAATACGTACTTAATATACTGTATGTTAAACTATCCCCCAGCCCCGTTAGAATTTTTCCTGGAAAACACTAAATACGTATTATATATACCTCGTTAAAAAACAGTCCAAAAGATAGACTTGCATTTCTTCACGATCAAATCAGAAGCTTCAAAAACGGCATCGTTCTAAATTACTAAATCAGCGCTCTATTAATTCATTCTAAACACTCACAAACACACCAATCAGAGCGTTCCAAATCGTTCAAAAATCGCCTCAATAACTATCAAATTCATCAAATCGTTGCACAATCTTATTATCAAATGTGGATTTCTAAGTGATTGTTTAGTCTGTTCAGAACAAAAAGAGGAAAATACGGTATTTCTTTTGTTATTAAAGGTAGGTATTACTACGTCGCTTATTTCTTTCCATTTTGACTACATTAGCGTTATTGGACTGCATTAAAAACTCGCTCCACACGATCATTCAATTTTTATTCTAAAATCATTCTGATACAATTAAGAACTGCGTGTAAATTACAAGGTAAATTATTTTGGAATGATTTCAGAATGAAATTGAATGAGTGTGTGGAGCAATTTTTAAGTGAAATTAATGCAGGTACATGTAATCCAAAGTTGCTAAATTTGTTCAAGATGAACAAAATGAGTGATATTCATTATATCCCTTTCATAAAATATGAGTACTTTTCTGTTTGTAGGTCTACGTGGACCGATTAGACACTTGAAAGTCCACAAGAGCTAATAAAAAGGTAGAAAGAAAATGTCGATTTGAATTTTTTATTGTTGAAAGTCTTGAACGATTTTTAAACGATTTCTAATGATTTCGGAGCATCTTTGATCAGTTTGGTTGAGTGTTTGGAATGAATGAACGGAGCGCTGAGTGAATGATTAAGAATGATTTTGGTCGAATTGAGTGCCAATTTCACCATGTTTACAACTGTATCACTCATCTTGTCATTTTCACGCTGTTCTTACTTTTAACGATTTTTGTGCGTTTCGAGCAATAGTGGAGGGATTTGTATGATTTGGATCAGACGTGTGAATTCTTAATGTATGAGTGAAGCGCTGGTCGATTATTGCAGAATTGTTTTTAGTAGAGTGCGTGACATTTTCAATGTGGGAAACCAACTGTCGGATTACAACCATTCATCCATTAAGGTAGTGGAACCGTAATAGTTCTTCAACATTTCCAAAAACATGCTCTTTCACAATGTTAACCGAGGTTTCCTAATGAAAATCATTAGGAAACCTTGGTTAACACTGTTAAGGTGATTACTTCCGAAATGTTCCGGAACTATTACGGGTCCACTACCTTAATGAATGGATAGTTGACCAGACTAGGGTACTGAATTCGAACCGGCCCCCTAATTGAAAATCTGACGCGTCAATACAATTTAGAACATCGTGAAATTGACAAGATGAATGATTTTGAAATGCATGGAATGAGAGCGTAAAACGAGTTTTGGGTGAAATAAAATAGAGGTTGTCCAGTATTGCTAAATTTCTACATCTTCGTTTATTATCCCCCTTTAATAGAATATAAGTACTTGAAACTGTTTGTGTGTCTTCGTGGACCAATCAGACACTTTAAAATCCACACCAGCCAATCAATCGTATGATAAATTGGTCGGTTTGAATTAAATGATGGTCGTCTTGAAGGATTTCGAAATGTTTTGTAGCGCTTCGGAGCGTTTTAGAACGATTTGAGTGGGTGTTTTGGAATGAATGAAAGGGGCGGGGCGCTGAGTGAATAATTTAGACTTGTCTTGATCGGAATGAGTTTTTAACTGTAAAGCTCTGCACCACTGTTGGAGCTGCACAGTTTTGCCGAGACAAAAACATATGAAAACAGCAAAGAAAAAAACGGCGTCTCTAGAACGATAAGCAGTTTATTAAGTACATATAACGTACAAATAAAATCTAGCAATCTTTCGGAGAAATTCGTCCATTTAAAAGAACGTGGTTGGTCTATAACATGCTCTGCGACATCCGTCAAAGCAACATACCCTTCTTATTGGGCAATCTACGTCAGATAAACATGATCGGGGTCGACCAAGGAACGCACGTCTAACGCAGTCACCACGTCGACGTATACCACGGCAGACAGCTGAAAAATAAGAACAAATGACGTTACGTTACGTTTAAGTTTTAAGGGAAAAAAAGAACAAATGACGTTAGGTGACGTTTACGTTTAAAGGGGGAAAAATAAGAACAAGTGACGTAAGGTTAAGTTTACGTTGTAAGGGAAAAAAAAACAAATGACGTTGGGTTACGTTTACGTTTTACGACCAAACGGGAAAAAACAACCATGTTTTCCCGACTTTTATAAATATTGGACTGTGAAATTCAGATCAAAGAGGTATAGTTAGTTATACCGTTTAATTGACATTCATATCAATCAAAACCATTCTAAATCGCTCAACAGCACTCCATTCTTTAAGGCGATTTGTGGACTGTACATAAAAAAAAATTCCACCATCCGCTCCCCTTTTATAGGATTGTTTTTTAAGTTTTGAGCATTGGTAAAAAATCAAAACATAGTAACTACAGTCTGAATAAGCTATATTTACGATGTTTCGGACATTCGTCAACGATATTTTTCAAAAGGGGATTTATTTGTACTATTCATTGTGTAATAAGCGTAATGGTAATTACGCCCCTTATTAATATTATTTTTCTTTTCATCACAGCGCAATCTGTTGGCTGCATCAATAAGTATACCAACTAATTGCTGTATTATCGATAATAACATCGCGAAATTGGCATTTTCCACGATCAAAACGTTTCTGTATCGCTGGCTTACAGTTAACAACATCGTGAAATTGACATTCATCGCGATCAAAACTATTCCAAAGCACTCGCTCAGCGCCCCATTCATTCATTCCAAACACTCACTCAAACCATTCATAAACGCTTCAAACTCACCGAAAAAGGTAGAATCAACAATTTCTTTCAAAATAAATAAAGCTAGAAAAAAATCGCTTTTTTACTGGCATAATTCAAATTGTAAGCGTCTGATAGGTTCTTGAAGAATTAGGGAGCTTTTCAGAGAACTCGTATGCATATTTTATTGAAGGCAGGTAATAATATCGCAAACTTTGTTTATTCTGAACAAAAATTGCGATATTGGATTGCCTCCCTTTAACTTCACTCATAACTCGCTCCACGTATTCGTTCACTTTCATTCCAAAATCACTCCAAACTTATTTATCTTGTCAATTTGACGATGTTGTTTACTGTAGCACTCCTTGCATTCCAAACACTAAATTAAAACATTACGATACGCTCGAATGAAATTAAAAAATCGTTCAAAATGTTTGGCATTTCGTTCACATCGATCAAATATTTCTACTATCTTGTAGTCTGGGGTAGATTTTAAAGTGTCTGATTGGTCCATGAAGACACACAAACAAAAAAAGGATCGTATTTTTTTTTTTTTTTTTTTTTTTTTTTTTCAAAAAAAGGGAGGTAAATTATATTGCTCATTTCGTTAATGCTATCGTATTGCCTCTCTTGAATTTCACTGTAAACTGGCTCTTCGCACTCATTTAATTTCATTTAAAAACATCCAAGAATCATTCGTAATGTCAATTTCAGGACTTCTTAACTACATAGCTGTTTCAATATCGGTACCATAAGCTTCTGTTTAAATACTATAGTAGTTTAAATGTAAACTTAAGCTGGCACGATTATTAACAAGAAAAACTGACAAGATGATTGATTTGAAATGAAATTGAATTGATGTATGGAGTGAATATGGGTAAAATTAAAGCGAGATAATCCGAAAACGTTAATTTTGTTTAAAGATGAACAAAATAAGCGTTATTCGTAATGGATAGAATATGCACACAGGTTCTATGAATAGCTTTTTGTCGAACCCATCATACGCTTAGAAAATTCACTTTATGTTAATGAAATCGTAGATTTTATTTACCGATTTTCATTTTGAACGTTGTTTTTTTATCATCATTTTCAATGATTTTGAGCGAATTTGAATGATATGAATTAGTGTTGGAATGAATAAATGGAGCCCTGAATGAGCAATTTAAAATCGTTTTGATCTGGAAGACAGTCGATTTAACGATGTTACTAATTGTACCCAAACCAAGTGCTTGTCACAGGCAGAGCTTTTCACGAAGTTAAGGTGTGCATAGGCGTTACTAGGATTTTGAAATTTATACGCACTCAGAAGGCGACCAACATAGAAATAATAGGATAAAGGCGATATGTGGTCTCCGACAAAAGACGGATGTCCTCCGTCCGCTCCCCATTTCTATGATTTGAGCATTTATTTATAATCAAAACATCGTAACTACAGCTTGAATAAGCTGTTGTTTCGATGTCATGATCATTCATCAACGACAGTTTTCCAATGAGGATTTATTTCTATTTTCGTAATATGCGTAATGATGGTTACGCCATTGGTGCGTGTGTGTGTTTGTTGATGGGTCATTTCAATACAAGTAGGGGATTTTCGAATAAGCTATGAAATCTAGAAAATACAATCCTTTCAAGTGTTTATCAATATACAACATTCCAAGTTTCAAGTTGCTGAATTCATTGTTACTGAGAAAAGTGCGACGAAAATTTTCTGTAATACAACGGCAAGTCTGAAAATGAAGTAAGGCAAAAAAAAACAGGAAGTAGATATCCGATATACCTTAATTTAGTTTGTTTGTTTGTTTGAATGGGTTTTACGCCGCTTTCAACAATTTCGCAGTTATATAGCGGCGGCCGGAACACCATACAATGGATTCCTGGTATTTCTTTCACCTGTACTATCATAACACCCTTTCCTAGCCTCCGACTGCTATCTCACATAGGTTTACGATTATCTACCCATTGGTGAGAGACAAACATCGGAAAGGATATTTGCCGCCACCGGGGATCGAACCCAGGACTTCCAGATTGGAAGTCTTATGCCTAACCAACTGCGCTATGGTGGCAGCCCTTAATTTAGTTACAGTAAACAACATCGTGAAATTGACCAGGTGAATGATTTTGGAGTGAAGTTGAAGGAGTGTGTGGAGCGAGTTTTGCGTGAATTTAATTGGAGGTAATCCAATATCACAAATTTTGTTCACAATGAACAAAAACAGCGATATTAATCACCTTTCTTTAAAAAAATATGTATATAAGTTATATAAATTGCTTCCTATTTATTCAAGGACCTGTCAGACGTTTATAATTTGAATTATGTCAGTGAAATTGGTTCCACTAGAGTTCGTTTTTCAAAAAAGTTTTCACAAGAAGGTAAAATGATCATTATTGATTCAGAAAATTGTTTCGCATTTTGACCCCAGTCAGCCTGCGCGCGATCTCGCAAGGATGGATAGCTTACATACTACCAAGATGGTTTCTTTCAAACAGTCGGATCGCATGAACATATACTTACGGCGACCTCTACGTCGACGGCGTCCAAAGAAGCTCCGCCCACCTCCAAATCCTCCTATAACGCCGCCCACTGGAATAACGCCGCCAACTCCAACACCGCCGATCCCTATCACGCCTGACCCGCCAACACCAATCGGATCGATAATACTTCCACCGCCAAAACCTCGATCAAATCCTCGGTCAAAGCCTCGATCAAAACCTCGGCCAAAACCTCTGTCGATTCCTCCTATTGAGTCAAATCTATCTATGCCACCAAATCCGCGGTCTATACTTCTGGTGGAGTCACGTGAATTTTGGTTCGTTCTGACGTCAACATCAACGATGACGTCAGAACTCTGTCGGCCGGTACTCTGTCTGAATCGTTGACCTGGATGAAATCAATTTCAAGAAATAATTATTCATTCCGGTTTATTTTATCAATATTCGTGTGTTTTTGATTCTGAAAGGTAGGTTTTATTCCCCAATGAAATACAATTTTGAGTATACAGCTGAATTGTAAGCTTCCGCTAAAAGAGATGAAGAGATATTCTGTTGATTTTATGGAGGTATGAAACTAAAAGTCTAATCACGCTGTATGAATACGCGAAGCGAATTATTACTTTTATGTGATTAGATTTTTTTAGATTCATCAATTATCCAAGCAATTTATTATGGGGCTACTTTTTATAAAAGCTTAAAAGAAAGCAGACTACTCAAATATGTTTTCTTTGAGAAAATAAAACGAGTTTTTTAGCCAATCAGAAAGCATGAGAAATGGTTGAATCACCTTGAATTAAATTTTAAAGTGAAAATGGGACGAAATGTTCTGACTAGCTGAAAAGTTTGTTTATTTCTAAATGAAACCAATCTTATGAAAGCACCTTTTTTGATATCTACCGCATAAAGTAGTTTTATTAGAAAAATATTTCTTAATGGATCAACGTTCTTGCTTCGTATTAGATATTAAATATAAGACATGAAAAGTTTTTTATTGATTTTATGGCAGTATGAAACAAAAACCTAATCACACTTTGGTGGTTAGGTTTTCACTTTCATGTCTCAACGAAATCAATAAATATTCTATTCATCTCTTTAAACAAATCTAACTTCTTCGTATCTTAAAAACATTTATACAGTTAGTTACATCGTGAAATTGACATTCATCTCGATCAAAACCATTCTCAATCAATCACTCAACGCTCCATTCATTCATTCCAAACATTCACTCAAACCATTAAAAAAAAGCTCCAAACTCACTGAAAAGAATAGAATGAACAAGATCATTCAAAATATAGATAATGCCAGAAAAAAAATCGCGATTTTACTGACATATTTCAAGTTGTAAGCGTCTGATAGGTTCTTGAAAAAAAAAGGAAGCAATTTAAAGGACATATATGCAATTTTTGTTAAAGGAAGGTAATACTTATCGCCATTTTTGTTCATCATGAACAAAATTGGCGATAATGGATTACCTCCCATTAAAGTCACTCAAAACTCGCTCCACACACTCATTCAATTTCATTCCAAAATCATTCACTTTGTCAATTTCACGATATTGTTAACTGTAAGTCATGAGACAGAATTCTTATGGGACTACTTTGTGCGCAAGTTTTTAGAATAGTCGCGAACTCAAAATAATACTTTTAAAGGAATAAATCATTTATGGACACGACTAAAACTAAAATATTTCACAATGAACAAAGACTACAATTGCTTACCATATATCAGTTAATAAAATTGACAAGGTGAATGATTTTGGAAATGTTTCCGAGTGAAATAGAAAGAGTTAGATTGATTGATTGAATGGAGTAAGAAAGAGTTAAATTGATTGATTGAATGGTTCCAAATGAATAAAGAAGAGTTAGATTAATTGATAGAATGGAGTTTAACGCCGCTTTCGACATTTTTTTCGTTAAATCGCGGCAGCTGAGCATTTAACCATGGATTCCTGGTATATCCCTCACCATTAAAACATCCTTTCCTAGCCTCCAGCTGCTATTTTACATAGGTAGATACGATTATCAACCCATTGGTGAGAGACAAATAGTAAGAAAGAATGATTGCCGCCGTCGGGGATCGAACCCGGGACCTCTGGATTGAGCGTCCGACGCGCTACCAACTGTGCTATGACGTTGACTAAAAGGGTAGAAGCAGTAGGTTTGAGTGAAATTAAAGACAAATCATTCATTATCGCTTATTTTCATCCCTTTATTAAAATCTACGTTCTTTTGTGTTTGTCTTCACAGATCAATAAAAACGCACACCAGGTTATGAAACCACGGTTAAAGTTCGATTTGGATGATATGTTGACTCCAAAGGGATTTTGAACGATTTTGAAACATTCTTAATGGTTTCAGTGAGTGTTTGGAATGAACGTATGGAGCGCTGAGCGAGCGATTCGAATGGTTTTGATTGAAGTGAATGTCAATTTCAAGATGTTACTTACCATATGGTTTCATTTTCTGTGACAATAATTCGCAGAAAAAAATGGTAAAAAAGGGATATTGCTTCAAACAAACAAAAAGTCTTTTAAGGTTTTTTTTTTCAATTTGTGAAACACAATTATCTGTTTATGTTTTAACTGTAAGTCTTCTGCATTTTTTTACTTCTTGCAAGCGTAAATTAGCCAGTGCGTGACATTTCTAACAATTTCAAAAGCACACCAAGCAAAGATACTTGCCAGCCTGTGCATCTGCACAGTCTGTCCAGAGTCTTCACTTTGTGCTTTTTAGAGATTTAAAGTCCGAAGAGTATTTAGACAGACAGCAAATCTTCTAATGACACTCTGTGACTAGCTAGGCAGTTGGTCGTTTGTCACCTCACGATTGTTTCAAATTGTTGGAAATGTCACGCATATGCTCAAATAGTAGTTGAAGAATCAAAATGACTAGCAAAAACTACATCGGCCATTGTAAAAACAATAAAAGGTAATTTTACACGAGTGGCTGAGCCCCGAATGTAAATACAATATTTGTTGTTTAGAAAACGAAACATATGGTTATATTATGCGATAACACGAAACAAAAAAGTGCATTTATTTAATGCAATAGTTAGCGAAAAAAATTTAAGTTCATTTTCTTAAAGCGGGTGAATTTGAACCACGGACCCTCAATATATGTAGTACAGAAACGCAACGATGCGATCAATTAAAATGTCTGTGAAAAATGACTGTATGCCGAAATTGCGTGAAATGAAAGAAAGCGTCTCTCAAAAAAGTGACCTTGTCAGTTTGGTTATTTCACATTTGGAACATCTCGCGGACATCTCCGTAAACCGAAAAATGTCTGGACGTAAGGGTTGTTTATTGGAATATTTAACATTTAATTGATTAAATGGAGTTTTACGCCGCCTTTAACATTTTTTTCCAGTTATATCGCGGCGGCTAGGGTACCTAACAATGGTTTCCTGGTATTTCTCTCACCAGTACAACCATCACATCCTTTTCTAGCCTCAAGCTGCTATCTCACATAGGTCTATGATTATCAACCCATTGGTGAGAGACAAATAGTCGGAAAGAATGAGTGCCGCCGTCGGGGATCGAGCCCGAGACCTCTAGATTGACAGTCCGACGCGCTACCTACTGCGCTATTACGACGGCTATGGGTTATTTAAAAGGTGATTCTGCTTCTGGCGGTATTCCTCAGTCAATACGCTTGAAAAACATTTTTTTATCTTTTCTGAGCGTTTAGGCATGATATTACTTGGAGCCAATTTGTAATCAAATTACGATACATGTATGTCAAATTTTAATCTTTCCGCGTTCACAAATCCATAAAAGGAAAACTTTCTTTATTCATATCTTATAATTTAATATCGGTAAGCCAAAGCGTGAATGTTCTACTATAATGAGGCAGGTTTCTTCCCGATCTTCTTTGTTCTTAAGCTAAAATAATAACCGAGTACCTAAAAATTTTTTTTTCATTTAGATATTCCCCCTCCCCCCATTTTCTTACAGTCAATCAGAATTCTCATAACTCGAATTAAATCATTTCGCATTGAACACTAAAAATGAATATAAAAATGTGTTTGTAAAGTTTATGAAAATACCGTGAACTGCACACAACGTGAATCCGAAAACAAAAAACAACGTTGACGTCTCCATTGTTATTAGGGTCACTGCTAGATATAAATCGACGACGTTACGTTTTTAACGTTTTTTCTTGATCGATCGTGATCGAATGGTTTGACATTAGAAAATGTGTGCGTATTGATCGATTCGACGTAAGTCAAGCGTTTACAGTAAGTCAAAGTTAGTATTTCATTATGTGGCATTGTTCACGTATAGTATTGTTATATATTTCATGTAAGTATAGGATGGCTGTACAAAAATGTTCCGGGAACATTGCTGCCTATATTTTATTATTCGGTATAATTTAATGTGATTTACCAAAACAACTGTACGACAATTTTCCACTGGTTCGATAAAATAACAACTTGTCGTGAATAGTTTTCATCACACCAACGTCAAATCGACGTGAGCAGGGCACTTTGACGTCATTTTTTTGTGTCTGCTTTTGTTTGAATAGGGTTTTACATCGCTCATCCTTTCATCCGACATTTGATAATCATAAAGTCACGACATTAAATCATGGACTAGTTACGGTATTGAAACCATTCGAAACATCACTCGGCCATTTCCGTAAACTGCAACAGACCTCGGATGTATATAAGGCGGATTGGTATGTAAGAAAATTGGGTATTTTGTAAGGCGGAAACAGTGTAAGAATCAAAGCGCTAAATGCGCCGAAAGCCTGGTTTATAAAGAGGTAAGGTGACATTTGAAGGCATGTACTCCAATTGTTTAATCTATTTAGCAAGGTTTTTTAGGCGAGGGAAACCAAGGGGTCCATTCACCTATAGGGATCGTAAGCCACATTCTGAACTCACTTCAAAGGAAAAATGTCGAACGGTTTGCTCACTATATAGCGCTGAGTCCGCAAAAAAAAAAAACTAATTCCCAAGGTACAGATTACTACGCCCGATATCGCTTTGCAGACAGGCACAACTCGCGCTTTTATAATTTTAGTTGAGTTAATTGGTTTGCTACTAGTCAATCAATTCGATCATTCCGTCTAACAATCGTAGCAATGCCGTTTTTCTAGGTTCACAAGCTCGTCGGCTCTTTCTTTTACATTGAATTGAATTCCATTTAGAAGTTGTATTTTACTGTGGGAAAACAAGGTCAATTTCTCCTTTCCCACAATATGGCCCACCCTATACTCATACCCCATTATTTTTTTTTACTTTCTACCCTAGATATATATCAAATTACACTCATGTAGATTTATTGTCTACAACATGTTACAAGTTGGCCCAGTCTAAAATTTTGTCGTCTGTTTAAGGTTTAAAGGATGGGACAAGGCTTTTATTTTTTTCTAATTAAGATAAATCAATTACAAGACAACAAATGTTAAGACGGGTCCAAATTAAAAAGGGTTGCACATTACAAACAATATGCGGGCAAATTAGTTAAATTTGTATCAGAGAGGGTAGATAATATGAGGGAGAAAGGAGAATATGTTAGTTAGCAGCATTTTCTTCTTTTCGCTTTTAGCAAGGTCATCCGGCAAGATCAAATAAAAAGCTATTTATCTTTAACACAGCAGTGATTTTAGCAGTGATAAGTAAGAAAATATCTGGTAAATATGATAAGGACAAGGTGAATAATCAAGGTTATATTCCAGAAAATTGACCTCGTGTGTTGTTTCGTCTATTCAGTTGCCTTGCCATCCGTACTATCAGTACTTTGATTTTATTACAGCGTAGCGATATGCAAGCTCTTTGTTGAACACACAAAGCACTTTATGTCGCACAAAAGTTGATGGCGGATACTAGATCTATTTTTCATGCGCGCATGTGCACAAAAAAGCTACATAGTACACATGTTGTTCGGTTTTTGACTCGATTATCTTTTTCCTAGGCGATTTCCAGGATACAGGGTTGTTTCCTATGGCCTGCTAAACCAGGCCAAAAACTAGCGCGGAAACAACGGCGTTATCTTCAGATTTACATTATTTACAGTAAATAACGGCTGAAAAATCTTATTTTTTTAGAAAGACAAATAATTCTCAGAAGTTAAGAATTTTCAGCCGTTTATTAAGAATCTAAAGATATTATATGAGGATACGTTGGTTTCACGTCAGTGACTTAAACGAGATGTAGGGCGACGTCGAATATTTTTCACTCAAAGTTTCGAGGGTTAAACGCGAGTTTTTCAAAGTTTTTCTCGTATTTTTAAATAAAGTCCGTCTATGTTCATCCTAGGTTAATCGTGAGATTGGCTGAGTGGTGTTACGAAAGGTATTGAATCTTCAGTTTAAATCCATAAAATAAAAAAAAATATGTTTGTTTTTGTTTGTTTGTGTTTGTTTTCTTTTGTTTTTGTTGCTTTTTATCATAAGAATAATATTGTTAAACATTCATCTGAACATGCAACCAGAATTTTCGACAGAATACAATTCTTACATATAGGTAATTGGTTTTCAAGGGAGGTTAAACATAGTCGACAAAATTAGTGATAATTTCTCTTACCTCCCTTTAATAACAACTATGTATTTTTCTGATTGTGTACCTTCACCAACATATCAGACGCTTAGAAAACGACAGCCCAAAGATATTGCAATTCATTCATACCAAACACTTACTCAAACCGATCAAAAACGCTCCAATATCTTTTGGAACCATTTAGTAATCTTTAAATACGATCAACATTCTTTTCAAATCGATCAGTTTATTATTATGCAATTTTAATGGCTGATGTGGATTTTAAAGTGTTTGATTAGTCCATGAAGACAGACAAACAGAATAGTATCTTATTAAAGGGAGGTAATATATAAAGCTAATTTTGTTCATCTTGAACATAATTAGCGATATTGGATAACCTCCTTTGAATTTCATTCAAACCTCACTCCACACACTCTCTCAATCTCATTCCGAAATCATTCCTGATAATTTATCTTAATTTTAACATGTTTTTAATTGGTAAAGAAAACTTAATGGTTTCGCACTCCTTCAATCTCATTCCGGAATCATTCCAAATAATTCATCTTAATTTAATCATGTCTTTAACTGGAAAAGAAAAATTAATGCTTTCGCACTCCTTCAATCTCATTCCGAAATCATTCCAAAATAATTCATCTTAATTTAATCATGTTTTAAACTGTAAAAGAAAATTTCATATTCTGTGCATGGGCACCTTTTTCGTACTAAACAATCCATAACCTAACTAAACCACCCATAACCTAACTAAACCACCCATAACCTAACTAAACAACCCATAACCTAACTAAACAACCCATAACCTAATTAAACAACCCATAACCTAACTAAACAACCCATAACCTAACTAAACAACCCATAACCTAACTAAACAATCCATAACCTAACTAAACCACCCATAACCTAACTACACAACCAATAACCTAACTAAACAACCCATAACCTAACTAAACAACCCATAACCTAACTAAACAACCCATAACCTAACTACACAACCAATTACCTAACTAAAGAACCCATAACCTAACTAAACAACCCATAACCTAACTAAACAACCCATAACCTAATTAAACAACCCATAACCTAACTAAACAACCCATAACCTAACTAAACAATCCATAACCTAACTACACAACCAATTACCTAACTAAAGAACCCATAACCTAACTAAACAACCCATAACCTAACTAAACAACCCATAACCTAATTAAACAACCCATAACCTAACTAAACAACCCATAACTTAACTAAACAACCAATAACCTAACTAAACAACTCATAACCTAAGCAAAATTACAAGGCGTTCTTTTTCGAAAGAATCTGTTGATTTATTCAGTGATTTTAAAACAGATGATTTTGTACAAATGACAATAATTGAAAACAAATTAAGATTCATTGTTAACGTTTTAATCGAATACTATAAACACGGTTTAATTATGTTAAAGGTGCTTCGCGAAGGGTTTACCAACAAAAAAAATCATTCTAAGAGATTAGAACTTTATAGTAACAGTTAAAAACATCGTGAAACATCAGTACTTTTTCATATTCTGGGGAAGGGGGGTGTCTTTTTGTATGACAAAAACGTAAATATATTTTGTTACATTAGATATATCGAGTGCATATTTAATACTAAAAAAACTTAAGGCCTGTAATATGCATTCTTACCACCAAAAGAAACTTCTATGTTTTACGATTTTGATTTTAACCTTTCAGTCTATTTTGTCGCAAAACTTTTTTTTGTTTGTTTGTTTGTTTTTCCTTATAATTCAAAAAACTTTACCTACAGTTAAGAATATCATGATATTTACAAGATGAATGGTTTGAGAATGAAATTGAATGAGTAAGATTCAAGGCATCGATTAAGTACCGCTAATTTCGACCAAATTGGACGAATATTCAGATATTGTTACCTCCCTTTAATAAAACCAACCCATTTTCGGCTTTTGTTTCTTCACCAAACAATCAGACGCTTAAAAAACAAAAGATATTTAGATATAGCAATATAATCAACATAGCTGAAATATTGATCATTATAAACTACATGTATTTCGAATTATTTTTTAATCATATGGAAGCGTTTTTGAGTGGTTGTAGAGAGTGGTTCCAATGAATTAAATGGAGTGCTAACCGAGCGATTTAAAAGGTAGTGGACCCGTAATAGCTTCCCAACGCTTAGGAAGTAATAAACTTTAACAGTTTTAACCGAGGTTTCCTAATGATTTTCATTAGGAAACCTCGGTCAACATTGTGCAAGGTTCATGGGGTCCAAAATGTTGCGGAACTATTACGGCTCCACTGCCTTAAAAATGGTTTTGATCGAGGCGAATGCCAATTTCACGAGGTTAATAACTGAATACAGATTTTAAATGAGAGAATACTAGCTTCATGTGTGCCTAATGACAATCGAGCTTTAAAATGAATGTTGTGAAATGATTTTTGTAAAATTTCTTTTCGAAATGAGTATAAAGCGACACACTTAACCTCGCATCAGTGATCCGAAATTTATTTAAGGGTTAAAAGATTTATGATTAGCTTGCATCACAGGTATTTGGTTTTATATTTTTTAAAAAAAAAAACGTTTAAGATTGATATGCGACACAGCAGGCGAAAGAGAGTCCGTTTCGGAACTAACCGAGGCCATAAATACTAAACCCCAAATGAAACGGCGCATTGTTAAAACATATATAAAATTGAAAATGAATAAATACTAAATTAGCATATGATACTCGCGATGACATTTACTTCAACATTTGAGAAAAAATTTGTTTTGGTATTTTTGTATTATTTGTTAATTCATTTTCTCGCTTGGCGGATTAAATGGGTTGTGCATTTCGATGGTACTTAGTGCCTCAGATAGAAATAATTTGGTTGTGACATTTTTCAAAGAATCAAAATCAGTGTTTCTTATTTTTGTTTGCCGGTAAAAATATTTGAACAGTAAGAGAATACCAGTTTATGGTGCCAATTTTCATAAAAAAAAATCAAAATTTCCAGCCGAATTGTAGAAAATGGGCATTTGAAGAATTATCGCACAGTAATCAACGATGATTTTTGCAAGATATATCATTTGTTCACCAAGTTTCTTAGAACCTGTAAAGACACACGCATTAATATTTCGGGTGTAAACGGGCCATCCCTGAGAATAATTCCCTCGCCTTTGGTCTGTAATTAGCATAGAATAATTGGTGTTACTTCACTCTTATATTGGTGAAACCTCACACAATTGTTGGAGCTAGCTTTCCTTTTACACAAGTTTACAATACTCTACGCTGTTTGAGTAAACGTACCCTACTTTCAGAAAAAAAAAACTCTTTTAGTGTTGCAACCTCACATTATTTTGGGTATAAGCTTCCCCTCAACACTAGTTCACAATAGTTTACATTTTAGGTAAAACTTTATACTTAATTCGGAGAAAGCTCACTCTTTCAAGTTGAAACCTCAACACGTTTTGAGGGTAAACATTTTTCCTAACACTAACTAACAATAGGTGACATCATTTGTGTTACTATACATTAAAGTCAGAGAGACCTTACCGAAATCGAAAATTAAAACCTCAAACCATTTAGATATAAACTTTCTTTTTACAATTATTTAAAGTTGGAGTCTTTTTAAAATTATAATCGGAAGATGGGGACGTTGTAGTTTCGTCATTTATTACATCATAAATGTTCAGTATTCTTTCTTACTATCTTTATACCACAGTACTGCTACGACAATGACAAAAAGGTCCAGAAATGCTTGGTTAAACCGATAAATAAAGATGTCTTCCGAAAATTTTCGATTTCGTTATGATTATAACGTTTTCAATTGTGATAATCTATCCCCTAATTAAGCCTAAAGTTGCAACTACAAAACTTATTTTGCTCGTGGAGAACGCCAACAACAACATGCAGGTGGGGGTGACACCCGTTTTACCAAACTTCTTACGAAAAGAATTAATCGTAAGTCAAAATCACAAATAGTGCCTGGTGATTCCATTCCTTGCTAGATTCTACATTCCAATATCTCATTGAAATCGTCTTTAGAAGAGATGAAGAGAAAGGGATGATGCATGACAGATATCCTTATTTAGTACCTACTGTAAAAGCATCTTTAATTTTTGACATATGCAAAAAAATGATCGTAAGATGTTTAGTTAAACATGCCAAAGTTGTTCTCTGATGTACACTGATGAAGAGTTGCCAGTTATAGTGCAGTTGATAACGCGTACGACTGTCAACCATAAGGTCCATGGGCCCGTTTTACTATACATCTTACGATCATTTTTTGCGTAAGTCAAAAATTAAAAAACGCTTCTACATTAGTAACTAAATATGGATATCTGCCATGCATTACATCATTGGAATCGTCTTCAATAGACGATTCCAATGAGATATTGCATGGCAGAATCCATCAACCAATGAAAACACCAGATACGATTATTGATTTTGACTTACGTTTATTTTTTTCGTAAGATGTTTAGTAAAACGGGCCCCAGGATTCAAACCCCAGTGGCGGGATTTAATCCTTTCAGATAATGTGTCTCCTTTTCATGGTTTTATCAGCGTAGAACCCATTCGGAACATCACTCGGCCATTTCCGGATGTAACAAAATCGAGCATTTTGTGAGGCGGAAACAGTGTAAGAAAAACTAACACTGTAGATTTATATCCTTTACAGTAAATAACGGCTGAAAAATCTTGATTTTTGAGAATGACGAATCATTCTCAAAAATTAAGATTTTTTCAGCCGTTATCTAAGAATCTAAAGATATTTTTATTAGTATTCGTTGGCTTCACGTCAGTGGCTTAAACGAGTAGCGTTGGCGAAGTCGAATGTTTTCACTCACAGTTTCGAGGGCTAACGCCATTTTAACTGACGTCATCGAGTTTTTCCCAAGGTTTTCCCGTATTTTTTGAAAATAGTCCGTCTATGTACATCCGAGGTTGATCGTGAGATTGGCCGAGTGGTGTTCCGAATGTATCCGAGATTGGCCGAGTGGTGTTCCGAATGCGTAGAACCATGTGGTATAATAGCTGGAGGGTGGGGTTTAATGGTAGGACTGATGCACGAAATACAGGATGACCATAGCTAGGTGCTCCAGCCGGGCGATATGGCTAAGAAATGTTAAAAGCGGCCTTAAACTCCATTCAAGCAAACAGACTTTGATGAATTTTTTATAGATTTTTTTTTCATAAATGATTAATTTGTGTGGTTTGCTCCCCTCCTTCAAAATCAGTTTTGACCCCGATTCTTTTGATTGAGAGATCAATTACACAAATCATTGAAAAACTAGCACACTAGTTGTTACGGGGGATAGAGCAAGGATATATGACGAAACGTCTGCAGAGATCCGCAATGGTTCTTTAACGTGTTCGATGTAAAGCACCGTATCACGGGACCTCGGTTTAATGTCTCATCCGAAACAAAATTAGTTTGTTAGTGTGCCAGCCCGTGAAACGAACCAACGCGGTCGAACTTCAATGGTTTTGAAGTTCGATGCTGTACCAACTGAGCTAATCGGGCTGACCCTGGTTAGTCATTCAGCCAGCCTATAAGACAGAATTGACTACTTTTCATAATTTAAGTTGCAGTTAAGAACATCGTGAAATTAACAAGATCAATGATTTTGGAATTATTTTGGAATGAAATTAACCGGGTGTGCGGAACTAGTTTTTGAATGAAATTAAAGGGAGGTAACCAATATCGCTATTTTTATTCAATGTGGACAATATTAGCGATATGCATTAACCACCTTTAATTAAATATACGTTCTTTTCTGGTTGTGTGTCTTCGTGGACCAATTAGACACTTTAAAATCCACATCAGCCAATAAAATCGTAGCATACGAGGGTTGATCCAGAAATTCGTATAAATGGTTTCTAAAACTTTAGAAAAGTTGACTATCAAAACAAAATTTATACATTCGTTAAATGCTCCATCTGTGTAATTAATGTGGAAATTTTCGAATGTGTAAGTTATATAGCGGCTGTAAAGTGACTAATCTAAAACATAGACCCCGCACTAAGGCGGGGGAGCAAGAACGTCAAATGCGACGTCATTATTTACTCTTTTCTATATAGTCTCCATTTACTTACATGCCTTTCTGTGCCTAATAAAGCAACTTGCAGAAAGTATCCACATTCCATTTGGAATTCAAATTGGAGTACAATTTTACAGGTATAGTATTTCTGGTGAGAGACCCAGATGCAGGACCTTTATGTATGGAAAGTAATGAGAATCAATTAAGACAACTTCATTCTCTTTAAACTCCATTATACCATTCTTAATTCTCTAATAAAGTCTGACGCTCTTAAAATAAACGAGGTAACTCAACGGAATTCTTTTTTTGACATAATAGTATTTTTCTTAAAAAAACTGAAATGTTAGTGTTGGTGAATATCTCATGATCATTACAAAATTCGAAAAATAAACGTAATACACAATTTGGTGTAGTCGTCAGGTTGCTTTTCATTCGAATATTAATTCTTATTTTAATTATCATCGTGTCCGTAAAAACTCTTCCAAAAATGTTTAAAGTATGACAATTGATTCTCTATTTGGCCTTATTTACTTCTAGCAAGAAATGTCAAATAGAGTTTACGAAAAATTTCAGAAAATTTTATAGTTTGTAACAGATTTTCATAATTGTTTTACGCTCCCCCGCCTAAGCATTTTGATTTGATTTGATTTGAATTGGGGTTTTACGTCGCTTTCAACAATCTTTCACCTAACGATGGATTCCTGGTATTTCTCACACCAGTACTACCACCACATCCCTTTCCTAGCCTCCAGTTGCTATTCCACATAGGTTTACGATTATCTACCCATAGGTGGAAGACAAATATCGGAAAGGATAAGTGCCGCGGCCGGGGATCGAACCCGTGCGAATATAGACCCCTGGATTAGAAGTCCGGCGCGCTACCAACTGCGCTATTGCCGCGGCTCCTGCCTAAGCATACATAATGTACTATGATACAGTTAACAACATCGTGAAATTGACAAGGTGAATGATTTTGGAATGATAAAGAATGAAATTGAATGAGTGTGTGGAGCGAGTTTTAAGTGCTTTTAATGGGAGGTAATCCTATATCGCAAATTTTGCTCAGGGTGAACAAAATTAGCGATATTGATTATCTCCCTTTGATAAAAAACGCAAATAAGTTCTATACATAGCATCCTTTTTCTTCAAGAAC
Organism: Fragum whitleyi; assembly: GCA_948146395.1. Classification (NCBI taxonomy): domain Eukaryota; kingdom Metazoa; phylum Mollusca; class Bivalvia; order Cardiida; family Cardiidae; genus Fragum; species Fragum whitleyi. Next base: position 1,203,653 of record OX411560.1, read on the forward strand.
CTATGAGACGCTAACAATTTGAATAATGCCAATGAAATCGCGATTTTTCTCTATCAAAAATTATTTTGAACGACGTTGTTGATTCTATGTTTTTCAAGGGGTTTGAGCGTTTTTGAATGATTTGAGTGAGTGTTTGGAATGAATGAATTGAGCGATGAGTGAATGGTTAAGAATGATTTTGATCGGAATGAGTGTCAATTTCACGATGTTGTTAACTGTAACGAAATCTAAGGCAGCTGTCTATGATTTCGAAAAAATGATAACATGTGTACTCTTCGAAGATACTGACCCACACGCACGACAAATATATAATACATACTTAGTGTATTATATGAAAAAAAAATATCTAACGAGGTTTGGAGAATTGAAAATTGTCGAGGCTCTGCCGAGACAATTATCAATTCTCACAACCGAGTTTGATATTTTTTCATACAATACACTAAGAACGTATTACATTTATCTTATAACTTATATTTGTCTTGTTTTCGTCGGTGTTTCTAACTGAAATGCAAGTTTCTAAAAATAACCACATTATATCATGTTCTAAAAATTACTATGTGATATCATGAAAAATATCATACAGGATGTTATCATACGGATATTTGTATAGTTATAAGATAAATTATACACTGAAACAGATTGAAATGCCAAAGTTATAGGCCCATTGTGCGAATTTCTGAATCATCCCTCGTAGTTTGATCGATTTGAATGATGTTATAACAACCTTGAACGATTTTGAAAAGTTTTCTAATGATTTCGGAGCGTTTTTGATCGATCTGAGAAAGTTTTTGTAATGAATGAATGAATGGAGCGCTGAGTAAATGATTTGGAATGATTTCAATCGGAATGGTCATCAATTTAACGATGTTTTTAACTGGCTCAGGGCTTGTGCCAGCTTGTTTTAGCTCACCTGAGCACGAAGTGCTCATGTGAGCTATTGTGATCACCTTTCATCCGGCGTCCGTCCGTCGGTCGTCGGTCGTCCGGTCGTCGGTCGTCGTCCGTCGTCCGGCGTCCGTCAACAATTTCTTTAAACGACATCTCCTCCTAAACTACTGGGCCGATTTACACCAAATTTTACAGAAATGTTGCTTAGGTGGTACCCTTCAAAAATAGCTAAAAGAATTGAAATCCATGAAAAACTCTGGTTGCTATGGCAACAAACAGTGAAATTTTAAGAAAATCTTTAAAATTCTTCTTCTTCTCAACCAGTAGTCCTACAGACTTAAAACTTGGCATGGATGATCAGTTCATAGACCTAAATTGAAATAGCTAAAATCATATCTTTTGGGCCACCAGGGAGGGGGTAGTACTTTGGGTAAATTTTGTAATCTTCAAGCTGCTTCTTCTTCGGAACCAGGAGCCCTACAGACTTGAAAATTGGCATATATGATCAGCTCATAGACCTGAATAAAAAAAGCTAAAACCATATCTGTTGGGCTGCCAGGTGTGGAGCAACAGGGGGGAGAGGGTAGTACTTTTGTGAAAATTTTGTAATCTTTAACCTTCTTCTTCTGATGAATCAGGAGCCTGACAGATTTGAAAATTGGCATGGATGATCAGTATATGGACCTTTATAAAAATAGCTAAAATCATGACTGTAGATTCACCAGGTGCGGAGCACCAGGGGGGAGAGGGTAGTACTTTTGTGAAAAGTTTGTAATCTTTGACCTTCTTCTTCTGATGAATCAAGAGCCTGACAGATTTGAAAATTGGCATGGATGATCAGTATATTGACCTTTATAAAAATAGCTAAAATCATGACTGTAGATTCACCAGGTGTGGAGCAACAGGGGGGAGAGGATAGTTCTTTTGTGAAAATTTTGTAATCTTTAACCTTCTTCTTCTTCTGAACCACAAGCTGTACAGACTTGAAAATTGGCATGGAGGATCAGCTCATAGACCTTAATAAAAATAGCTAAAATCATGACTGTAATGCTACCAGGTGCGGAGCACCAGGGGGGAAGGGGTAGTACTTTTGTGAAAATTTTGTAACTTTAACCTTCATCTTCTAAAATAACCAGGAGCCCTTCAGACTCCAATATTGGCATGGATGATAAGTATATGGATCTTAAATATAATAGCTAAAAGCATGAATGTAGGGCCACCAGATGCGGAGCATTAGGGGGGAGGGGGTAGTACTTTGGATCAATTTTGAAATCTTTAACCTTATTCTTCTCCTGGCTCAGGAACCCTACAGACTTGAAAATTGTAATGGGTGATCAATATATTGACATTAATAAAAATAGCTAAAATCATAACTGTAGGGTCACCAGGTGCTGAGTGTCTTGGGGAGGGGGTAGTAGTTTGGATCATTTTTGAAATCTTTAAACTTCTAATGAACCAGGAGTCCTACAGACTTGAAAATTGGTATGAATGATCAGCATATGGACATCAATTGAATTACTTAAAATCATGACTGTAGATTCACCAGGTGCAGAGCATCTTGGGGGAGGGGGGTGCTTTGTTGAGAATTTTGAATCCCTACAGCCTTTATATTTGACATGGATTGATCAACTCATTAAAGAAAACTCTAAAAGTCTCAGACTCAGTCTGTATATCTGGCATTGATTAGCTGATCACAGACCTTTTATGAAAAAAGCTTAAATAAATAATGACCAGGTGAGGAGCAGAAGGGGGGGGATTATTTCAAATGTTATCTGATTGAATAAGTGAAAATCTCTTTTTCTTTGGTTGCATGGACATACCTAGGTAATGAAGCTTTTTTTTCTCAGGTGAGCGACCCAGGGCCAACGGCCCTCTTTTTTAAATTTGGGAGTCATTGGCCCTTTGAAAATAAACTTCTTGGGGTCAAAACTGGTTTTGTAGGGGTCAAAAAAGAGCAAACCATGAAAACTTATCAGTCTTTAAAATGATCTATATAACTGAAAGAACATAAACAAGAAAGTGTAGGCACTCTTTATTGTTTATGTTGTTTCATTTATGTAGATCTTTTGTAATAGTATAAAGAAAACAATTAATAATCTTTTATATTGCATGGGTTGCACCACTGGAAATTAAGTGGGTCAAAATGACCCCCTGCAGGAAATTTTTGAGGATCAAAATGAGATTTTTGGAAGTCAAAACCCTGGTTTAAGGGTCAGACACAAGCCATGGTCCCAGTTTGTTATTTCTTCCCAAATAAGACACATTTTTTTCTCTTAAACTCGGTCTCATGATTTTTTGGCAATACTTTCTGGCGAATTCGATGACTAGTAGAAGACATCTTTCCTATGCTAATTTGACTCATTTTATCGTGAAATTTAGTAGTTTTTAAAATTCAAATGATAAATGTGGAAAGAATTCAGAAGTACATGTATTGTATCTGAAATGTAATAAAATAAAAACAAGAGGCCCAAGAGGGCCTGTATCGCTCCACTGGATTAAAAATCTCAAGATTTGAAAGAGAGATATTGAAAATAGAAGGTAATGAAAGTGAACAACATTCAAAAGGAATTCTGACTTTTTCTAAGGTGAAACTAACTTATGAAGAAATGAACTTATTTAACTAATGTGTAAAATTACAAGGAAGAAAACTATATAGATATCACTTTGAAACAAAAGGACCAGAATGGCCCTAAACCGCTCGGCTCACCTGAATTTTATTGATCCAGTGGATCTCATCCAATCCAAATTTCTTGAACAACTTTAGAAGAGGGTCACCCAGGGAACATTCTGGTAAAGATTCATTGAAATAAGCCTAATGGTTCAGGAGGAGATGTTGTTCAAAGATTCCTGGGTCAAAAAAAGCTCCACCCTGCCAAGCCCATATTTGGGGGTCAATCCAAAATTTCTTGAACAACTTGAGAAGAGGGTCACACAAGGAACATTCTGGTAGAGTTTCATTAAAATTGGCCTAATGGTTCAGGAGGAGATGTCGTTCAAAGATTTCGGGGTCAAAATAAGCCCCGCCCTGCCACGCCCATATTTGGGGGTCAATCCAAATTTCTTGAACAACTTGAGAAGAGGGTCACACAAGGAACATTCTGGTAAAGTTTCATTAAAATTGGCCTAATGGTTCAGGAGAAGATGAGGTTCAAAGATTTCGGGGTCAAAATAAGCACTGCCCTGCAACGCCCATATTTGGGGATCAATCCAAATTTCTTGAACAACTTTAGAAGAGGGTCACCCAAGGATCATTCTGGTAAAGTTTCATTAAAATTGGCCCAATGGTTCAGGAGAAGATGTCGTTCAAAGATTTCGGGGTCAAAATAAGCCCCGCCCTGCCACGCCCATATTTGGGGGGTTAATCCAAATTTCTTGAACAACTTTAGAAGAGGGTCACCCAAGGATCATTCTGGAAAAAAATCATTGAAATTGGCCCCATGGTTCAGGAGAAGATGAGGATCAAAGATTTCGGGGTCAAAATAAGCCCCACCCTGCCACGCCCATATTTGGGGGTCAATCCAAATTTCTTGAACAACTTTAGAAGAGGGTCACCCAAGGATCATTCTGGTAAAGTTTCATTGAAATTGGCCCAATGGTTCAGGAGAAGATGTCGTTCAAAGATTTCGGGGTCAAAATAAGCCCCGCCCTGCCACGCCCATATTTGGGGGTCAATCCAAATTTCTTGAACAACTTAAAAAGAGAGTCACCCAAAGATCATTCTGGTAAAGTTTCATTGAAATCGGCTCAATGGTTCAGGAGGAGATGTCGTTCAAAGATTTTGGGTCAAAATATGCCCCGCCCTGCCACGCCCATATTTGGGGGTCAATCCAATTTTCTTGAACAACTTTAGAAGAGGGTCACCAAAGGAACATTCTGGCCAAGTTTCATCAAAATCCACCTATTGGTTCAGGAGAAGAAGATGTTTTAAGAAAAGTTTACGCACGCACGCACGCACGCACGGACGGACGCACGGACGGACGCACGACGGACACCTCACCATGACAATAGCTCGCTGGCCTTCGGCCAGTGGAGCTTAAAAGGACATTCGCTTTTTTATCGCTTTAAAACGAAAACACCCTTTTTATGTTTTTTCGAATGATTTTCGTGATTAAAGGTAATAAACATTTTGTGATTTCACCGCGAAACTGTTAGTAAAAAATTGTATTTTTTTTTTCATTTTTTCATTTATTTCAAGTACTTAATTTGACTTTTTCTTAGCGTAGTCAATTATTCAAATGAGTTTACAACGTTGCCTAGAAATCACGTGCAAAATAACGTTCTTTAGGGTATGTCTAAAATATTCGCATTTCCTCTCGTTTTTGCATAAAATGGAATAATCGTTTTATTTTTGTAGTTGTTGTTGCTTTTGTTGTTCTTTGGTGGGTTTTGTTTAGTTTTCTTTTTCCTTTCGTATAAGATCGATAAGATTGTCTTTCTAATACAAGATTGCCTTAAGCTGGAACACACGACACGAAAATTTGAACATTTGAAACGACATTCAGTTATAACTGATTTACTATATCTTTATACGAAGTCAAATAAAAAAAAATGACTGAAAAAAAAATCCGAAGGAAAAAGGCTGAACCTTGATATTTCCACGGAAAAATATGTAATAAAAGCCAGCAGAAGTCACCGGACAGTCAATCTTGCTCGAGCGACCACGTCTCTGCTCAAGCGACCATTTTGATTAATCGACCGTTTTCATAATTCCCTTTTTAAATCGAAATATCTATAAAAGTAGGGACCTATGTTATAAGAATTATTGTAAATGAATCCTATGTTGTTAAAGCTCACCAGAATCTTTTAATTTTGAGAATTTTGCAATTACATACATATTCAGTTAAAATTGTGGTTCTTATTTGTAAACAAAACGTGTTTAAGGCGAGCATTTTCTTTAACAATCGCTGTACACGAAAAGACAAAAAAATGCGTCCTTGAATTAAGCAAGTGGAGTTCTAAGAATATGAAACGATAGAATTACAGCATAAAACGGCGATTGCTTCATGCTCCCCCCCCCCCCCCCCAAAAAAAAGGGGGCGTTTTGAAGAAATCATGCTGCCAACTCCGTTTTATGACCCTTTCGATTTAAAAGAAATGTACCTACAGTTATCAACATAGTGAAATTAAACAGTTTGCATGATATTGAATGTGTGTTTAGAGCTAGTTTTCAATTAAACTAAAGGAAAAAACACGAAATCGCTTATACAGTCCAATTTTGAAGAAATAAGCAATATTTGATAACATCCCGTCAAAAAGTCTACGGATTTTCCTCTTTTGTGTTTCTTCGCAAACCAATCAGATGCTTTTAAATCCACGCAGTCCGATGAAATGGTGGAAAGATTCAATCACTGTGAATGAAATGTTTTAACGATTAAAAAAAAAGATATATATATATATATATAGTATATATAGTAATCTTCTTTGTAAAAGATTATCATGATACAAAATCAGGGTTGGAATAAAACGAAAAGTTTAAAAGCCTAATTTCGAATGAGTTCATATTTGAATATAAATTTTTCAAATCTTCCATACAAGACCATGATGGTCCTAAATCGCCAAATCGGTAATCTTTATGATAAAGTTTAGATAAGATGGAGCCCAAATAGTGTCCCCTTTAGTGTGAAAACAGTCATAAAAGGACCCTTATATGAGTTTTCATAAGGCTTCTTAAGCATGCATCAATATAACTGATAAGAAATAAAATAAAATTCATAAGAATTGACTTACACTGTTCAACCGTTAGTGTGAACAATTTTTCATAAATTCCGATTTTTTTTTTCTGTTCAAATGTTCTGATTTTCTAATTGAGTCCCCTTTCTGATGTAAAAGGTATCCTGGTCATCACAAGTGAGCTAAATTTTCATGTCCCTACATTTATATTTTTCAGATGAACTTTGCTCTTTATGGCTTTATCATTTTGACTAACATACTGAACAATTTTCATGTACTTGCGCTAAATGTATGGCCCTTAAAATGTAAATAAAGAAAGTGTCAAAAGGCATCCTTTGTCTTGTTTTCATATGGAATGTTTTCTATTTCTTTTCATACGATTAATCGTAATTACCTGACAAACATTACTATCCAATATTCATGAATTGTCGTCCCTATGATATTAACACACATAATATAACATAATATAAATAATAATAAACGTCTTTATGTTGCTTTTGTCGATCTTACGAAATGTTTTGATTCTATACATAGAAATAGTCTGTGGATGAAATCATTCCGAATGGGTATTCGAGGAAAAACCCTAAGAATTGTTCGTGATATGTATGATAATGTAAAGTCATGTGTCAAGTCTTTTTCTGAATACACAGATTTTTTTCAATATGCAGTAGGATTGCGCCAAGGTGAGGTATTATCTCCTTTGATATTTTCCTTATTTGTCGAAGATTTGGAGTTATTCTTGCAAAAAGGTCACGAATCTGGTATCAATATTGACGATATTATATATATATTGCTACTTTTTGCTGATGACATGGCTATCATTGGAAAATCGCCAGTGGAACTTCAAAATAGTCTAAACTTGCTATCAGAATACTGTAAAATTTGGGGACTTTCTGTAAACGTTGAAAAAACTAAGATTTTAGTCTTTAGAAAAAGAGGTCCAACATTGCCAAATGAAAAGTGGTCTTTTGACAACCAAATTATAGAAGTGGTTGATAGCTTTAATTATCTAGGCGTCGTTTTCTATTACACGTGTAATTTTGCTGATAATAGAGAATATCTTATAGGGAAAGCTCTTAAAGCAATGAATTATTTGCTTATCAATTGTAAAAAGTTCGACCTTAGCTTAAAAACTCTTTGTGAGTTGTTCGATTCGTTTGTCGTTTCAATATTAAACTATGGAAGTGAAATTTGGGGATTTACTAAATCCAAAGAAATTGAACGAATCCAATTAAAATTTTGCAAACGTTTATTGGGTGTAAAACCAAACACTTGCAATGCTATAGTCTACGGTGAACTCGGCCGAAATCCTTTATTCATTGAAAGATATTTGAGACAAGTCAAATATTGGTTAAAAATTGTTAACACGAATAATATTCTTATTAAAACAGTTTACAGTAAATCACTTACAGACTATGGAAAGGGACTAAATAATTGGGTTACAAAAACCAAACAGATCCTTGATCAATACGGATTTTCGCATGTTTTTACAGAACACAACAAAGTTTTTATATCCGTTTTAAAAGAGAGAATGATAGATACTTTTAAAAATGAATGGTTTACTACAATAAATAATTACAGGGTAATCCAAACATACGTACATTTTAAAAATTCGATCGATTATGAAACATACCTAGACATATCACCTAGAATTTATAGATCATATTTTACTAAACTGCGATCATTTTTTTTTAACACTACGCATTCAAACTGGAAGGTATTCTAAAAATCATACGGAAAGAGAAAGGAGATTCTGCCAATGCTGTAAAAAATCTGACTTGGAAGATGAATATCACTTCATTTGTAATTGTGAATTTTACACGGAATTGAGAAAAAATATATCGATAAGAAAATATATCACCGCCCATCAGCTTATAAATATTATAAATTATTGTCTTCTACGAATAAAAAAGAATTATTGAATTTATGCAAGTTTATTAAAGAAGCACTCGAAAAAAGAAATACCTTTCTTGACCAGACCTTAACATAAGGTCATCCTCTAAAAATACTATGTATGTTATTCGTAAACAAACATAATAGAAATTACCTGTCTGATCCACTAGCTACTTTCCTTGTTTATTTACATGTTGTTTTTTTTCACTACTTTGTATATACACGTGATGAGATTTATGTATACATTTATGTGATATGACTTTGTACCATACATGTACACGTCAGAAAATAAAAAAACTGTTCTGTTCTGTTCTGTTCTGATATTAACACACATTAATGAGATTTGATGACGAACAACATACGAGGGGTGTCTAATGATCACACAGCTCACCATAAGCCGGATTTGCATTTATGAGCCTAAAGCACGAGGGGGATAAAACTGCAGACATGCGAGGTATGCAACATTACTAGAGAACTACTTTTCATGGCGAAAGCATTAACTGATTTAGTGGTTAAGCTGCCAGAGGCAGTTTGCACTCATTTGAACTTTAGGACTTCCTCGAAGTTTTGTATGTTAACTAAAGCCACTAAAGCTGACGCTTAGCTAGCTAAAAAGTTTATTGCCAATTACATAACAAGATGAGTGTTATTAAATGTAACTGGTATGTAATTGATTAGTTGGGTCAAAAACTCAAAGCAATGAGCGATAGTTTATCAACTTCCTCTATTAAGAAAAAATACATTGTTCTGTAAATAGTGTTTCAGTCAAGAATATCGTGATATTTACAAGTTGAATGATTTAAGAACGATTTTGGTATGAAATTGAATGAGCGTGTGGAGCGCGTTTTGGGTGAAATGCAAGGGAGGTAATCCAATATCGGTAATTTTGTTCAAGATGAACAGCGATTTTCGTTACCTTCACCTAATAAAATACGTACTTTTCCGTTTGTATGCCTTCGTGGACCAACGAGATACTATAAAAGAAAACACCATCCAATAAATCGTACAATTATTTGATCGATTTGTATAAAATGTTGGTCGACTTGAACGAGTTCGTAAGTTTTTCTAGTGATTATGGAGCGTGTTTGAACTTGGGATGAATAGATGGAGCGCTGAGTGAATGATTTAGAATGACTAAGATCAGAATGAGTGTCAATTTTACGATGTTTTTTAGATGCGAAACAGGCATTCGACCGTGTCTGGCACAATGGACTGTTTTTTTTAAACTAATTGAAATCGGGATAGAACATTATATAATTAAAACCATTATTAGTATGTACGGCTCTCTCACCAGCAGGGTAAGGAATGGAGCATTCACGTCAGACACAATTGTCATTGAGCAAGGTACGCGTCAAGGGGGGAAAATTTCACCTATTTTGTACCTTCTTTACATAAACGGCCTAATACAGGAAATAGAAAGCTCGAATCTTGGTTTTTGTATTTTCAACCGATCTTTATCAAGTCCCACTGTAGCCGATGATATGGTTCTGGTTAGTCTGTCAAAACACGGTCTCGACAAAATGCTTCATATATGTCATAATTACTCCTGTAAATGGAGGTTTGAATATAATGCTTCTAAATGTAATGTGATAGTTTTTAATGAAAGTAAAAAGTCCTTCTTAAACCACACCAGAACGTGGCAAATGGGTAACGAGAATATCACTGAGACAACAAGTTACAATCATCTCGGTACCAACTTAGACAAATTCATGAATTTGAATGAAAATGTTCGTAATTCATGTAATAAATTTAAAAGCTCAATTCTAGGCATATGTAACAGTGGTAATTTTAACCCGAAAACATTGTTTTCTCTATTTAAAACGATAGTCTTGCCTTCATCCCTATACGGGTGTGAACTCTGGGATTCACTCACCCCAACGAATCAAATACAGTTGCAGAGAGCACACTCATTTGGTTTAAAATTTATTCAAAGGTTGCCACGCACAACAAACAATAATTTTAGCCTTAGCTCGACAGGATTGCTGTCAGTCTCTTCGGAAATCGACTATAGAAAATTGATATTTTTCAGTCAACTTTGTCGACTCCCACCAAAGTATCTCGCTAAACAAATTTTTGTGAACAGATTGATACGATATGATTCGAACAACAATTTGCTTAGACATGGGTTCATCCCTGATATTCACAGAATCTTACATAAATATGATCTCTATGATGTCCTATCAAACTTCATCAAACCGGCATACTTTCCAACAAAATATGCGTGGAAAAGCATCGTTCGATCTAAAATACGTGAAAACGACCATGCGCGTCGCAGAGCTGAAATGTCCGTCAATATACCAGTTTTATACTTTAATGAACTATTTTCTATTGGTAGCCCATGCTATATCTGGAATGCGCTAAATACCAACCCGTCACAGAAAACGTTATGTTACTCGGGAGTTTACATTTTGAGCAAGTTATACTCAAAGAACTACACAGACAAGTGTGAAAAATGTAACAATATTGTTGAAAATATTATGATACACAAAATGTGTTACTGTAAGGTGAATGCAAAAGCCCGTAAAAAATTATGGGCATTATTAATAGACTTAATCGGAGTTGATTCTTTTATGATCTTTATAAAAAAGAATCCACTTCAACAGATCTTAGAATGTCTTGCAGGCCTACCCTTGTCGAATAAGAATATTGGTAAAAGACAATTTGATTTGCTCAAGCTACTGCATAAAATGCTTTAAGTATATAAAAGCCACATTTGACAGTTTTTGAGTAAATAGTCTGTGAGAGACTTAATGCAGATATCATCTCAATGCTTGATCGGGCAATTGTTGGAAATATCTATCCAGATCGATCTTATAATCGTTCTTTTCTATGAACAGTATAAGATCCGTCTTACGCTCTTCGATCAATCTGATGATTCATACATCAATCAATCAATCCATCAACCCATCCAACCATCCATCCATCGCTTTATCGCTCCATCCATCGCTTCATCGCTCCATCCATCCATCGCTCCATCCATCCATCCATCCATCCATCCACCCATCAATCACTCCCTCCATCCATTTATCCATCCATCCATCCACACATACACACGCGCACGCACGAACATACGCACGCGCGCACACACACACACGCGTGCGCACGCACACACGCACGCACAACCACACTCATCCATCTCATTTAACATTGTATGTTCTATTACATTTCGTTTCGGTAATAACATACGTTAGTGTTAATCCAATGCTTCAGATCGTACAGTGTCGCTCGAATCGGTGTAAATCGATAAACTGTACTTTCGAGTATCAGTTCGTGTTCCTTTGGATCATTTTGTTAAAGGTGTATATAAATGTATAATTGTATATATTGTATTGTGCTTACCCTCTTGTTGATGTTGCTTGATGTGATATGTATGATGTATAATGTATGTCCTATTTATGTCTGTTTCAATGTCATTGTAATGTATGCTTGTATCTTCTTGTAGAGGAGGAATAATAAAGTATATGTTTCCAAATCAGCCCTAACTAATGAAAGCATGAACTGTTTAAAGCTTTAATTGTTTAAATGAAACATTTTGGTCGATTTTGAAGCGAATTTGAATATCTTGGGAGGGTTCGAAATGTTGTTTCCCTATCACCCACCCCCCTTTCCAGTCCAGTGTCCCCATTTGTCGCTCTGTTTCTTTCTATCTCTGTATGCGGACTACCTCCCTCGCTCCCTCTCTCTCTCTCTCTCTCTCTGTCTCTCTCTCTCTCTCTCTCTCTCTCACTCTCTCTCTCTCCCTCTATCTTTCTCTCTTACTTACTCTCTCTCTCCCTCTATCTTTCTCTCTTTATCTCGCCCCTTCTCTCTTTCTCCCCTATCTCTCTTTGTCTTTCTCTCCCTCTCTCTCCTCTTTTTTCTTTTCCTCTTATCCCCTCTCAATCTGCCTTTCTCTTACGAAGCATTCAATTTTCCGTTATTTTTCCCATATCCATTCAACTGGGCTGTTAACTTTTAATATCAAGGGATAACGATAATGTAGATATGACATTACCAGAGAAAATTCACTTTGGCGTGGCTAATATAGACGGTTAACACTTTCCTGTTTTTCAAAATTTTGGACCTGTCCAAATTCAAAGGTTTTGCAGACGAAAATTAAAAGTTGGTTTAATTTGAAAAAAAAACATTCAGTAGAGTAGGAAATAGTGTGGAAAAAGAAGAAATTGCTTGTCAGGAGCAATTTCTTCTTTTTTCACAATGTTTTCTCAATCATAAAATCAAAGGCACGTAAAAAAATAGGGATTAAACAGCAAAGGATCAATTCGCTCATGCGTGAAAATACGCCAAAAATTAGCTTTTTGGTGTTGTGTTCAATGATTTGAGGAAATTCATGGTCCGTCAAGCATGAATCTATACCCACCCTACATGGGCGAAGATTTAGCAGCCGGAAAACACGATGATTACTTAAACGTAATCCGAAAAGATACAGTTACAGTTAGTTACATCGTGAAATTGACATTCATCTCAATCAAAATCATTCTCAATCGCTCACTCAGCGAATCATTTATTCATTTCAAACACTCACTTAAACCATTAATAAACGCTCCAAGATCACTAAAATGAAACGATCAATAATTACATTCAAAATAAATATAGTTAGAAAAAAATCTCGCATTGACTGAATTTGAATTAAAAATGTCTGATTGGTTCTTGAAGAGATAGAAAGCTGTGCATGGAACATGTATGCAATTTTTTTTAAAGGAATGTAATAAATATCGCTAATTTTGTTCATTCTTAACAAAATTAGCGACATTGGATTACCTCCCTTTAATTTCACTCAAAACCCACTCATCGTAGGCCTACTCATCGTACTCATTCAATTTCATATCAATATCACTCAACTTGTCAATTTCACGATGTTGCTAAATGTAATAGCATCGTAAAATTGACACTTATCACGTTTAAATCCATTCTAAATCTCTCACTTACTCCGCAATTCATTCATTCATTCATTCATTCATTTTTGCCAAGTTTTCTATTCAGAATGAGAAAAGTAGGGTATGAGTCAAGATTAAGTTAATTGCGTGATTTGATAATTCATTTCAGATAATTCCAACAATTTTCGTGCATTTTGCTTGTCTCAAAAATTGTTTTTATTTCTCGATGAAAATAATTTTTGAGTACGCACCTATTCTGTAAGCTGCTACAAAAAGTAGTCCCGTAAGAAATTGCTTTCATTTTTGATGAATTTTACATTTCTGATTCATGATATTAAATTATAAGATGTGAAGAGAATATTTGTTAATTTTATGGAGGTATGAAACTAAAAATCTTATCACTCTTATGTATGATTTCGCTTTGTTTATTCATACATTTTGAGTAGGATTTTAGTTGTATAACTCAATAAAGTCAATAAATATTCCCCTAATCTCTTGAATAAATGTCTGTTTCAGTGAATGGTCGATTTATATTTCATTGAGCGAACAACAAAAGCTATTTTTTTCACGAGTTTCGGAGCCACGAAATGAAATATCAATCAATCTAACTCGAAAAACAAACCACACGATTTTTCTATTTCTTTAATTGAAAATTTGAGAAAAATGTGAAAATATTAGGACAAATTTTCTTAAAGCGCTTCATTTTGCACATGATTGCTGTGCAACGTACATTATGACGTCATTTTTATGCTCTATCTAGATAACGTCATATACAGTGAAATGAATTAAAGCGTGGTAGACCTTTAAGCTTTTGTAAATTTCGCTGGTTAGGTAGAGAGTTAAGTAAATGTTAATCTAACGTCATTTCTCGATTATACATTGAAAAGTATTAAAGATATAGAGGATATTGAATGAGTGGTCATGGAATACTGAATTTATTAAACGAGGCTGCGCCGAGTGTTTATCTGTTTATAGATGACGAGTTTAATAAATTCGGTATTTTATGAGCACAAATTTGATATTCTATCTATAATATGACCCGAATTTTGGTGATAAAACGAGAAAATTACGATATTTATCGCTTCATGTTATTCCGCAAAACATACAACGCCGTTTACGAAATGACGTCAGCATATCCATAATGACGCCATTTTCCTAACAAAAAATATAACATTGTTCTTCGTTCTTAGCTCATTTGCATAGTTAATCCACTAGTGTAATAACACCCGTGTAATATCAAAAATATTAAACGGGATTATTTCACTCCCGCGACGTACGTCATATTATAAAAAAGATTACAGGCGGATGCTTTTCATATACATCAAACCTACATTGATCTCTGTTTAAATATATTGCAGTAAATCTTAAAAAGGATATTATCAGAGGTGCGTTTTTTACATTAAGATGAAAATTTCCGCTAAATAAGATTATTAAGACGTCATAAGAAACGATTTTATCTTATAACTATACAAATATCCGTATGATAACATCCCGTATGATATTTTTTATGATATCACATAGTTATTTTTAGAACATGATATAATGTGGTTATTTTTAGAAACTTGCATTTCAGATAGAAACACCGACGAAAACAAGACGAATATAGGTTATAAGATAAATATAATACATTCTTAGTGTATTGTATGAAAAAAATATCAAACTCGGTTGTGAGAATTAATAATTGTCTCGGCATAGCCTCGACAATGATCAATTCTCCCAACCTCGTTAGATATTTTTTTTTCATATAATACACTAAGTATGTATTATATATTTCAATATTTTGAGTGAAAACATTCGACGTCGCCAAGACTACTCGTATTAAGCCAATGCAAAACCCTCTTCGTTTCCTCATTAAGATATCTTAAGATTCTTATAAAGCCGCTTAAAATCTTAATCTAAAAAATGCTACATCTTAAAAGTCTTAATGAGATTCCTAAGAATCTTAATCTAAGAAACGCACCTCTGGGCGTGACTATTTTTGTTATTATGTTACAGTCAAAACTGGGTGGACAGTTTTTGTCATCGACACGACGTTGACCATGAATGAATCCTAATTTCAATATTCGACCTCTGACCTTGACCTACAGTTAAAATCACTCATTCTGATCAAAATCAGATCGACTATAAACGCTCCGAAATCATTAGAAAATATTTTGAAATGGTTCAATAGGATTAATATTTATTCGAATCGGTTGGTGATCATTATAAAGTGTCTGGTTAGTCCACGAAGACACACAAACAGAAAAGTACGTATATTCGTTAGAGGGAGGTAAATAAATATCGCTTTTTTCATCTTGAACAGAATTAGCTATATCGGATTACCTCCCTTTAATTTCACTTAAATTTCGCCCCAAACACTCGTTCTTATTCATTCAAATTTCATTCTAAAATCGTTCACCTTGTTAACACGATGTTCCTGGCTGTATTAAAAAGATGAAAAATTATTCTACATGACACATGTATTCATTAAAGGGATCTTGTTGACCAAATTGATTTTAACTCCATCTATCATTGTAGGAGATGTGATCCGAATAAGCTTATTTCTAACATCTGACCTTGAGCTGTAACCTTTACCAAGAGGTCATCTGAAAAAAGTAATGCCTCATTTTTTTTATTTTTACAGAATTATTGTGTATATTTTTTTGTGTTGGAAATCCACACATAAATGTGGGAATTATGGTCCGGACGGACTGACGCTCGCTATAACGAATATACGTAATGAGCCTCGAAATAATAAGGGAGCGACCATAAAAGCGCGCCAAATCCCACGAAAGCTAGATGACTTTGAGAAAAACAAAAATCACCGAATATTATAGCCTACTGGGCTTAATATGTTTTGATAATAAAACGCAGTATTTTACTCTGTTTTGTTATCAAATTATAATATGCCTAAAAGATCTTCATAGACGATTGGTCCTGCAATTTGATAGATTTCATCGGAAACGTTGATCATTCAAAATGATTTTTCAGCGTTCTTGAATAATTGAAATGAATGCTTGGAATATTCAGTTGGAGCATTGAGCGAATGATTTTGAATGGTTTTAAACGAGATGATTGTCAATTTCACGACGTGGTTTAATGTCACTTTTTTTAATTATTATTCTTTATTCGGTAAATAATATAAGGCCTTTGGCCCAAAATACAAAACATTCAGTTTCTCTAAGTTCATGTAAGGACCCCAAATAGGAAATCTGCATTTCCCAGCCAAAAATATCGAATTCGTATTTCATACTTTGTGTACTTGCCACGGTTTGACACTGGCCTTCGTGAGTGATGAGCCCAGGGGACCCCCATCATACAGTAAGGAACATTGTGAAAATTATTAGATGAATGATTTTGGAATGATTTTAGATTGATATTGAATTGGTTTTTGGAGCGAGTTTTGAGTGATATTTAAGGGAGAATGAACAAAATAAGCGAGAATGAACAAAATAAGCGATATTTAATACCTCCCTTTAAGAAAAAATGTATTACAGGTTCTATGCAATTGCTTTCTATATCACAATTTTTAGTGATTTTGGAGCGTTTTTGAATGGTTTGAGTGAATGTTTGGAATGAATGAATGAAAGGAGCACTGAGTGAATGATATAGAATGATTTTGATAGGAATGATTGTCAATGTCACGATGTTTTTAACTGTATGAAATCAAGGAGTCTAAACTCGAAATAAAATATCCTCATATCTATATTCGGGAGAACATTGTGGAAAAGAGGAACTTGCTTGTGATAGGTCACACTGTTTTCCAAAAGTTATGAAATTATCTCATTTACAATGTTCTTCTTATTATGCACCTCTTCGAAGAAGAGGGGTTATATTGCTTTGCACTTGTCGATCGGTCGGTCGATCGATTGGTCCGTAGGTCGGTTCGGTCTTAGACCATTTTTTGTACGGAGCTTATCTCAAAAAGCATGCAAGCTAGAATCATGTAACTTCACAGGTGGATAGATCTCATTTGGGAGAATGGCAGTGCTCAATGATCATAACTCAACTCATCATATTTTGTGAGTTATTGCCCTTTGTTGATTGACAATGAAAAGGCTATTGACCTACCTTTATTGGGGGCATAAATGTTTTACAAACATCTCTTGTTTCTTGAGGAGTGTATTACAGTTGAGAACATCGTGAAATTGAAAAGATAAATGATTTTGGAATGATTTATGAATGAAATTGAATGAGTGTGTGGCGCGAGTTTTACGTGAAATCGCAGGTATGTAATCCAATATCATTAATTTTGTTCCGGATGAACAAAATTAGCGATATTTGTTCCCCTCCCCCATTTAAAAAAATTCTGTTTGCGTGACTTCATGGGCCAAACAGACACTTTGAAATTAACATCAGTCAATAGAATTTGTAGATGACTTTGATCCATTTGAATATGAGCCTGTGCGTGAGATTTCCAACAATTTCAAATGTGCGTCAAGCAAATACTCTGACCAGCCTGTGCATCCGCACAGTCCGACCAGAGTCTTTTTATAAGGTCTCAAAGTATCTGTAGACGATCAGGCATCTTTATATTTACAGTATGTGGCTGTCAACGCTACTTAATGTTTGCACCTCAAGAACGTTTCAAAATGTTGGAAATGTCACGCACATGCTCAGATTATATTACTCCTTTTGAACGATTTAGAACATTTTTTATAGATTTTGGAGCGTTTTTGATCGGTTTGAGTGAGTGTTTTGAATGAATGAATGGAGTACTGAGTGAATGATTTAGAATGAGTTTGATAGGAATGAGTGTCAATTTCACGATATTTTTATCTATAGGGCCAACTTATTTCTGACCCTGGGCGGGTACTGTTGCCCGCAATATCAGAGTATTTCTCAGAAAGCGGGATACCAGCTCTAGACTGGTCCACATATCGGAATCAAAAAAACCTAGAATAGGCTATTCTGATATTCGACAGTGAGACCAGTCTACACCCAACCCGAAAGCGGGCGAGAAATAAGTTGGCCCAATAACTAACTTTAAATAGGTCGAGAGTGAAGCAAAATCTGGAGGACCTGTACTCAGAGGAGAGGACTTGTGAAAGTTTGAAGTAATTTGCTCTGGAGGTCTATTGCAAAAAAAACTTAGTGTCTAACCCTGATATATGACATGCAAGGACGTTGTAGACACATTTAAGTTTACGCAAAAGCCCGAGTGACGTTCTCATTTGGCTTGGTTTTCTTAACCCTTTCCTGTTTTACAAAATTTAAGGACCTGTCCAAATTCAAAGGTTTTGCAGACGAAAATTTAAAGTGGATTTATTTTGAAAAATAACTATTCAGAAGGGTAGAAAATATTGTGGAGAAAGAAGAAATTGCTTGTCAGAAGCAATTTCTTCTTTTTTCACGATGTTTTCCCAATCATAAAATCACAGGCACGTAAATAGCAGGGATAAAACAGCAAAGGGTTAAAGAAAGACTAAAAGGTGTTTATTTTTTCGCTAATATTCGCGACTGTTAAATCACGCGAAATCAAAATTATCGCTAAAATTTTGTATGAATAGAAAGAAAAAAGAAAAAAAACAACAACCGACGTCTGAGTGCAAAATGGTCGTAAAAACAAGCACTTACAGACACAACTTTTTTGTACCGACGTATGATTATTTTGCTTATTTTTCTGTCCAATCCAGTCCGCGAAAATTAAAAGGACGCGAAAGTCAATACGATTTTACATTATTGCAATACCTACATAAAAAAAGGTTGAAGATAAACTTTTTATACAATAATTACTGAAGCGTTAAATAAATGTCGGCGGGTTACCAAGCCATCGTAACTATATCGATTTCAAGGATTTAGTTACGACTTTAATGTAATGCATCGATGTAAAGGCGAGCCCCGTTTCGGTTCACCGAAGCGAAGAGCGGTTTCGACATTGCGGTCCGGGTGACTGGTTTAACTGTTAGTTATTTCTGTTTTTGGATTGCGGCTCGGAACATTGCCTACAGCACGGAGCGAGCCGAGGTTCGTACATTTTGATTACATGTTTATGTTAATTGCAATAAGCTAACCCATATACGGTTGATATAATTTACAAAAAATATTAACGCATTTACAGTAAGTTATATCGTGAAATTGACATTCATCTCAATCAAAATTATTTTCAATTGCTCACTCAGCGCTCCATTCATTCATTCCAAATACTCACTTAAACCTTTCATAAACGCTCCAAAATCACCAAAATGAAATGATCAATTACTACCGTCAAAATCAATAAGGCTAGAAAAAATCGCGATTTCACTGACTGAATTTGAATTAAAAGCGTCTGAATGGTTCTTGGAGATATATAAAGCTATTTATGGAACTTGTATGCATTTTTTATTACAGGGAGGTAACAAATATAGCTAATTTTGTTCAACCTGAACAAAATTAGCGGCATTGGATTACCTCCCTTTAATTCACTCAAAACCTATTTATCGCACTCATTCAATTTCTTTCCAAAGTCATTCCAATATCATTCATCTTGTCAATTTCACGATGTAGTTAACTGTAATAAAAAAAATACCCTAAGTCGCCAATACAGAACCAATTATATTGCCAATTCCGTACTACGTGATTGGCAATAGTGTGGACGTGTATTGGTGCTATATGAAATTGATCGATATATTGAACCGTTTTATTGGCAATAATGATAAACGTGTATATTTGTCGTAAAATCCTCTTTTTTTTTCGTTTGCATTAATTCTTTTTCTCTTTCGCTTTTCTATTAGTCATTTTTATGAATTTGATATTGAATGCTTCATATTTCTGCAAATCAACTTGGGTGTTTAAACCAACACTAAATTATGTCTGCATTAGTTTAAAGAATTACGGTTAACAACTTCTTGAATTTGACAACTTGAATTTTTTTTTGAATTATTTCGGAAATAACTTGAATGAATGTGTGTGTGTGTTGGGGGGAGGGGGTGAATGTGGCATTAAAATCATCACAAGTCGATGGACCAATTAGATTTTTTTTTTTTTTTTTTTTTTTAAGTTAGAAGTGATGTAAATGGAACCGCGAGCAAATGATTTCGAATGTGTTTGAGAAAGTCGAGGCGTCAATATCGCCATTTTAATGACTATATAATAAGGACATGGTGAAAAAAAGACATGCAGCAGACTCAAAACATTCTAATTCGCTCTATCAGCGCCCAATTCATAGTATTCAGCACTAAATCAAATCGCTCAAAACGCTCCGAATATATTTTTTACTATATGGGGTGTTCAATATTTACATGGAAAAATATCGTCATTTTCTTACAATTCATTCAAAATTGTAGACCTTGGGTTTTCGTGCCCTTATCCGGACTCTCATTGCAAGCCCATTTCTGAGCTCATCGGAAACTAGCTTACAGTGATAGACGAAAAAAGGGAACGAAAACCCAAGGTCGACTATTTTACAAAAGTATGGTCGGTGACAGAGATTGGCTACCGCCAAATCCGAAATTAAAGGGAGGTAATCCAATATCGCTTATTTTGTTCAAGATGAACAAAATTAGCAATATGTGTTACCTTCCTATAATAAAATATACGTATTCTTTCTGTTTGCGTGCCTTCGTGGACACATCAGACACTTAAAATCCACACCAGCCAATAAAATTGTAGAATTAGTCATATCGAACGATTTCGATTTTTTTTCAAATTAGTATGGAGCGTTTGAGACCAATTTGAGTGAATGTTTGGAGTGAGAGAATGGAGCGCTGAGTGAGTGATTTAGAATGATTTTGATCGCAATGAGTTTCGATTTCACCATGTTTTGAACTGTTTCTACAAATCGATCGCTTTCAGGGCATTGAAAGGTGATGCGATACTTTTGTTGTTCAGTATATTCAACATTATTGCTTTAAACGTGATTTTAAGGTTATTTATACAGTTAGTTACATAGTGCAATTGATATTCATCTCAATCAAATCCATTCAAAATCACTCGCTTAGCGCTCCAATCATTCATTCCTAGCACTCACTCAAACCACCCAAAAATGCCCCAAAAAACACTTAAAAAGATTAACATCTACAATCAAAATGAATATACATGTAGCAAGAAAAAATTGAATTTTCAGCCAAGTAAATGAAATTATTCTCGTCTGATAGGTTCCTTTAGGAAAAAGAACTATTTATAGAACATGTATGCATATTCTATTAAAGGGAGGTAATCAATATTGATAATTTTGTTCGGGATACAAAATTAGCGACATTGGATTACCTCCCTGTAAATTAACTCAAACTCACACAACACACTCATTCACTTTCATTCCAAAATCATTCACCTCGTCAATTTCACGATGTTATTAACTGTATGTACCGGTTTTTTTTTTAAACGGTCACAATCCGGGCGTTAACGGGAGGAAACGTGGATAATTCTTACGTTATCGTGCCACAATTTACGTAACTTGGCTATTCTCGACTAAGGTCTATACGCTTTAAACAAATCAAAATGTTATCCTTAACATGTTAAATATCCCTTTCGGGTCTCTGCAAATACTAATGTTCTTTAAAATTGAAGTAGTTCCACAGAGATTTTCATGTATATTCCCCGACGGCGGCACTTGTTCTTTCCGACTAATTGGTTGATAATCGTAGACCTATGTGAGATAGCAGCTGGAGGTTAAGAAAGAATATGGTGGTTGTACTGGTGAGGGAAATACCAGGAAACCATTGTTAGGTGATCCAGCCTCGCGATATAACTGAAAAAAAATGTTGAAAGCGGCGTTAAACTCCATTCAATAAATCTCACATGTATTAAGTTTACTATGTCATACATGAGTACACAAGAAATGTGATTTCTACCTAAGTTTTTAATTTGCATAAAGATACATTTTCAAATTAAAATAGAAACTATACATTTGGCTTTGAAGTTTGTCATGCTAACTCATAAAATGAACGCCAAAGAAAATTACTCGTTTCCGGATTATTATGACAAAACTGCGACACGTTCAAACAAGCCATGCGTTCAAGATAGGACAACGCCCACAAACGTCAATGAACGCTTTCCTGTCATGCGTTCAAAATGATAAAACGTAGAAAACTGTTTGTAGATTATACTCCGCTTTGCACGCTTAGAACATTAATTGCAAACAGTTGAACACCTTTTGGCACTCTGAACGTGGAGCTGTTTTAATATTCTAAATGCTAAGCTTCCCCTATCAATAAAAGGTAAGCAATCTCGCCCGGTCACTACTAAATTAACATCGTGAAAATGACACTCATTCCGCCCAAAACTATCATTTATCGCTTACTTAGGGCTTCATTCGTTCATTCCAAACACTTATTCAAATCGATCAAATTTGTTCCAAAATCTTTAGAAAACGTTTCGAAATTGCCCAAGAGGATCACCATTTAACGCAAAGCGATCAAATTATTCCGCAATATTATTAGCTGCTTTGTATTTTAAATCGGTCCATTTAAACAAACAAACAGAAAAATACGTATATCTTATAAAAGGGGGGTAAACTATATCGCTTATTTTGTTTATCCTGAACAAAATAAGCGATATCGGATTACCTCCTTTAAATTTCACTCTAAAATCACTCAACGCCCTCATTCAATTTCATTCAAAAATCATTCCAATTGTCAATTTCACGAAATAAGGAATCAACAAAATCATTCAAAATAAATTTTGCTTTTTTATCGAGAAAGTGACAAGATAAATTATTTTGGAATGATTTTGGAATGGAATTGAAAGAGTGTCGGAAGCTAGTTTTGAGTGAAGTTTAAGGTAGACAATCCAATTTCGCTAATTTTGTTTAAATTATCGATATTTATTACCTCCCTTTAATAGAATATACTTACTTTTCTGTTTACATATCTTCATGGAACAACAAGACAATTTAAAATCCACTCCATCCAATAAAATCGTAGAATGATTTGAAAGATTTGAATTGAATGTTGACCGTCTTGAACGATTTTGAAATGTTTTCAAATGATTTCGGAGGGCTTTTGATCGATTTGACTGTGTGTTTGGAATGAATCATGTGCTGAGTGAATGATTAAGAATGATTGTAATCGGTATGAGTGTCAATTGTACGATGTTGCTAACTGTACTGGGTCTATGTAACAAATGTTATTTTTACTTGATTGTATTAATTAATGTTTTTCTGGGTGTATTACAGTTTTAACATCTTGAAATTGACGAAGGTGAATGGTTATGGAATGATTTGGGAATGAAATTGAATTAGCGTGTGGAGCGAGTTTTGAGTGAATTTAATCGGAGGTAATCCAGTATTACAAATTTTGTTCAACATGAACAAAATTTGCAACATGAATTACATCCCTTTAATAAAATATGCATACAAGTTCTATAGAAAGCTCACTATTTCTTCAAGAACGTATCACACGCTTACAATTTCAATTAAATGAGTGAAATCCCGATTTTTTCCCCAGCTATATTTATTTTGAACGAAGTTGTTGTAATATGTTTTTCAGTGAGTTTGGAGCGTTTTTGAATGGTTTGAGTGAGTGTTTAGAATGAATGATTGGAGCGCTGAGTGAGCGATTTAGAATGGTTTTGATTGAGATGAATGTCAATTTCACGATGTAACTAACTGTAGTGGAGTTAAGTTTGAGTTAAATCATTATCAAGGCGCCATTTATTGGAATACAGTTAGTTACAGCGTGAAATTGACATTCGCCTTAATCAAAACCATTCTAAATCGCTCACTCACCGCTCCATTTATTCATTCTAAACACCAACACAAACCATTCAAAAACGCTCTAACGTTTTGAAAAATAAAGAATCAACAATGTCATTCAAAATAAATTTTGATATAGAAAAATTACGATTTCACTGACATAATTCAAATTGTTAGCGTCTCGTAGGTTCTTGAAGAAATAGGAAACTATCTATAGAACTTGAACTTATATTCACTCAAAACTGGCTCCACACACTCATTAAAGAAGAATTAAAGATGAAAAAAAAAAATCAGAGAAAATAACTATGAACAGTCATTACAGGAAAAAGAAAAGGTCGATTTCTCGGGAATTGAACCCGGGGCGCCAGCGTGAGAGGCGAGCATGTTAACCACTGGACCACCGGAACTGTTCAACACTAGAAAGTGTTCAAAACATTTTCGCTCATAAATAAATTTTGAGGAAAAAATAAAGATATAAAACTGAAAGGTGTCTATGAACTCAAAATGTTACTACCTTCTCAAACTGTCTCTAGAAACGAATTTCCCTACAACCTGTCACCCCTCAACCTGGAAGAACCAATTTGGATTTGGGATTTAAAAATAGCTCTAACAATAACCATTTGTATTATCCATAATTAATGCCCTGGCAGGGCGGAGCTTTAGTAACGGGTCGTTGCACTTAAGGTTAAGGGAAATCAGCTTTTTTTCTAAAATAACCTACTTCTAAAGAGAGTCGACATAAATGGATCGAGACCTCAAATCGTCGATTGGTAACCAAATCCTCGTAACTTCAGCTTAATCAAGCTGAAGTTACGAGGCCTTGGTAACCAAATGATGAAATGTGTTCACTCTCTCAAAGCACGTGGATCCTTTAGGTTTTAGGAAACAGTTATTTGCTCGCGTTAACGATGATTACCGACTAAAATTTGAAAGAACCCAAACTATTGAAAAGTAAACTCGCCAAATTACGTCACGGTTAAGCCCCGCCCTGCCAGTTCATTAATTACGCAGAATACGAAGGTATCAAACGAATTTGTTATTCTAGAATAAGGAACGCCTAGAAAAAAATCAACAGAGTTATATATAATACGTACATAGTGTTTTGAATGAAAAAATATCTAACGAGGTTGGGGGAATTTATAGGCTGTGCCGAGACAATTATCAATTCCCCCAACCGAGTTACATATCTTTTCATACAATGCGCTAAGATACTTATCTTATAGCATCTATTTGCGTTGTTTTCGTTGATGTTAAATTTCTAAAAATAACTGCATTGTGTCATTGTTCTAAAAATATCCATATGATATCATATAGGGTGTGTTCACACGGATACAGTTAATTGCAACGTGAAATTGACATTCACCTCAATCAAAAACATTCTAAATCGCTCACTCAGCGCTCCAATCATTCATTCCGAACACTGGCTCAAACCATTCAAAAACGATCAAACCCATTGAAGAATATAAAATCAACAACGTCATTTAAAATAAAGTTGGATAGAGAAAAATCGCGATTACACTGACATAAATCAAATTGTAAGCGTCTAATAGGTTTTTGTAGAAATAGGAAGTTATCTATGGATTTTTTTGCATATTTTATTAAAGAGAGGTAATCAATATCGCTAATTTTGTTCATCCTGAACAATTTTTTTGCATATTTTATTAAAGAGAGGTAATCAATATCGCTAATTCTGTTCATCCTGAAAAAAAATTATGATATTGGATTACCTCCCATTAATTACACCCAAAGCTCACTCCACACACTCATTCAATTTCATTCCAAAATCATTTACCTTGTCAATGTCACGATGTTGTTAACTGTATTTGTATAGTTATAGGATAACACAGGATAACACCCGTCTTATGAAAAAATATTAACAGGGTTATTTTTCTCTCACGATGCTCCTATTATAAATTAATATTTTCTATCTCTTCTCACGATGCTCCTATTATAAATTGATATTTTCTATCTCTTTTTTTAGGATGTGTTACAAAACGTTGATATTAGCCTTGTGCCTGACGACGGTAAATGGCTGCAAATACTTCAAGAATCCAGGTCTCTTGCTGAACAAGTTTCAAGACCCGTCGACAACAATTGTCGTAAATACCAACCGATATCGTAATACGGCCACCGCTTTCGACGCCCTGCCTGTGGCCCAGATAAACTTTACATATCCGATCAACATAATGCAGGACGATCAGAAGAATTATTTTGTCAGGGTAGGTGATTGATTGATTGATTGATTGATTGATTGATTGATTGATTGATTGATTAATTGATTGATTGAATGGAGCTTTACGTCGCTTTCGACATTTTTTCAGTTATTTCTCGAGGCTGGAGCACCTAACAATGGATTCCTGATATTTCTCTCACCAGTACAACCACCACATCCTTTCCTAGCCTCTAGCTGATATCTCACATACGTCTACGATAATCGACCCATTGGAAAGAATCGTCTTCTAAAGACGATTCCAATGAGATATTGCAAGGTAGAATGTAACCATGGATGAAAACACCAGGTACGATTTGTGATTTTGACTTACGGTCAAACTTTTCTTTAGATGTTGAGTAAAACAGGCCCCAGGACACTTGGTAAGAGTGTTTGGCTGGCTAATAAGTAATAACCCTATCGAAAGTGTTTCCCCGTTGAATTACAGTAAGAAACATCGTGAAATTGACAAGCGGAATAATTTTGGAATGATTTTGGAATGAAATTGAATGAGTGTATCGAGCGAGTTTTGGGTAAAATTCGAGGGAGGTAATGCCATATCGCTTATTTTGTTCAGGATGAACAAAATTAGCAATATTTATCACCCCCTTCAATTAATATTCACACAAGATTCTGTGAATAGCTTTCTATGTCTTTAGGAACCCATCGTACGCTATTAAAATTCGATTGTGTCTGTGAAATCGTTGATTTCATCTACCAATTTATATTCTAAATGGAGTTGTAAATTTAACCATTGTAGTGTTTTTGAGCGTTTTTTAATAGGTTGAGTAAGTGTTTGCAATGAATGAATTACTGGGGCGCTGAGTAAGCGATTATGATTAAGGAAAATGTCGATTTCATGATGTTACTAACTGTTATTTTACCCTATCGAAAGTTAGGGTAAGTAACACCGCGAAATTGACAAGCCGAATGATTTTGGAATGAATTAAGAAGGTATTTGAATTAGTGTGATGCGCGAGTTTTGAAAGATTACCGTGAAAGGTAAAACAAAAACGTTTGGGCGAAATAAGCGAAAGTTTTTTTTACCTCCCTTAAGAAAGAATTTACAACCTTTTCTGATTTTGTGCATTCACGGACAACTTAGACGCTTAAAAATCAACAACAGTCAATTAAATAATGCAATTATTTGATCGATTTAATTGAAATGTGATAATTTTGAAAGATTACGAGGCATTTTTGAACAATTCCTATCGCTTTTTGAGTGATTATTGTGAGTGTTTGGAATGAATGATTGAAGCGATGAGCAAGTGATTTTGATTGGCCATGGTCGGAATAATTGTCAATTTCAGAACGAGATTCATTGTACGTGATTTGTACAATAAAGAGATGAAATATATTTGTTGGTTTCATTGAGTTTTGAAACTAAAAACCTATTCACACTGAATGATAAAGCTAAGCGGATTCATACAATAGTGAAATTAGGTTTCAGTTTCAAACACCCATGAAATAAAGAATAGTCCCTTCATATCTTATAATTTGATAATAAAAACACATATTTCGTGTGGAACTACTTTGTGCGGTAGCTTAAAAAAAAAGCTGCATTCTCAATAGTTTTTTCATGGAGGATTGAAACCAACTTTTTAGCCAAATAGTGTGCAAGCATTCTGATGGACACAACTAATATTAAATGAGCTTTTGCGTGACATTTCCATCAATTTTAAATGTTCGCATAGCAAAGACTCTGGCCAGTCTGTGCATCCGCACAGTCTGACCAGATTCTTCACTATGCACTCTGCTTGTAGATAAGGTCTAGATATGACGTTTGACAATTGGTTTACCTTCCTATTGAACTGTGTTTTTTTTTGTGTGTGTGTCTAAATTACTGAATATTCCTGTCTCGTGTATGTTTCAAATTGTTGGAAATGTAACGTACTGGCTCAAATTATATGAACCTGTGCGTGACATTTCCAACAATTTGAAATGTTGCTAAGGTGCAAACATTTAGAGGTGTAGACAGTCACATACTGTAAATATAAAGTTACCTGATGATCTACAGATACTTTGAGACCTTATCTATCTACTAAGCGCATAGTGAAGACTCTGGCCAGACTGTGCAGATGCACAGGCAGGTCAGAATCTTTGCTTTGCGCATATTTGAAATTGTTGGAAATCTCACGCACAGGCGCATATATTAATAATTTTCCTTTGTTTTTCCATTGAAGATTTGTGAGAACGGTTACATGGAGGTTTCCCCACTCGAAGCTAATTTAGCGGCTTGCAAGCTCACCGCGGCCGATATCAATGCAGGTAGGTTTTCGTCAATCGGAAACTCTCGGCGACATTCGGAATTTCGCTCGGACCTTTCCGTAAAGTGGAAGTAACTCGCACCTAAGTGTTATAAGTTTGGATCATCGTTTAGGTTATACGGCTTCAGTTAGTTTCTTAAATGCTTTCCCTTTGTCTATTTACCTCGGAAATTCTATTGAATAGACATCGGAAATAAATACGAGCCATTTCGCTCGCGGGTTTTCATGAAGGCGTTCAGTAAATCAAAAATTAAAGAAAAATCAAAACCGGCGTTATAAAAATTGAAAACAAATCGCAGTGTTTTGCTGCGTTTTATGAACAAATTATTATATGCCCAGAAAATCTTCATAGATCAGAAGGCATTGAAACTGATTTTATTTACTTCAAGCGGATCCAATACTGAAGTACCACCAAAAGCCGAATTACCTTAAACATTGTCCAAAAATTACTACACTTTCGTTCGAGGTTCTTTTAAAGTTTACGGAAAAGTCCGAGCGATGTTCCTAATGTATTTTCGAAAGGAAGTGGATACACTCTGGCATACGAGGGCTATCTGTTATAAATTATAGTCAGGTGTCCGCTGACTGTCACATGTTATAGCAATCGGGAACCCTCGGCGATTCTACGGAATAGCCCTCGGGAATAATTAGGGCGCAGACATGAAAGCGCGTCATATCGCACGTGGGTTTATATGACGTCACAAACATAACTGAGGATTGCGTTGCGAAAAATAAAACCAACGTAAGGTTGAAATTGGGCATATTATAATTTGAAAACAAAACGCAGTGTTTTACTGCGTTTTGCTTTCAAGTTATAACATGCCAAAATGATCTCCACAGACGATCGGAAAACATTAAAGGGATATACTATTCTTCAAGTCGTATTAACCAAAGTACCACCAGGAGCCGAATTACCGAAAAAATGACCAAAAATTACTACACTTACGTCCGAGGTACTTTCCAGTTTACGGAAAAGTCCGAGCGATGTTCCGAATGAAGTTATAGTTACGAACATCGTGAAATTGACAAGGGGGATGATTTTGGAATGTAATTGAATGAGTGTTTGGAGCGAAATTTGAGTGAAATTCAAGGGAGGCAATTCATGTCGCTAATTGTGTTCATCCTGAACAAAAACAAAGCGACATTAGATTAACCCCCCCCCCTTTGAATTTCACTCAAAACTCGCTCCACACACTCAATTAATTGTATTCCAAAATCATTCCAAAATGATTCATTATGTCAATTTCGCAATACTCTTAACTGTTTTCATTTCCATGATAATCTCTAGCGTAATCAAGGATGAATTTTCCCGTGCACTCTCTTTTACTAAACGAGTGTTCATATGATTCTTTCATGAGCCCTTGCTTGATGAACAAAGACTACCTAGTGGGTTTTTTTTTCAAGTACCCTCGGCATTTTCACACCTTGGAGAATGGTGAAAATTGACACTCGTTTCGATTAAAATCATTCTATATGATTCACTCGACACTTCATTCATTCCTTCCGGAATCATTCAAAAACACACCGGATTTCTTAAAACTAGCAGCAATAATTCTTACCGAGAAAAGAATTCTTCGTCTTGATTGCTTTGTGTGGATACTGAAGTGTCTGATTAATCCGAAAAGACCCAAAAAACAGAAGAAAAAAAACCGTATATTGTAAATTATAAATGGAAATCGATAATTTATATATTCGTCCGATTGCACGATTTATCGATTATATTTCACCTCCTTTAAATATCATTCAAAATCCGCTCCACACACTAATTTAATTAATTTTCATACAAAAACCATTTACCTAGTCCATTTTCGGTGTTCTCAATTCTCTTGCTTAAGCTATGCTATAATCCAAGATTATTGCCCTGGCAGACAGAGCCTAAGTATCGGTTCGTTGCATTAAAGGTTAAGCTAAACTAACTTTCATTTTTAATTATTTAGTTTAATAGAACGTCAACATTATTTTATATCGAATGGTGGCAACCTTATCCTCGTAACCTCAGCTTGGATAAGCTGAAGTTACGAGGATTTGGTAACCGAACGATGAAATGTGTTCACTTTCGCTCAGCACGTTTACTCTTTAGGTTTAAAGATACAGTTATTTACACGCGTTCAGGTGGACAGAAAGAACCCAAACTATTGAAAAGTAAACTGATTTATAGTTCCGCAATTTAGAGTGAGTGATCAAAGATCAATTTTGTCTATACAGGTATGGACAAAAATTGACCTTTGATCACTCACTTTAACTTGTGGATCTATAGGTACCCTCCCTGGCTTTACATTTAACAACATGGTGAAATGGGATGAAATTAGCGACAAATTGTTACTACCAATCAAAAAAACAAGAGCTCTTCTTAAGTGATTTGAATGGGTGCTAGGAAAGAATGATTAGAGCTGATGAGAAATAATACTTTTTCATAAGACTTCAAAAAAAATGGGACGGGAGTAAGTCTACAAAATCTATCTTATAACTATACCAATATCTGTATGATAACATCCTTAATGATATTTTTTATGATATCACATATTTAATTTTAGAACAAGGATATAATGCAGTTATTTTTAGAAACTTGCATTTCAGTAAGAAACATCGTCGAAAACAAGACAAATAGAGGTTATAAGATAAATATAATACGTACTTAGTGTATTATATGAAAAAATATCACACTCGGTTGTGAGAATTAATAATTGTCTCGGCAGAGCCTCGACAATTTTCAATTCTCCCAACCTCATTTGATTTTTTTTCATATAATACGCTAAGTACGTATTAATTATATTTATGATATCATTTTTTTCAGGTACCCTTGCGCTGGCTTAACCATTTCTATTCTTATCCTTACACAGTGACTTAAATAATATCATCCTGGATTTTGTTGTTGATGATGATGTTGTTGTTGTTGTTGGTGGTGGTGGTGGTTTTTTAATATACCCGCTTTAGCTTGACCAATGTTATTCTGACTTTTTCAGAAGCTATCTCTGGCTTGACCAATGTTATTCTGACTTTTTCAGGTGCTTTCTCTGACTTGACCAATACTATTCTGACTTTTCCAGGTGCTATTTCTGGCTTGACCAATGATATTCTGACTTTTCCAGGTGCTATTTCTGGCTTGATCAATGTTATTCTGACTTTTCGAGGTGCTATCCCTGGCTTGACCGATGTTTTTCTGATTTTTCTTCAGCTGCTATCTCTGGCTTGACCAATGTTATTCTGACTTTTTCAGGCGTTATTTCTGGCTAAAACAATTTTATTCTAACTTTTCCAGGTGCTATCTTTGGCTTGACCAATATTATTCTGATTTTTTTTAGCTGCTATCTCAGGCTTGACCAATGTAATTCTGACTCATTCAGCCCCTTCTCTGGCTTGATCATCGTTATTCTGACTTTTTCAGGTGCTATTTATGGCTTGACGAATGTTATTCTGATTCTTTCAGGTGCTATCTCTGGCTTAACTAATGATTTCTGACTTTCTTAGGTTCTTTCTCTGACTTGACCAATGCCATTCTGATTTTTCCAGGTGCTATTTCTGGCTTGACCAATGATATTCTGACTTTTTCAGGTGCTATTTCTGGCTTGACCAATGTTATTCTGACCTTTTCAGATGATATCTCTGACTTGACCAATGTTATTCTGACCTTTTTAGCTGCTATCTATTGCTTGACCTATATTATTCTAACTTTTTCAGGTGCTTTCTCTGACTTAACCAATGATTTCTGACTTTTTTAGGTTCTTTCTCTGACTTGACCAATGTTATTCTGACCTTTTCAGGTGCTTTCTCTGGCTTGACCAATGTTATTCTGACTTTTTCAGGTGCTTTCTCTGACTTGACCAATGTTATTCCGGCTTCATCAGGTGCTATTTCTGGCTTGACCAATGCTATTCTAACTTTTTAGCTGCTATTTCTGGCTTGACCAATATTATTCTGACTTTTTCAGGTGCTATCGCTGGCTTGACGAATGCCATTATCATTGCCGACTTTTTTGTCTCTACTGTCGCCTCCACCAATTTTCAAGTTGAGGCGTATCACATGTTGCGAAGTGATCAGTTGTAAGTAGTATAATTTTTTTAATATTTCCGGTAGATTATGAAAAATAATGTAGATTTACCCTGGATAACTCACCACCAAAACAAGTGAAATTACCTTTAACAAAGGACCAGGGGCCCGTTTTACTAAACATCTTACGATTTTTTTTTTGCGTTAGTGAAAAATAAAAGTCGCTTCTACATTAGTAACTAAATGTGAAATTATGCCATGCATCATCTCATTGGAATCGTCTCCTAAAGACGATTCCAATGAGATATGGCAAGGCAGAATCTAACAATGAATGAAAGCACCAGGAACGATTTGTGATTTTGACTTACGATTAATGATTTCGTAAGAACATTTGGTAAAACGGATCCCAGCTCCGTTCTTTTCACCCTATTTTACGTTATCTTAGCGGAGTCATATTTACAAGCGCGTTGTGACTTTGCTTAGAAATGACGCTCAAACTAATGCGACTGAAAAAGTTGCTATATAGAGAATAGGTGGTTCGCGACTTGCGAGATGGAAAAGTTTATCGGGCAAGGCGTAGGAATTTATCAGGTAAGCCGGATGCAATCCGGACAAATTCCGCAGCCAAGTCCGATAAACTTTTCCAATTCAAGTCGCCTAACATCTCATCTATTTATCCTGATACATTTTTATTATTATTATTATTATCAATATTATTATTACTTCATTCGACATAAATAAATGAAAATTTAATCTTATCCCCTTGAATGGGTGGGTGGGACGGGATGATCGTTTACGGCTGAAGAACTTGGTAATCAAACGATTTTTGATGATGTAGTAAGAAACTATTTAACAACAAAATAATTTTAAAGCAATGCTAACATACCGTAATGATTAAAACGATGTGAATCGAGGGATTTTCCTGTCAACCGCCATCTCAACCGTCCAACTTATTCTCCAGTTTTGAACTGTCATGCAGCTAAAAGCAAACTTCAATTCAATGCCTTCCTTGCAAAAAAAACACAGACCGGACATGGATTGAGATCGAATGCAAATCTTCTATCTCCAAAATCCTTCTCGGTCGAATAATATCTACGTTGAATTTATCTTAATAAATGATTAAAAATCCTGACTGTTTCGAGATAGAATGTAAGCACGTAAGTTAAGCTTCGTCACAATTTTATAGATTACGTCATCAGTAATGCACTATGTCATCAATGTTGTTGCGATTTGATTTTTAAAAATATTAGAATCGAGTGAAATATTTTCAACAGAAATCGACACTCAAATGTAAATGTAAATGTAAATGTTTATTATACCCCTCTTATAAGGCTATGTTTATTTATAGCTAGTGATAGGAAAAAAGTTATCGCATTTCGTCTTATTTTTGAATTAAAGAAATAAAAACGTCACTTGTTTTTTCGTGTAAGACCGATTTATATCTATTTGCGTGAAAAATAAAAGCTATATTGTGAAATATAGTTTTATGCATCTATACCGAGCAAAAAATAAAAAAAAATGAGTACACCTACTTAAACATGTGATTTCTAAAAACACTGAAAGGAAATATTACGAAATATATTTCAAAACATGCCCCGACCATTTGGAATAAGAGTTTCAAGTGACCCTCGATCTGCAAGTCCTGTGTTGTAGGGACTCAAAAAAATCGTTCGCCTTCCACATCGTAACATTGCTATTCAATATATTGGAAATTAAGATATTTTCTAAAGAATTTATGATTTAAAGTATGCAGTTCAGATTCTGAGTCGATGTTTACAGCGAGTCGACGATGAAGGCCAACCGGGTTGGTTAGCCTTCATCGTTGACTCGTCAACTATGCCCAATCACGATAGTTTCATTTTAAAATGCAGAGTTGCTTGTCAAAAATTATGTTTTGATCATAAGTAACTCTACGAATGTCAAAAATGTCGTTTATTTGTACACCATTTGTTTAACTTTATGCCATTTCAATTCGATAGCGAGAAAGAAAATAAACGATCTAAAATTAGATTGTGTAATTTATACGCGCAGAAGGTAGACTAGAAACTTTAATTTTGAGCCGAGTATTTTAATAATTTTCTTAGATCTAGGGGATTGTAATTATGAGAGCCGAGTGTCTTTTTCAGTGAAAAAGACACTCATCCCTAAACTGAGTGATTGAGAATGATTCTTAACATAATGAGAAACAATTGCATGATTTTCTTAAATTTATAATATTTTTGAAAGAGCAGTTGGTACTCTTCAATTAAAGTACGGTTGTCATTAAGGTAGTAGACCATTTATAATGCCGCAACGTTTAAGAAGTCATAAACTTTGAGTATTTCATTAGAAAACATTGGTTAACATTGTGAAAGATTTAGAGGTCCGAAATGTTGCAAAACTATTACTGTTCCACTACCTTTAATAACTTGCAGTAAAACCACTTAAGATGTCCATTATCAAATGTGGCAGAAAACGACGGACGACAATAGCCACCACTGTTTGAATAAATTAAGCAATCGGTAAATTTCATTTCATTGACAGAAGAAAATTTTGGATTTCAGGGATGCCTCAAATAACGTAACAGGACCAAGTTATTGCGACCTTCAAATCTTGGCTGGGATTATCTCCGACTGTCAATTGACGCACCGCAATAACCTCACAGTCTATGAGGCTCTGGTAGTGCATTGGAGAATAACTAATGGTGGCACGGTAAGCTTTAGATATTCATCTAAAACGGGAGCATTCAATAATTTAAGATTCCTGCCTGATACAGTTTGATAGGAACATCATGAAATTGACAATGATTAGATGATCAATTTTATAGTTAATACATGTACAACGAAATTCCAATACAGTTAAAAACATCCTGAAATTGACATTCAATTCAATCAAAACCATTCTAAATAGCTCACTCAGCGCTCAAATCACTCATTCCAAAACACTCACTCTAACCATTCAAAAACGCTCAAACCCATTGGAAAAAAAAAGAATCAGCAACGTCTTTCAAAATAAATTTTGATAGAGAAAAATTCGCGATTTCACTGACATAATTCAAATCGTTAGCATCTCATACACTCTTGAAGAAATAGTAAGCTATGTATAGAATTTGTATGCATATCTTATCAAAGGGAGGCTATCAATGTTGCTAATTTTGTTTAACCTGAACACAATTTGCCATATAGGATTACCTCCGATTAATTCACTCAAAACTCGCTCCACACGCTCATTCAATTTCATTCCTAAATCATTCCCAATTCATTCACCTTGTCAATTTCATGATGTTTTTAACTGTACTAAGTCAAACAGATATATACTATTATGTCATGGACTTTAACTAAGAATGATTGATAATAATCTTTGATCTCTGATTAAGCGCTTTTTGGAACAAAAAGCTGCTTGAAGGATTTGTCCGCAAAGACACAAAACCGAAAAAGTCCTTTGGTTTTATCTAAGGGGTAAACAAATTGCCGCTTATTTCCGCCATCTAATTTGGCGAAATTGGCAATTATGTTTTACCTATCTTAATATTCATTCAAAAATCGCTCATCACGCTCATTTGATTTCAATCCATAATCATTCTAAAAACATTCAATTTTTCCAATGTGAATCTCCCCATTATGCACATTTTTTGCAGTTTTGTTTCCATCGCCACATTCTCAAAATAGTTTGTATCATGTATGATGTGCAGAAGCAAAGACACGGAAGAAAGTTAGTTACATAGTGAAATTGGCATTTACCTCGACCAAAAACAATTCTCAGACGCTCCGTCCTCCACTCCTTAACTCAATTCATTCACTATAACATGTGTGTTTTAAAGTATCTAAAAGGTGTGCGAAGACACTTACACACAAAAATAGTTATATTTAGTTACAGGGAGGTAAAAAAGTATCGCTGATTTCCTATAATTGGACGGAATAAGCGATGTTGGATTATCTTCCGTAGATTCCTTACAAAACTCGCACCTCCGAATCATTCTATTTCATTCCGAAATCATTCGAAAATCATTCACCTTGTCAATTTCACGATGTTGTTGATTGCCCCCCCCCCACACACACACACACACGCTTTAAAGGTTTTCTAATGTGTGTACTTCCATTTCAGAACTATGACTTCCAATCATTCATCGCAGTCGCGAATGATAACAGAACGTTTGTAGGTTTTATATATGAGAGTAACTTGGCGGTGTCAGGTGGTAACGGCGTTGCCAAGGTAATATCTTTTTTTCTGTTTTATGTTAATAAGATCCTTTTCGGTTGTTAGACGTTAACGTCACACGAATTTTACTGATTGATAAACGTTTTTCCACGTTAAAGCCCGCGTGTTGTAGGGTTAATTCACGTTCTTGAGGGCGTTATCATTTGCAGAGATCCGAAAAATCGTTTAATGCCCGAGTGCGAAGCATGAGGCTATTTAAGCATTTTGAGGGTGTCAGCAAATGTTAACGCATGAAAGAACGTGAATTGACGCTACTATTGCATGTATGCAATAGTAGCGTAAATTCACGTTCTTTCATACAAAGAAATACTGTAGTATTCATTCAAACAGATATATAAAATAATTCATATGAACGCTTTCAAACTCGCTCTAATAGCAACAATGTGCCTTAAAAATTGCGTAATATGCACTGCACTGTCACTTTTGTTATCCCGACGTAACTTGAAAAATTAATGACACCACAAAAAAATGACGCGGGAGTAGGATCGATGTCTTTATTTCTGCCTTATATTAATGTTATACAAAGAAAGTGATAATATGAAAGGCCCATACTGAGGATATTTAAGTGAAATGAGCCGGGCGTTAACGGCACGTGAATTTATTTATTAATCAACGTTTTCTTCCGTTAACGCTCGAGTTTTTTTCCAAAAACGTATGCCTATAACGCCGCTGAACCGTGCATTTTATGTAATAACATCCGATAAGATATGCCCTAAAAGCCTCTTAAACAAACATTTAATGCAATAAAACATTTTAATGTCTAATATTAATATAGAGCCTAATTAAAGACGTTAATGCTTTCGGTGGTTTATTGAGGAAAAACGATGCATTACAACTCGTGACGACCCAACTTTTAACATTTTTTTTTTTGGTTGGTTTGTTTTTGCCTTTTAAATGCCTTAAGATTCAGGAAACATTTATTTGTCTTGTAAATAAGAGGTCTAAAGTTTGAATAATGTGGGCAATAGTAACGTTTTATTATAGGGATGAGTGTCTTTTTCACTGCGTTTATTGGGGTATAAAGTGCAATTGCCTTAGCACATGGCAAATAACGCCCGTAGGGCGTTATGTTTAAGCCATGTGCTAAGGCAATTGCACTTTATACCCCAATAAAAGCAGTGAAAAAGACACTCGTCCCTTATAATTGCAATCCTATAGATCGAAGAAACTATTAAAATACTCGGCCAAACATTAAAGCTTCAAGTCTACTTTCTCCGCGTAAAAAAATTTACACGATCTATTTTTAGATTTTTAGATCGTGTATTGTTTATCTCGCTATCGAAGTGAAATGTCATAAAGTAAAACAAATGATACACAAATAAACGACTACATTAAAATTCGTAGAGGTATTTCTGACAAAAAAGCTCGTTTCTGCCAAGTAAGTCTATGTTCTTAAACGAAAACGGCGTGGTCGGTCTTAGTTGAGATGGTTGCTTGACGGTCTTCGTCGACTTGCGGTTTTCTAAGTTTACGTCGGCACGGAATCAGAACTGCATGCTTGTTATCGTAAATTCTTTCGAAAATATCTTAATTTATAATAGATTGAATAGAAATGTTGCGTTAATGATCGGGAACTAGGTTAATTCGAGTTCCTACAACACAGGACTTGCAGATCGAAGTTCGGGGGTTTCCCGAAAGACCTATTGCATTTTATACAGAAATAAAATGCAATGGATTTCCCCACGTGATGCGATTTAAACCAATCAGAATTCTTTATATTATTGGATCGCAATTATAGTAAAATATGATACATAAATACTAAACGTTTACATGCCAACAGTTTTTTTTTTCTTTTTTCTTCGCTTTTTTTCCCTCATTCATCTTGATGCAGCGAGGTCAAGTAAACCCCCATTGCGAAACGACCAGCCTTAATAGCTGCGCCCTTATTATTCCCGAAGTCTATTCCGTCGCAGGCGCCGCCGTCATGGCGCATTTTGGTAGCACGTCGGACTGTGAATCTAGAGATCCCAAGTTCGATCCCCGACGGCGGCACTTATTCTTTCCAACTATTTGTCTTTCACCAATGGGTTGATACTCGATACCTATGTTGGATAGCAGCTGAAAGCTAGGAAAGGATGTGATGGTAGTACTAGTGTGAGAAATACCTGGAATCGATTTTTAGATGCCCCAGCTGCCGAGATATGACTGAAATAATGTTGAAAGCGGCGTAAAACTTCATTCAAGCAAACAAACTATTCCGTAGTATTGGTAGGGGCTTCAATTGTGACTCTGTAACTCCTTTTTTTCAGGGAATTATACACGCAAAGAATGATGACCTTTCCTCACAACAAAGGTATTCTACGATTTGTGACGCAACAACAGATACAATGCTACACATGAAGAGTAATTGTAAGTGTGCTCAACGTGGACATTACGTCTTCGAAACGACAGGTTAGTTTATATATATAATATATACTTAGTGTATTATATGAGAAAAAATATCTAACGAGGTTGGGAGAATTGAAAATTGTCGAGGCTCTGCCGAGACAATTATCAATTCTCACAACCGAGTTTGATATTTTTTTCATACAATACACTAAGTATGTATTATATTTATCTTGTAACTTTTATTTGTCTTGTTTTTGTTGGTGTTTCTAACTGAAATGCAAGTTTCTAAAAATAACCGCATTATATCATTGTTCTAAAAATAACTATGTGATATCATAAAAAATATCATACGGGATGTTATCACACGGATATTTTTCTAGTTATAAGATAAACTAATTTATTTTAGTCCGATTGCGACGAAAGCTTAAGTTTATAGAATCGCTCTCGAACACTCAACCCTGATGTTTTCACGTCCCTGAGAGAGAGGCAGTGGTTTAAGCCCACTGCTACCCAATTTTACAGCTGGGTGAACTGGGGCTGGCTATTAAGTGTTTTGCCCATAAACACACCCCGGCGACAGTGGGGCTCGAACCACGGACCTCCAGGTCACGGGTGGAGTGCATTTACCACTAGGCCAACCTACAGGTTAAGTTAATATACATTTTTGCATAGAATGTACATTTACAGGTCGTTAAAGGCATACGTTGACGGACAAGACCCGGGTGTTAACGGGAGAGAACGTGGATTAAAAAAATAAATTCACGTGCCGTTAACGCCCGGCTTTTTTCACTTAAATATCCTCACTCTTGGCCTATATACTCCAGTTTCTTTGCCTAACATTGATAAAGAGCATATATATAGACGTCGATCCTATTCCCGCGTTAACTTTTGTGACGTCATTAATTTTCCAAGCAACGTCGGGTATAAACAAAATTGACAGTACAATGTACAACGTAATTTTTTCGTCACATTATTGGTATAAGCGATAGTTTAAAAGCGTTGCTTTGAATTATTTTATATATCTGATTGAATTAATACTGATGTCTTTCTTTTTATGCAATAATAGCGTCAATTAACGTTCTTTCAGGCGTTAACAAATGCAGAGACCCTCAAAATGCGAAGCACTCGCGCGTTAAAACATTTTCGGGTCTCTGCAAATGTTAACACCCTCAAGAACGTTATTAACCCAATAGTAAAACTTGTGTTAAGCGACCACTTAGGGGACCAACAAAGAGCGGTAGTTTATGGGAATGGTCGCTTAAAACAAAATATCATGATAAATGTGTCAGGTCATTTTGAAAGTATTTATAGATGGTCGGTCAAGCCGTACTGAATCCTATTATGTTCGAACCTATTAGAATCGTCTTATCAAGACGATTCTAATGGGCTCCAACAACATAAGATAAAAAAAAAACTCCCAATTTTTTAATATGAATGTTCCTTTTTGCAGAGTTTTTGCTTACAATGATGGGATTTTTTGGTGGTCGCTTAATAAAATTTGTCGCTTAAAAGACGTGGTCTCTCAAGCAATATCAACTGTAGTTAAGAACATCGTGAAATTAACAAGGTGGCTGATTTTGGGATGATATTGGAATGAAATTGAATGAGTATGTGTAGCGAGATCTGAATTGAATTAAAGAGAGAGGTTATATAAAACGGCGAAATTAATGTTGTTTTTTTACTTCTCTTTATTTAAATCAAACATTTTTTTTCTGTTTGTGGTCCAATCAGATGCTTTAAAATCCAAGACAGACATTAGATTATGCAATAATTTAATTGATATGATTGCTTTAATGATTTCGAAGCATCTTTGGACAGCCTCTGAGGGCTTTTGAGTGCTTTTAGCGCTGAATAAGTGAATTGTAATGGTTTTAATCGGAATGATTATCAATTTCACGTTGTTCTTAAACAAATCGAACATCCTACACACGACGTTAATCTCATGTAGGAATAAGGTAGTTTCACATTTTTGAAGGACAGAAAAACTTGTATTAAGCGACCACTTAGAGGACCACCAAAGAGCGGTCATTTGTTGGAATGGTCGCTTAAAACAAAATATCATAAAAAATGTAACAGGTCATTTTGAAAGTATTTCTAGATGGTCGGTCAAGTCGTACTGAATCCTATTATGTTCGAACCCATTAGAATCGTCTTATCAAGACGATTCTAATGGGCTTGAACAACATAAGTTTAAAAAAAGAAATTGGTGGTCGCTTTATAAAATTGGTCGCTTAATAGACGTGGTCGCTCGAGCTGTCACTATTGACTGTAGGTAAGAACATCGTGAAATTGACAAGATGAATGGTTTTGGAATGAATTCAGAATGAAGTTGAATGAGCTGGAGGAGCGAGATCGGACCCGAGTTTATAAAACTTTTCTCATTCTCAATGCAAAATTTTCTATAACTTCAATTTGAGATAAAAGCCGTAATTCCATTTTGAAACTCATTTTAATGTATAAACTTGAAAGATAGTATTAATCAGCTGTTAGAAATAACACCTTTTTAATAATTTCATTCATTCATTCCTTGATTTATTCTTAAAATTTGAGAAAATTCTCTGTTGAGCATGAGAAAATTTTTATAACCTCGAGCCCTGAATGGAATTAAAAATTTGTTATTTAATACGGCAAAATTTACAATGTTTTATTACATCCCTTTCATTCAATCAGCCAATTTTATTCTGTTTGTGTGTCCTTATTATATGGTCCAAACAGACGCTTTAAAATCCACACCAGACAATTACAGTTAAAACATCGTAAAATTGACGCTCATTCCGGTCAAAATCAATTCAAATCATTCACTCAGCGTATCATTCATTTATTCCAAACATGCATTCAAATCGATCAAAAAAGCTCCGAAATCGTGAGAAAACTTTTCGAAATCGTTCGATATGATTAATATTCAATTTAAATCGATCAAACTATTCTACGACTTTTTTGGGGCAGTTGTGGGTTTAAAAGTGTCTGGCTGGTCCACGCAGACACTTAAACAGAAAAGTACGCAATTTTTTCAAATAGAGTAGAGGTAATAAATATCGCTAATTTTGTTCAAGATGAACAAAATTACGTATATTGGATTACCTCCCATTAATTTCACTCAATACCCTCTCCACACACTTTTTCTATTACATTCCAATATCATTCCAAAACCATTCATTTTGTAAATTTCACGATGTTCTTAACGGTGCATTAGGGCACAACTCTTGTTTTACTAAATATCTTACGATCATTTTTTGCGTAAGTCAAAAATTAAAGTTGATTCTACAGCAATTACTAAAAATGGAATTCTGCCACGCATCATCTCATTGTAATCGTCTTATAAAGACGATTCCAGTGATATGATGCAATGCAGAATCTGACAATGCATGAATACTCCAGGTACCATCTGTATTTTTGACTTACGATTATTTTTTCGTAAGAAGTTTCGCAAAACGGACCCCTGC
The DNA here is from genome assembly GCA_948146395.1 of Fragum whitleyi. NCBI lineage: Eukaryota > Metazoa > Mollusca > Bivalvia > Cardiida > Cardiidae > Fragum > Fragum whitleyi. The sequence continues at coordinate 1,246,003 of OX411560.1, forward strand.
TCTTTGTATAAGGTGGGACGCGACTTTCAAGCGTTTGCAGACACTTCTGTATCCTGAATGCAGAATTGATGTTTAATCCTTATTATGTTTGCTTGTCCTTGTTGATTCTTTGTATAGTGCGATTTTATTGACCCGAATCTGACCCCTGCTATCTAGATGAATGAAAAACTGATTTCTCCTACTCGGCTTAACTTGTGCTTTCATAGGAATGAATTACAAGCGGCATTGAATGTAATTTGTATTTTGTTGATTCTTAAAATTTGTCGGTAATTGTTGTTTCAGCTTTTTTTCTACAGAGGTCATATTCATGTCAAATAAATCAAGGTATACGTCATGATTGTTGCGTATCAAGAAAGTGTATAGTTTACGTTACTTCAATAAAACATTTATCTATCTATCTTATTTCAGAGATGACGACTAGCCCTCATGGTTTTTGTGGTACGGAGACGGGAAAAGACACTTGTGGTATGTATTTTTATGTGAAAGTTCGAGACCACAGGCATTTTGATTCAAGATTTTCTAACAATTTACAGTATATCACTATAATAAATCATACACAAGATAGTGCTACAGTTAACAGCATCGTGAAATTGACAAGGTGAATGATTATGGAATGTTTTAGGAATGAAATTGAATGAATGTGTGGAGCGACTTTTGAGTGAATTTAATGGGAGGTAATCCAGTATTGCAAATTTTGTTCAGGATGAACAAAATTAGCAATATTAATAATCTCCTTTTAATAAAATATGCATGCCAATTCTATAGATAGCTCCCTAGGTTTTAAGAACCTATCAGACGCTTACAATTTCAATAAAATAAGTGAAACCTCGATTCTTTTCCAGCTATTTTGATTTTGAACGAAGTTGTTGTTATATGTTTTTCAGTGAGTTTGGAGCGTTTTTGAATGGTTTGAGTGAGTGTTGGGAATGAATGAATTGAGCGCTGAGTGAGCGGTTTAGAATGGTTTTGATTGAGTTGAATGGCAATTTCACGATGTATTTAACTGTACCGCCATGTTTAATTTAAACTTAAATTTTAACAAGGAGACGGCCATAAACCACTTCCGGGTAAGGAAATTTCTGATTCAAAATGGCCGAGAATTAAATTCCTTTCGAGTCAGGATTAAACAGGGACACTCAATACTGTATATTAAGGGTCCGTGGATTATCCAATCACCAGACCACAAAATGTTAAAGTTAGTCTAAATTCAAAGAATATGTGAACGATATTTTTTAGCAGATGAAACTTTGATTATCGTTTTCTTCGTCACGAGAAGACATAAAGAACAATGAAGAAGGTAGTGGCCTTTTTCTGGCACTTCTTTATTTCATTGAAGTAAATCTTCATAATTCAGTCGATTTTGACATTTATTGGATTAGATTATCGAACTTATATATTTTTAAGCAGTACATTGTCTCTGGAAATTAAATTTGAACATGGGAATTTTTTCTACCTTACGTAGTTTTGGTGATAGATGTCCGTCCATGAAAAAGCATTTGAGACGTCTTTTTTTAAATTACTCTGATTTGATTGTTTGTGTAGATTTCTTTCATGTTGACTATTCATTCTCATTATTTTAATAAAAGCCCTGGCATAATCCTTATAGTTAGCTATAAACCAGACGACAAAAAATGAAGGCGACCAAATTTAAATTCTATACAGATATAAACTTAAAGTGTGGAGATAAAAGACAGAGATTGTTAGGTGTAATTTCAAAATGTAAGAATAATTCCACGCACTTTTTTCATGTCTAAATGACCCAAATTAATACATGTTCTTATATCACAATTGGCTTTTAGATACATGTAAATACCGTAAATTCCGTGAATACTTTTATTTTTTTTAAATCGCCAATGATAATAAATGTCATATTACATGTATATGCGTGTATTTCTAGGATTAACCATAAATGTTCAAGTTGAATCGTTAGATAATGATTCTGTTCTGATCTGTTCAGATTTTGGCTTAACACTTATCTCATGAGAATCAATTTTATTATCCAAATTCTAGTATATCGAAACGCACTAATACCCCTTTAATCTTGGATTAATCTGCCTCTGTGTTAATCTTTGATAAAGATCAATTACGATTGTGTAATGTCATATGTCACGTGCGTGAATTATTGCTTTGCACTTGTCGGTTAGTCCGTCGGTCAGTCCTTCGGTCGGTTCGTCGGTCGGTCCGTAGACCGTTTTTGTCCGGAGCATATCGTAAAAACAATGCAAGCTACATTCATGAAACTTCACAGGTGGATAGATCTCATTGAGGAGAAGTGCAGTGCACAAGAACAATAAGCTCTGTCCATCACATTTTGTGAGTTATTGCAATTTGTTCATTGACAAAGAATAGGCTATTGTCTTGCTTTTATTGGGGGAGGGGGGGGGGGGGGGGGCATACATGTTTTACAATTATTATCTAATGCCCTGGCAGGGCGGGGCCTATGTAACGGTTCATTGCATTTAAGGTTTATTTTAAGCAACTTTCTTCTACGGAGTTGACATAAATAACTCGAATCCTAAAATCGTAAAATGGTAACCAAATCCTCGTAACTTCAGCTTAATCAAGCTGAAGTTACGAGGATAAATCTGGTAACCAAACGATGAAATGCGTTCACTCTCTCTAAGCACGTAAAACCTTTAGGTTAATCACGCATTAACAATAAAGAACCCAAAGTTTTGAAAAGTAAACTCAGCAAATTACGTCACGACTAAGCCCCGGCCTGCAAGTTCAAGTTCATTAATGACGAAGAATATCTCTTGTTTGTGTTATGACCTACGTTGCCGAAGTGAAATAACCCCGTTGGATAATGTTTTATATTACACGGGTGTTATTACATAGTGGAATAACTATGCAAATGAGCTCAGAGCGAATAGCAACGCTGTTTTGTAACCGCGAAAATGACGTCATGATCTATGTTTTGTGATGTCATTTGTGACGGCGTTATAAGTTTCGCGGAAAATTGAAAAGTTGAATTTCAAGAATTTTGACGATTTTTCTCTAAAATTCGGGTCACATTATAAACAGAATATAAAATTTGTGCTCATAAAATACAGAATTTATTAAACTCGTCATGTAAAACAGATAAAAACTCGGCGCAGTCTCGTTTTATCTGTTTACAGCTGACTCGTTTAATAAATTCAGTTTTCAATGACCACTCATTCAATATCCTCTATTTATTCTAGCCACAACTGCGGCACTTCTAGCCAACAAGAAAGCGGATCCTAACGTCAACAGGAACTGTCGAACCCCGGATACGCCTCAAGAATCATGTGACGGTAAGGTTTCAGAAAAATTCCTGCTGAGCAGAAGATTATATAGTTAAAAACATCGTTAAATTGACGCGCATTCCGATCAAAATCATCGTAATAATTCACTCAGCTGCTCCATTTATTAATTAATTAATCTATTCATTCATTCATTCATTCGTTCATTCATTCATTCATTGAAAAACTCACTCAGATCGACACAAAACGGCTCCGAAATCATTAGAAAACTTTTCGAAATCGTTCAAAACGACGAGTATTTAATTCCATTCGATCAAATCTTTTACGTTTTTATTGTCTGGTGTGGATTTTAAAGTGTCTTATTGGTCCACGAAGACACACAAACAGAAATGTACGTATACTTTATTAAAGGGATGTAATGAATATCGCTAATTTTGTTCAACCAAAATAAAATAGCAATTTAGGATTACCTCCCTTTTATTTCACCAAAAACTCGCTCCACACACTCAGTCAATTTCATTCCAAAATCATACCAAAATCATTCTCTTTGTCAATTTCACGATGTTCTTAACTGTCCGCTATTGTATTGAGATTTAAACGAAACTCTACTCGTTCTGTATGGATATCTTTTCTCCGTGCAAAAACTATAATAGGTAAACCTCTCTATTTGAATGTTTATTAACACTTTCCTGTTTTACAAAATTTTGAACGTGTCATAATTCAAAGGTTTTGCAGACGAAAATTTAAAGTGGATTTAATTTGAAAAATAACCATTCAGTAGGGTAGAAAATAGTGTGGAAAAGGAAGAAATTGCTTGTCAGAAGCAATTGCTTCTTTTTTCACAATGTTTTCTCAATCATAAAATCACAGGCACGTAAAAAGCAGGGATTAAACTGCAAAGGGTTAACAGTCTTTCGAAGAGTTAAAATTTATTACTCTCAAAACGTCGTGGAACTATTACAAGTCCACTACAGTTAAAAAAAATCTTGAAATTGACACTCATTCCGATCCAAATCATTAACTCAGCGCTCGAATAATTCATTCCAAACACTCAATCAAAACGATAAAAAACGCTCCAAAATCATTAGAAATCGTTCAATAGGACTAATATCTAATTCAAATCGATCAAATTATTCTATGATTTTATTCGCTGGTGTAGATTTAAGGTGTCTGATTGGTCCACGAAGACACCTTAAAAAGAATTAGTACATTTTAGTTAAGGGATGTAATGAATATCGCTCATTTTGTTCATCTTGATATTGGATTACCTCCTTTTAGTTTCACTCAAAACTCGCTCCACCCACTCATTCAATTTCATCATCTTGTCGATTTTACGATGTTGTTAACTGTACCCTTATGTGCTTCGTTCTTCTTACAGACACCTACCATTGCTTGTACACGCCATCTGGATCTACCCAGTACACTCTAAATATATATGCCAAGAATTATGCCGGAAATGACAAAGCGGTCTTCCTTAACTACACAGCTTTCACTGCCGCGGACGGATCTACAGGCTATCAGGCTCCGTACGGAGAAAACATTCAGGAGATGGGCAACACCCCTGGTTTCTGTGTCAAGGACATTGCTCTTGACAGCAACGACACGTTCTCCAACATCCCAAGGTTACTCCCAAGTCTCTCCATCTCTTGCTTCGAATTCGACTCGGCCACGGTAAGTGTAAAATCTTTTTTTATGATATTCGGTGGATTACCGACGAATATTATAGCCCTTGAAATTACCGATGTTTCTTTAATGCTTTTCGGTGGTTTATCGAGAAATAACGGTAGATTATCACTTGATAATCTCACCGCAAAAGCAGTGAAATTATCAAAAACTTATACTGCTTTTGTACATTTCATCCAATATGACGTCATCTATGCGGGGCGAAATACGTGACGTCACAATGAACGTTGAATAGCAATCACGCGCAAAATGACGCGCTTTACGAAAATATGTCCTAGAAATGTCACATTTTGTCTTATTTTTGCATTAAAGAAATAGAATAATAGTTTGTTTTTCGCGTAAGATCGCTTTATATTTCATTTCGTGAACAGCAAAAGCTAAATCTTCACTCGTGGCTCTGCCACTCGTGAAAATATAGCATTTGTTGTTCACTCAGTGAAATATAAATCGATCTTACACTGAAACAAACGATTATCCTCTATGTCTTCGTTCATTCCATATTTTAGCCGATCTAGAAAACATATTGACTGTTGTTCACTACAGCTAAGAACATCGTGAAATTAAAAAGATGAATGATTTTGGAATGAGATTGAATTAGTGTATGGAGCGAGTTTTGAGTGATGTTAAAGGGAGGTAATCCAATATCTCTAATTTTATTGAAGATGATCAATCTTAGCAATATTTGTTACCTCCCTTTAATAAATTATACTTTCTTTTCTGTTGTGTGTCTTCGTGGGCCAATCAGACGCTTTAAAATCTGCACCAGCCAATAAAAATCGTAGAATAATTTGATCGATTTGATTTAAACATTAGTTCTATTGAACGTTTTCGAAATGCATTCATGAGATTATGGAGCGTTTTTGATCGATTCGAGTGAATGTTTGGAATGAGTGAATGGAGCACTGAGTGAGTGATTTAGAATGATTTCGATCGGAATGGCTGTCAATTTCACGATGTTTTAAAGTGGTTGAAAAGTGAAGTTCGAAAATGACGTATTGACAAATTTGATAATTGTTTATGTTTCCTTATGATAAAAGTTTATTTTAAAAGATCAGTTTGAAAAAGAACACAACCTTTACCTGGGCCAGATTATTCGCGTGTCTCAGTTACATAGATAAAAATTGTTATATGCGTTTTTCACTTTTTTCGAGAAACGTCACACTCAACGGCTTTCTGGGTCTCGTATGCACCCGAAAAGAATTTTTTTACAGGCGATTTGTCCTATATCCTGTATAACATCAAATTTATTTATTTTTTTTCATGCATTTATCTTTTATGCCTTTTTTGTCTATACGGCATTTTGTTCCGTAAAAATTAAGTGAAAAAATGACGTACTTGACGATTTTTTTGTTGTTTTTCTTAAATACCTCATTATAGAGACATAATTTAATATTCATGGCGACAGATAATATATTAAGTGATTCGATTTAAAAAGTTTTCGACCAATATGGTTGTACCAGTGTTTATAGGTAAAAAGATATTAAAATTTTCCTTCTCCCGAAAAGTAGGCTTTTCCCGCATTCGTCCTTATAGAACGGAGCCGACGATATGTAATACCCGTGTTATATAAAAGTATTCAAAGAGGTTATTTCACACCTCCGAATATTGTCCTGCATGCATTTTAATTACTTTTCAGAACGTTTTCAATTTCGTTGTACTGCTCTACAATAGCGTTGATGGACAATCAATCTACAAGGATGGTTCCCGAATCATTGTGGGAAGATGCGATCTGGATGACCTGCCTGTCTCCATTAACGCGACACTCAAAGCCGGGTACGTAGAACTTGCTTAATTTACAATTTCTATTGTCACTGGTATGACTGTAAAAAAAATAAAAAATCAATCTGTCGTTACGATGTTTCATCGCCAATCCACAATTTTGTTGAGAAAAAAATGGCGAAAAACGATCGAGATCATGGCCCGAGGTTACCAAACTTTTTCATTCTCAATTCAAAATTTTCTCAAATTTCAATTTGAGATTAAAGTCGTAATTCTGTTTTAATACTTATTTTAATGTACTCACATAAAAGATAATATTAATAAGTTGTTATGAATAACAATTCATTTATATCATCTTTTGTTGTCATACATTTATTTAACCCTTTGCTGTTTAATCCCTGCTTTTTACGTGTCTGTGATTTTATGATTAAGAAAACATCGTTAAAAAAGAAGAAATTGCTTCTGACAAGCAATTTCTTCTTTTTCCACACTATTTTCTACCCTACTGATTGGTTATTTTTCAAATTAAATCCACTTTAAATTTTCGTCTGCAAAACCTTTGAATTTGGACTGGTCCAATATTTTGTAAAACAGGAAAGGGTTAAATTTAAAATTTGAGAATATTCCATGTTGAGCCTGAGAAAAGTTTTATAACCTCGGGCCCTGTTGTAACATTCGGAACCAATCGGGAACCTTCGGCGATTCTACGGAATAGACCTCGGGAATTATACGGGCGCAGCCATGAAAGCGCGTCATTTCGCACGTGGGTTTATTTGACGTCACAAACATAAACGATCCCGCTAAGGATGACGTTGCATAAAACAAAATCAACGAAAGAAGAATAATGGGCATATCATAATTTGATAACAAAACGCAGTGTCTTACTGCGTTTTGTCATCAAATTATTATTTGCCAAAAAGATCTCGAAAATCGATCGGAAAGAATTAACAAAATGTGATTTTCTTTACGCGTATTAACCGAAGTACCACCAGGAGCCGAATTACTTAAAAAACGACCCAAAATTACTACACTTACGTCCGAGGTATTATTCAAGTTACGGAAAAGTCCGAGCGATGTTCCGAATGATTCGGAACACCACTCGGCCAATCTCACGATCAACCTCGGATGAATTCGGAACACCACTCGGCCAATCGCACGATCAACCTCGGATGAATTCGGAACACCACTCGGCCAATCTCACGATCAACCTCGGATGTACATAGACGGACTATTTTTAAAAAGTACGGGAAACCCTTGGAAAAACTCGACGACGTCAATTAAAATCGCTTTAGGCCTCGAAACTGTGAGTGAAAACATTCGACGTCGCCAACGCTACTCGTTTAAGTCAATGACATGAAACCATCGTATCCTAATATAAATATCTTTAGATTCTTACATAACGGCTGAAAAAAGCTTCATTTTTGAGAATGATTCGTCATTCTCAAAAATTAAGATTTTTCAGCCGTTATATACTGTAATAGATATAAATATACCGTGCTAGTTTTTCTAACACTGTTTCCGCCTAACAAAATGCACGATTTTGTTACATACCCGTCCGCCTTACATACACCCGAGGTCTGTTGCAGTTTACGGAAATGACCGAGTGATGTTCCGAATGCTGTTGTAATTGAGTCATATGATTGGTAATTATTTTCTTCGTTGACAGATGCGATGCGATATTTGCTTGATCATATTTAATATATCAACACAATAAATTTCAAAAATTGTTATAATGTGGGAAAGGGTCAAAGTTGGCCTCAAACTTAGGTTAACTGTTCCCTAACCTAAAAGGTCAATAATTTTTAAGATCTATTAACTATTGGGTTATTATTGATCTACAATGACCTGGCACTCATTAAATATTCCTTCTGACCCCTATTGATAGTCGGATAATATGTTTCTTAATATAGACCTAACCTCGCGAAGTTTAGATCCAATAAAATGTATCATATCCCATCACATATACGGAAATTTAGCGCAGGTGGTAAAGCTGTTGTCCCAAAACCGAAATGCCACGAGTTCAAGCCGGGTCATGGTCAATTATAATTCTATTTTATATGGTTACACATTTTTACCTATTTTGAGACAACAGGTGTGCATTAGGGTATCTGTATTCTGACAGTCATTTTTTTTAATATTTGATCATTGCAAAGTGCTGTCCATTCATCACTGAAAATAATAATAGTGCATTATGCAAACATTAACAATTGTGTATCTCGTTTTGAAGTTCAAAATACATCGCAAGCGAAACTAAATAATTGAACATTTGAAATGTATATTTATCTTAGAGATTAAGAGTCAATTTTCTTGTTTATTTTACAATTTATGACGGTATGAAAATAAAGTCCTTGACTTGGTTTGATTGCGTTAATTGAAATCCCTTTTAAGCGTAATTACGTTATCAATATAAAAAAACCCGATTCTTGTCGTAACTTATAATTCAAAAGCATGAAGCAAATGAGATTTCTATTGGGGCGGATTTTAAGTGCAAGCTTACTAAATACTTAATGTTCTTTTCATTGAGGTATGAATCTCTTCTTTCGGGCGATCAGAAATCAATATTCTTGGTTGGTGCAACAACCAAAATTGAATTATATGAGAATGAAAAAAAATCAATTGCCGCTGACAAAAAGCTAATTACAAAGGAATAATTAAAAGGGTTAATGTAAGAAATAAATAAAAAAAAAATCAAAATACTAATTAATAATAATCGCAAGGATTAAAATATACAGCCCTGTCGGTTATCGAACTCGACCCGACAAGTTGACGCGTTTCGGGAAGGCGTCTGTAACCAATGTACTACAGCGACTAATTTGTATTGCGTGAGATGAATAAATAAGTTAAATTAAATTTTACGCTGCGGATATACTCGAGCACTGACGGAAGTTAATGGGTGCCAGGTCATTTTAGATAAATAATATATGAGTAGTACTTTCTTCATTTTAAACGGAATCACACTTTTATTCGATCCTTAGCCTAAGACTATAAGAGTAATTCATCGTGTTCCATAGCGAATATGAACCTTCGCATGGTCCTTCGGGATTTTTCAGTTCCCTGCTCACAAAGTTGCTTCAAAGTTTTCTCAGGCTCAGGCTCAATTTTCACATTTTTTTTAAATTAAAATAAAATGTGTGAAAATAAAACATAATATTAATAAGTTGTTATTTATAACAACTTATTAATATAATCTTTTATGTTGTTACATTAAAATGAGTAATAAAACAGAATTACGGCTTAAATCGCAAATTGAAATTTGAGAAAAATTGAGCCTGAGCCTGAGAAAAGTTTTATAACCTCGGGCCCAGGTCCGATTTGTAATGTTTCCCAAATCGTGTGTCCGTCTGATGTCAACTTCGGGACAATGTGAAGCCTGCATTAAAACAGCAAGGGCGTAGCTCCCATTACGCACATTACGCAATAGCGTTATAGAAATAAATCCCCTTTCGAAGAATGTCGTTTTTGAATGATCATAACATCGGACCCACAACTTATTTAAGCTATAGTTATGATGTTTTGATTATTCACCAACTCTCAAATCATAAAAAGGGGAGCGAGTGGACAGATGACAATTATCTTTTGTCACAGTCCAAATATCGACTTTATCCTATATATTCTTTGGTGGTCGCCTTTTGAGTGCGTATAAATTTCAAAATCCGAGTTTCGCCTTTGAACAGTTATATAATTTCCATATTTTCATATGAATTTTTCTAACCGGTACTTATTTCCATTCCTTTCAGTGATATTGCAAAGACTACTGTCGCACCTCGAACTGGCCAAAAATTGGTCTTCCAGTTCCGTGATTCAAGAAACGAGACAACCAGTCAAACTTTAACAAGTAGTGACACTGTTCAACTAGGACGTTTGATATACCCAACCATTTGTTATACACCGCCAGCCCAATATACCCGTAAGATTATAATCTTTTCAACTTATGCTTTGGATCAAATGAAGCATATGTACGCACCAGAGAAATATCATTCTAATTTTTTATGTGTACAGAATAACATCATAATGTGAAAAGAAATCCCCGGGTGCGAACCAACACTCGGCTGCAGGGGCGGGATAATGTTAAGAAAGTCAAAAATGGGTATATTTTTTACAAAATGCTTTCAGTTATCCCCTATGATAGTCTGAATAACTCTTGTGATGATATAAACGTCAGCGAACGCTCTTCTGCTAATGGCGTCAAGGTAATGGAAAACAGTTGTTTAAGATTAAAAGTATAAAATTCTAGGGGAACTAAAATCATTTTTTCACATTTGATCCCTAACAAAATTAGAGTTAGATGAGCTTGTCAGTATTATAACAAACGTTTGAACGTGGGCGTGAGTTTCATAAATGAGGAGCTGGACAGCTAGAAGAAGGTCGCATGACTGTCTGCAGATTCATTCATTCAAGATACGCGAAAAGGGACAATCTGGATGGAGCGTAAAGTGTCGACCCTAGTCAGACTGCGCGGATTGCGCAGTCTGACTAGGGTCGACATTTTTCGCACTTTGCTTGTTATCTGAATCTAGAATGTTCGATCTACCTCACAATGAAAGAATTTTCGAAATGCGACCCCTGGTTGATCAATGCTGGACCCAATCCCTTTTTCAAATTTTCATTGCACGGGTATCCCAGATGGTCCCTTTTCGCGTGACGGGTCAAATATATCTAAAAAAAAAACGCAAATTGAGATTCTGGTCAGTCTGTGCAAGTGCCTTTGTTTGACGCATATTTGAAATTTCACTCAAAATCTACTCGTTCGCTTTTTGTATACAATACAATGATAAATTCGAATCTATGTAGATCAGTCACCGAGGAAGAAAGGGGTGACATTGGCTGCTGTATACATATTGGATGCTATTGACAGAAATGAGCAATTGATAAAGGTTTTATGTGAAATTGAAGTAAATGTTTGGTTTTATACAGAAGAATAAAAAATACATTCGTTGATTCATAATTAATTCACACACGATAGTCATTGGAGCGGAGTTTTGGTTAGAATTTCAACGATGTACAGTGGTCTCGCGATATCTCGAACACACACGGGACCGACCAATTTGCTCGAGTAAGCGCATGATTCGAGGTAATGCCAGTAAGCAAAATAGTCCTCTATGAAGACGTTTCACTTCTTTTTTAAACCTACCTTGGCATAGTTTGTCTTCAAAATATGCAGTACCAATGTAAAATACACCCGAAGAATAGTTTACGAAATATATAATGATTTTTCAAATTGGGCGATTTAATTGGTAAAATCGTAAGGGTTGAAAAGAGAAAAATCAACGGAAATCGATGAAAGTGTCGGCGTCAATGTTAGTGGTGTCTGTTCTCAGTACATAGTCCATCTAAATGACAAAAGTTTAGATAGAGGCACTATAACAAGCATATTATTTCTTCCTTATAATATTTCGTAGCTATCGTTGCTGAATGACAAATTTTAGATGTTATATCAGTCAGAAGATAGGCGATGTTGCAAGCAATTTCTTCTTTTCTCACAGTTTTTTCCTAAGAGCTAATTTCCTCGGTACCTCAAATAATCAAATTGTAAGGGTGTTTCCATAAATGGCATCTATAAACAAAGAAAGAAGTTTACAAACTTTTTATGATTTTTTCTGGAATGTATCAAAAAGTTTCTGTCCAGCAGATAACAAAATTAAAGGTGAAACGGAATTCAAGACAATTGAAAAAAAGGCGCATTTTCTTTAACCACGTTTTTGTGCCGAAAACTGTCGATTGGTGACTGAAACATTGAAACTACAGTTGAAAAAATTGTAGTTATGATGTTTCAGTAGGTATTCGTCATTATCTTTCGTTATAAAGATGAATAATTTGCTGAATTACTCTCAAGGATGATTTTCGAAAGTATTTCAAAAGGATAAAGAGCATTTATTCGACATAAATGGTCAATTTTTCTATGATTGTTTCGAGTCTCTAGATTATTTTCTGATGATCAAATTCCCGTTATTTACACCCTTAAATTGAATAAGTGTGGCATACAAAAAGGTGTGAAAACAAGTTATCTGACTCGTTGATACCCTATAATAAGGCCTGAAGGTATTCTTCGCGATGGGATGAAATAACAAATACACACTGTAAGTTAATTTTGATGCAAAACAATAGATGTCAGAAAGGTGCGAACCCCTTTGCTCGAGAGAATGCAGTAAAATTTGATCACGGGACTGAGATTGCTGCTCGAGCGATCGAGCAATCGCGCGTTCGAGTTAGTGCAGTAATAACCAACAAGAAAATAGAGAAAGACGCGTCGGGACCGGAAGGCAAGCTCGAGCTTTCGCATGAATTCGAGATTTCGCCCTCTCGAGATAACGCGAGACCACTGTACATATACCAAAAATATCGAAATTAAAAAAGTTGTACGGTTATCTTTCTGCAATAGTAAATTTAATGATGTCGGTTGTTGAATGTCATATATAATTCAAAGAGAATATGCTAATTGTAAATAGGAAAGAGAAAGTATAATCCATGTGAATCTTATTATTTATAGGCTCTCTAAAAATGTCAGAAAACCTTATTCAGCCTTATTGGAAAACCTTAAGACTGTTAGTGTGACAGTGTTTAAAGCTACCCTTTCAAAGATTGAGAAATGTGATTTTTTGGAAAATTTTGTAAAATCAGTCAGAAGTGACGACTTCATCATGTTGAAGCCTTTGAAATAATAAGATTCAATCTTGTAATGCATGGAAAGACCGATATTCCTAAATTTAGCAAAGTTCATTCCGTGAAAAATAAAGCAACTACTAACGCCTAAAAATCATTCTTCAATTTCAAGCCAACTATTGTACTAATGTGCATTCAACATGTTTGTCTTTTTCAACCAAAATTAAGGTAAAAGTATTTGACAGCTGGAAAAATCTTATAAATACAAGCAAAAATGAAAGATTATCCACGGAAAGTAACGATTTTGTTATTTATAGACTCGAAAAAAAAATAGACTTGAACCCTTACTGATCTTGCCGCTTAGGAAAAGTAGGTTACAAAATTACTGAAATATGTTGTTTTAGTGCCCATACCCTTGGGACATTCTTAATCGTATAAAAAACCCATTTCCAAATCTAAGAACAGGTTTTGCATTTTTTCTATGAAAAACTTTGAACAAGTATCTTTATAGAGTTACATTTACTGTTTAAGATGGTCTTTGAATTGTTCTCACAGTTTGCTGCCGTCTTCAACATCCTTTAACCAAAATATCAAACTAGACAATTTCATATTGTAGGAAATCATTTTACTTCGAGATACAAGAAAACAATTTGATATCGTGGTAGATTTTACAATAGATTACTTTTCCATGACACAACCTATCAAGGCTATATGTCGTCAGAGTTTAATCCCTGCTTTTTACGTGCCTGTGATTTTATGATTGAGAAAACATTGTGAAAAAAGAAGAAATTGCTTCTGACAAGCAATTTCTTCTTTTTCCACACTATTTTCTACCCTACTGAATGGTTATTTTTCAAATTAAACCCACTTTTAATTTTCGTCTGCAAAACCTTTGAATTTGGACAGGTCCAAAATTTCGTAAAACAGGAAAGGGTTAATTAGTTTTTACAAATTCATCTTGTTTTTCTCCTCAGCCAATGTCGATGCGTATGGTATTTATGTAACTAACTGCCAATTCTCCAACAATAAGCACTTTGCCAACGACACGGGGATGAACAGGACGATGGACGTAGTCCTTGATGATGGGTAAGTAAAAAAACCCATTCGAAATTCAGGGTTTGACACTAACTCCTTTTTGTCACCACTGACCAGCCTAAAGCACCTGTTAGCCCTAGATATACCAGGTCCTCCCTTAAAACAACAGGTCCTGCATGACGAAAAGTGTGTTTGAGTTTTAGCAATTCAAGGGATAAATTGCAAGGAAAACATTATTGGAAACGAAGAAATTGCCAAGCAATTTCTTTCTTTTTCTACAATGTTTTCCATTTGGAAATGAAAATATAAGTATTGGAAAGGCATTTTTTTTTTCAAAACTGGATAGATTTGAAATACTAAATACTGCCATTAACTACAGGCCTAAAGGACCAGCAGCATGGTGACATCTACCGGTCCTCCCTAAAATTCACAAGTCTTTGGCCCGAGGACTGATGTTTGTGTTCATCCCTGACATCCCTGTAGTAATTGTCTTAAATAATTTTTTATCCTCTCAGGTGCAATATGAATATCAATATTTAATGACAGCCGTCGTATTAACGTAGTAGTAGCGCGTCGGACTGTCATTCAGAAGATCCCAGGTTCCTAGTCTACATTTGAATATAAAATTAGGGTAGAACACGAAAGTCTTGTCAACAGAAGAGGATAGGTTAAGTAAACAAACAAATGAATGCAAGTTTGCAAGTGTATAAGCTTTTATAAACACACAGAGGAAATGAAGAAAGGGGAATTACTTAACACACAGAAGAAATGAAGAAAGGGGAATTACTTAAAATAGAACAGAAGACAATTTAAAAATGGTACAGGATTCATTTGAGGTAACCCTCCTTTGTAACAATATTGGTATATAACAATATATCGACTCGGGTCCACTTGAATATCTCTATAAAAAAAAAAGTTAACTGTAATTACAGTTGCCTAACAAGTAAACCAGCAGTTGGCTACGCAGGACGGTTGCTCGAGCCCTTCCAGATCTATCCTGAAAACAGAACAGAAATAGTCAGTCCCCTGTGTCAAACCACGAGCGTCAACGCCTTTAGGTGGAACATTAATAACCCCCCATCAACCCTTTGGATGAGATGTAGGGTTAGGTTCTGTGTTAATACACAACTGTTCAATGAGTCAAAGTGTTTTAAGGTAATAAGTTAATATTTTGTCATACAAATACACAACTGTTCTCGGAATCAAAATGTTTTAAGGCAATAAGTTAATATTTAGCCATACAAATACACAACTGTTCTCGAAATCAAAATATTTTAAGGTAATAAGGTAATATTTAGTCATACAAATACACAACCGTTCTCGAAATCAAAATGTTTTAAGGTAATAAGTTAATATTAAGTCATACAAATACACAATTTTTCACGGAATCAAAATATTTTAAGGTAATAAGTAAATATTAAGTCATACAAATACATAATTGTTAACGGAATCAAAATGTTTAAAGGTAAGAAGTTAATATTCAGACATACAAATAGACAACTGTTCATGGAATCAAAATGTTATAAGGTAATATCAATTCATACAAATACATAACTGTTTACGGAATCAAAATGTTTTTAAGGTTACACGTTTATATTAAGTCATACAAATAAAGAAAAAGTGGATATTGATGATTATTTTTGTTTATACATCTATTTAAGGATTCAGAGCGTTTCAAACAAATAAAACAATTTGAGCCTGTGCGTGACATTTCCAATAATTTCAAATGTGCGCAAAGCAAAGCTCCTGTCCAGCCTGTGCAGCCACACAGGCTGGCCAGAATCTTCACTTTGCGCTATAAACTATTAGATAGATAAGATCTTAATCCATCTTCATGCAGTCAGCATATATTATTACTGCATTGTGTCGTTGTCATCGCTACCCAACGTTTGTACCTCGCACAGGTGTGAAAGGTTTGGAAATGTCACGCACAGGCTCATTTTTTCTATGAATAAGGAATACGAATTTGAAGTGCATTCTTTGTTGATTCAGGATTATCCATTGATTCAAACTGTTTCAATCGTAAAAAGAAGCCATCATAATAAGGAAAAGGGAAGTTATTAAGAATATATATTAAAAAAAAACGTTATTAAAAAGTCCATTCACCGTAAGTAAAATCTCCAAAAGGTAGACATTCTTAAACAAAAAAATGTTTATGATTGAATCTTGCACATGACGTTTGAACCCGTTAGAATCGTCTCAATGAGATGATTCTTGTTGGTTCGACCATCATAGGCTGTAGCAAGAATTATTTGAGAACCTTTAAATGCTATCAAATAGCTCGTCTTATTTATCATTATATGAGCCTATGCATGAGATTTCCAACTATTTCGAATGTGTGCAAAGCAGAGACTCTGACCAGCAGGTGCATCTGCACAGTCTCACCAGAGTCTATACTATGTGTTTTGTTGATAGATAAGGCGTCAATGTATTTGTAGACCATAAGGTTATTCTTGATAAACAGTATGAGGCTAACTACTCTGCTCAATGTTTGCATCTCACGCACATTTCAAAATTGTTGGAAATGTCATCCACAGGCCCATATTGTATTAAGCGACCATTTCCATAAGCGACCGCTTTTAAGTGGTCCCCGAAGTGGTCGATTAACTCAAGTTTTAATGTATTTTTCTTCAGTCATGTCCCAACACGATAGTGAACAGCAAACCCACAGATACCGATGATTCTGGTCGAAGAAAGCGTGATATCGAGGACGAGGAGGAAATAGAACTTGTAACTTCTATCATAGTAGTGGATGTTGAAAAACCAAGTAAGTTGGAATGAGAAGAGAGAGGGTTCCACATATGAAAGCTGTGATACTATAGATGACGGTGAAAACAAAATGAGTTGGAATTAGGAGAGAGAGGTCTATAATGACATTTGAAAGCTTTATTACTGTAGTGGACGTTGAAAAACCAAGTAAGTTGGAATTGCGAGAGAGAGAGAGAGAGAGAGAGAGAGAGAGAGAGAGAGAGAGAGAGAGAGAGAGAGAGTTGAAAAGCCAAGTAAGTTAGAATTTGGTGAGAGAGAGGTATTGACATATGAAAGCTTTTATGCTTTAGTGGACGTTGAAAAGCAATTAAGTTGGAATTAGGAGAGAGAGAGGTCTTAATATTAAAACGTTGGTACTGTAGTGGACGTTGGAAAGCCAAGTAAGATGAAATTAGGATTAGGAGGGAGAGAGGTGATGACGTATGAAAGCTTTAATACTGTAGTGGACGTTGAAAAACCAAGTAAGATGGAATTAGGAGAGAGAGAGAGAGAGGGGTGTTGACATCTGAAAGATTTAATACTGTAGTTAGTGGACGTTGAAAACCCAAGTAAGCTAAAAAAATATAAATAGAGAGAGGTTTTTGACATATGAAAGCTTAATACTGTAGTGGAAGTTGAAAAGCCAAGTAAGTTGGAATTAGGAGAGAGAAGTCTTGACATGTGAAAGCTTTAATACCGTAATTGAAGTTGAAAAGCTAAGTAAGTTTTGTAATTCAGAATGATTACAAAGAAATTGAAATATTTGAGACAGAAGTTTTGAAATTCCAAAAATGTTGAACTTTAGAGTGATAAGTGTTAGCGTAGGTTAACTTTATATACTACTGTGGGTGACGTTGAAAGTCCGGGTGAATATTGGCCAGCAAATTGTTTGCACGGGAGAAATAAATTACTTCATAATATGACTTACGTCGCGGGAGTGAAGTAACCCTTTGAATATTTTTTAATATAACACGGGTGATAATTAACAAGTGGGATAACTATGCAAATGAGCCAAGAACGTATATATATATCAGCGTTATAAATACTTTCGTAGTGAAGATGACCTCATAATGGATTTGCTGACGTTATTTCGCAAACGGCGTTTTATGTTTCGTTGAATAACTTGAATAGATAAAAATAACGTAATTTCCTCGTTTTAGAAAAAAAACTATGGTCATATTAATATTTGTGATTTTGACTTACCTTTTTTTTCTTTCGAAATTTACCTTGGCCTCTTTCACAATAATGGCTCATTGACACATTGTTTTGTATTGATCCGTTACACAGTTTCTTGTATTTTATAGGCGAAGTGTCCAAGGATTGTGCCGATCCAGCAATGGCTAAGAGTGTTATCGGGGCTCTTGTTGCTCTACTGATTATTGCAACACTGATGACTATAGTTCTCTTTGTCATCGTAAGTATTAAAGAATATTGGAGCCTGTATGTGATATTTCTAACGTTTATATATATATACTGATAACTATAGTTCTCTTTGTCATCGTAAGTATTAAAGAATATTGGGGCCTGTGTGTGAGATTTCCAACGTTTTTATATATATCTATAATATGACCTACGTCGCGGGATTTAAATAAACCCGTTGATTATACACGTTATATTACACGAGTGTAATTACACTAGTATAATAACTATGCAAATGACATAAGAGCGAATAGAAACGCAATCTTATAACCGCGATAATGACGTCATAATCTATATATTATGACGTCAGTTTTAAACGGCGTTATAAGTTAAGCGGAAAATTGAAATTTTTAATGTCAAGAATTTTGACGATTTTTCGCAAAAAATTCGGGTCATATTATAAATACATGTAGAATATAAAATTTGCGTAGCGTCGTTTTTATCTGCTAAAGTTGACTCGTTTAATAAATTAGGTATACCATGATCACTCATTCAATATTCTCTCTCTATATATATAACAAAGACTCTGAGCAGCCTGTGCATCTGCACAGTCTGACCAGAGTCTTTACTATGCATTTAGTAGATAGATATGGTCTCAAAGTACTTGTGCACCATCAGGTAACATTACATTAACAGTAGGTGGCCGTCTACGCAGCTCAAATGTTTGCATCTCACATTTCAAATTATTGGAAAGGTCACGCACAGGATCATTGTATGAAAAAAAAAAAAAAATCGATGACACGAATCATTCATAAATACAAAAGAGAACGTGTTGTGAATACATTTTATCTTGTTTATTACATTCAGTTGATATAAGCTCCGAATTTATTAATACAAGATATACATTGACTATTAGTAGAGTGTTTGTCCGGGTTTTTTTTTCTAATATATAATTAATATACTAAGTCACTGTATATGATAAAATATATTTTTTTTCTTCATTAGGTATCTTTAGAGACATAGGTAGCCAGTTTTAAATCTACTACCTTAAAGAAATCTTTTCTTTTTCGTTTCCTTCCACCATCATCTGAAATTTCATCAGCATTGAAAGTTAACGGCCGTATATATCGCCATTCATAAAATCAAACAAACCAAGAACAGAATAAATCTAGTTATTATCCCCCGCCGTTTTCGGCGAAGAGGATATAGCAATGGTCTCCGTCCATCATTCCGTCATTCCGTCACTAAACTTGTCCGGAGCATATCTCCTAAAGTACAAAAGCTATCAACTTGAAACTTTATAGGTGGATAGATCTCGTCGAGACGATGTGCAGTGCACAAGAACTACAACTCTGGCTTGCATAATTTTGGAGTAATTTCCATTTGTTATTTAAAAAAAAATACTTATATTTTGTCCGGAGCATATCCCCTAAAGTATAAAAGCAATCAACTTGAAACTTCATAGGATAACTATAACTCTTGCTTGCATGAGTTTGTAGTTATTGCCCGAGTTATTTTAAAGACTTAGGTTTTGTAGGGGGGGCAAATCTCTTAAAGTACAAAAGAATCCTTAATCTATTAGGCTTCATTTTACTATCAAGCTTTCATGGCGGGGGATTGTCATGTCCGACATGGCTTTTGTTTTACCTAGTTTGAGGATTTTTGTATTTTATTTTCAGTTCCAGAAACAAAAGCAATGCTGATGGAACGATGTCCAATTCAATTGCGGCCATTTTGAATAATTTGGAACATTGTGGTTCCGGGGCTTTTGTACATTGTTATAATTTTTTATAGTTTTATTATCTATACTTTTTGATATGGCAGGGCGGAGCGTAAGAAACGAGTCCTTATATAGAAGATTGAGATTGAGAAGCTTTTTCATTCATATATGGAAATCTACTAGGTTTTTCATGTATATGATCGACGTAAAAAAAACTTTAAAACGATAAATCATCACGTATTGGGTTAACTAAAGTTACAAATAATTGATTTTCAAAACATTTTTTTCACCCTCTACTTCGCAAACTAATCCTTGTGTGGTAATCAGGGGCCTTTTTTCTAAACATCTAACGATCATATTTTTCGTAAATCAAAATTAAAGTTGCTTCTACAGAAATTACCAAACTTGAAATTCTGCCATACATAATCTCGTTGGAATCGTCTTCTTAAGACGATTCCAATGAGATTTTTCAAGGCACAAACTAAGGATGAATGAAAACAAGAGGTACGATTTTTGATATTGACTTACGAATATTTTTTGGTAAGAAGTTTAGTAAAACGGGCCACAGATGCCTGTATGCATTTCCTTGTCCACCAGGAACTTGACTGATGAAACCTTGTTATAATTGAGCTTTTCTATCAATTTGAGAAAGCGACCAGTTCATATTCAAGAATGGTTGATAAAATTGATATACTTTGATATCAGTTTAGCTGTTTTTCTGTGAAGACGCTAGTTTGGAGTGAAATGATATATCCATGAGATGGAAGAGAACGTAAGTATTAAAGAAAAAAAACCGAAATAATGTATTCCGCAGTATATCGATGGCTCAGCGCGAAACAGTTGTAACTCCCTATAAACATATAGGGAGTTACAACTGTTTCGCGCTGAGCCATCGATATATAGTTGCAGAATGCAGAATTGAGACTTTAACTCCCAAATTTTGAGAAGTCAGCTTTTCAAGTTTTTTTAAAATACGCCCTGCCAGGTCAAAGACTATGGATTGTACATTTTTGCTTACTTCACAATTTATAGTAATCACTGTTAATGCATTATCCTATCTATTCATTTAAAATAATAAAAAAAACGAATAAATTTCAAAATGTATTTCGGATTGGTCGATAGTATACAAGATAAAAGGAGACCCCAAAGATCATAATAAAATTGTCTCAACACTGGAAATCAAATAAGATATGAGCAAGTGTGTGACAATTCCAACAATTGAAATGTACATGATGTGCAAACATTGGGAAGCGTAGACAGACACTTACTGTAAATATAAAGTTATCCGATAGTCTACAGATACTTTGAGACCTTATCTATGTACTTAACGTATGGTGAAGACTCTGGTCAGACTGTGCTGATGCACAGGCTGGTCAGGGTCTTTGCTTGTCGCATATTTGAAATAGTTGGAAATGTCACGCACAGGCTTAAATTTCAGGAACAGATGCCCAATCATGGTTTTGAATAAGCAAAAGCTCCTGGTTCAAAATAATAATTGTGTGTTTTGTTTTCATTTTTTTATGGAAAGAACGAAATTGCCTTAAGCATTTTGAAATTGTTAAAAATCACGTGATAATGCAAATGAGAACGTCTTTTTACACATGCCTGTACCTTTAAGCGAGAAGCTTATATCAATTTCATGGATTTTTGCTATTCTTACAAGCATTGGGTCATGTTATTGACAGAATATCAATTATGTGTGAAAAAATACCGAATTTAGTAAAACTATTTAGTCACATAAAACACGCCATATACTCTTTGCCTGTTTATAGATGATAAGTTTGATAAATTCGGTATTTCATTACCACTCATTCAATTATAGCTCTTCTCAATATTTCCACTCGTTTCTATGTTTCATTATTTTTATCATCATATGCACTTGCATTTTAGGCCGTTAGATATTTTTTTCGGGATAATTAAAATGATCATTTGATATTTTATAAACCCTGTGTGTTTGTTCGTTTTCATTTCTTATGAGAGATTCTACGTCTATCTTCTGACCCTACAATCATCCTGTAATGTTTCAAGGAAATTTAATAATGTTTTTGTACTTTATCGAGTACAGAAGCTTTTTTTGAGTAAAACTTCATAAGGCTCTTTTTCAAATGTTTTCCATCGGATCTGCTAAATTTTCTAAACGAAGCCTCCTTATGGTGCTATAATCAATTCGTGAAAGTTTCGAGAATATCCGACAATATTTGTGGATTTTTATCACGTACACTGAGTGAAAATGAAAACGGCCCTTTCCCTAGAACTTTTCTAGTGGATCGGTCCGGTTTTCAAAAGGAACCTTCCTGGTATTTGTGAACATGATCGCTTAATCGAGGATATTTTAAGCCAATATCCACGAGGCCAATTTTCCCGTGTCTTCCTATGGATCGGTCCGATTTTCCAAAGAAACTTTTCTTTTGACCCTAGAATCATACTGTTGGAATTTCAATGACATTCAATACTACAACATATGGTTAATTCTCGTTTTTGAGGACGTTAACATTTGCAGAGACCTGAGGTGCGTGTTTTTAGGATTAAGAATTTTAAGATTCCTAAAGATTTTTTAGTCGGGATATCTCGGGCTGCGTCGTAGAATGTCAACTGAATTGCGCGAGATAATTCGATTTAAAATCTTAAGATAATTATCTTAAAAATCTTAATCTAACAAACTCACCTCAGAAAAATGGTTTATCCTCGTGCTTCGCACTCGGGCGTCAATGCATTTTTAGGGTCTCTGCAAATGTTAACGCCCGAAAAAAACGTAAATTGATGCTATTAATGCATAAAAAGAAAAGCTAGAGTATCTATCCAGCGGAGATTGCGAAATAATTCATAGAAACGCTTTTAAAAAAAAGCCACAAACCTACGTAAACGCCGGCTAAATAGCGTCATGAATTGCACCGTCACTTTTGTTTACACCGCCGTTGCTTGGTAGATTCATGACGTCACAAAATTTAACGCGGGAATAAGATCAACGTCTTTAGTTACGCTCTTAATTGACGTTAACTATGAATATTTTTTCGCTGCATTTTACTAATCATTATATATACTCGTCAAAATCGAACCTATAATTGTTGCAGAAGAAGATGAGTATCATTGAAATCGATAAGCTGTATAGGCCCAAAATCGTGGATATTTTAGTACAAAAAGCCGGGCTTCAACGGCGCGTGAATTCACTGCTTAATCCACGTTTTCTCCTGTTAACGCCCGGGTTTGTCCGTTAGCGTATACCCATAAAGACCCGAAAACGCACATCTTATGCAATAATTAGACATTCATCACAATCAAAATCGTTCTTAATCGCTCATTCAGCGTTCTATTCATTCATTCCAAACACTTACTCAAATCGTTCAAAAACGCTCAAACCTATTAAAAAAATATACAAACAACAACGTCATTCAAAATAAATTAGGAAGGAGAAAAATGTCGATTTCACTGACATAATTCAAATTGAAAGCGTCTTATAAGTTCTTGAAGAAAAAGGAAGCCATCTGTAGAACTTGTTTGTATATTTTATTAAAGGGAGGTAATCAATATCGCTAATTTTGTTCATCCTGAACAAAATTTGCGATATCGGATTACCTCGCATTAAATTCACTCAACAATCGCTCCTCAGACTCATTCAATTTCATTCCAAAATCATTCACCTTGTCAGTTTCACGATGTTGTTTACTGTAGGCATGAACTTATTCGCGTAGACGTGAGTCGTTCTAGCAAATACGCAAAATGACCATTATCCCCTCTTTTCAGGCGGATCGGTCTCAATTTCGAAAGAAACTTTAAGCTTGACTGTAGGCCTACAATAAGCATTTTCAAGTTTCAAGCAAAAAATCGATAATATATTTGTTGACTTCATCACGTAAATATTAATGATTACTGTCAAACACCACCTTCATAGCTCATCTTACTATCGGTCAGTATAGAGAAAGAAAGATTGTTCCGACAGACTAATTCAAAGATTGTTCCGACAGACTTATTCAAAGATTGTTCCGACAAACTAATTCAAAGATTGTTCCGACAGACTAATTCAAAGATTGTTCCGACGGACTAATTCAAAGATTGTTCCGACAGACTAATTCAAAGATTGTTCCGACAAACTAATTCAAGGATTGTTCCGACAGACTAATTCAAAGATTGTTCCGACAGACTTATTCAAAGATTGTTCCGACAGACTAGTTCAAAGATTGTTCCGACAGACTAATTCAAAGATTGTTCCGTCAGACTAATTCAAAGATTGTTCCGTCAGACTAATTCAAAGATTGTTCGGACCGACTAATTCAAAGATTGTTCGGGCCGACATATTCAAACCTTGTTCCGACAGACTTATTCAAAGATTGTTCCGACAGACTAATTTAAAGATTGTTCCGACAGACTAATTCAAAGAATGCTCGGACAGACTAATTCAAAGATTGTTCCGACAGACTAATTCAAAGATTGTTCCGACAGACTAATTCAAAGATTGTTCCGACAGACTAATTCAAAGATTGTTCCGACAGACTAATTCAAAGATTGTTCCGACAGACTAATTAAAAGATTCTTCCGACAGACTAATTCAAAGATTGTTCCGACAGACTAATTCAAAGCTTGTTCCGACAGACTAATTTAAAGATTGTTCCGACAGACTTATTCAAAGATTGTTCCGACAGACTAATTCAAAGATTGTTCCGACAGACTAATTCAAAGATTGTTCCGACAGACTAATTCAAAGATTTTTCCGACAGACTAATTCAAAGATTGTTCCGACAGACTAATTCAAAGATTGTTCCGACAGACTAATTCAAAGATTGTTCCGACAGACTAATTCAAAGATTGTTCCGACAGACTAATTCAAAGCTTGTTCCGACAGACTAATTTAAAGATTGTTCCGATAGACTAATTAAAAGATTGTTCCGACAGACTAATTCAAAGTTTGTTCCGACAGACTAACTTAAAGATTGTTCCGACAGACTAATTCAAAGAATGTTCCGACAGACTAATTCAAAGATTCTTCCGACAGACTAATTCAAAGATTGTTCCGACAGACTAATTCTAGTGTGTTTGAAAATAATCTGGACAATGTTTCTTATTTAAAAATCTTGCATTGCATATAGTTTGAAAAATTCTCAGTTAACTAGAATACACTACTCAAAAGTTCTAAGCGGCCACCTTACATTTCTCCATTTTTCTCATATTTTTCGATTGTATTTTAAAATGTGAGTGTTGCCTTTTGGAAGAATTGCCATTCAGCGATGATCCTGTATAATTGTTTTGTAAAATCATGCATCAGGAACCCCTCAAGACGGAGTCAAATGAATGTACTCTCAAATTCAAAAGTCGCAAAAATGGCAATTTTTAGAGACCTAAGGTCCAACTATTTTTTTTTCCATAACATTCTTGCTGTATGACAGCAATATTTTTGCTTAAATCATCCTGCCTTCAATGTGTTTTTTAAGGTACACGAGGTTGTAAATGTGAGAACGATTAGCTCAGTTGGTAGAGCACCGGACTTCAATACCATTGAAGTTCGACGGCGTCGGTTCGATTCCCGGGCTGGTACACTAACAAAACTAATTGTCTTTCGGATGAGACGTTAAACCGACGCCCCGAAGGACGGTGCTTTACACCGAGTACGTTAAAGAACCATGGTGGATCTAAGCAGTAGTTTCGTCATGTATCCTTGCACTATCCCCCATACCAACTAACCGTCTTCTGGGGGCGTCGCTCATATGGGCATGTGCTACGGTAGCGACGATAAATAACGGAAATACACACCATGGTGAAATTATATCCGTATCGGATGCATCTGATGGTCTGGGGGAACAAATTCAATTTCCGGCGATCTGTCAAGAAACTTTACGGAAACTCCGGACCATATATTCAAATGTTGAAGGTGATCTCTGATTGGTCAATATTATTGAAATTCAAAATTGTTTGAATATTTTTCAGCCATTATAATCTGTTTTTGAAATACAATCGAAAAATTAAAGATTTTAAACTACTTTCCTGGTCCAATAGCTTTTTTTAAACATGGGTATATTTGTTTGAGGGGCCGGTAAAAACAGCTTCACGGTGAGGGTCATCTCATAAATGACCCAAAAAGTCGCAGAGAAAAGGGATCATGCCGTACTAATTTTCAATTCATTTCATGCGCAAATGAACGGGCCTCAATTTAAGACAGGTTTGATCACTCTCGCATACTCATGGACTGAACTATGACCGGAAAGGTTATAATGGCAGCTAACGGAAAATGAATTAGTTCCCCTAGATCTGTTACAAATGCGACCCGTCACGCGAAAAGGGACTATCTGGGAAATCAGTAAAATAAATATTTGAAAAAGAGATTTGGTCCAGCAAAGGTCAACCAGAGGTCGCATTTCAAAAAAAAAACTGCGAAAGGTAGATTGATTATTCTAGATTCGGAAAATAAGCAAAGTGCAAAAAATTTCGACCTTAGTCAGTCTGCGCAATTCGCGCAGTCTGACTTGGGTCGACACTTTACGCACTACCCAGGTGTTCCTTTTTTCCGTGACGGGTCACATATATTAAGCCGAGTCTACCCAGGAAGTTTGAGACAAATTCCTTGATAGGTTACTGAGAAGTTCAGCTACCATATCTACTAGCTTTTGTCGCAATTAAAATCCAATTCTAAACACAAAGTTTATTGGTTCGGGGGGAGGGGAAGGGGGAGATAAGGGTAGGGAACTCTCTCTCTCTCTCTCTCTCTCTCTCTCTCTCTCTCTCTCTCTCTCTCTCTCTCTCTCTCTCTCTTCTCTCTCTCTCTCTCTCTCTCTCTCTCTCTCTTTCTCTCTCTCTCTCTCTCTCTTTCTCTCTCTCTCTCTCTCTCTCTCTCTCTCTCTCTCTCTCTCTCTCTCTCTCTCTCTCTCTCTCTCTTAAAGGGTAGTATATTTACTTGTTCACGAGACCCTCCGAAATAGAATCATGAAATTAATATCAATAATCCGTATCTTTGGTTTCACCTACTGATTAGTGTTTTACCCAAAAATAATGTAAATTTTGGAAATATTCATTTGTTATCAAAAGCTAATTTGATGTTCCCGAATTTATAAAACCTAGATGGCAGCGAACGTCTAATATTTTGTAAGTTCGATGTAGGAATACTTTCATATGGTGGCCAAAAATGTTCACTTGATGAATAAATGATTTTTTGGGTAAAAGAATCCGAAAGAAATCCCCAATATTTCGTATTTCAATACATTGAATAGTCCCAAAATATAACTTTACTGTTGTATGGAAATTTAAATCAGGATTTTAAAAAAACTACTAAACAAGAGTGAGGTTGTCAAATTAAATACCTTACCAAAAATATTCTTAAAACGATTTTCTCCTTTCTTTTGATGCAGAATCCTATGGACTTACGGTGAGCATATGCTCATATTCATACCATAAATTATACACATCGAAATCCATCGATAAAGACGGGTTCTTTCTAAAGAAATTTTATAGAAAGGTCCCTCTTCCGTGATGCGACAATTGTATCAGCGACAAAATGAATATTGTCACATGACGAGGAATCTTCTTTGAAAGTTCCGTGAAAATTAATCTATAAAAGAAGGCAATGTTATTTATTTATCTATTTTTATTTATTTATTATTTTTTTTCAGTTAAAAAAAACCTCGTGAAATTGACACTCGGCCCAATCAAAACCATTCTAAAGCATTTGACTCATTCATGGCAATTTAAAAAAACTCATTCAAAATGCTCCGAAATCATCATTCAAAATTTTCCAATCATTCAATGATTCCATAAGCTGTAGTGGATTTTGGGAGCCTCTTTTTGGTCCTTGAAGACTAGCATATCTACTTATAGAAGAATACGTCATTGCGATTATGCTTTCTTTTAATTGTTTATTCTTTCCGACTAATTGTCTTCCGCCGTATAGAGGCTGGGAAAGGTATTACTGGTGTGAGAAATACCAGGAATCAATTGTTAGGTGCTCCAGCCGTCGCGATATAGCCGAAAGATTGTTAAAAACGGCGAAAAACTACATTGAAACAAACAAATCATAAAAAATGAAGACTGCTTACATTCTTTTCAGAAGTTGGTTTCCAAACTCGAAGTCCAACGAACTGACACCTAGTAGTTTTAAGAGTCTACCGTTAAATCAACGTGAAATTGACACTCGTTCCAATTAAAATCATTCTAAATCATTCACTCAGCGATCCATTCATTCATTCTAAATACTCACTCAAATTAATAAAAAACGCTCCGAAAGTATTAGAAAACATTTCGAAAACAATCAATATGATCAACATTTAAAGAAAATCGATCAAATTGTAATATCATTGGCTGGTGTGGAGTTTAAAGTGTCTGATTGGTCCACGAAGACACACAAGAAGAAAAGTACGTATATTCTTTTAAAGGGGTGTAATGAATATCGTTTATTTTGTCCATCCTGAACAGAATTAGCGATATTGGATAGTCCCCTTTAAATTTCACCCAAAACTATCTTCACAAACTCATTCAGAATCATTCCAAAATCATTCATCTTGTCAATTTCACGATGTTCTTAACTGTAGCTACTTATTTGTGAGTCTGGCAGTGGCAAAACCTGCTTCTTTAAAACTTTGTCAGGTTTTTATGTTTATCCCCCTTGATAGAAATCCTGAATCCGCCACTGGGTTACATACCAGTTTCATCTCTTACAAAAAATTTTTGTGCCCTTGCTGTTAGAGATTGGGCGCGTAGACATTTTGAACCCGGCAGGGTTTAACCTGAACTACCTTTTTTACCACCAGCCTCAAGGACCTATTAGCCATAAATATTACAGGTCCTACCTTGTACAAACATGTCCTGCATGAAAACCATATTTGATTTTTAGGGGAAATTGTGAGGAAAACATTATTGGAAGAGATGAAATTGCTTCTTACAAGTAAATTCTTCTTTTTCTACAATGTTTTTTTGATTTCTATTTGGTAATGCAAATTTTAGAATTTGAAAGGAAACTGTGATGCAAAACTGGACAGATTAGAAATACTAGAACTGCTATAAACTACAGGCCTGAAGGACCTGCAGCATTGTAACATATACCAGTTCTTCCTAAAACCCACAGGTATCGGGCCCGAGGACTGGTGTTAGTGTCAATACCTACCCGAGTATCCGATATCTTGAAGGACCTGCAGCATTGTAACATCTACCAATATTTCCTAAAACCCACAGGTATCGGGCCCGAGGACTGGTGTTAGACAGTATCAATACCAACCCGAGTATCCGATATCTTGAAGGACCCGCAGCATTGTAACATCTACCAATATTTCCTAAAAATCCACAGGTATCGGGCCCGAGGACTGGTGTTAGTGTCAATACCTACCCGAGTATCCGATATCTTGAAGGACCTGCAGCATTGTAACATCTACCATATCTTCCTAAAACCCACAGGTTTCGGGCCCGAGGACTGGTGTTAGACAGTATCAATACCAACCCGAGTATCCGATATCTTGAAGGACCTGCAGCATTGTAACATCTACCAGTTCTTCCTAAAACACACAGGTATCGGGCCCGAGGACTGGTGTTAGTATCAATACCTAGCCGAGTATCCGATATCTTGCATCTACCAGTTCTTCCTAAAACACACAGGTATCGGGCCCAAGGACTGGTGTTAGTATCAATACCAAAACGAGTATCCGATATCTTGCATCTACCAGTTCTTCCTAAATCCCACAGGTATCGGGCCCAAGGACTGGTGTTAGTATCAATACCTACACGAGTATCCGATATCTTGCATCTACCAGTTCTTCCTAAAACCAACAGGTATCGGGCCCGAGGACTGGTGTTAGTGTCAATACCTACTCGAGTATCCGATATCTTGTTACCCACGGGTACTTGAGTACCTGATGATTACATGTCCATAAATTTTTCAGAAAAAAGGTATCAAGTTAATACAAAGGCGGGTCCAGAATACATAAAGGTTGATCGAACATACTTGATAATTCCGACATGGTTTAAAGGGTTTAAAGCGGCGCAGGTGTTGGGAGGTTGTGACTCGCAAAAAACTAGCCAGGACTCTAAAAAGTATCTTTTTAGTCTGTAGGACCATCATCTTCACGAGTCAAGGGGTATCGGATCGATAAGATCTTCTCGAATAAGTAAAACGTTCGTAACCCTTGGCTCGACAAGATGTGGGACCATCTGGAAAATCAACTTCAGAAAAGAACTGAAGACTGCAATGTTTCTCCAAGATACATAGTGCTTATACGATAGTAGGTTACAGTTAAGAGCATTATGAAAACGACTCTCATTCCGAACAAAAGCATTATAAGCCGTTCACTCAACGCTCCATCAATTCATTCCAAACACTCACTCAAACTATTGAAAAACGTTCCAAAACCACAAAAAGTAATAGATCAAAAACCGAATTCAATTAAGATTGCTAGTTAAAAAACAAGGTTTCATTTTTATTTATTTATTTATTTATTTATTTATTTGTTTATTTATTTTGGAAGCGTCTTTTTAGTTCGGAAAGACATAAAAGGTTATTTATAGATCTTGTATGCATATTTTATTAAAGGGAGGTAATAAATATCGCTAATTTTGCTCTTCTTGAACAAAATTAGTGATACTGAGCTACCTCCCTTGAACTTCACCCAAAATCCGCACCACCTACTCATTCAATTTCACTCAAAAGTCATTCCAAAAAACATTCATCTTGTCAATTTCACGATGTTGTTAACTCATAACAGGTAATGATCCAGGACTCGGATAGGAACGTTACCCCGCCTGATTGATACCGGTGTACTCTGGTACTCGAGTACTCATCGCAGTTCTACTTATTCATGCATTCTGCACATCACTCAGCCATTTCCGTAAACTACAACATGCCTCGGATGTATGTAAGGCGGATGGTTATGTAACGAAATCGTGCATTTTGTTAGGCGGAAACAGTGTAAGAAAAACTAGTACTGTGGATTTACATTTTTTACATTATATAACGGTTGAAAATTCTTAATTTTTGAGAATGACGAATCATTCTCAAAAATTAAGATTTTTAGCCGTTTATTAAGAATCTTAGGTTATTTATATAAGGATACGATGGTTTCACGTCAGTAACTTCAAACGAGTAGCGTTGGCGACGTCGAACGTTTTCATTCAAAGTTTTGAGGGCTAACGCCATTTTAAATGACGTCCGATGATCAAGTTTTTCCAAGGGTTTCCCGTAATTTTTGAAAATAGTCCGTCTTTGTACATCCGAGGTTGATCGTGAGATTGGCCGAGTGGTGATCCGAATGCTTATTCATGGTGATTTTACAGGCTTTGACTAGCAAGGTCTGAAAATCGGGTGCCAGTCAACTCGTTCCTCGGTCAACTCGTTCCTCAGTCAACTCGTGGCGTTTTTGGTCAACTCGTTCCCCAAAATTGGTCAACTCGTTCCCCAATCGATTTTTCCTCGGTCAACTCGTTCCCCCAAAATTATCCCATCTTCACTGGATATTTCAACGGACGTTTTTGCACAAAAAATAATAAGGAATGTTATTCTATTGCAATTTTAATATTATTTTATTGAATATCGATATTCGGCATTTACCATACTACCAAAACATTTTTTTTCAACGAAGATACATATAAGTAAATCTCGCATTTGACTGGAGATTTCAACGGAGTTTATTGTACAAAATAAGTTGGGAATGGTTTTTTTTTATTATTTTTATTTTTTTGTAACATTTATATGGAAAATCGATTGTCTTCCATTAATTAGCCCTGTAACAAATTACCAGAATAAAATATTTTTAAATCAAGAAACCAAAGGTAAACGAAAATTTGATATCAAATGTTTTATATGTAATAGTGTCCTAAAGTGGGGTTAGATATGGGTTTTGGAGTTGTTATGAAAAATTACTTTTTTTAACTAAACACTTTTCATGCTGAATCCGGACTATTCCAAATAAATTACATAGGATCTGCTTTCCAGAAAAACCTGTCTAAATGATGTCACGTCACTTTGTAACATTTGCGTTTTGCGCGATAGGCAGGCAGATAGATAGACAGACATGAATTTATTTTGGGGAAACATCATTTCCTATTGATTGACGATAAACAACTAACTTTCCTGGAGAAGGGATCATATATAGTCATCGTGACAATATTCAATGTCTTTGTTGCAAAAACCAGCGGCAAAACATTAAAGGTAATTGGTACTTTAATCTTATTAACACCATTAATGACAAAGTCTAATTGACTTTCAATGACAATAGACAACTTTGAATACATCCCTTACTATGTTAAGAATTGATTTAAATTACTATAAGCAGCATGTCTTTAAAAAATTTGTAAAAGTTTTTTCTTCTTTTCTTCACCCGACACTTTCTTAATAATGTTTTCTGTCTTTGTTTTTCGTCTTGTGTCTTGCTGGACAAACAAAAATGCCCAAAAAAAAGAAATATAGGATTAATAATAAGTTATTTTATTTTTTCGTTTCGCCATTAATTTTTAAATGTTTTAAACCAGTATTCTTTTATATATATAAAATTTCAGCTAATATTCAATCAGTTTTTCGGGAAATATTGGTGGGTTAAATCGGTCTTTAAATTTTAGGTTAAAAGGTAACTATCATAAATTTTGCATTGTTTTTTAAAAGACTTTATCAAAATAACTTATTTTGAGTACTTTAACCTATTCAAAAGAAAAATATATATATATAAAAAAATATTTCAATATAGATGATTATTTTCGGGGAACGAGTTGACCGGGGAATAATCGATTAGGGAACGAGTTGACCAATTTTGGGGAACGAGTTGACCAAAAATGCCACGAGTTGACTTAGGAACGAGTTGACTGAGGAACGAGTTGACTGTAAGCCTGAAAATCTACATCTAGTTAAGACAATTCGGCCAACCATATAGTTACTAATAGGTGACCGCAGGATAATAAGTTTTTCAAATACTTTCAAGCAAAATATTGTACAGTTACGGGTTGATATCTGCGAGGGAAGCGTGTAATGTGTTTAGGGCGTGTCAATATGGTATACGTGTAGCTTTTTCATGGCCTTGCGATGTGTTGCTCATTTTTAACTAAGTCATTGGACAATGTTTTGCATCCTTACCACAACCCACAGAATGCAATGCATTTGGCGTAACTAGGATTTTAAAATGTGTACGCTCTCAGAAGGCGACCACCAAAGAACATACATGTATAGGCCGCTATGGACAGTTTTGACTGTATAGGATAAAAGCGACATCACGTTGTCTGTGACAAAAGATATATAGGCCTACCCTCCACCCGCGCCCCTTTTTTTTTATTAAAACGTCGTAAGCTCAAATAAGCTGTAGTTAAGGTGTTGATCATTCATCAACGGTTTTTTCCGAGTGAGGATTTATTTTGTATCACGCGGCACATGCGTAATGTGCATATTGGTATTTACGACCTTGCTATCTTCTACGGTTGGTAGTATACATGTAAGTGGCCTAAAACATTCGCCTTGTAAGCAAGAGGTCCAGGATTCAAGCATTGCATTAGCTGCATGATTTTCTCTCATACATGTTTTAATTCAGTGACACCCACTATTCTCTCGGTTCCAAGGTTGTCTTATGTCTACTGAATCCATTTTGTAAGCGATGATTTATTAATAGTTAATGGAAAATATGAAATTAATCAATCTTTAATTGTGAGGAAATGTGCGTATGCAACAGCAATTTAAAAAAGGGGGAGATTTAAGTATCATCCTTGATTTGCAGTTTTAAATAAAAGTACAAATTAATATTTTTCAAAACAAATGAAGACAAACATAGTAGGGCATAACTGTCTAATTTGTACGAAACTTTTACATATCAAGTTATTAAGGTAGTGGAACAGTAATAGTTTTGCAAAGTCTCAGAGGTAATGAGCTTGAACGGCCAGTGTTAACTGAGGTTTTCTAATAATTTTCATTAGGAAACCTCGGTTGACATTGTGAAAAAATATGTGTTCCAAAATGTTGTGGAACTATTACGGGTCTGCTACCTTAAATACAACCTACCTTTCTATAGGCTATATATTGGCCCGGGAACAGTTCTGCGGTTTGATCTGAGCATGCACTGCCCAATGCCTTCTTCTTTAGTTTTGTGGGAAAATATTGAGGCGGTCCTTTTGATATATTCAAATACTGAGGAAGTTTGCCTTTAACTCTTTGCTGTTTAATCCCTGCTTTTTACGTATCTGTGATTTATGATTGAGAAAACATTGTGAAAAAAAAAGAGAAGAAATTGCTTCTGAGAAGCAATTTCTTCTTTTTCCACACTATTTTCTACCAGGCCACTGAATGTATTTTTTTTTTTTTTTTTTTTTTTTTTCAAATTAAATACACTTTAAATTTTCGTCTGCAAAACCTTTGAATTTGGACAGGTCCAAAATTTTGTAAAACAGGAAAGGGTTAAAGAAAATGTAAATGTGGCAGGATAAAGGGTAGATTGGATCCGTCGCTGGGCCGAGCTGACTGGTAACCTTTCATATTGATTAGCATCTTGTCGAACCAAGGGTTACGAACGTTTTACTTATTCGAGAAGATCTTAGCGATTCGATACCCCTTGACTCGTGAAGATGATTGATTAGTAATGCGATGGATTTCATTCTTCTGGGTAGTTCGACATCTTCTAATTTCACATTTTCTGTTTTATCAAATCTCTTACTTATTTTCTTTTTTCATCATTTATTGCTTCATCTATTGATTTTATTTATCTATTTGTTATTTAATTGTTTTTTTTTTATTTTTTTTTATTTTTTTGGTTAACTCAAAATCCTTACTTAATTCATTCTTTCGTCTCTTTATTGGTTATTTTTTGTTTTCCATTCTTTTAACAATATAATAAGTGGCAAAGGTTTATGGCTTTTGCAAGATATGGACGTTTTATTATTTCAAAGTAGTTGATATCAAATATTTTCCTTTTCGCTAGTTAAGACAACGCCGGAAATGGCGCGACAAGGGAGGTCACTCTAACCACCAAGCTGACAAAGGACGGCACGAAATTCAAACACCATAATCGCGTTAGATTCTAGTAAAGCGACAATGGATTGGTAATCATAATAACTGGTCGATAAAAGTAAGATCTGTTAGTTTGATTTGCTTCCTTGTTAACTTCGATCTACGTTTTTTGTTGTTTTGTCAAAGTTTCTTTTTGATCGAGACTCGCGCCACACTCGTCGAGTGCGCTTGCCTTTAGATCACATCCTTACATGTTGCAAGGCACCGAGAAAAAGCAAAAATATCGCCATTAATTTATCTGCTTCATATTTTCTTGTGTAGTCCAATCGAAGGATCATCAGGTTTAAAACATTTAAAAACCGAGATCCAAAGGTCGCAATCATTGCAAAATTGAGAGTTCCTGCTTTAGCTTGTTATGAGAGACCACTCTCACCACTGTCCTGCATAGCTTTTAAGGGTAAAATACAGTGTCTGACACCTGCGTCAGGGAAGATCTTCTTTGGCTCATTGGCTAGCACATTGGACTTGTAAACCAAATATGGTCATGGTTTTTGTGTCCAGCTGTTTTTGGTTACATCTAACCAAATCTGTCAAAAAACTAATTTTGCGGTGCATAGAATTACTGAAACGCATAAACGCTGAAACGCAATGTAAATACTGAAACGCACTTATGATATTGGTTTTTTCTGATTACTTCTACCTGTGGTGAAATCACCGAAACGCAGGGCTATCGTAGTGGATTTAACGCGGATGTGTAAATGCTAGATTTATATAAACCCATTATCAGACGACGAAACTTAAAGGACAACTCTGAAATCGTTCTTATTATTTTTGTTAAAAAGTATTGGAAATAGAAACGCTTTGAAAGATCGCTGGATTTATTATATCGTTACTATTATTTTTATTTTTTGTTAAAAAAGAATCATTGGAATTAGACAAGTTTTTAAAAATCGCTGGATTTATTGTATTTGGGGAAATATTATGTTCGCAATTATGTTCTTAATTTTGAAAACTTGATGACGGGAAAGATGGTATTATATAATACAGAAGAAACATATTATTTTGGTTTTAAATTAGTCTTTCTACGAGGTTTAAATACGACGACGTGTTGATGATCGCGATACTGTCTCATCATAGAAGATGGTGTGTTATTGCATCCCCATACTTACAAATACTGAATTGCACACCTCCTTTGCTACGAAAGGAAATATTAATAGTTGAAATACTCGTGCGGTTTGTCCTTAAAAAATATTAATTAATCTATGACATGTATATAATACTTTTCTAGCTAGGAGTCCACATGTCATTTAGCTGGATCCATACGACAGAATAAGATATATATCACCCAAATGCCTTGATAAAGACACATAGTGTTGACACGTGTATTAAGATAGAAATACCGAAACGCACACGTCCGATATAATAGAACACCCCTACATGTATATAGAAATCAATAACTGAAACGCACTGATAGAAAGGGATCGTGTGCCCATTTATTGAAATACTGAAACGCACATGTGTTTAATTTGTATATTTGAAAAGCAAAAAACGAAAACGCAATGATTAAGGAATAAAGGCCGTCTGCATGAATAGTTATCTTGATTAACTACTGAAACGCACAAGTCCTTTTCTGTCAAAGATAATCAATTACCGAGCGCTCTTATAATGGTAGGAAGGATACATATAAAGTGAGAAATTTGTCAACGAATAGAGGTAGGTTTGTCCCCCGTTAAGGCTGCATTAAGGATAGCTATTTCTATTTAACAGCTTAAAAGTAACTGTTATGAGCATCATGTGGACAAGTATCCGGGTAAATTCAAATGTTAATCAATTCCATCCAAATCATTTTGTACCCATTGTGAACAAATCTAAAATGCCTGTAGCTACGCCAATTGTTGTCGAAAATGATTCACAGGAGTTTTGTAACAGTAATTTTTCTGAAGAAGGAAATGATTTTGAAAATGAAGATAACCCAGAAAACTCAGGTTTTGACATCACGAATTCAATAAATTCCAATGAAAGTAATATTAATGATGCTTTTAATTGCGACGAAATAAAAGAAGAAGCCTCTCTTGGATCAAAATGCAATGCTAATAAAAAACAATCAAATTGTAATGATGAAAATGAGAAAAACGCGGAAACAGAAAATGAGAAATATGAAAATTCATTCACTGATAGTGGTCAAAGTAATAATGAAATTTCCACTGACTCAGAAAACTGTAACATGCACGAACCATATTCTGAAGAAAAAAAATTAATAATAAATCGTCTCAGTGTTAATTTTCCCAGCTTAGCATTGCTATTCTACTATATCATTGAACGTTTTCATAAATGTTGTACCTTTTGTGATTATTATTTACATATCTTACATCCGAATATTGAAATATATATCTTTTTATTGGTCAATTGTGATTAAGCCTTAGGTTGATATAAAACTCGGTACACGGACATATTAATTACTGAAACGCACGTCTCAAGTTAAAGATTGGAGAAAGTGCGTTTCAGTAAATTCAATAACTCCGTGTATCGATTTTCTTATCTATGTGCGTTTCAGTGTTTATTTTTCCAGCTTAGCGTTGCTATTCTACTATATCAATAAACGTTATCACAAATGTTGTATCATGTTAATATTTTTTATTCATCATGCATGTGATATTTACTTTTGTCAAAAAGGTAATTGATATACACGAGTTTTATGGTAGAATATATGTCTGACAATTTACTTCTCGACATTTACCCCTATTTCATAAAGATGAATATTTTTGTTCGTTCGTCTTCACTTTTGTGATTATTATTTACATATCTTACATCCGAAAATTGAAATATATATCTTTTTCGTTGGTCACTTGTGATTAAGCCTTAGGTTGATATAAAACTCGGTACACGGATATATTAATTACTGAAACGCACGTCTCAAGTTAAAGATTGGAGAAAGTGCGTTTCAGTAAATTCAATAACTCCGTGTATCGATTTTCTTATCTATGTGCGTTTAAGTGTTTATTTTCCCAGCTTTACATTGCTATTCTAGTTCATCATTTAAAAAGGTTATCAAAAACATTGTATCCTGTTAATATTTTGCATTCTTCATACATGTGATATTTACTTATGTGAATATTATACAGGAGGTTTACGGTAGAATGTTTGTTATAATTCAATTGACGACATTTACAAACTTTTCATATACATGAACATTTTTCTTTGTTAGCTTACAGTATTGTGATTTATATTAACATTTTATACACAAAACATATCTTATTGTTGGAATAATACTGTTAATTAGCCCTGCGTTTGTAAAAAAGATCGGTACGGTGAGATTAATTACTGAAACGCACGAAGTGTCTCTAGTGTATGTGCATTTCAATATATTTAATATCACCGTGTGTCGTTTTTCATTTCAATGTGCGTTTTTAGTGTTAGTGTTCCAACCTTGACATGGCTATTCTTTTATGTCAGTGCAAACCGTCTGCAAATGATTTATATCTACATCTCAGGGCTAATTAATCAGGCTCTATGAATGGTTTAAGGATGTCAATGTTTTTATACTTTATTGAGAATTGATACAACATTTATAACTATTCTTTTTTTCTTTTTGTCCTTCATATCGTAATTTGTTAAACTTATTTTTGCTTTTATTTCTGCCCTTGAACTCTTTAAAGTTATACCGAGATGTTAAAGACCGAAACGCACAGTGTTGATTTCAGTTAATCAATATCGCCGTGTATCGATTTTCATATCGACGTGCGTTTCAGTGTTTACTTTCCCAATTAAACTTTGCTGTTCAGTGATCATAGATAATAATAATAATAATAGATTTGTAGATTACATCAAAGATTTTGAAACGGGAGAATTGTTGGGTTATTACGACTTAAAACCCTTCTTTAAAAACGCTAACTAATTAAGTTTCATTATGGTCCATTTGTTCCCGTTCCGGTGTGTTTAACTTTTTACCTACATCACTTTATCGTGAGATCTGCTTACGAATGTAACAGTTTCAAATAATCAATTATGTTCACTAAAATTTGATTCAGTATGTTTCGTCTGTTATTTATATATATATGAAAAGAAAAGAAAAAGAAATGGTGCAACTGTTGTATACAATTAATTCCAACTGTAATAGTCTAATTTTTGTGGTCTGGTAATGGGTTAAATATTGGTCTGATGATGGTTAGACCACGACCAACAACAACATCGATCAAAAAGATTAAAAAAAAGTGTTTGAAAACAAAATTAAAAGGCATCTATGTCCTGTAATAACAACAAATTACTTTTTTGTGTGCGTTTCAGTAATTACATTGCGTTTCAGCGTTTATTGCGTTTCAGTATTTCTATGCACCCCTAATTTTGTAAAGAAAATAAGAATGATTTGGGCATCTTTGCTGCTGTTCTTGAATGTATGACTCCACCCTTAGTGTTTTATTTTAAAATCCCAACCTGAAAAAAGAAAAATGCGATGAAATGTTGTGTTTATATGGACAACATAGCGGACACTTTTCTATAGGCCTCCTGTAAAATAGCTGAGGGAAAGGACCTGGGTACTGTAACCGTTGCATATTAAAGATATTGCCCCATTACACTTCTATGTCTTGATTAATGACTGCAACAAAGGTCACAATCTTCAATTTGTATGTTTTAAATGAAATAGAAACAATATAAAAATGACGTAACTTTTGTGTCCAAACCGTTACGTCAGTTAAAAAAACGTATTTCAAGCTTTGTATCCTTAAAAACACACTAACTTGTGTACGGGTGCGAATCTTTTTAAGTACGAAATAGATCGAGTACGAAAAGGCGCCTTGTATTGACGAAATGTTTTCTCTGTCTCTTCATGGATTTCATGGTGTGAATTTGTGTCTTAAAATGTTACGTCATTACAGTCATTTAAATTTTACATTCTGGAAAACATTTTGATTTTTTTTTCGGTCGTTTGCTTATTTTCCCCTTTACAATGATATAAGCGACACGATTAAATACTAGTCCACAGTGAAGAGTCAAAATGGCGGACAATTCACGACCGCGAGGGTATGTATGCAGAAATGTTACGTCTTTCAATGAATTTATAAAGTGTATGATTGCATTTTGCAGTCAATGTTACGTCTTATTGGTTTACAGATAATATCATACTAAAATGAAACGCCCCAGTGCTCTTACTTTGATACAAGGTTCTTTTAAACTAGGGAACTGGATACTTTATGAAATGAACAAATTTTATAAATTAATTTTCAAAAAATTCGTTTCGGCAGGCAAACCAAGACACAAACCGTGGTGTCTACGTTACATCATGTAACACTAAAAAACGGGTATATCTGGCATTCAAGTTGTTAAAATGTGTGTAAAAAATAAGAAGGCAACAAATGCTGGAAAAGGATGTCTTTGAATTTGTTTATTTCAATCAGATACAGGGGTGTGGACATACGAGTTTTCTCCACTTGTCCCTGGACAAGTTAAAGTGGATTTTTGACTCGTCCAAGATCAAAATGAGCTTGTCTGCTAAAGAGTAAATAGGAAAATTTGAAAAAAAAAAATTGCCTTTTGATGAAGAAAATGCTGGAATCCAGCATTTTCTTCATTAAAAACAATGTTTTCCACCCTATGATATGAACATTAGGATGATTTCTCTCCTAATTCTTTTAAGTAACATTCCAAAATTTGCCCTGGTATTTACTTGTCCTTGGACAAGTGGCTTAAAAAAAATTACTTGTCCTCAAGTACAAAAGCCCGAGTCGGACAAGTCGGGCATGGGAATTCCACACCCCTGAGATAACAAAATAACTTGCATTACAAAACTTAATTTGTGTCCAGTTACATCATGCAGTCTAAGATTGGAAATTCCTTGCCATTAAACTTTGAAAATTCTTAAACTAGGTAAGTGTAGAAGAGATGGTTAAAGTGAATTCATGAGAGGCCGAATTTACAATATAAAAATGACCATTTGTCCAGATTTAACTATATTTTTGACTTTGTGTCCAGTGTTACATCAGTCATTGTTAGAAAAAAAAAACCTTCATCATTGCTTAGCACTTAATTTTTTTTAGTGTTTTATTCTGTCTATTGGAATACTATCAACAAACTTAAAATTTAAGCAAAAGAAACAGGTTAACACACAAGTCAAAAATTCTCAATTTGTTGGACGCCAAGCTTTTTATGATGTAACCAAAAACAGCTGGACACAAAAACCATGACCATATATGAATATTGTTGTCCACCTTGGTTAGACACTGGCAGTTACCAGTCAACTCGGCCCATCGAATAACTGAGCCCGGTCAACTCATCCCCAATATATAGTCTATAGTAACATAGATTATTTTTCATAAAATATGTACAAGTTTTGTACAAACCATGTCATACCTTACTGGGCTTATCTTGATTATTTAATATATTTTTTGTCTTTTTAATATTATTTTATGAAATTATTGTTTGATTATGTACGCTTCTAAGAATGCTTTTAATTTTCTGATGCATGCGTAAATTTTCTAAAAACTGAATGAAGATTGAACACTTTTGTATTTAAGATAAAAATGATGAATAAAGAATCCAAAATAATAATGATTTGACATAAATGAAATTTGGGCCGAGTTATACGATGGGTCCAGTTGCCGATGGGCTGAGTTGAAAATGGGCCGAGTTGACCAGTCACCGACACTGGCTCTCAAGTTTATTTTTATGCCCCCGATAGGGAGGCATCATAAATTTGACTTGTCCGTCCGTCCGTCCGTCATTCCGTCCAAAAACTTTAACATTGGCCATAACTTCTAAATCAAAGCGGTGTCGGGGGCATTGTCATCTTACAGTGACAGCTCTTGTTTAGCTATGCTTCGGTTGAGGACAGATTGAACATAACAAGATGTAAACTTTTTCTTTGAAGCAATCAATTAAAGGGAAATAAAAGCTATTTTTTGGTTTAAGGAAGTGGAACAAAAGATCCGACTGAGTCACCTGGTTATGATTTTACCTACTATTTACTTCTTTACTTTATGGTTGGGGAGGCAGCCCGACACTTAGCCCACAAAAGAAATAAGTTTGCTTAACCCTTTCCTGTTTTACAAAATTTTAGACCTGTCCAAATTCAAAGGTATTACAGACGAAAATTCAAAGTACATTTAATTTGAAAATTAACAATTCAGTTGGGTAGAAAATAATGTGGAAAAAGAAGAAATTGCTTGTCAGAAGCAATTTCTTCTTTTTTCACAACGTTTTCTCAATCATAAAATAACAGGCACGTAAAAAGCAGGGATTAAACAGCAAAGGGTTAAATCCTCATTAATACAAAAAATTATTCACTAATATCTTGCTTAATTTTCATGGTAGACAAATGAAACTTTAACAAAAGATTTTCTGTCAGAAAATGATCAAATGTCCCATAGACAATTTGCTCAAACCCTTGGGACACACTTTTGAACCGTGGGGCTGGGTAGGGCATATTTTCGCATAGGGCATAGTTTAGTATGACCCAACATCAGGGGTGTGGAATTCTCATGACGACTTGTCCAAAATCGGCTTTTCTATGTGATGCCTACAAGTACATGTTTCAAGCTGCTTGTCAAGGGAAGAGTAACTAATAGCAGTGTCTATTTTAGGATTTGAAATATAGGGGGGAAATTTGTTGA
Organism: Fragum whitleyi; assembly: GCA_948146395.1. Lineage (NCBI taxonomy): Eukaryota > Metazoa > Mollusca > Bivalvia > Cardiida > Cardiidae > Fragum > Fragum whitleyi. The sequence goes on from OX411560.1 coordinate 1,288,573, forward strand.
AAATCGTCAACAATGACATTCCAGTGTTTTTTCTTTGGGGTTTGGGAACCAGTCCGAAACCAGGCTAATTGGGAAAAATGTGTAAATTTCTCAAAAATTGGGATAAATAATAATCAATATGGTTTTGGCAAAACTTACATTTAGGTATATCTTATCATCAAAATAAAGGTTTCTTTGCCTATTTTGATATTTGAAACGAAATTGAACTAAGATACAACATGTCTATCTCTTCTTTTTCACTTCCCAAATATTCCCAATTAAATAAGGATGAGGATCTTGCCAAGCTGACTTGGCAAGATCCTCAACTTTTGCAAATTGGGATTTTTTTTTTTCTTGATTTTGGGAAAAAATGGCACTTTTTTGCATTGGGAACAGGTCCGTTTTTGGGACCCAAACAAAGAAGGAGAAAAACTCTGCATTCCAAAAAGATGTTTCTTTTTACTCTTCCTGTAAGTGAAAAATCCCCCATCACCGTCCAAAAAAAGAGGGGCTTTTTCAAAAGTGTGTTCTATAATGAGCGATCCCCCCTCCTAGAATAGACAAGGTACATGGGCAAAACTTGAAATGGAAAAAAATTGATCAAGAATTAAAATAATCATAGTGTTTGTTTAAAATGGTAAAACAGTGTTTTAGATAAAGAAAATGCTGAAAACTATCATTTTCTTCATTAAAGCAATGTTTTCTTAAAATTGAAAAAATGTTTTCTTTTTTTGCAGACTAGTTCTGATCATTCAGTATATCCAATAGTGACCCATCAGGGTAAGGGTTTAATAGACAAATCTGAATGAAGGGTGAAATTGTATATCAAATTTAGTATATCCAATTGTGACACTATTGATACAAAGCCCCTTATCAGCTGTTTCCATCTGGTCAATATTAGGGGCCAGTGAACCCTTTAGGGGTATTTATAGACCTGGCTAGACAAGGGAATGAAAATAAAGACATAAACTTGACACACTTGTCAGAAGTGATTAACATGTATTAAAGTGATTTGATGAATTAATTTACTGTGCCTGTCATTTGCTGTTTTTTATTCTTTCAATTCAGTTGTTTCAAAAATTTGAATATTGATTATACATCAATATTTAATCAAATTGAATATCATTTTATTTGTGGAAAAGGATAACTATATATGTACTGGTTGGTAAAAAATAAATTCACAAACTTATTTTACTCTTTCCTTTTTTTTCCTTTTTTATTTATTTTTTTGCTATACTGGTCCAAAATGGAAAAGGGTTTTTTGAAGTGGAATTAAATCTATCCAATGAAGAAGCAAAATAATTATTGAAAAAAGAGCAATTGATTGTCCTAAAATCACCTTTTAAACCTTGTAATGCTGAATTAAAAACCTTGGCAAAATTATATATAAAAAAAAGTGCTGAAAGCTCTGTATTCCCTAATTGTGAGTCAGTATTTGATTTTGAAAATATAATTTCTGAAACTTTTCTGGTTTAAAAAGGAAAATAAGGTTGTGTGCACCAAGATCAGCCTGCACACTCATATGTGGAGGCTGATGTTTGTCCATACCTCCTGCCAAAGCAGGAATATTCCGTGTTCAGCATGACAAGGGTTAATATTTGGAGGGGTAAGTGCAAGACTATTGTAAGTACCAATAAATCAATAGGCACTTACAACAGTACCTCTCCATTTACTAACCCTTGTCATGCTGAATAAATTTTGGCTAAAAATTTTCATCAAAATGAAAGTTCAAAAAGCACTGAAAAGGCCAACTGTAGGTCAATTTTCATTTCATAAACTTAATCTATTGACAATTCTGGTTTGAAAATGAGAAACAGGTGCTGTGAACTAACATCAGACTGCACATAATATTTTTTATTTGCAGGATGATGTTTGTCTATTGCTCGTACCAAAGCAGGAATATTCCGTGTTCAGCATGACAAAGGTTAATATTTGGAGGGGTTAGTGCAAGACTATTGTAAGTACCTATTTTTATAAATCAATAGGCACTTACAATAGTGTTGTACCAACCCCTTGATTTATTAATAGAAAAGTTTAGAAGTGTATTGTAATCCTGCCAATACCCTTTGTGATAACATTATCTTAATGTTCTCTAAGTACCTAGTAACTGTTAAAAAAAGATTGTGAGAAGATAATAGAAATTTTCTATTTATCACACCCTTTGATCTGAAAAAAGAACAGCCTCCTAATTAATTCCTTTAAATACTAGAAAAGTACTGTTAAGTATAGAAGTTTTGTAATGTGCCAATTGAATATCCCTTCAGTGAAAAACCCCAAATTGGGATGATTTACCCCTAAATTGAAGCTTGTATCCCCAATTTTTGCAACCAGCCTTCTTTGTGTTATATAGAGGAGGTACATGCATGCTGTAAAATACCTATTTTTACCCCCAGATTGAAAAAGCAGTGGGAACACTGCCCTTGAGATTGCCTTATTTGAACAGGCTACAAAATTACTTGGTAAGATTGATCAAAAGGAGTGAACAGATAAAAGAAACTTTATGTTATTGTAGCCGGGTTGAGTATAAGAGGTGTTTATACTGCCTTGCCGTACAAGCTAGCTTTTATAGCGACGTGGTAGAGCACTCGCTTTGGGATGTAGAGGTCCTGGGTTCGAATCCCAACGGAGTCGAATAATTTAATTGCGGGTTACATTTGGCGCCCACCGTAAATAACCCACAGGAGGTGGTGGTTATGTGATTAGGTAGTTAATGATGTTGATTTGTGAAGATTCGTGGAAGAATCTTAATTGTCGAGGGGGTGTATGTAGCCGGGTTGAGTATAAGAGGTGTTTATACTGCCTTGCCGTACAAGCTAGCTTTTATAGCGACGTGGTAGAGCACTTGCTTTGGGACACAGAGGTCCCGGGTTCGAATCCCGGCGGAGTCGAATATTTATTTGTAGGTTACATTATCAAGCCTTTTTTTTATCAAAATTATTTAATCAGTTCCATTGTCTGTTGAAAACAAATGAGACAATGACAGTCTGGGTTTCTGTAAAGGGTTTTAAAAGTAAAAGAGATGGGTCTATTTTCCTTGTTTGTTTAACCCTATAATTTAATTTACATCGATTGGGAAACAAGTTCTTTCAACTTAGATAAATCCCTCTTGATTCTGCTTCCTGGAAAGTTTGTCAGTACTCATGCAAAATGTGTGTGTATGGCCCTTTGGTGTCAAACTGAGGACCTTTTGGTCTCGAGGCCAACTCTCTACCTCTAGACAAAAGACACCACAATCTATTTACCCTGTACAGTCAAACTTCAATGACTCAAAAGACGGGAATTCTTGAACACTATCAGTATGGTAAATTTGAACAAGTCCTGGCAATATTTGTTCATAATTGGTTGTGTTTGACTGTCAGCATGACCATGATGCTTCCTGAAAAACTTGTTTGTTTGTTTGAATGGGGTTTAACATCGCTTTCAACAATCTTTCAGCTATATCATGTTGGCTGGAGCGCCCAAGAATGGATTCCTGGTATTTCTCACAGCAGTACTTCCATCACATCCTTTCCTAGCCTCCAGCTGCTATCCAACATAGATCTATCGACCCATTGGTGTGAGACAAATAGACGGAAAGAATGTATTTATTTCCCATTCAACAAACTAATCTTTTACTTCTCTTATTTCAGGTACTAAAGAATTGGTATGATCATTGAACCTTAAGTATATACCACATATATGCTGCTTGGCTCTTGTTGACAAAACTGGAAAGACTGACGCATATTAAGGTACAACATAGATTTTTTCACTAAGAAAGTGTGAGGCTGTTAACAGGCAGGGGTTGACACTAACACAGGTCCTAAGGGCCTTCTCTGGACTGAAAAGACTTTTTGCCAACACTTTTGCCAAATAAAAAAAATGGGGCCAAATTATCATTTTATGAGCCAATTTTGTAGCCATGTTTCTTCTTAAAGTTGTCCTTGACAAATCACATGTTCCTTTTATATAGCTCATTGTTGAGGGGGGTTGTATTATGAATGTCAATTAATATTTAATTGACAGTTTATTTTTGTAAACAATCACAGAAGTGTTATGGGCAGCCAAGAGGTTACTAGTTGACACACATGCCTTTTGCCTCAATTAATTACCAGTCACCAGCAGGGCTTTTTTTCCTTCTTTACTTGAGGCCGATCTTCGGTGACTTCCCAATCGCAAAAAGCCTCTTTTTTTCCCAACTGTGGTAAGAAAATTTCCCCTAAATCAGCGTAAAATTCCCAATTTCAAAAATCAATCTACCCGACGCATGTTGACAGAGATTCACAAAGTGAAAGCAAAGTTGTATGAAAAGGTCAAGGGTTTCATTTTATGAAATGCGAAAGTTCACACTAAAATTGGGCTGGTTTCCGATTGATTCCCATTACGAAACCTTTCACAGTAAAGGGCGGGTAGCCACTTTTTGTTTACCTTACTTGATTAATAAGAACTGTTTGAAGCTGAATCGATTATTTCCTAATTGTAAATAAATCAAACTCTACTTTTGTTTTATGATTAATAAGAAAAAAATCTTGAGTTTTTTGGTATTAAACTATACAGACCTTTGGTTTTAAATCTTTTATTATGCCCCCGATAGGGAGGCATAATAAATTTGACTTGTCCGTCCGTCCGTCCGTCCGTCTGTCCGTCTGTCCGTCCGTCCGTCATTCCGTCCAAAAACTTTAACATTGGCCATAACTTCTAAATCAAAGCGGTGTCGGGGGCATTGTCATCTTACAGTGACAGCTCTTGTTTATAGATAAGATTGGAGTTTGGGAATCATAAATAGCACCAAAAGGGATTCGGCTCATTAACAAGGAACATATTCCTATCAGTTTTTGACGTACACAATTTTTAACAACCAAATACGCATAAACAACGAAACTTAGAATCTAGATGAAATGAGCTGAATTTGTAAGTCTGCAGTGTCTTAAAAACGTAAATGTTAGAGCAAATCATTCAAAAGAAATGCTTTTGATAAGGCTATGCGAATTTTATTTATGGTCTGGGTGAAAAAAGTGTTTGCAAGGTGAAAAGGTTTGCGAATTTGAAGCGTCTGCTACAGCTATGAAACCGTTTCTAATTGACAATTTTGACCAGCTCAGGTGTAGAAGCCTTTTGGGAGTTGATTAACAACATAGTCACTGAAATAAATTAATCCACCATCAGAGCAAAACCGAGTTGACATAATTTCTTTTCTAACTCCATCAGTAGGATGGCCACACCCTATTCCATCCAATTATTCAGCCACAAATCAAGCTGAACCTCTTTATTTATGTAATTGTAGAAAATGTTATGAGCTTTTTAAATGAACTAATGAATGAAATTTCTTTGTTTTGGCCATATGATAAGGGCTTAGATGTTTTTCTATAAAATTGGTATATCTTAAAACTTTCCCAATTTCACCAAAGTTCCCGTGAAATTTCCCAAATTGAAAGGCTAGTGCCTCTTCCCAATTTTTGGAAAAAAAAGCCCTGACCAGTGAGCGTGTTTACACAATATGGCATCTCTCAGCATTATGTCAAAATCAGTAATAGCAGATGGGTCAAAAGTAGGATTTTTTTGTCGCCAGTCATTTTGCCAATTTCATCTTTTTTTATTGCCAAATTCATTTTGTTTTCGCATTTGGCGACAATGGCAATCCCCAGAGAAGGCCCAGGGTCCTCAGGTCTGAGGCCTGTGATTTTTAGGGAGGACTGGCACTTCATTCCATGATGCAGGTCCTTCTTGCATATTAATTTTTAGCAGTCTCTGACTTCAGTTCTTAAAAACAGTGAAACTTGCATCATTAGTTGGGGATATAAATCTCGTAAGATCACTAAGATGTAGGGAAAACTCAGTGGAAAAAAGAAATTGCTATTTCCACACCGTTTCCCTCATGTCTGAAGGTACCTCATACACTCATATACTTATAACTTGAGTAATATTTTGAGTTCACATTTTTCAAGGACTAAGAAAGATCTTAAGGACCTGTACTCTTGAAATGTACCTTTGTTGTTGAAAAATCCTAACATGCACAGTTTGATTGTATAAATGTTTCATATGACACTGGTGCGCTGTTTTGTCCATTCGAGGACAGAGTGTTCAAGTAATTATGGTCATCTTGGCCTGAGACCGTTCTTGTTTGTTGTAACGTAATTTAAGACCACTAACTGAAAGTATAAAAGTTATTAGTAAATATTACTTTGACAACTAAACAAATTTTAAACTTTCTTAATGCTTTTTATTACCTGTTTTATATATTTCAAACAAATGGCACGAGAATCTAATAGTAAAAATTTGATTTCACGGCTCACCATGCAAAATCTACCTATACTTTCACCTATGCTATGACAACGAAACAAAAAAATTCAGGAATTGTTCATAAATATTCAGATTGATTGTATTTCTACCTAGTTCACAAAATTGGAAAGTCCTTTACAGACCGCTGATTGCCCTAAAGTGAAATACATATTTATGTATTCCATTCTATTCTGTCATGTAAACAATGATCAATCTACTGGTCTAACTGTGTGGACAAATAAGCCGACAACTGGGATGAAGAGTCTAGTTGATTTCTGGTCATCAACTATTATACCGTATTTCCTCTAATAATAGCTAATAGCTTCCTAATAGTAGCACCCCAACATTTTTAACTAAGAAAACCCACTTCAAATGCCTTAATTTTAGTAACTTCAAATACCTAAATTTTAGGAATTTTTTGAGCCTTCTAATTTGAAAAAAATCCCTCAATTTTAAGGGAAAAGGGCCTTAAATACATCAATTTTTATGATTTTTTAAATTAGAATGAGTATTAAATATAGCCTCCCTGATCCTTTATGTATAGCTTCAGGGAATGTTTATTAGGAGAAATGCGGTACAACACACCACAACCTGAACCCCAAAATCATTATTTATATAATTTGACATAAGTTATGTTCACCAAGATTGGTGCATTTTGATTTGCTGAAAAATTGCATTCATTCTTCAATAAAAACAATTTTTATTATACAACTAATTTTAATTATTCCGCAGAAAATAGTTCGACAAACAATCTCTGTTATTTTGGATAAATCTTAAGATTTTTACTTCAAGATATTAACCCGTGTCATGCTGAACCAGGAATATTCCTGCTTTGGCAGGAGCAATAGACAAACATCATCCTGCACATATGTGCAGTCTGATGTTAGTCTACATCACCTGTTTCTCACTCTCAAACCAGAATTGTCAATAGATTTAGTTTTTCAAATAAAAAAAGACTAGATCCTATACCCACGCTAATTTTTGTGACGTGATTAATTTAATTTGGTTTAAAAAAAAGTGACAGCGCGACTTAAAACACATTTTTTCCTGGCATTTTATTCATTTTGGGGTTAGTTTTTGAACGTCCCTATGAATTATTTTGCAATTTCCTTTTTGAATAAATACTAAAGTCTTGCTTTTTATGCAATAATAGTGTGGATTCACTTTTTTTTCAGGGGTTAACATTTGAAGAGACCCTCAAAATGCTTTAAGCCTGAGTGGGAAAACACTCTGGCGTTAAAACATTTTTCGGGTTTCTGCCAACGTTAACGCCCTCAAAAATGTGAATTAACCCTATAAACAATAAAAAATATGGAAACATTGATGAAAATAATAACATTACTTTTTTATTACTCACCCCAATATTCCATTGTTCGAAAATGAAATTACTCAGCTTGCCTTGTTTTGGACTCCTGAAGGCTGAAATAAGGAGAGCAACCCCTAATACTTTCAATGTTGAGTCTTTGGGACCCCTAATTTTGAAAAGGTAGATAAAACCCTGTAGTATACAGGATGCATCATGGAAAATCTAATGGAGAAAATCTAGTTCTGACCCTTAGAATGTTTTCCAAGGGGGTCATTGGGGGTCTAAATGACCCCTTGGGAAGAAATTTCAATCGGTCAAACTAAGACATTTTAATATTCGGGGGGGGGGGGGGGGGGGGGGGGTTGACCCCTAGTTAAGGGGTCAAACACAAGCCCTGAAACAGTTACAAACAAGGGCTTTCATAGATTATGAGCTTGATAAATTTGGCAATTGTTTGACACTAATTCGATACTCTATTTATAACCCAAAATTTTAAGTTTTTAACCCCTTAAATTCCTTAGTGAATTCTAATTAAGAGTAAGTTTTCATTGTGAAAGTTGATTTTTTCCAAGCCTTTCTGATTTAAAAAGGGAAATTGGGTGGTATCAACAGAGTTCAGGCTGCACATGCTAAGGCAGGAATATTCCTGGTTCAGCAAGACAAGGGTTAATAAGAAAATCTGGAAAAATAATCAAATGAAGTCTTTCACGAATCATAAAGTATTTTGTAAAAATGATGTCATCCCATTTATTGTGACCTCATTGTCACTGTACAGTAAAACTTGCGTTAAGCGACCACTAAGGGAACTAATAGAAAACGGTCGCTTATTGAAATGGTCGCTTAAGACAACACTTAATGATAAAAAGACATGTTTTTTGATGGCATTAATAATGATTGTCATGTAATTCTGACTGAATCCTAGGATGTTTGAACCCATAAGAATCGTCTCAATTGTCTCATTTTTTAGTTTAAGAGTATCCACTTTTTCCGAAATTTACTTACAACGAAAGGACTTTTACAAAGGTCATTTAATAGACGTGGTTGCTTGAGCAAGATTGTCTTTTATTAAATAGCATTGATGTAATCTATTAGCTCATGCCTAGTTTTTTCTCTTGTTAAAAGTTGATAGTGCATCAGACTGTCAATTAAAAGTTCCAGGGTTCGATCCCTGACGGCAACACTCATTCATTCCGACTATTTGTCGCTCACCAATGGGTTGATAATTGTTGACCTATGTGAGATGACAGCTGAAGGCTAGGAAAGGATGTAATCGTTGTACTGGTGAGAGAAATGCCAGGAATCTATTGTTAGGTGCTCCAGCCACTACAATATAATTGAAAAAATGTTGAAAGCAGCGTAAAACACCATTCAATCAATCAATCTATAAGCTCCTACATGGCTATTTCTCTTGTTAAATTCACTCTTCAGACTTGTAGTAAATATACTTTCAATACCCTGGGAAAGGGAATTTACCTTTATAATATGACTTGTTGTGTCAGTGAAATAACCCCTTGAATATTTTTTTATATTACATGGGTGTTATTTCACTAGTAGAATAACTATGAAAATAAGCTAAGAACGGTAAGGAACTGTTACACTTTCGGTGGGAAAGTGATGTCATAATTGATTTGATGACTTCATTTGGCAAACAGCATTATATATGTTTCACTGAATAACTTAAATTGATAAATATAGTAATTTTCTCATTTCATTCCATCAATTTAGGTCATATTATAAAAAGAATATCAAATTTGTGCTCATTGAATACCAAATTTATTTACTCGTCATCTTATCAGATAAAAACTTGGCACAATTTGATAAATTCGGTATTCAATGACCAATCATTCAATATCCTCTAGAGAAATAACCATACATGTAAATTTTCTCTTTCAGAATGTCATGGTTTTAATCAGCTAGAGTAATTCAACAGTCCATGAAGAACATTTATTGATAAAGATTGGCCAGCTACTTGTCAAGAAACGAACATGTCTACAAAAAGGGTCTCCACAGAGGATCCTATCTACCCGCCAAAGAAGAGGGCTTTATTTGAACATAAGAGGCAGGAGGAGTTGCTAAAGAAAGGGAAAGGAATATCAAGTTTGGGCGAAGCTACTAATGACTTTCTGGCCATGAAGGTTAAACTAGAAGCATCCCAGTCAGATCTCATTTGTATGAGGCCCAGAAGTGACTCACTTCAATCCATGCATTCCTTGATAAGTGAACAATCCTTGATAAGTGAACAGTCCTTGATTAGTGACCAGTCAGACCAGTCTAATTGTACTGGGTCTAGGGAACCATCTCCTAATGTGTTTGACAGCCGGACACCAGAAAGAAATCCTGTTGAGTTCTACAAGCCTGAAATTTCCAAACCCCTTTTTCCTGATTTAGGGAATGTAGATTCAGATGTATATAATAAGAGACTTGTAGTGGAAGGGGCGGAAAAGAAATCAAAAGAAAGGATGAATTCTGAATTAAAAAATGAAATACATCAGTTAGATAATATTTCAAGCCATTTTACAAATAATGGTGTTATATTGGACAAAAATCTGAATGAATTAAACAAATTTGAAACCCCAAAGGATTGTAAGATATCAGGTATCTTGTCAGACAGGACAAATAATCAATCCCAGAATGCAACATTACATATGACAAATAAACAATCCCAGAATGCAACATTACATATGACAAATAATCAATCCCAGAATGCAACATTACATATGGCAGCACAGACAAATCTTACAGCAGAAAGTATGTATGTTGGTCCAATAGTGTCGTTGATGTCAAGATTTAACAAAGAAGCCGCCACAAACCTTGTGAATCCAAAAACGGTTCCTACAAACCCTGATTCACTTAACAATGGAGGAAAGGACTGTTTACAATTTCAAGTTGAAAACAGAGCCCAAAATAATGTGAATAATTCTTTAGCTGATCTTGACGTGTTCAAATGTAGAATATGTGACCAGAAATTCAATGTCCATGATCATCTGAAAGCACATATGCAAGAGGAACATAGTGGTCCACTTCCATATAAATGTCAACATTGCCCCCGAGCTTTTGGACAATACAACAATTTACAGCGCCATCTTCGTGTACATCGGGCAAAGATATTCAAGTGTAAACTGTGTGATCGAGAATTTAATGAGGAATTCTATCTTAAAATGCATATGGGTACACATACTGGGAAACGTGTGTACAGCTGTGGGGTGTGTAGTGCCTCATTTTCATCCAACCAAGATCTCAAACTTCACGTAAAAACTCATTCCCCATCACAGCTCCATACCTGCAATGTCTGTGGGAAATCGTTCAGTAAAGCCTGCGTCTTACGACAACATAAGAAGGGACATTCTGGAGAGCGACCTCATAAATGTGACAAGTGTCCAAAGACATTTATTCATCGGCATCACTTGACGATGCATCTTAAGTCACACACAGACGATAAACAATACACATGTGACGTATGTAAGAAAACATTCTATCAGAGCAGCCATTTATACAAACATTTAAAATGTCACGAGGATGTTCAAAATGGTCACGTAGATATCTCAAACAGAAATGAACAAGTTGAGAATGATGGCACAGTTAGTTCAAGCAGAGATAATAAGGCTAGTAAAGAAAATGAAGCACCAAGCCACAATGTTAGTAGAAAATATAAACAAAAGAATGTAACGGGATCTGATCCAGCCACTGTCCCAACAATCCAAAGACTTCCTCCGCTATCAGAAGCATTTTACTCCAGAAGTCCACTGGCCAAATTACCAATTTATGATAATCCTTACCCAAAATTTGGCCAGCAGACACCAATGACCTTCAGTTGCCCTACATCCATGCAGCAAGGTCATTATAATGCATATCCACAACAAAAACAGCATCTGCCGGCAATAAATAGCCAAATGCAAGCTTACCAGGATTATATGTATGCGAGACATGCCATTGATAAAGTGAATAAAAGCCAAATTGATTATATGGAAAATGGCACAAAAGAGTACATAGTGAAACTACCAAACGATGTCAAGGATAACTATCAGGAAGAACAAAAAGCTGCTGCAGAATATATCATTAAACACCCTTATAGCACCAATGATTACAAGGAAAAACAACCTTATAGTACAAAGGAATCTTATGAACAACAAACAAATGGTACAAATGAATATAATGAAAAACAGCCAAACAAAATGAATGAATACAATGAAAAACAACCAAGCATTACAAAGGAATATGTTGAGAAAAACTCAATTAATTTAGCTAAAGAAATTGAACATACTGGTGAAAGTTCTGTTGAAAATGTTGGTGTAGGAAATGCTTCACTAAGTGCATCAGAAGTAGCTGTTGAATTGATCAAAATGTCCAGTAAAATAGGAAGGGAAGGAGAGTTTAAGAAAGATGTTGAAAATAGGGCAAAAAGAAATGGAAAATATGACAACATAGCAAGCAATATTGTAAAGGATAAAGCCACTGCCCAACTTAACGATATGGATACATCAATTCAGAATAACAGCAAGGCACCTTTAGCCTGGCATATTCCTCATCCTAGTTTTCATAAAGATGCAACATTCAAAAATAGTGACAGCGGGACTCAAAGTTGGCACACACCAATTAACCATTCCTCTATGAACTCTTACACAAATTCAATATATAATACCGTAAATGCTTTACCACCTACGTATTTCGGAACTGGCCATCCGCTTACTCCAAATCTGTTTCCACCCAAGACTTTAGACTCCTTGCAAAACTACCCACAATTTTCCCATCCATCAATGCTCCAAAGTCTTTACTGTCAACCCCTTTATAAGCAATACCCGTATTATAGTGTAGGACTGGCCCAATACCAAGGTAGCCCATATCAGCCCACACATTTATGGGGAGGACAGGATTCACAAAGGAGTCCACATCTTCCGTTGAATCTGACATCACCGAATTCACCAAAGAAGCGACATTTCTCCTCCCAAGATTTGCCCGATAATGTTTCTAGGGGTACCTACATCAGGCAGAGGCACATGTCTGAAAGAACAAAGGTCAATACAGCTTGTCATAATGGTTCCAGTATAAGTGGTGCTTCCAATTCAAGTGATGCTTCTAGTCTAAGTGGCACCATAGACACAAGTCCGGTTATCAATTCTAATGAAAACTGTGTAAGAGACACAAAACAGATTGGCCAGACATCAACAACACCAAGTTCATTAGAAGAATCTTTCATAGACAATGTAAATGATGTAAATAGCACTGAAAGGATAGAATCAGCTTTGGAATCAGTCAATGAGGATCCTGTTGATATAATTGGTGGTAGTATTGGAAATAAAATTGTTGGACAAAAGATGCATGATGAATTTGTTACGGAAACTTTACACACTCTTCCAGGAGAAGTCGAGGATTTAAGACATGCTACTGAAGCTGTATCTCCCAAAGAATATGGTGTTAGTTTGACAAAAAACTTCTTAAGGTCTGACTTGGTTAAACTGAACAGAGAAATAGAAATGAAAGACTCTGACAATGTTGAAAGTCTTGCAGAAAACAAAAATATGAGTATTCCAAATACCAGTAGTCTTTGTGAAAGTGAAAAAAATGTAGATCAGACCGGATTGATCGAGAACAAAACAGGAATCAAGTGCACTAACACTGAAAATGATGCATTTCCAATTGTGGATAGAAATACAGATTCTGTGACTGAAAGTAAAAATAAGAAAGAGAAAGAGAACTATGATGTTAGTAATATTAAGAATATAAAGTATGAGTATCAAAAGATAAATGTGGACTCTGACAAAGGAATTGAAGTCAATGAATATAACAAATCAGTGGACAAAATGAATGACGTTGAAAATTCAAGTGATAGCTTGGTATCAATTAAAGATCCATCGGCCATTCATGACAGTTCTGGAGCTTTAGATTTAAGTTTGAGAGAGCAAAATCAGAAACTACAAGATTTGAATAATAAGATGGAAAGTGAGACTGGTAAAGAACATGAAAACTGGGGTAAAAGTGTTGATGAAAATGGAAGGAATAGAGCAGGTGTATTTGTGAAGGCAAAGTTAGATATCATGTCTGAGTCTAAAATACCAGATAATGTTCATAGTTCCGATGTATTCAATATGTGTGGTATATGTTGGAAAAAGTTTGACAACTCTGTTGATCTACAAAATCACCAGATTGAGCATGCTCAGAAGCTCGAAAAAAGCATCAAATGTCAGATTTGTGGACGGACATTCGTGAAATCCTTTGACCTACAGTGCCACATCATGAAACACAGACAAGAGTCCATAAATACAATGGTTAAAGTGAATAGTCACCTTTCCCTTCATGGCAGTAAACAGTTGAATGAAAACGGCAAAAACTCAAGTGATTTACGCCATCAAGATAATCCAGAAAAAGGAGAAAAAGAGAATGCCACTGTAGCTTTAAAGAATGATCCTATGTCTAGAGATAAGGTCAAATCATGGATGCAGTCTATTGTAATGAAGAATTATGTGGAGAACCAGCCCCCATTGACTGGTTATAGTTATGGAAGTGAAAGGTTGGACATTTTAAAAGAAAATTTGGTGAACCATTCCATCTCTAAACAGACTGGTCTAGGTGATGTGAATCAGAATGGTTCTAGAAAAGAAAATATTAGAGAACTGAACAAAAGTGGAAGTAAGAAGCTTGAAATGGAGCAAAAATCGAAGAATTTTAAATGCGAGATTTGTTTACGAGAATTTGCCCATAAGCATAACTTGGCTCGTCATAAGATGTCGCATAGCCAGAAATCCATCAAGTGTAAATATTGTGAAAGGACATTTAAAGAGAAGTTTTACTTACAAATGCACGAAAAAACTCACACAGATGACAATATTGTAGATTGCGAAATTTGTGGTGATTCTGTACCAAAAGTAAAATATTGGCATCACACGAATGAACACCTTGGTGTTATTACCACTAACCCAACTTACAAACAGATTGGATCTCGTGTTAAAGAACTTTTGATGGAAAAGAAAAACAGTGAAAACTTAAAAACTGATAATGACACTAGAAAAATTCTTGGAGAAAGGAGAGAGAATACTTTGAATGTCAGAGAAAGAAATTTAAATGTTACAAAATCTTCTATAGGTTTTACAATGAATTACAAGCGTTCCCATGGGAAGGGGGAAAATTTTGAAAATATTTTACAGTCATCTTCAAAGAGCTACATGTCTGAAAAATCTTTACTTCAAATTAACAGTGCCTTTAAAACTAAAAATTACTAGAAAGGCTGTAACAGGCCTGGTGTTTGACCCATTAACCAGGGTTTTGACCCCCCCCCCCTTTATCTTAAGTATCATATTTTGAACCTTACAAATTTCTCTCAAGGGGTCATTTTGACCCCCATGAGAGAAAATTCTAAGGGTCAAACCTGGGTTTTATCCCTCAAATTTTCAATAACATATCTTAATTACTATTTAAAATTTAAAAAATTGATTGCTACTTCATATCCTTATATTGGGTTTGATTGCCAACAGCGGCACTCATCCTTTCTGAGCGTTTGTCTTCTATCAATGGATTGATAATTGTAGATCTCTTTGGGATAGTATCTGGAGGCTGAGAAACGATGTAATGGAAGTACTGGTGAGAGAAATACCAGGAATCCAATGCTAATCGCTCAAGCCACTACTATATAACTGAAAGATTGTTGAAAATGGTCTAAAACCCAATTCAAACAAAATATATCTTCACAAGAATAGGTTAATTAATAGAGGATATTGAATGAGTGGTCATTGAATACCTAATTTAGTAAACGAGTCATCTATAAACAGATAAAAACAAGGCTACGCCGAGTTTTTATCTGCTTATAGATGACGAGTTTAATAAATTCGGTATTTGATGAGCACAAATTTTATATTCTATTTATAATATGACCCTATATTTTACGAAAAGTCGTCAGAATTATTAAAATTCAACATTTCAATTTTCCGCGAAACATAAAACTGACGTCTCAATGTGTAGATTATGACGTCATTTTCGCGGTTACAAAATAGCGTTGCTATTCGCTCTGGGCTCATTTGCATACTTATTCCACTTGTGTGATAACACTCGTGTAATAACAAAAATATTCAACGGGGTTATTTCACTCTGACAACGTAGGTCATATTATAAGTACTAATTACTCATGGTACCTTCAAATTGTTAAACACTTTATTCAAATTGATCAAATCTTCTATGATTTTATTGACTGATGTTGATTTAAAAATGTCTAATGGGTCCATGAAGACGCTCAAACAGAAAAATATGTATATTTTATTAAAGAGTGGAAATGAATATCACTAGTTTGTTCATCTTGAACAAAATTAGAAATATGGGATAATCTCCCTTTAATTTCACTCAAAACTCGCTCCACATACTCATTTAATTTCAATCCAAAATCAATCGAAACTCATTCATCTTGTCAATTTTACAATGTTCTTAACTATATTAATAAAAAGAACTGGCTTTCACTAAGGGTCCATTTGAAAGAACCTCTTTTCAGTTGATCATCTAGAAATACTGGTGTCCCAGGGTAACCTGTCCCTTGGGTAACATGTCACCGGGGACAGGTTACCCTTAGGGACACATTACACTGTTACACCGGTATAACAATTTCTAGACATTTTATCCTAAACTTTATAAGTTGTATGTCATCTTTGCATAAATTTAAGTAATGAAGTATTCATATCTGCTTATAGCGTAAAGTCAACAAATCTTTATCTTATGAACAACCAAAGCTATATTTTAACTTATTGCTTTGACCTTTGTGAAATTATAGCCTTTGTTGTTCACACAATGAAAGATAAATTTTATGTCATGTCTACAAACATTCAATAAATTGAAAAATCATTAGTTCAAGATCAACAAAATTCAATTTCATGAAAAACAAAAGCTACATTTTCATTTGTGGCTTTGACACTTGTTAAAATGTAGCATTTGTTGTTGACTTGATTAAAGAAACAATATTTCAAATTGCAAAACTGAAACTATCAACCTGAGTGAATAGCTAAAGATATATTTAGACACTCTTAAAAAAAAGCTTTGGTTGTTCATGAAAATGTTCATAAAATTCAATTTCCACTTAGTTGAAAATTCAAGTTTTGGTACAGGCTATTGATTTCATTGTGGTATGAACTATAAAAATCTAATCACACTGTATGAACGCACAAGGCTCATGTATAGATGAGCCTTGTGTGTTCAAACAGTGGGATTAGGTTTTTAGATTCATACCTCAATGAAATCAACAAATTTTTTCTTCATCTCTTGATATTCATACAGTTAATCATAACCTGAAATATACACTCGTTCTTGATCAAAATCGTTCTATCAGCAATCCAATCACTCAAAACACTCCATGATTTTTATCCCCCGCTGGGGGGGGGGGGGGGGGGGGGAGTATTGTTTTTGCCATGTCCGTTGGTCTGTCCGTCAATTGTTTCTGCGCTATTTCTTGAAAACTATAGACCGGATTTCAATGAAACTTGGCACACAGCTTCACTACAATGAGGACATGCACATATCATCGGGGTCACCGGGTTGGACAGTCGAATTTAGAGTTACTGCCCCTGACTGTTTAAGCCATATACATACTGAGTGATAATCATTTCTGCGCTATTTCTTGAAAACTATAGACTGGATTTCAATGAAACTTGGCACACAGCTTCACTACAATGAGGACATGCGCATATCGTTGGGGTTACCCGGTTTGACCGTCGTATTTAGAGTTACTGCCCCTGACTGTTTAAGCCATATACATACAGAGTGATATTCATTTCTGCGCTATTTCTTGAAAACTATAGGTTGATGTAGATAAAAGATAACCTGTACCTAAGTTTGATATTAACTCCATTGACAATGAAAATATGTTCGGCAGGGATATCAATTCAACGAATTTGCTTGTTCAAAAATGCTTTGAAATTATTAAAATCAATTGATATTTCAATCATATGGATCAAATGATAGCATGATTTTATTCACTGGTGTTGTTGATAAATTTTCTAATTTGTCAGAAAATGAGAAATAAGGCGTAGATTTAATAAAAGGGAAGTAAAAAATTATTGCTTTTTTCATAACCAAATTATCAATCATCTTTAACCTCCCCTTAATTTCATTCAAAACTCGCTCCTCCCAGCAGCTGCTGTTATAGCGCGATGGACTGTCAATCTAGAGGTCCCAGGAGTAAAATTGGAGAAAACCACGTTTAAATAAACAAATCACTCCTCCCACTCATTAACCTTTTCCTGTTTTACAAAATTTTGGACCTGACCAAATTCAAAGGTTTTGCAGACGAAAATTTAAAGTTGATTTTATTTTAAAAATAACCATTCAGTAGGGTAGAAAATAGTGTGGTAAAAGAAGAAATTGCTTGTCAGAAGCAATTTCTTCTTTATTCACAATGTTTTCTCAATCATAAAATCATAGGCACATAAAAAGCAGGGATTAAACAGCAAAGGGTTGAATAATCATTCCAAAAATAAAGTATATCATCAAAAATCATTTGAGTTGTAAACTTTATTATTAACTTTAATAGTGAACACACTTCAAAGATTATATGTACATCTGTTTGATAATAATATATTTATACACTAGCTACAGCGGCACAGCAGCCTTCATCAAGTGAATCCTATGAATTTATAGGATTCACCTGATGAAGGGGGCTGTGCCGCTGAAAGCTAGTGTATAATTATATTATTATTAAAAGTTTATATCTCAAGAAGAGAACTTTTTATTGGTATATCTACATAAAACAATCTTGGCAAAATTATTACAAAATCAAAGTGCTAAAAGCACTGGATGCACTATATGTGAGTCATTATTCATCTTAAGAATTCAAATTTTAAGCTTTTCTGGTTTCAAAAAGGAAATTCAGGTGGTATAGACATAGATCACACTGCACATATGTGCAGGCTGATGTTTGTTTATAGCTCCTGCCAAGGCAGGAATATTCCGAGTTCAGCATGACAAGGGTTAAAGAATACTAAGATTTCATTCTTATTTTAATGAATAACACCCCATCAAAGATATAGTGCGGTGCCTTATGTAATCCCGTAGGATTTTCGTGCTGAAATTGATTTTTTGGCTTTGATTGATTGTTTATGGGTCAAGCAATCGAAAACTATGTGGGTCCAAATTTTTTGGGTCTGTTCCCCGATTTTATGGGCTCTCAAAGAAGCCCATATGGGCATAATCGGTATTTTCCTAATACTAGGTTCAGGAAAGGCGTTTTTTGTTCTTCTTAAATGTTTTCTGTAGGTTAACAATGTATTTAGTGTTAGAACATTTTTGAAAATACAGTAAACCATATTTCAAAAGCTTTTCCACTATTTTTGGGCTCTCAGAGAGCCCAAAATAGCAATTTTGGCTGTTTCTTATTAATGAGTTTAGGAAAAACATTTTTTTGTTTAGAGATGATTTTTAAGCTCTGTTTTGGTGTAAAGTGTTGGTTGGCATTGAAATACTTGCAGGTCCATGTTCTCTATAACCATTTCAGGATTTATGGGCCCTCCGGAATAATAGCCCATGCGAACTAATTTGGGTGCTTTTTTTGAATAAGGGTCACAAAAAAAGGTTATTTTCATTGCTGTTGAACCGTTCTCCAATTACTTTCAGCGTTATTGTATTTAAAATAGCTTTGGTATAATAAACAATAAGCCCATATTTTAAAGTCTAATAGTCCTTTTGAGCCGGACAATGAGTTTCCGAAGTTGGGTTTTAAGAACAACGGCACTTCTTATGGTGTTCACGGGTACTAAAATTGCACAAATGATTCTTTAATGGTTGAAACAAAATGTCGATTGAAATTATCTTAACCAAAAACGAGATGTTTAATCAATTTAACTGGACCTTAATGAGCCAATATGAACCAACACGAACACTTTGCCAAATAATGGGTGGGAGAAAATCAATTTCTTGTCTTAAACATTTCTCGCGCCTCAATAAATTAGGTAGGGTTAAGATGAGGGTAGAAATAAAAAAAATGAATCAAATATCCAAAGCCCAGACATGATTATTGGCGCTTGGTGAAGCCCATATGTGCAGGTTTGAATATCCTCCAAATAAATGAAGGAACTACTCTATAGTTTGAAGCTTTCTTACACAAGTCTAAAATCATTGTAATCGAAAATCCTAAAATATGTCACGCCGATCGACTGTATCAAACTCGCCATATTAATTAAAGCTGCTCTTTCACAGATTGGGAAATGTGATTTTTTATAATTTTTTTTTAATTAATCAGAAATTATAACTTTATTGTGTGAAAAAGTCTACAATAGATACGATCTTGTAAGGCAAAAAAAAAGACAGATATTCCTTAATTTAGCGGAATTCCATTCTGAAAAAATAAAGCAACTACTAACGCCTAAAAGATTATTCTTAAATTTTGAGTCAACTATTTACGCATGCAATTCCCTCTGTTTGTCCCATTCTTTCAAAGGTCAAGGTCGAAGTATTTGTCAATTGCGGAACTTCATATCGAAACATGCGAAAAATGAAACATTATACACGAAAATTAATAATTTCGAAATTTATAGACTGGATATAAAAAGACTGGTTCGTCACTGACCTTGCCGATTCGAACATTCAAGCTCCATTTTTTTTTTAAAAGAGTTGTTTTTAGTGCCATACCCATGTGCGAGTCTTAATCATCGAAAAATGCAAGAACCAGATCTGTAATTGTCTTAGATGAAGTACTGTTAAAGAGTAGCTTAAGCACACAGCCATGGTCACCAAATCCTTTTTACCGATGGATTAGTCTTTACTTTAAGATTCAGGATTGTGGAGAGGTGTAATGTCAAGAAGGAGAATTAATCTATTTTTGTCGAATGAGAAAGTCAATTTTTAACAATTTTACTGATGGAGACAATCGCTCGATCTGTAACGTGGTGATCATGAGTGTTCTGATCTTCACGATTACTTTCCTATATCTTCTTTTCAGTTGCCACTGTTACTGTCTTTATTGTTTCGAACCGAAATAGTCAAGAGACTCAGTGCAAGGAATGATAATATTTTTCGACGATCACAGAAGCTGTCTTCATGACTTAAACGTTTCATTTATAAATCAAAGTTTAAAGTTTTCGATGTTATCGAGCTTAGTAGGTCTTATTTTAAAATGACTGATAAAAACCCAAACATTTTCATTCTGTCTTGGCTTAAAGAAATTTTCCTTGTCACTGTGCATGTTTCTCACGTCTTCCAAACCAAAACAACATGCTTATCGTTGGTGATTTCTAAAAAGCATTTACCTCTTCGCTTGTATGACCAATGAAAACTAGTTGGTCAAAATCTGTTTCTTTCGATTTGAACGAGCATAGATGTTACTAGGACAGTGAACTGCATTAGTTTTGCACTGGAAGTGGTAATAACAATGTCCGTTCATATCTAATGTAATGGTTGTTCCATATTAATTTCAACCTAAACACTTAAGAAAACTTTAAGTATATTTTTATTTCTTTGAAGACATATCTGCCATAGAAAAACTTTCCAAGTATTTCCTTCAACTATGTGAATCTAGCAATACTAGAGCAGTCTCGCTTGCCTTGGTCCGATATTTTCTCCGTGGTATTAAAGTAAATACCTGTTATCATTATCTTGATATGCATCGCCTTGTTAGTTTATACATATGGTCAGCAAGAAAGTCCCTCCTTTAGCCATAACGATCCATTGAATAGCGATATTTTTTCAAGGGCTTTCTTTTGCACTGTGTAGGTTGCAAAATTACAACAAGAATCAGATGGCCATAACCAATGATGTTCCCTACCAAATATGCATTTCCCGAGGCAGCAAGATATAATTCAAATCTGCAAGATTACATGAACACAGATTACTGTTAAGTAGATGCAATTTAACTGGCATCCAATTTAGTGCATTTCATTAAAATGACGAGTTCCTAGATTTGGTCTAGTCCATGATGTTTCTTTTATAGACATAAATGCACCTGTTTAGAGATTATAACATGTCAAAACGGGTTGAAATGATAAAGTTGTTGTAGTTGATAAGAATTTTTGGTAACTTATTTCTATGAAAAAATAAAAGAAATAGATAAAAGATAATATAACTATATATGTTACAAGAAGTTGTTTGTAATAAGCGTTGCAAACCATATGCATGCGTCTCAGTATCACCTCTTTTACTAGCAAAATAAGACGACGTGATTTTTATTCGTGAGAACTTATAAATGTCAAAGCAAAAATACAACATTGAATAAAAACATATTTGTCCATCGTATCTTTGCAGAATGCCGAACATTGTTCTTATGGGCTTCATTAAGCGCCAATGAAATAGATATGGTTATGGGCTTTGCAAAATTGATTCACATATGTTTTACCGAGACCCGCATCCATAACCTCATAAAGCTTCAGAAATAACATTCTTCAGAAATCTTTTCTTGAACCAAATTGTTGACAAAGTAACCATGTTGGCTCATATGGGCTTATTAAGGGTCCAAAAAATCGATAAAAGTAGGGTAATTGGTTAGAAAATTTAAACAGACTATCTCCAACCCAAAGAGATCATTGATACCATTTGTGGTACAAGCGAGAAACATTGAAAACAAATAAATTTTACGAAATATGTCGTTTATTATTTTAATCTGTCCTATATTTGCATTATGCAAAACACACACACAAACCCTTCTCTTATGGGCTTCGTTTAGCACCAAAGCAATGGGTACAATTAAGAACATCGTGAAATTGAAAGATAGTACTAACAAAATCATTCTAAATCATTCATTCAAAGCTCCATTCATTTTCAAAACATTTGAAGGGAGGTAATGGATATTTTAAACGCAATTAGCAATTCCATGTTACCTCCCTTTAAAGTCATTCAAAACACACTCCTCCCACTCGTTCAATTTCATTTCGATATAATTCCACAATCATTTATTATGTCAATTTCACTATGTTTTAACTGTATGGGTTTTGAAAATTTGATCCATATACTTTTGTACCATTTTTGGAACAAGTAGGCACCATAAAGAGGGCTATATTTTTTTCAAAAATCGCGAGTAAGGAAAACTCCCAAATCTGTTCATATGGGCTCATTTTAAAGCCAATCAAAAAGCATATCAGAAGTTAAAAAATTAAAAATGATATACATCAACACTAACCAATGCTAGGTATTGAACGTAATTTGAAAAGAAAGGTCAAAGGAATGGCATTTTTTTGTGAATCTTATTTTAGGAAAACATCCCAATCGGCTCATATGGGTTATTATGAGAGCCCAAACAAATTCCAAAATGACCCTAGAGAACATGGACATGCAAGCATTCCACGCCAACCCATACTTAATACTTAAACAGGGCTTAAGAAATCATCTCGAAACAAATAAGATTTTTTCCCTTAACCAACGAATATATAAACACCAAAATGGCTATTTTGGGCTCTGTGAGAGCCCATAAAATGGTGCAATAAGCTTTTAAAACATGGATTTTTGTATTTTTTTCTCTTCAACCCACACTAAATACACAGCAAAACCAAAGAAATCATTTTAGGAAAAAAATCACATCTCATAAGCTCTCTTTTAGGAAAATACCTATTTTGCTCATATGGGCTCCTTTGAGAGCCCATAAAATCGGGGAATGGGCTCGGAAAATTTGGACCCGCATAGTTTTCGATTACTTGACCCCTCAACAATCAATTAAAACCAAAAAATCAATTTCAGCACGAAAATCCTACGGGAGCCCTTTTTCGTACATAAGGAACCGCACTAATAACCTGATCCTAAAAATGTATCTCAGGATAGTAGGGGATACATGGACATTGTAGTATAGTGAGTGAAATTACTCAACAAAACCCTTTATTTAAGGGCACTCTATATCAGGATAGTAGGGGATACATGGACATTGTAGTATAGTGAGTGAAATTACTCAACAAAACCCTTTATTTAAGGGCACTCTATATCAGGATAGTAGGGGATACATGGACATTGTAGTATAGTGAGTGAAATTACTCAACAAAACCCTTTATTAAGGGCACTCTTTTTTGGATGATATTTTTCATCGCTTTTTCTTGAAATCTTTATTCAAAATTTTTCAAAAAGAGAATGGATTGCACTCTTTTTGGATGGTATTTTTCATTGCTTTTCCATGAAATCTTTACTCAAAATTTATCAAAAAGAGAATAGATTGCGTTTTTTCACCTGCATCAAGACGCAACAAAGTTCGCAAATGTTTGAAAATTGTACTCTACTTTGCATATGAGTTGTCAGGGCCACCAAAAAGCGGTCTTTAAAAAGAATGGTACCTCAGTGTATGTTTTGTTTACAAATTAGAAATAAATTTTGATTACATATGTATATTAAAGTTAATTTCTCAATAATCACATGTTGTTAAAACTTAAAAGACAATTCTATTGAATTTTAACATCATGGGATTTATTTTCAATATTTTTTAGACCAATAACATCTACTTTTTATGATATTTTGATTTAAAGAAGGGGATTTTGAAAACGGTCGCTTAATAGACGTGGTCGCTCAAGCAATATTGACTGTATATGTACTAAGCTGGGTAACATTTTTCAAGCATTTTGCAAGCCTTGTCATCATGAAGGCTTAGTCAACCACAAATGATATTCATTGTTACTTCATAAAACTAAGTCAAAAATAATGATGGATATAACTGTTTGTTTTGTAAAGGAAGAGTAAAATACAGTGTTTACGTGTAAAAGAAATGATTTAATTTGATTAAAATGTGCCATAACTAAGTACTAGACTTTTTGTTATTAGCCTGGCTGTTTTCAGAGAAAACCCGAGGTATTGCTATAGCCTCTGTGTCGTCGTCGTGGTGCGAAAACTTGACATTTTGTTATATCTCTGGTTCTACTGAAGGCATTCACTTGAAACTTGGCAAACATGTTCACCATCAAAAGAGCAACCTTTACTATCAAGGGGGATAACTCTAGGTGCATTTTGTGCAAATTATGCCCCTTTTTCAACTTAAGTTTTTCCCACCATCCAGTACTTGACAGCGGAGCGTTGGCACCCGCTTGGGGTGCTCTTGTTATGTCCCACACCAATAAGATTGTGTCATTATGTTTTACCATTGTCTGTTTGTCTTTCTGTCAATCAGTCTGTCTGTTGGCCTATCTGTCTTGAAAACTTCACAAAAAAACTTAAACCTTGTCATGCTGGACCCGGAATATTCCTGCTTTGGCATGAGCTATAGACCAACATCAGCCTGCACATATGTGCAGTCTGATGTTAGTCTACACCACCTGTTTCTCACTTTCCAGCCAGAAGTGTCTATGGTTGAGTTTTTCAAATGAAAATTGACCTACAGTGGGAACTTTCAGTGCTTTTTGCCCTTTGATTTCGATGGAAATTTTTAGCCAAAATTTATTCAGCATGACTAGGGTTAACATTGCCAAGTACTTCAAGGCTATTCAAGATACAATACACATATCTAATGATAGGAGGCATCGAAGGTCAAGGTCATAAGAGACTGACAGGGTAAAAAGTTTGACAAAAAAAATTCTTTGGATGGAATTCATAATAATTTGGTTTCAATTATTCTGAATTGTCTGCCATTTGAAAAAAAATTGAGAAAGCACAGCTCAAGGTTTAACCCTTTCCTGTTTTACAAAATTTTGGACCTGTCCAAATTCAAAGGTTTTGCAGACGAAAATTTAAAGTAGATTTAATTTGAAAAATAACCATTCAGTAGGGTAGGAAATAGTGTGGAAAAAGAAGAAATTGCTTGTCAAAAGCAATTTCTTCTTTTTATACGCCCCAAGGGTCGTATTATGTTATGGCCTCGGTCGTCCGTCCGCCTGTCTGTCTTTCTCTGTCCGTCCGTTAGCAATTTTTTGTGTGCGCAAGTCCTCCTAAACTATTAATGGGAATAAGCTGAAACTACACACAATTACTCCGTATGATGTCTAGTTGTGCATAAGACCTTTGAAATTCAAATCGCTACAGTCATTCCTGAGAAATCTTGAATTATCTGCCCTTTAATATAACAAAAAACACTGTTTTTTGAGTGCGCAACTCCTCCTAAACTATCAATGGGAATAAGATGAAACTACACACAATTACTCCCTATGATGTCTAGCTGTGCATAAGACCTTTGAAATTCAAATTGTGACCGTCATTCCTGAGAATTCTTGAATTATCTGCCCTTGAATTTAACGAAAATCACTGTTGTTTGTGTGCAACTCCTCCTAAACTATCAATTGAAATGAGCTGAAACTAGACATAATTACTCTATGTAGCTGCAATAATGTACCCCTCTCTCTGATATGCTGCCGGTCGAGGCCCATCCAACATCAGACTATCAAAAGGGATGGGGGTACGTTATCGCAACTACTCTCTTTGATGTCTAGTTTTGCGTAAGACTTTTCAGTTCAAAATGCTCAAGTTATTCTAGAGTTATCTTGGATTATCTGCCCTTGAGTTGATGAAAAACAAAATTTCTTGACGGCTCATTTTCTCCTACATTATGGATGGGAATGAAAGGAAACTTGCCATAATGACTCTGTAGGTTGTCTTTTTGTGCTTAGGACTAAATATATTTTCATATTTAAATGTTATGGCACTAGTTGTCTGTCTGTCTGTTTGCAGTATTTTTAGCTATCATTCAAGCTCACGCTACTGACAAGCCAAGGTTACTGACAAGCCCCTTCGGGCGTATATGCGCCGCTCTGCGAAGCTCTTGTTTCACAATGTTTTCTCGATCATAAAATCACAGGCATGTAGAAAGCAGGGATTAAACAGCAAAAGGTTTATCGTATAATGGGGGCTCAACACAAGTTGTCCTTGGACAACCATGTATTTGAAAGGATATATAGCATCTGTCATGAAATTTTGTTTGAGACAAGCTGACCTTTTGTATGTTAACCCTTTGCTGTTTAATCCCTGCTTTTTACGTGCCTATCATTTTATGATTGAAAAAAACATTGTGAAACAAAGAAGAAATTGCTTCTGACAAGCAATTTCTTCTTTTTCAACACTATTTTCTACCCTATCGAATGTTTTGTTTTTCAAATTAAATCCACTTAATTTTCGTCTGCAAAACCTTTGAATTTGGACAGGTCCAAAATTTTGTAAAACAGGAAAGGGTTAAAAATACTTTTTGTAACACACAGAGATAGATATACCACTATAATGAGTGTTAGATGATGTGATGACGTCATTTAGAATGTGATCTCACATATGCATATGTAGACTGGCTCCCATCCCACTGATCTGAAGTATTGTGAAAAAAATAAGCCAATTCAACAAGAGAAAGAAAATTTCTTATCAGTTTATACTCTCTGACTGGCCGATCAGTGGGTGTCAGTTTTTGAGAATATGGGAGGTAATTTGAAATAAAATAATTACACATGAGTGGTCTACCTTATTAATTTTAAAACTAACTGACAGCCTGGGAGCCAGGCTTATGCATATGGCAAGGATATATCTGATGGCTGTTTGTAATATTATATAGTGGACTTCTACCAACGTTTTCGTGTCATGTCCCTGGGGTCATTTTGGGGCTCTTAATGAACCCACCATATTTGACATAGAAACAGAATGAGGAAATCTTTAAAAAAAAACTTGGTCTCCGAAACCAGAATGCACAGACTTTCATAATACTGTAAAACTTGTGTTAAGCGACCACTTAAGGGACCACCAAAAAGCGGTCGTTTACAGGAATGGTAGCTTAATACAAAATATTGTAATAAATATGACGGTTCATTTTGATAGCATTCATAGATTGTCGGTCAAGTCATACTGAATCCTATGATGTTTAAACCCATTAGAATCGTCTTATTGAGACGATTCTAATGGTTTTAACAACACAAGATTCAACAATAACCAATTTTTCGTTTCGAATGTCCTCTTTTTCAGAGATTTTGCTTACGGTGAAGGGACTTTTTATCGTGGTAGCTTAATAAAATTGGTCGCTAAATAGACGTGGTCTCTCGAGCAATATCGACTGTAGTCTCTTTAACTCCAATGGCCGAAGGCCACTAGGGCTATTGTCATAGCGCTGTCCATCGTCCGTCTGTACGTACGTGCATCCGGTCGAAAACTTTTACTTTAAATATCTTCTTCTCAGAAACTACTGGATGACTTTCAACCAAACTTCATTGGAATGATTCTTGGGTAACCCTCTTTCAAAGTTGTTCGAGAAATTTCGATCCAATGAAAAGCATGGATTTAATGGGCGTGGCTCATTTCCAAATATGGTAAAAAGTGACTTTTCTCAGAACTTAATTGATGGAAACAAATAAAATTTGACATGAATGATCCTTGAGTCTACAAAAAATAATTGCGATTGGATGGAAAATATGTATTTTATGGGCGGAGGTCATTGCTCTTTATGTTTTATAGTGGTAACTATGAAATTCATTTTCTCAGAATCTTAGATATTTAAGACTGGTGAATGCAATATAGAAAATTGACCTCCGTCTATTAGATACATATTCTTTATCCAATCACAGTAATTTTCTGCAGCCTGACAAAAGATCACCAAAGGAACATTCCAGTGAAATTTCGTTAATATCTATCGGCATGTGACACTTAGAAACCCTTTTTTACTTGAAATAAAAATTAAATAATCATTCATTCATTCACTAAAATTCTTAACATATCGGTAGATTCAGGTCTGTGGAGCAAATCAGCTGCTCAAGTAGCTCTAGTTTAATTGTATTTCCTTATGTTTATTCATTGCATGCCTGTATATTCATGCAGGGTCTGTGTCTAGGCATACCCTTTTTACTCTTTGCTTAAAACATTCCATGGTATTGATGTTATATAGAAATTATCATTTTGTTGACATCTGCCTATTTAATTGATGTGATGTCCAAGGGATCAAAGAGATTCGGGTGAGCGATCTAGGACCATCATGGTCATCTAGTTAACCCTTTGCTGATTTATCCCTGATTTTTACGTGCCTGTCATTTTATGATCTAGAAAACATTGTGAAAAAACGAAAAAAAATGCTCCTGACAAGCAATTTCTTCTTTTTCCACTCTATTTTCTACCCTACCGAATGGTTATTTTTCAAATTAAATGCACTTTAAATTTTCGTCTGCAAAAACTATGAATTTGAACAGGCCCAAAGTTTTGTAAAACAGGAAAGGGTTAACTTAGATTTTTTTTGCAAAAACTATGAATTTGAACAGGCCCAAAGTTTTGTAAAACAGGAAAGGGTTAACTTAGATTTTTTTTGCATAAACCAGCAGCTGTGAAATGCAACCGTAGGTGATGTTCTTGTTTAACTTTGATTTTTAGCTCGGCTGTTTTCGGAGAAAACCCGAGGTATTGCTATAGCCTCCGTGTCGTCGTCGTCGTCGTGCGAAAACTTTGACATTTTGTTATATCTCTGGTTCTACTAAAGGCATTCACTTGAAACTTGGCACACATGTTCACCATCAAAAGAGCAACCTATACTATCAAGGGGGATAACGCTAGATGCATTTTACGCAAATTTTGCCCCTTTTTCGACTTACATTTTTTCCCACCATCCAGCACTGGACAGCCGAGCGTAGGCACCCTAGGCGGTGCTCTTGTTTTCACTATCCAGGAACAGCCGTCAGTTACATCGCAAAATTGACATTTACCTGGATGAAAACCATTCGAATCATCTCGACCACCGCTCCATTCATTCAAAACACTCAAACCATTTAAAAACACTTAACATTTTCAAAATAACTTCGAAACTGTTCAAAACGATAGACATTTGATTCAAATCGATAAAATTTTTGCATCGTTTGATTATCCGATGATGATTTTAAAGCGTCTGATTGGACCGCAAAAACACACATGCAGATACGATCGTAGATTTTATGAAAGGGGAATAAAAAAGTTGTCGTTATTTTCTTAATTTGACAAATTAATAGTTATTGGATAAACTCCCTTAAATTTGTTTCAATCTAGCTCCTCCCACTCATTCCATTGCATCCAGAGAGCATTCCAAAATTTTCCATCCTGATTATTTCACGATGTTGTAAATACTTTTTAAATAAATGACGATGGTCAATACCTGGTCAAGAAAACCGACCTATACTCTATACGACCTATGCTCTCAACGCCTTGCTCACACCACGATTAATAATCCCCTATGGTGCACTAAATGGGCCGAAAGGTTTTTATTTCTCCTAAACGTGTATATTTGGACGTGCATCACTAAAACTAATGGGTGCAGGTCCAAAAATTAGGGGGCGCGTCTAAAATCTTCGGGTTCGCTCCTAAAGGACGGGTCTCCACAAGGGCCTTATCGTCGCTAGAATAGATTTCTTTTAAACTTTTGCCATACATATATATAATACATACATATTGTATTATATGAAAAAAAAATATCTAACGAGGTCGGGAGCGTTGAAAATTGTCGAGGCTCTGTCGAGACAATTATCAATTCTCACAGCCGAGTTAGATATTTGTTCATTCAATACATTAAGTTTGTATTATATTTATCTTATAACCTCTATTTGTCTTGTTTTCGTCGGTGTATCTAACTGAAATGCAAGTTTCAAAAAATAACCACATTATATCATGCTCTAAAAATAACTATGTGATATCATAAAAAATATCATATTGGATGTTATCATACGGATTTTTGTATAGTTATAAGATAATATGAAATAATCTGCGTTTACTGACAAAATATTGGCGTCTCAATCTTACAGGATCTAGCTGTATTGTGTGAAAAGTGGTTGGGGTAATTTACTACAAACTTGAGTTTCATTTTAAAACTTTTAAATCACCCAAATTAATTGCTTGAGTTAATTGCTTTTGAGTTTAAGGCGGCCACACAATACATGAATGACTTATTCCTAAGTTGATAATCGTACTTTTTTGACATATCAAATTTTCTTTCGTGATTACCTTTCCTTTTTTTGTCTTAAGGAAATTTCTTTGCTTTATTAACTACCGACTTTGTGGGTTTGCATAACACGTTTACAAATAACCTTGAATTTTAAATTTGTTTTTATTGTTTTCAAAGAAAATACAAAACTACTGACCTATTTTTTTTCGCAGAAATCAGATCATAAATTTTGAAGTTATCTGCCCCTGAAAATGAGATATTGACATAATTTACCTTTACACTGGCCTTTTCAAGACGAAGCCTAATGGATTTAAATGATATTTGGCGAGTTTATTCCAACACATGAATTGATTTGTGATTAAAACTAATATTCGAAAAAGGTCAAATATGAAGGTCGCGCACCAAGGTCAAAGATAAAAATCAGCTCAAATTCAGCGCGTCAAATGCATTACTAATTTTAAAAATATTTGACACAGCTGTTACCCCTGACGTGTATATTTGGACGTGCATCACTAAAACTAATGGGTGCAGGTCAAAAATTAGGGGCGCGTCTAAAATCTTCGGGTTCGCTCCTAAAGGACGGTCTCCATAAGGGCCTTATCGCATTCGGAACACCACTCGGCCAATCTCACGATCAACATCGGATGTATTCGGAACACCACTGGGCCAATCTCACGATCAACCTCGGATGTACATAGATGGACTATTTTTAAAAATTACGGAAAAACCTTGGTAAAAACCTCGATGACGTCAGTTAAAATGGCATAAGCCCTCGAAACTGTGAGTGAAAACATTCGACGTCGCCAACGCTACTCGTTTAAGTCACTGACGCGAAACCAACGAATACTAATAAAAATTTCTTATGATTCTTAAATAACGGCTGAAAAATCTTAATTTTTGAGAATGATTCGTCATTCTCAAAATTAAGATTTTCAGCCGTTATCTACTGTAAAATACATGTATACAAATCCACAGTGGTATTTTTCTTACACTGTTTCCGCCTCACAAAATGCACGATTTTGTTACATACCCATCCGTCTTACATACATCCGAGGTATGTTGTAGTTTACGGAAATGGCCGAGTGATGTTCCGAAGAGGTCTTATCGTCGCTAGAATAGATTTCTTTTAAACTTTTGCCATACATATTATGAAATAATCTGCGTTTACTGACAAAATATTGGCGTCTCAAATTTACAGGATCTAGCTGTATTGTGTGAATAGTGGTGGGGTAATTTACTACAAACTTGAGTTTCATTTTAAAACTTTTATATCACCCAAATGAATTGAGTTTGAGGCGGCCACACAATACATGAATGACTTATTCCTAATTTGATAATCGTACTTTTACATGGATTTAAATGATATTTGGCGAGTTTATTCCAACACATGAATTGATTTGTGATTAAAACTAATATTCGAAAAAGGTCAAATATCAAGGTCGCGCACCAAGGTCAAAGATAAAAATCAGCTCAAATTCAGCGCGTCAAATGCATTACTAATTTTAAAAATATTTGACACAGCTGTTACCCTTGACGAGCTAAAACATATTTCGAATGAATTTTGTGATAAGTTCCAGTTCAAGGTCACATAGCAAGGTCAAATGTCAAAATAATTGTTGTATACACTAATAGTTGTATATCTACCATGTTTCAAAGTAAAACCGAAAATGATTTGACATAAGAATGATAAGAGTAAAACATAAAAATATACCAGAATGTCTAGACTCAAGGTCAAAAGTAAAAAAAAAAAAAATCAAAATAAGCACAAATTTGGCTTGACAAGTGCATTATTCATAAATTTATTGACAGCTTTTAACAATATTTGGCACAACAATTACTTTCCACAATCAAAAAAATATTTTGAAATGAATTGAGTAATAACTTAAAGTTAAAACATATCAAGTTCAAATGTCAAAATAAGCATAAATTTGGCTTGACAAGTGCCTTACTCATATAATTATTGACAGATTTTCGGTGGGTTTTTTGCTGTACAGTCAAAGTTCAAAATGGACAATGATTAAAAGATAAGAACTCTTGATTTCGATTTCCTGAATGCGGTTACAGTCAATTATGCCCGAGCGACCACGTCTATTAAGCGACCATTTTTATTAAACGACCGCTTTCAAAATCCCCTTTTTTTAAATAAAAATATCTGAAAAAATAGATATCACTGGTATAAAAAATATTGCAAATGAATCATATGTTGTTTAAACTCACCAGAATCGTCTTAACTTGATGTGAATTTTTACATCTTAGGATTCTTGAGAATTTCGCAATGCTTTACATATTCGATTTCTTATTTGTAAACAAAAGTTGTATTAAGGGACCATTTTCTTTTACGACCGCTTTTGGTGGTCCTATTTGGTCGCTTAATACAAATTTTACTGTATCTTGTTTCTTTCCTATGCCAGCGCGTTTGATGATAGCACTATTTCATTTTTGGAAGCAGAATAGAGAGGGATTAATCTAGGCTGTAAGAACTTGTTTCACAATTAATTTAGAGTGGATATCTTTAACCAAGATAGTATAAACACGAAAACAAGAACACCGCGAACGGTTGCCAATCCTCGGATGCAGGCGCATAGTTTATTCTGATTTATATTAGTGCGAATGCAACGCAATCTTAAGCTTATTTAAAGACTCGCTCTCTTACACCCAATCCTGATATTTTCATGTCCCTGAGAGAGGGACGGTGGTTTTTAAATTACTACTACCAATTCTACAGCTACCGAACTGGGGCTTGCTTTTAAGTGTTTTGCCCATTAACACACCTCGTCGATGATGGGGCTCGAACCACGGACCTCCAGGTCACAGGTCGAGTGCATTTACCACTAGACCACCGAGGCAGCCGGATATGCATAAACAGTCGCTCTATAATAATAAAAAAAACTAAGTCGAAAAGGGGCGTATCCCTGACATAAATGATTTCAGAGTTAACCCCCTTAGATAATCCGGATAATTCTCATGATGGTAAACACACATCCAAGTTTCGTGTAGCCATCTTCGATAAAAATAGAAATATGATAAAAGTGAAAGTTTGTCACACAAACAACGATGCTAACACCGACTCGAACGAGGCCAAAATGATGACAATACCCCACATTCGGAACATCGCTCGGACATTTCCGTAAACTCGAAAGTACTTCGAACGTAAGTGTAGTAATTTTTGGTCCATTTTTAGGTAATTCGGCTCCTAGTGGTACTTTGGTTAATACGCTTGAAGAAAAGCAAATTCCTTTAATGCTTTCAGATCGTCTATAGACGTTATTTGGCATATCATGATTTGAAAGCAAAACGCAGTAAAACACTGCGTTTTGTTTTCAAATCATAGGATGCCCGATTTTTACCTTACGTGAATTTTGCTTTTCGCAGCGTCATTCTCAGTTATATATGTGACGTCATATAAACCAACGTGTGAAATGACGCGCTTTCATGGATGCGCCCGTTTTATTCCCGAGGTCTATTCCGTAGAATCGCCGAGGGTTCCCGATTGAACCCCACGGGAACCCTCGGTGATTCTACCGAATAGACCTCGGGATTAATGAGGGCGCAGGCATTAAAGCGCGTCATATCGCACGTGGGTTTGTGTGACGTCACGAATATATCTCAAGATGAGGTTGCGAAAAAAATCAAAAATGGGTTAAACTTGTCATCAAATTATCAAAAAATGCCCAAAAGATAAACTTCGATGGTCGGAAAGAATTTACGGATTTTTTTTTTTTTTTTTTTTTTTTTTTTTCTCAAAGCATTTTAACCAAAGTACCACAAGCCGGGGTATTTTTCAAATTTACGTCAAAGTCCGAGCGATATTCAGAATGGACAATACCCCGGGCTTTCTCCGGAAACAGCCGAGATAAATATATGAAAAGGTTTTATCCCATTCGGATCATCGCTCGGACTTTTCCGTAGAATCGCCGAAGGTTCCCGAGTGGGTTTTATCCTTGTCATTCAGCGCAATCGGTATGAATTTACGGCGCGAGTAGCTTGAAATTACAACACGAACACTATGAAGTGGCTACGCGAACATCATTTAGGTTCGTGTGAAGTGTTTGAGACCTAATTTTAAGATCACTTCATTTGCTAAGAAAAAGCTGTATGTCCAGGTATTACTACAACCGTTGGTATAAAACTCGAGCCCAAAACGTAGTGAAGCAAGCAATTGATTTCGACTTACATGTATTCTATAAACACATATGTCATATATGTCATTCTTCTTTTGTAAATGTGTATATCAATATAAGGTATGTGTGTTATCACAACATAAATGGACATTGATGGTTAATATACCTGTAAGGTTCTTAAGAAATACAGTATATCAATTTCTATTTCACAAAATGATGAATATATAGTGATTTATTATAGATCACTGAATTAAAAAAAAAACATAATTTGAAATAAATCTCAGAAAATATTTCACAATATTATGGTGTGATGTTGCACCATATTCTGCGTAATTAATGAACTGGCAGGGCGGGTTTTAACCGTGACGTAATTTACTTTTCAATAGTTTGGATTCTTTCATATTTTAGTCGGTTTTCATCGTTATCGCGTGCAAATAACTATCCTAAAACCTTAAGGATTCCCGTGCTTTGAGAGAATGAACACATTTCATCGTTTGGTTACCAAGGCCTCGTAACTTCAGCTTGATTAAGCTGAAGTTACGAGGATTTGGTTACCAATCTACGATTTAAGGTCTCGAGTTATTTGTGTCAACTCTCTTTAGTCCCTACCCTTAAGTGCAACGACCCGTTACTTAGGCTCCGCCCTGCCAGGGCATTAATCATGATCATGGATAATACCTAACATCTACATGTATTTCAAAAACATACCAAGCGGGTTCGACATGTATGTTGACAAAATAATGGAAATTGATAGTTTCAAAAGAGCCTTTCATAGACTGAGTTTTACATTTAACCCTTTCCTGTTTTTCAAAATTTTGGACCTGTCCAAATTCAAAGGTTTTGCAGATGAAAATTTAAAGTGCATTTAATTTGGAAAATAACCATTCAGTAGGGTAGAAAATAGTGTGGAAAAGGGAAGAAATTGCTTGTCAGAAGCAATTTCTTCTTTTTGCACAATGTTTTCTCAATCATAAAATCACGGGCACGTAAAAAGCGGAGATTAAACAATAATGGGTTAAGGTTGTAGTAGTATTACCTTGAAGGAACATTTGGATACATTCTGATCAACTTTATGCAAATTTTATCCAGCCGTTATGAAGTTGTTTATTTTGAACAAAGTGTCCCTTTTCCATAATGGTTTTGCTATTCTGTTATGAGATGGGGTCTCTTATGTTGTGCAACTGCTTGTGCTCATCTACAGATATATTGTTTAGCTTGGAAACTGTTTTTTTTTTTTTGTAAATGGAAGCAGCATTAAAATTGGTTCAAAACTCTTTACACGAACCTTTATTGTATATAGGCAAACTAACTAGATTATTAGGTTGTCTATTTTAAACATGGCGGCAGGTTTATTTTCTCGGTGAACAAAACGGATAGTTTTTGTGGAATAACCGTTGTTCTCTTATTTCATCTAGTTAGTAAATGCGTCAAAATTAACTATGGGTAAAAATAATCGTAATAGAAATAATAGTAATTCGGGATCTAATGATGGGAAACGAAAAAACAGTGGTAATCCTGATCCAACCGAGACAAAGGCCGCAAAACATGGCGGACAGAGTGACGAAAAATCAAAACAATCGGGAAATAAGTGCGAGAATATTAGTGTGAGTGACTCAATCAGGCAAGCTAATTCAGTTTTGTTCAATCAATCTGAATCCGAAATGGACTCATCTGTGTTTGATAATGCAACCTGCAATAGTCACAAACCAATCGGTGAAAAGGAGAACGCTAAAAGTGGGTTAAATGGTGATGGGTCAAAAAGAAATGTGGAAACGGTTTCAAATAGTGTCATTTTTGAATATTTAAAAAAAATGAATGATAAAATGGATCTCATGGACCAAAGATTGGATACTCTCGACGAACTTAAACAGAAGGTCAGTGGTTTTGAGTCAGAAATGAAATCTCTAAGGCTCCTGGTACATGATAATCATAAGAAAATTGATGAAAGAGTTTCAAAGGTGGAGGAAAGGGCCGACACGCTTGAGTTCTCGATTGGTATGACCAAGGACAAAATATCGCAACTACAGAAAGAGCAATCAACCATGAAAGACGATCTGTTATACGCTCAGTCTCAATCAATGAGAAACAATTTAATTTTTTCCAATATAAATGAGTCTGACGATGAGACCCCTTCACAGTGTGAAAGTCGTTTAAGGGAATTTATGACTAATAAACTCAAAATGGCACAGGAACTTGTCAATAGTATCAAATTCGAAAGAGTGCACAGAATTGGCCAAAAGTACGATGACGCGGAATATCCCCGGAAAATTGTTGCTAAATTTTGTTACTATAAGGAAAGAGAGTCAGTGAGGAAACTGGCTACCGAACTCCGTGGAACTAACTTTTTTATTTCAGAACAGTTTCCTCGTGAAATTGCCGATCGTCGAAAGCAACTGCTACCTAAAATGAAGGCAGCTAAAAAGGAGGGGAAAAAAGCCTGGTTAAGCTACGACACCCTATATATCGACGGTCACCCTTTCATTCAACCCTTAACTCCAGTCGACGGTTAGCGGTGCGATGGGACTGACAAATTAAGTATATTATCATGGAATATACACGGTCTTAGTGATAAACTCTCAGATGACGATTTTTTGTCCTTAATTAAATCACAAGATATTGTGTTTTTGTACGAAACTTGGGCTAACAGTAAAACTAAACTAGATATTGATGGTTTCACAAGCTTTAACTTTTATCGGAAAATTAAAAACAAACGAGCGCGTAGAAATAGTGGTGGTTTGGCTATTTTTGTTAGGCAATCTATACTTAAAGGGGTAAAAATAGTCAAATCATCTTATGATACAATTGTGTGGCTAAAACTGGACAAATATTTCTTTCAGCTTGAAAACGACATTTACTTAGCTGGTGCTTATATTTGGGTAGAAAATTCCCCGTTTTACAATGTATTTGATATTGATTTATTTCAAACGTTACAGGAGGACG
Source organism: Fragum whitleyi (assembly GCA_948146395.1). Taxonomy (NCBI): domain Eukaryota; kingdom Metazoa; phylum Mollusca; class Bivalvia; order Cardiida; family Cardiidae; genus Fragum; species Fragum whitleyi. The sequence continues at coordinate 1,325,885 of OX411560.1, forward strand.
TTAACCGATTTGATTCGCTGGGAAGCGTTATTTTGTGTGGCGATTTAAATGCTCGTACTGGCAACGGATCAAAGTGCGATTATATTATTTGTGATTACAGTCTCGACGCGGACGAGAGCGATTACTCGGTTGACGTCCCGCTGTACCGTTACTCATGTGATAATGTTTGTACTTCTCACGGTTTAAAATTGTTGGACACGTGCAAGGCTACCGGACTGCGTATATCTAACGGGAGACTGTTCAAAGATCACGGAGTTGGCAATTATACCTATGCATGTAAAAATGGTGCAAGTGTCATCGACTATCTTTTGTTAAAAGAAAGAGATTTTTATATTTTGGAAAATTTTAAGGTCAATCCGTTCTGTGAATGGTCAGATCACGCCTCAATTAATTTTACTATTAAGTGTAAATTGAACAACTCGACCGATACTATTCGCAAGACTCATTTTAATTATTTGTCGTGGAATGATAATTTGCGAAACGATTTTCGAGCAAAAGTCATTTTGAATCTACCTTCTTTTAACTCTATTACAGAGTCGCTCACGACCAATTGTTCTAAAAGCGATATTGACGATTGCATAAAGCGCTTTTCACTTGTATTGGACGACATAGGGAGTACGTTGTTTAGCAAAAATGTTAACGTTAAACAAAATAGAAATGACGAAATTCATACTAAAAAATCAGATTGGTTCGATAATGAGTGTAAGAATGCTAAGCACGATTATTTATGTGCACGTTATAATTACAACAGGTGTAAAACCAACTATAATCGTATGGATATGTGTACTAAAAAAACCGTATATAAGAAAATAATTGCTAAAAAGAAAAGAGCGCATAAATATGAAAAAATTAAACAAATAGAGCTCCTAAAAAATAGTAGTCCAAAAAATTTTTGGAAACTTTTTAGCAAAAGAAAATCGAAAGAGGATTGTGACTTAAATGTTCAAGACTTTTACGATCATTTTTCGAAATTTGATGAAAATTTGGGAAAAGCAAATAGTATAAACTCTGATTGTTTTGTAAATCAGCATAACTTTGATTCAAACTTTTCAAGCTTCGACGAGCTCGATAAACCAATTTCATATGAAGAAGTAGAATCTGTTGTTAAAAGTCTCAAACGAAATAAATCGTACGCAAACGATAACTTATTAAACGAATATTTTATAGAATCTATAGATATCCTCTCTTCACATCTTGTTGACTTATTTAATAGTATTTTTGACTCAGGTCACTTTCCTGAAAGCTGGTGTGAGGGCACAATAATACCAATTTTTAAAAAGAATGATAAAAATGACGTGAATAACTATCGTGGTATTACGCTTGTTAGCTGTTTCTCTAAAATTTTCACTGGGATTCTGAATAAGAGGATATCTAACTGGATCGAACATAATGACGTTCTGAGTGATGCTCAGTTTGGTTTTCGAAAGCAGAGGTCAACTACCGACGCTATATTTGTGCTTAATTCGGTTATACAAACCGTTTTGAATAAAAAAGGTAGATTATTTTGTGCCTTCGTCGATCTACAAAAAGCTTTTGATAGCGTTTATCATAATGGCTTATGGTATAAGTTGTACAATATTGGATTAAAAGGAAAAATCTTAAGGATAATCCGTAGTATGTATTCCACAGTTAAGCTGCGAGTTAAAAGCTGTAATGAGTACTCGGATTATTTTGAATGCTCAGTTGGCTTAAAGCAAGGGGAGGTAATTTCACCGTTACTATTTTCTTTGTTTCTTAACGACCTTGAGCTCTTCCTAGTAGATAGTGTTAATTCGGGTATAACTATCGATGAAATCATGTATATTCTACTTTTATTTGCTGATGATATGGTTATTCTTGGCAATAGCCCATCAGACCTTCAAAACAGTTTAAACCGTTTATCAATCTATTGTCATGAATGGGGTTTAAAAGTAAATGTCGAGAAAACGAAAATCATGGTATTCAGAAAAAGAAGGGTAATAAAGGACGACGAGCATTGGCATTATAATGATGAAAGCATCGAGGTCGTAAATGAGTTTAACTACCTTGGCACAGTTTTTAGCTATACAGGCTCATTTTCACGTCACAACGAATATATAGTCGGCAAAGGATTAAAAGCGCTGCACACTCTGATTGCTAATACAAAAATTTATGATTTTAAAGTGGAAACATTATTACAACTATTTGACTCTTTTGTAGGCTCAACCTTAAATTATGGTTGCGAGATTTCTGGTTTCTCAAAAAGTAAACAGATAGAAAGGGTTCACCTTAAATTTCTCAAGAATCTATTAAAGGTTAAACAATCAACCAGCTCAATCGAAATCTACGGTGAACTAGGGCGTTACCCACTATATATTGAAAGACAGGTAAGGATTATTAAGTACTGGTGTAAGATATTGAACTCTGACAATATCCTTACTAAACGTATTTATCAAAACTTACATTGTGACTGTAACAATGGTCTAACTAATTGGGCGAAACATGTAAAAAGTATTCTAGATTCTGCTGGCTTTTCATTTATCTGGAATGACCAATTTGATATTAATCTTAAAAATTTCCCCGACCTTTTCAAGCGTAAAATTACCGACATTTTCGTTCAGAACTGGACATCAAGTTTAAGTAATAATACTTCAACTAGAATCTATAGGCATATTAAGACTGCTTTCTATAAAGAAGATTATCTAAGCATTTTACCTAAAAAACATTATACTAATATTGCAAAAATACGTCTGTCCTCTCATAAATTAAAAGTCGAAACCGGTCGCTATGCTGGCCAAAATCTACAATATGAACATAGACTATGTGAATACTGTGATAAAAGAGAAATTGAAGACGAATATCACTTTACGCTTCTTTGTCCTGCTTTCTCCGATATCCGTAATAAATATATCAACCCATATTTTAGAATTAGACCAAATATGCTTAAATTTACTGAACTTTTACAAAGCACTAAGAAATCTATCTTAATCAACTTAGCAAAATTTATTAGCGAATCATTCCAAAAAAGACTCCATTTTGATAATTATTAATTTTCTGAAAAAAGATTTCATTCCAATCTCTTCAAAATTCTACAACAGTCCCTTTTCCCCACTAAATTTATCATCATTTGAATTCAAAATAGTACATGTACATGTATTTGTTTAATTGATTGCACATTTCTTGTTTTGTTCAATTGAATTTTGTGGTGTGCATGAGTGTGTGGCGTATGTTTGTATGTTTGTTTGTATGTATGAGTGTTTGCTGTTTATATGTTTGTTTTGTTGACCTTGAATTAATATATGTTTTTCAATTTGTTGTAACGAGAAACTGTTTGTAGTTTAAGTTACTGAAATAAAATGTCTATGTCTATGTCTATTATTAGCGAGAACATCATTAATTTCTTAATCTAACATCATGAACAGCTTTAACGAATATTATTAAATGCGCAAGCGAAAATCATGAATTGCCTATGCAAAGATTATAAATTTCATGTGCGACCAGAATGAATTGCATATGCAAACATTTAAATTTCATACGCGAACAAAATGAATTGCGTATATATGATAACAATTTGAATTGTTTACGCGAACAGAATGAATAGTCTATAGATGCAAACATTATGAATTGACTACGCGAACATCATGGTTTGCGTATAGATTCTAACATGAATTACATACGCGACCAGAATGAATTACTTTTGCAAAAATTATGTATTGCATACGCGATCAGAATGAATTGCCTGAGCAAACATCATGGATTGCATTTACGAATACAGAATAAAACGCCTGTGTATTATTATGAATTGCTTACGCGTACAAAATGAATTTCCTTTGAGGACACTATTAATTACCAACGCGGCAATCGTGAATTTAAAATGAGACCATAATGAATTGACTACGCGAACATTGTGAATAAATACTCGAACAACAAGAATTGACCACGCAAACGTCCTGAACTGACCTCGCGAACATCGTAACTTAGTTACCTACGCGAAAATCATGAATTCTCAGCGTGAGCATTTGGACTTGCCTGCGCTGCTAAAGAACCACGAATTTCGGTCGCGAACTTCGTAAATTGCCTACGCGAGCTGTACGAATTGGATTTTGTAACAGGGTTATTTGATGCCAAAAAAGGTAATTCACCTGCCGTTAATAGGTATCGCTAGAGCAACAGATTCAGTTACTATGAGAACGTATTGATTTTTATATATTCACCTTTTGTAGAAAGGCGTGGTTTTCCCAATATTTTCCAGGACAAAACACGTGGTCTAACATATGAATTGTTATAGGTGATGATTAGAGAATAATGCTTACCTTTACGAAGTTTTTTAGCTACATTGGGTAATTTGAAATTGTTTTATCAAAAATATTTTATTCACACTGCATTTATATCTTTGTTGTCGGTATTCATTAAAATCGTCTCAAGGAGACGATTCTAATGAGTTCACACAACATAGTTTTTTGTTGATCAATCGCAATTTTAGACTGAAGATACCCTCGGTAGGATCGACATCTGTGTACAAAGGTGAAAACATTATGGAAAGTGCTAATTTGTTATGGATTAACAACGAACTTGCGTAACAAAGGTGGGGGACTCGTGTCATAACCGTGCAGTGGCATTTGAAATTAATAGTACAGACGATTGTTTAGAACTGGATTGGGGGTAGCGTCGCATGGAATATAACAAAAGTTCCGATCAAATGAGGTAATGAATACTTTTATAACATGACCTACGTCGCGGGAGTGAAATAAACCCGTTGAATATTTTAGATATTAAACGGGTGTTATCACACTAGTGGAATAACTATGCAAATGAACTCATAGCGAATTGCAACGCTATTTTTAACCGCGAAAATGACGTCATAATCTAACTTTTGTGACGTCAGTTTTAAAAAGCGTTATAAGTTGCGGAAATTGAAATGTTGAATTTCAAGAATTTTGACGATTTTTCGCAAAATTTCGAGTCATATTATATAATAGAATATAAAATTTGTGCTCATGAAATACCGAATAAGGCCCTATCAAACTCGTCATCTTAAACAGACAAATACTCGACACAGCCTTGTTTTTATCTAATTATAGATGACTCGTTTAATAAATTCGGTATTCAATGACCACTCATTCAATATCATCTATTCAATAATTGTTTCATTTGCATACACCACAGGATGTTATGCTATTTGTACCAGTATTTCACTTTCTCCATCTGTCCGTCCGTTCGGTAGCCCGCTCATCAATGTAAGTTGCATTTAGAAACATAGTAAAATTGACTTTTATCCCAAATCGAAAGCATTCTCAATCGCTCACTCAGAGCTCCTTTAATTCATTCCGAAAAATCAATCAGACCATTCAAAAAAGTTCCCCGAAATCGCTCCAAAACGCTTCGAAATCGTTTAAAGCATTCAACATTTCATTCAAATCGATCAAACTTTTGCATGATTTAATTCGCTGGTTCACACTAATTAAATATCATTTCAAAATCGGCCATCTCGTTAATTTCTCGTCGTTATTCACTGTATAAGTTAGTATCAGAGCCCGAGATTATAAAACTTTTCTCAGGCCCAGGCTCAATTTTCTCACATTTCAATTTGAGATTAAAGCTGTAATTCTGTGTTTTTTTTTTTTTTTTTTTTTTTTGTTTTGTTTTTTGGGTGGTTTTTTTTTGTTTTTTTTTTTACTTTTACTCTTTTTAATGTATTAGAATAAAAGATGAGATTAATAAGTTGTTATGAATAACAACTTATTAATATTATCTTTTATTTTCATACATTTATTTCAATTTAAAATTTGAGAAATTTGAGTCTGAGCCTGACAAAAGTTTTATATCCTTGATCCCTGATGATAGGCTACACAATTGAGTTTGTTTGAATCCCGCGAACCCTTTCTTGGTCCAACATTGCTAGGAATTTCGATTTCCGCTTTTTAAACATCAACGGCTTAAAAAAAGGAAAATGCTTCAAAGTTTAAGAAGAAAGCTTATTAAATTTACCATTTCAAAACATCAAAATAATGTCTTTAAAGCTGCTCTTTCAGTTTTTAATAGAAAATTGCCAAACTTGTTCTTAGATGCGGAATTGTGTGTATTTTTAGAAGATTAAGAATAACCCAAGGTCATTGGCACTAGGAACAACATATTTCAATAACTTTGTAAATTATTTGTTCGAAGTGACAAGATCAGTAAGGAATCCAGTCTATGTATTTCCAGTCAAATAAATTACAAAATCGTTACTTTTCGCGAATAATCTTTCATATTGCTTGTATTGATATGAAATTTCCAGCTGTCAAATACTCTAACCTTATTCTTTGATTTAATAAGGCAATTATGCGGAATGAACATGCGTAAATAGTTTGCTCGAAACTGAAGAAATATTTTCAGGCATTAGTAGTTGCTTTATTTTTTTCAGAATGAATTTCGCTAAATTTATGAATATCAGTCTTTCTTTCCGTGCATTACCATATTGAATCTTATTATTTTAAAGGCTTCAACATGATGATGTCGTTACTTCTGATTGATTTTACGAAAATTTTCAAAAATCACATTTCCCCAATCTGTGCAAGAGTAGCTTTAAACATGAAATGAAGAACATATCCCACATTTTACAATTGTAAGAAAAGTAAAACTTATTTATCATTATTACTTTTTTGCGTTTTTAATGGCATTTTTGAATCGTTTCAGACAATTTAGGGTGACATAAAGTTCTGACTACATCTTTTCGCTATGGGGCGTCTTCAACGACAAACGAGTATTGCTTTGCACGCTCGAGGTACGTTCCTTTCCTCAGTATTTATTTATTTGTTTATTTATTTATTTATTTAGTTAGTTAGTTGGTTAGTGAGTTAGTTAGTTAAGTTAGTTAAGTTAGTTAGTTAGTTAGTTAGTTAGTTAGTTAGTTAGTTAGTTAGTTAGTTAGTTAGTTAGTTAGTTAGTTATCTATCTATATTTATTCATAGATTTATCTATTTATTTATTAATTTATTTTCTTATTTATTTATTTATTTATTTATTTATTCATTTATTTATTTATTTATGTATTTATTTATTTATTTATTTAATAATTTAATTAATTAATTAATTAATTTATTTATTTATTTATTTATTTATTTATTTATTTATTTATTTATTTATTTATTTATTTATTTATTTATTTATTTATTTATTTATTTATTTATTCATTCGACTTTTTTCGTTCTAACTGTAATAATTTTACAATTTATTCGACAATTTATCTTAAATTTGAAGCCTAATACTGACGATTTGACTTCTGAATCAGTTGAAGGGATTCATCATATGGTCTTTTTTATTCGTTCATTTTTTCAATTTTGTGTGGTTGACAAGTGCTATTATTCACCAATCAATGGTCGACCTCAGTGGAAAAGGCAGCTGATTGATAGGATAAAATGCTGTGGTAAGACCAACAACAGGAAGCAATTGTTTTTAGGTAAATCAGACACTGCGATATATGTGTTAATTCAATTTACTGTAAAAAAAAGGGTGCTAAAACCCATGCAAAAAAGTTCTATGGGTTACTGGATCCAACTTTTCATATGAACGAGTTAAAATATTTGCATGGCTTCACATAAAAAGTGTTCTCTTTTATATACTGTATAGTATGTTGACACAACCTTTATGCTAATTTCATTTTTTAAAGTTATAGATAGCATTTCAGGGCCCAAGGTTATAAAAAAATTTCTCAGGCTCAGGCTCAATTTTCTCATTTTTTTATTTTAATTTTTTAAAATAAAAGTATGAAAATAAAAGATAATATCAATAAGTTGTTATTTTTAACAACATATTAATATCATCTTCATTGTTAATACATTATAATGAGTAATTAAACAAATTTATGGCTTTAATCTCAAATTGAAATTTGAGAAAATTGAGCCTGACCCTGAGATAAGTTTTATAACCTTGGGCCCAGGTCTTACATACTTTTTGTCTTTCTCTTTTGCAAAAATTACAGAAAGGAAATTCGGTGACCGAGATCTTTGGCTCATAGCTTCTTGCATGTCGTTTCTTAATGTCAAATCTAACTAAACTTCACCTTTTTGACACAAACAGCTGATCAACGATTAACTCAAATTTGGACTACGATCAAATTCATCGTATACTGCATCGTACAATGTGCTCGTTATATATGGAAACACAACCCGGTTAAGATATTTACGGAGAGGCAGAGGCGATTGTTTTTTGTGGAGAATTACGAAGGGCTCGTGATTAAACCGAAATTAAAGGAACGAATGATGGACCTTTTCTTAACTGGTAAGTTTCTTAAGAGAAAATTCGTGTTCCCCCATTTTGAGGGCCGCCGTCATAGCGCAGTTGGTAGCGCGTCGGACTGTCAATCTAGAGTTCGCGGGTTCGATCCCCGACGGCGGCACTCATTCTTTCCGACTATTTGTCTCTCACCAATGGGTTGATAATCGTAGACCTATGTGAGATAGCGGCTGGAGGCTAGGAAAGAATGTGGTGGTTGTACTGGTGAGAGAAATACCAGGGATCCATTGTTAGGTGCTCCAGCCGCCGCGATATAACTGAAATAATGTTGAACGCGGCGTTAAACTCCATTCAATCAATCCTCCATTTTGAATTATTGGCGGAATGAAACCTAAAGCTAATTTCAATAGTTGATTAGGTTTAGTTTCATTCCCCTATGAATTAGAAAAAAATATTGCCTTCCTGGCTTATCATTAGGTTATATTTTGTTATTTTGATTAAAAAAAACTGAATAAACACGTACATTTTCCTTCTTTCTCTTTCTATGATATTTCTTAATTTTTGACCCTCTTCTTCCTTTTTTTTTTGCATCATGTGTTATTTTCTACAACAAGCTCAAATTGGCAAATGATTTCAACAAAATAAAATAAAAAAAAATGAGCCTGTGCGTGACATTTCCAAAAATTTCAAATGTGCGACAAGCAAAGACTCATGTCAGCTTGTGCATCAGCACAATCTGTCAAAAGTCTTTACTTTGCACTTTGTAGAAAGATAAGGTCTTGAATTATCTTTAAACAGTAATATGATTTTCAAATTTCACTATTTATCTGCCTAGGCTGCAAAACGTTTGCTATTCATGCACTTGTCAAATTGTGGGAAATGTCACTCACGGGCTCAAATTGTCTATATTTGTTTTTCAAAATCCTAGCCAATGAATATAAACCTGTATGTCTGTCCGTACGTGATCACATAAATTTAATGTCATTGTTTGTGTTATCTTGATTTTTTCTTATTTGCAATATAAGTGTTCTGAAAAACGCGAGAGTGTGTGTGTGTGAGAGAGAGATAGAGAGAGAGAGATAGAGAGAGAGGGGGGGTGAGACAGAAATGTATATAGTTTGGTTGTCAGATAGTGAGAAAATAGAGAAAACAGATTAGTTAGATCGTTTGTGTTTGCGGGAGAGAAGACAACATTGTAAAAAAGACACTTTTTTAGCTATTGTTGTTTGAAAATGATGTCTTAATGTTTTTACCTTCTATGAATAAAGATATTATTATTATTATTATTATAAATATTATTGCAGGAAAGTCTCTTTTTTTGCGATATTCCTCCATAAACTTATTATACTCTGAAACATAATCCTAAAGCTGTAATTTGTTCCATAAATAGCAATATAATGACGTAATTTAAAGACTAATCTACCAAAGTACATGAATATTATTTCCAGGGCTGATATCACGATTTCTCGAATTAAAGCTAGTGATATTATTGAAACCCATGAAATAGTTGAAGATGTGTTTTTTTTAAATTCATTGAGATATGAAACTCATACCTAAATACACTGTATGAATAGGTAAAATTTGATTTTATACTCATGTTAGTGCATGTAGCTAGCCTTACAGATGTGCTTCGCGTTTTTATACCACGTGATTTGGGTTTTGGCTTCATGCCTCCGTGAATTCAAAGATTTAGTTCGTTGCTTGAAAGTCTGAGTAGTGTTTCAACTGGAATTTGCAGGCCCCGCGTTTTTTTGTTTTGGTTTTTTTTGTTTGTTTTTATCTTTTAAATGCAAATTGTAATAATTGTGTTTTTCTATACAATAATTAGAATGGATCCTTTGAAGTCCTTTTTATTTGAGCCTGCGCGTGAGGTTTCCAACAATTTCAAATAAGGCCATAGCAAAGACTTTGGTCAGCCTGTGCATCGCACAGTCTGACCAGAGCCTTTACCATGCGCTTTATAGCTACATGAGGTCCCAAAGTTTCTGTAGACCATCAGGTAACTTTATTAGTAGAGTTTTTGGCTGTCTATCACTCTCAATTTTTTAACCTCGCGCACATTTCAAATTGTTGGAAATGTCACGCACATATTCATTTTATATATATTTTAACTCTGAACATATTCAGATTTCAGAAGGAGGAAGAGACTACTACACTGGGTTCACACCAAACTCCGGTCGACGGAGGTGCACGATTTCAGCACGTGTTGGCACGACGGTACAATACTCTGTGCTCTATTAGAGTCCATCTGTCCGGGTGTTTGTCCGAGTTTCCATCTGTTATCTCCCTTGAATATGGTGAAGAACTGTCGACTTGGTATCAAACTGGCCAACAAGTACCTATACGTGCCAATGGTAGGTTTGAACTCACGAATTCGGGGCCCGTTTTACTAAACTTCTTACTATAAAATAAATCGTAAGTCGAAATTACAAATCGTACCTGATGTTTTCATTCATTGTTAAATTCTGCCTGATGCATAGAAGAATTCCATGTTTAATTACTACTTTAGAAGAAACTTTAATTTTTGACTGACACAAAAATGATCGTAAGATGTTTAGTAAAACGGGCCCCTGGTTTGGGTTAATTCACGTTTTAGAGGGCGTTAACATTTGCAGACACCCAAAAAAGGTTTAACTCGCGAGTGCGATGCACATAATATAGTTTTTTGGCTTCGGGCGTTAAACCATTTTTCGTGCCTCTGCATATGTTAACGCCCAAAGAGACGGTACAATACATAACGACTTTTTTGCGCTTTATTAGTATTGGAGCTGGTTTTAAAGCGTTCCTTTAAACTATTTCATATTTCAGTTTGAATAAAGACTTGAGTCTTTTTTATGCAATAAATAGCGTCAATGCACGTTTTTAAGGCGTTAACATTTGCAGAAGGACTCAAAATGCAAAAATGTCGCTGCAAATGTAAACGCCCTCAAAAACGTGAAGCCTAAACTTACATTTAACAACATCGTGAAAATGACAAGGTGAATAATTTAAAAATAATTTTGAATGAGTGCTAGGCGACTTTGAGTGAAATTAATTGGAGACAATCCAATATCGCTTACTTTGTTCAAAATGAACAAAAAAAGCAAAAATTATTACCTCCTTTTCACAAAAAATGCACACAAGTTATATATATAGCTTTCTATCACTTCAAGAACCAATAAGTTTTACGATTTCAGTTATGTAAGTGAAATTGCGATTTTTTTTCTAGATATATTCTTTTTGAATGCATTTGTTGAACTCATCTGTTTTAGTCATTTAGAGCGTTTTGAATGGTTTGTGTGAGAAATTTGGATTGACTAAAAATATTGGCGTTGCAGGGCAGGGCAAAGTTTCAAAATATAAATCTTAAAAAAACTTCTCGCAAATCATTAGCCCGGTGTCAATGAAACTTGGCACGAATGAGCATTGGGAAACCCTCTTCTAAAGTTGTTCTAGAAATTAAAGTTGACACTTCTATTTTACAATTCTATTTTACATGTTTGTATGATGTTTATTCTCAAATACCTTGTAATTTGGTGTGAGAATTGAATTAAAAGTTGAAGTTGAAGTTGACACCACCCCCCTCCACACACACACCACCAAAAATAAAAAATAATAATAATAAAAAAAAAAAAAACATACTGACACAAAACAAATATGGGCGTGGCAACACAAGGCTTTTTTTCACTATTAGATCTTTGAAAATCCTCTTCTCCCAAACAACTGGCCTGATTTCAATGAAACTTTGCATGAAGGATCCTTTGGTGAACCTCTTTTGAAGTTATCAAGAAATTTGGATTGAACCCCTCACCCCAGCCCCAATAGAGGCGTGGTAGAACAAACATATTTTTTCTTTAAAATGTTCTCCTCCCAAGCCATTGAACCGAGTTCAACCAAACTTTGTGGGAAAATATTCTTTGGGCAAATTGCCGCCTAGCAGAATTTTGATTGGCCCATATATAGGTGGCGGGGCTTATGTTTACAAATGATTGTAGCTTTCTCATGCTATATATAGAATTGTTTCACTGTTAAAGCTCCACCAAGATAAAACTGTCTTATCAAAAAATAACTTTTCCTATTTAAAGTCAATACTAATAAATTTTGCAAATCGGCTTTCAACATAAGGTTTAGCCTACAATTAAATCGGGTTTTTTTTCTATATTTTGGCCTCTTTACAAATTTCCGTGTAAACTTCCATACATGAATGCGTTTCTTTTTTATTTACATTTGAAAGCCAGTGGGCCTCTAGCCTAATCGAGGACAATAATGATTTAGTTTCTTCGTACGTTTGTTTTTAATATAGATTTGCATTCTGCCCATTCTTGAAGATGTAAGATAATAGATTTCGATTATCACTAATATGTAATGTATGCATTTGACAATGTTAACCATTTTAGATTTATATGTACCCCAGATGTAAAAAGTTCTTTGCGATTATAGTCTAGAATTGTTGACCTGATTTTGACATTTTCGTATAGATGAATACAAATATTCTTATAAATCTGACTCGACATAGGGCGTTTGATCATTTTACAGTTTAACAACGTCGTAAAATTGACAAGATGCAGTGATTTTGGATTGATTTCGGAATAAAATTGAATGAGTGTATGGAGCGAGGTTTGAATATTCTAATGGGAGATAATCCTATATCGCAAATTTTGTTCAGGATGAACAAAATTACCGATATTGATTACCTCCCTTTAATAAAAATACATATAACTTTTATACATAGATACCTATTTTTTCAAAAACATATGAGATTTTTACAATTTGAATTATGTCAGTGAAATCGCGATTATTTCTATCAAAATTTATTTTGAATGACGTTGGTCATTCCCAAAATTACCCAGGATTACAGCCAAATATCCAGTACCAACAATACAGTACGCCAATGAACCAGCCCAACAATCAAACCCAAACCCAAAACCTAGCATTAACCCCACCACAAGATATGTTTTCTGTGATTATTCAAAGACTAGATTCAATGAACACAAAACTTACACAATTAGATAAAATCCAAAAGAGTATCACAGGAATAAATACCCGAATGGACAAATTAGAAAACAGGATTAAAAACCTGGAAACAAAGGTAGAAAAAATCGAAGAAAGCAACAATTTCGATGCCTCTGTATTTGAAGACATGGCTGAAAAGCAGGAGAAAATAAATTCTCTTTTATCAAAAATGGATGAGTTTGAAAAGAAACAGATCGAAAAAGAGAACAAACTCAAAGAAGAGGTTATAGATTTGAAGTGCCGCAGTATGAGGGACAATCTCATGTTTTATAGAATCCCCGAAGATAAAGACGAAAATTGTGAGGAAAAAGTGATAGATTTCATCGAAAATAAACTGAAAATCAAAAACGCAAAACAAGAAATTAAATTACACCGCGCTCATCGCGTAGGGAAATTCAAAAATGGTGACACCAGACCAATCGTAGCTAAATTCGCGTTTTATCCAGATCGCGAAAATTTGAGAAAAGCAGCAAAAAATTTGAAGGACACCCCATACGGTCTCTCCGAACAATTCCCCCGTGAAATCGTGGAAAGAAGGAAAAGGTTAATCCCCGTTATGAAAACGGCACGTGATAACGGACACGAGACTCGATTAATATTGGACAAACTGTATATTGATAGTAAGTTGTATCACGAGAAAAACTAGGGAGCCCGTGAGAGTACGGTAAAATGTCTCTCGTGGAATGTGGAGGGCCTTACAAAGGTTAAAAGATCAGATCGTGAATTTTCAGACTTTCTTTCTCAATACGAAATAATTTGTTTAAGCGAAACTTGTACGAAAAAAGCATCTATAATAGACTTGCAAGGATATTCTAACCCTATACACTCGTTCAGAAGAGTACAGAACCGTCGTGCGAACAGATCGAGTGGAGGAATTATTATTTATATAAAAGACAATGTAAGAAAAGGAGTAAATCTTGTTAATAATGAAGTAGACTCAGTAGTATGGATAAAATTGCGTAAAGATTTTTTTTCAGATTGAACAAGATATTTATCTATGTTCCGTGTATATCCCACCAGAAAATTCCCCTATTCATAATGTTTATGAACAAGATCTATTCAGCATTATAGAAAGTGATATCAATTATTATAAGTTGCTAGGTCAAGTGTTTGTCTGTGGAGATACAAATAGTAGGGTTGGCAATAAACCCGATTTTATTCAAAATGATACAAGGTTAGAGTGCGAGGATACCGACTGTGCTTTGCCCGTTCCAATCCGCAAATCGATGGATATTAGATCCAATCGATTCGGGGATCTTTTATTAGATATATGCAAATCAACCGATATTCGCATCATCAATGGGCGTCTTGATGACGACAAAGAAAAGGGTAAAATAACCTGTACAACATATAACGGTCAGAGCACAGTCGACTATCTTCTCACATTTGTTGAAAATTTTGAGTCAATCCAGTCATTTTCTGTCGGAGATTTTACAGAGCATTCAAATCACGCTCCAATTTCATTCTCAATTAAAATAAAGAATCTCACAAACTATACTAAGGTTCAAAAAAACGTTTCTTATATCAAATGGAACCCTAAATACAAAGAACAGTTTCTGTCAGATCTATCCAGGGAAATCGATCATCTTGAAAATAGTATTTCAAATTTTATCGAAAATCAGTGCGAAGCAGACAAACTTATTGAGTTGTGCACCAAACATTTCACTGATTGTGGAGAAAAATATTTCAAAACAAAATTTTCTTCATCAAACAATCGTTTTGAGGATGTTGATACAAACCAAAAACAGTGGTTTGATGAAGAATGTAAAATAAAGCGAGAGTCTTATAAAAATGCAACAAAAACATATAATAAATATTTTTCTGATTCTACGAGGCGAGATTATTTTAATAAACGAAAAGAATATAAATATTGTTGTAGGGCAAAAAAAGCAGAATTTAACAAAAAGGTGTCACGTGACATAGAAAATATTAGGCGTACAAATCCTCGCCAATTCTGGAAATATTTTAGAAAAAAGAAATCAAAAATTCAGGGTAGTTGTATTTCTATAGAACAATTCCATGAACATTTTAAAAATTTGTCGTCTGAAATTCCAGACAACCAATTTGACAGTATTTCTCCAGAACAACGCAACACAGCATCCTTCTTAGAACTTGACAAATTAATCACTTTCGAAGAAATCCAAAAAGCTTGCAAAACTTTGGGAACAAATAAAGCATGTGCATTGGACGAAATTATCTATGAATACTTTACAGAAACCTTACCGATTACGGGAAATTTACTATTGAAAATTTTCAATTACAACTTAGAAAAAGGAGATTTTCCAACATCATGGTGCAAAGGGTTAATTCTTCCAATTTTTGGTGAACGAACGTCGTTCACCAGTGTTATATACCATGTCAGGAAAATCCTGTTGGATGTTAATACATTTGAAATAAAGTAGCGCCTCTTAAAATTCAATTTAGTATCTTTCAATATTTTTCTTCGCAAAATCACTCTTTATTTCTTGAATGACATGGTACTATTATTCTTTATCAAGTGAAGATAATGAAAATTCGCCTTGAAAAACACAAAATGATCTTGCAATGTTTATCAAGGGAATTTTTGATCGGCGTAAGCTTGTCGAGAGTTTTAAGCAAAAACAAAGTTTGTGTCTAAACACCGTAGAGACAGATACTATGTTTTTGACCCAAGCCTGCGCTGATGCAACTTGTAGTAATTAGCCGGAAATACGTGTTTATTTAGGTCATGTCCTCTTGAACTTACATTCGGCAATACTCGGGCGATCTCCGACGTCTCCGATTTAAATATAGGTTACAGAATCGGCCGAGTTCAGACGAATGACACATCAAGACACCTTGTGTCATTAGAAACGGTAACGCGGTGTTACATAACTTTTCAACTAGCGACAGTCAGTCTCGAGACGGGTTTTAAGAATGATTCGACATGTGTTCTACATGTACAACCTTTCTTGTACCTTTTAATTGAATAGGGATTAACGCAGCTATTAAGATTGATTGATTGATTGATTGATTGATTGATTGATTGATTGATTGATTGATTGATTGATTGATTGATTGATTGATTGATTGATTGATTGATTGATTGATTGATTGATTGATTGATTGATTGATTGATTGATTGATTGATTGATTGATTGATTGATTGATTGATTGATTGATTGATTGATTGATTGATTGATTGAATAGGGTTTTACGCCGCTTTCAACATTATTTCAGTTATATCGCGGCGGCTGGAGCACGTAACAATGGATTCCTGGTATTTCTCACACCAGTACTACCATTATATCCTTTCCTAGCCTCCGCTATCTCACATCGGTCTACGACTACCGACTCATTGGTGAGAGGCAAATAGTCGGAAAGAATGAGTGCCGCCGTCGGGGATCGAACCCGGGACCTCTAGTTTGACAGTCCGGCTTGCTACCAACTGCGCTATGCGCTTATAAGATTTTTCTGTAAAATTGCGTTGACTGAAGTAGGGCTGTAAGGATACACTCGAATATTCGGTGAACTTATTCCCAGCGAAAACGTTTCGTATTCGTCAGTCTCAGAAGCGAATATTGCCGAATACCAAATGCGACGGGCACGGAAGATATTTCATTGGGGCCATTCTACTTTGCATTTTTTCAATCTGTAAAACCATATCAATTCAAAATTTTATTTGAAAATTGAATAAATGATAGCTAAATATTCAACCATAGATACCACTCCAATTGACGAGTAGATATTGCCGTGGTCAAGGGGGGACCAGATCCGTCATGCACTTGTTTACAATTCGACAGGCGGGTTTAGTTGTTAATTTTTTCTGGAAAAGTCATTGCGTTTTTTACAGAAATCATAAAAATCTTAATCGATGAATGAAACTGGCTCCATCCTTCCCAAAATATGTTAAGAATTGGTTAACTACAGTTTAAGCATAAACTAGCTCAGAGCAGAAAAGTCTAATATCAGCAGCAAAAATCCTGCAGTGTTATAAAAGTGAATAACGACAAAAGTGTCAACCACGGAAGTGGTTTTGGCTTCAGATATGATAAAAATGAATCCCTCAGGTTATGGTTCAAAATACTATTAATAAGTTAACAAATCATAACTTTAAACAATGAGTACAGTTCAGGACTGATCGATATTCATAGGTGTTTCTTTGGTTGGTACTCAAAGACCTTTTCATCCTCTGAGAAAAAACAAAGATAGATAAAAAAAAAGTTAAAACAAATACAACAAAATTACTTGAAATAAGCTTAAACATGATAACAAATACTTTTGTAAAAACAAACACCATTGGATATAGGTTGAAGACAGTTTGAGATAGGATTAAATCGTTTTCTCCATTTATGTTTAATTAATAAATGTACCCATTTCAAATGTGTAAACGAAATTTTCACAGAGTAACAACTCATATTCTAACAAATATTTTTCTAACAAGATTTTTCTTCACTCTCCCTTTCTTTGAATTTGCAGTGAAATTTCCGAATAACGGAAATTTTGTCGAGACAATTCCTCCCTCCTTTTTTTACATTCATAATTTCTCTTTTCTAATTGAATTCAATATATCACTCTAGAATGCCACCAGGTTCGTTCACCATCAGTACTTTCAGTGCTTTGATTAAGAAAGGTGATCCATCAGATCCAAATAACTATAGGGGCATATCTCTAACGAGTTGCTTTGCAAAACTGTTTACCGTCATTCTTAATAACCGACTAAAATCCTGGGCCGAAGAATGCGACATCGTGACTGACGCTCAATTCGGATTTAAAACGGGTTTTGGAACTGTTGACGCAAGTTTTATCTTAAGCGCCTTAATTGAAAAACAAATCAATACAAAACAGAAACTTTTTACCTGTTTTATCGATTTTAAAAAAGCATACGACAGTATAAATAGAAATGCTTTGTGGCATAAAATCTTTGATTTGGGTATAAACTGTAAAATGTATAGCGTTCTTAAGTCAATGTATAACAATGTAAAATTATGCGTGAGGCATATGAACAATCTTTCAGATCTCTTCGAAAGTAACGTTGGTTTATTTCAAGGGGAGATAACATCACCCTTATTATTCTCTTTTTTCCTCAATGATATAGAAAATTATTTTCAAGGCGAATGTCTCGAAGGACTATCAATAGGTCAAATTTCAATATATCTACTACTTTTCGCTGATGACGCCGTTCTTTTATCAGAATCAAGTGAGGGTCTCCAAAGACTTTTGAGAAGTCTAGAATTATATTGCCAAAAATGGAATTTAACAGTAAATGTAGAAAAAACTAAAGTCATGGTTTTCAGAAAAGGGGGTATTTTACAAAAGGATTTAAGCTGGGTATATGCTGGGGAAACGTTGGAGATAGTGAACAATTTCAATTATCTTGGTTTAGTTTTCACAAGCGGTGGTTCTTTTCAATTAGCCACGAAAACCCTAGCGGACAAAGTCCTCAGGGCAATGGGATCATTACTACATAATACTAAGGAATTCGATTTACCAATTCAAATCTTATTAAATCTTTTCGATACATACGTGAACTCTATTCTCGGTTATAACTGTGAAATTTGGGGTTTTAGTCAGGCCGAAAATATCGAAAGAGTTCACCGGAAATTTTGCAAAAGAATACTCAATGTAAAAATGACTACAAATTCCTTATCCCTATTATCAGAACTGGGTAGATACCCATTAATAATTGGGAGGCACATTAGAATAGTGAAATATTGGATAAAACTCTATACCAACAAAAGAAAAAAATTGTATTCTCCAATCAATAGTTGAATACCAGAGGCATGAAATTGAACACCGTCCAAATATTACAAATTGGTCGGGGAAAGTTAAACAACTTATAGAAAATGCGGGATTTCGGGAAGTTTGGTTATATCCTGAGTCGGTCAATATCGATAGATTCATACCCATTTTATCAGTAAGACTTAAGGATATTTACATAAGTAATTGGCATTCAAGCTTATCAAATTCGCCCTCTTTACAGTTTTTCAAGTCTTTTAAGACAAACTATGAAATGTCACCTTATTTAAAATTATTAGACGGCAAATCAAGTAGAACATATATAAGTAAACTGCGTCTGTATTCTCATGATCTAAGAATCGAAACAGGTCGTTATGAAAACATACTGAGAAACGAAAGATACTGCCAACTATGCACTCTGCAAGACGTCGAAGATGAATTTCATTTTACTCTCTGTTGTCCATATTATTTCGAAATTCGAAAAAAACTCATTCCAAAATATTACTCATGTAAACCAAACATGCAAAAATTTGTGGAGCTACTGAATACGTCGAATAAGACATTACTAAATAGACTGTCTTCTTATTTGAGAAAGGCTTTCCTTATGAGAAAAAACTATTTTTTGATTATATGATTTTATAATATCATAAAGATTAATACTCTCACGATATGGTATTTCATTTATATGTGTTAAAACATCTAAACTGGTATATGTATAATTTCTTTAACATTGATTGTCATTTCCTTAACATGCTACATCTGTATTATTTCATGTTGTGACTATGAGCCTATGAGCTTAATGTCAAAATAAAGATATGTTATGTTATGTTATGTTATGTATATTTTTCAATGGGTTTGAGCGTTTTTGAATGGTTTGAGTGAGTGCTTGGAATTGATGAATGGAGCGCTGAGTGAGCGATTTAGAATTACTTTGTTTGAGGTGAATGTCAATTTTACGATGTAACTAACTGTAATTATCAACACTGGTAACAGAAATAGTACTGATAATTTCTAAAACTTCTAAGTTATTGATATTTAAACAAGGCTTCATTAAGGTCAATCTCAGGTCAAATAAACTAAACTATACAAGTCACCGATTTTGATATCGAAGACTATTTCTGCATTAAAGGACTTGTTAACACCCGAAGAAATGGCGATTGCTACAAAAGACACAGAGTTTAAGATAATTCAGTATATATCCATGATTAAATGGGCCTCGCAGAATATTCGAGAAAAGTGGACCATACTACACGAAAGCCTCATCGCAGCAAAAACCGGAAGGTGCTTTGCCAAGGGTTCCGGTTTGCGGAACGGAATTGTGGGTAAAAGGTCAAAGTTCACGATTGTCGTTTCGGATACGATCGGTGTGTTCAACCTTCTCGTTGAAATTCGGGGACCGAATAACGACTACTACGGTGAGAGAATTGTATCCTTACATCAAGCGAAAGGAGTTCTTGAGAAATCTACTGAGGGAACAAGGATGTGGCCTGATTCGGTGAAATATCTTGAAGATTGTGTTGGTAAGTGTCTCTATTTGTGACACGTTACGGGAAAAGGGACCATTTTGGAATTCTACAAAAAAAGATATTTTTAAAAAAAGTTTGATTTTATTACAGGTCAACCAAACGACGAATTTCGAAAATTCTTCACATGAAGGTAGATTGATCATTCTAGATTCACAGAAATTATTAAAGTGCGAAAAGTTTCAACTCTAGTCAGTCTGCGCAGTCCGCGCAGTCTGACTAGGGTCGAGACTTTACACACATCCGAGATGGTCCCTTTTCGCTTGACGGGTCACATTTGTAAACATCATGCTGATCTACAACAGAAGAAACTCTTTGATACAGAATACATTTCTTGACACTATATATGAAGGATTATCATTTAAAAAAGAGAAAGGAATATGACCTGTGCGTGCTATTTCCAACAATTGCATGTGTGAGTGATGGAAAGAATTTCGAAAGCATGGGAAGAAGCACAGTGTATAGACAAAATATTCAAAGTAGGTCTAAAGCTATCTTTAAAGCGTAAAGAGAAGACTCTGATCAGACTAAGCGGATGTACAGACTAATCTCAGAGTCTGTGCACGGTGCGCTTATGTACTTATTTGGAACACGAAGAGGCTCATTTACAGTTAAAGACATCGTGAAATTGACACTCATTCCGATCAAAATTATTCTTTATCATTCACTCAGCGCTCCATTCATTCATTCCAAACACTCACTCAAATTGATAAAAAAAATCTCTCCGAAATCATTAGAAACATTTAGAAATCGTTCAAGACTTTCAGCAATAAATTCAAATCGATCTATTTATTCTACTATTTTATCAGCTGGTGTGGACTTTCAAGTGTCTGACTAGTCCACAAATACGTGCAAACAGTAAAGTACGTATATCTTATTAAAGGGAGGTAATGCATATGCCAAATTTTGTTCATCCTGAACAAAATTAGCCATATTGGGCTACACCCACTGAATTTCACTCAAAACTCGCTCCTCTCACTCGTTCAATATCATTCTGAAATAATTCCAAAATGTCAATTTCACGATGTTATTAACTGTATAAAGCTTTCACAAAGAGTTTAGTTATAAAAGACAAATAAAATAAAACGATTTTTGGTCTTCAAGTCTAAAAAAATACCAAAATGCATGTTGAAAATCACAGTTGCAACCAGGAATTGATTGTTCGACATACTATCTACTGAGTTACGACCTATGCTTACGAGTAATGATATACAGGAATTACTTAGTTTTTAATCACTAATTATTATTCATTTCATTCTCCTAGGGAACACATTCGTTCGGAAGAAGGTACCATCCCGATTTGCGGCCGAACACCAGACAGATCAGATGGTTCTCGATTTCCAGAGCGGGGAGGAAGGCACGTTTTACGTCACTTTTGTACCACGACGCGCAGGAATACATGCGGTGTCGGTGAAATGGCAAAACCACCACGTAGAAAATAGTCCATTTAGAATTAAGGTATTTCTGTTTTAATGAAATACTTTATTTAAAATCACAACGAAAATAATCGAATGAAGACTGAAAAATAAAATCCAAGAAAATATCCTTGATTCTGGTAATGTAGAAGAATTAATGTGACCAAGCCCAGTAGCAAATTGATAACGAGGAAGTTAATTTAGCCTTTCAAAGTTGTTGTTTCAATTGATATATGTGACTCGTTCCGCAGAAAGGGACCATCAGGGAATTCTGTAAAAAAATATTGAAAAAGAGATTTGATCCAGCATAGGTCAACCAGAAGTCGCATTTCAAAAATTCTGTCACTGGAAGGAAGATTGATCATTCCAGATTCAGAAAATGGTTCAATTGCGAAAAGTTTCAACCTTAGTCAGTCTGCGCAGCCCGCGCAGTCTGACAAGGATCGACACTTTACGCATACCGAGATGGTCCCTTTTCGCGTGTCGGGTAACATATTTGAAACAACAAGGCTGGTTGGCTTAAAGATAACATCCGGTCTATATCTAACAAATGGTAATCTTCTATACAACCGGGCGCAAGTAGCTATTCTTTTCATTGCGACAATTAGTAACATCGTGAAATGACAATAACCTCAAACAAACCCAATCGCTCACTCAGCCATCAATTCATTCATTCCAAACACTCAATCAAACTATTAAAAATGCTCCAAATTCACTGATAAAAGATAAGATAAACACCTTCATTCAAAATAGATATACCGTGAAAATTCCACGATTTCCTAAACATAATTGAATTCATGGGCTTCTGATTGGTTCTCGAAGAAATAGACACCAGTTTATAGTACTTGTATACATATTTCATTAAAGGGAATTAATAAATATCGCTATTTTTGTTTATCCTGAACAAAATTAGCGATATTCGATTACCTCCCATGAATTTCACTCATAACTCGCTACACACACTCATTCAATATCATTCCAAAACGATTCATCTTGTCAATTTCACGATGTTCTTGACTGTAACCAGTAAGCCGCCACCATAGCGCAGTTGGTTAGGCATAAGACTTCCAATCTGGAAGTCGCGGGTTCAATCCCCGGTGGCGGCAAATATCCTTTCCGACGTTTGTCTCTCACCAATGGGTAGATTATCGTAAACCTATGTGAGACAGCAGTCGGAGGCTAGGAAAGGGTGTAATAGTAGTACAGGTGTAAAATACCAGGAATCCATTGTTAAGTGCTGCGGCCGCCGCGATATAACTGCGAAATTGTTGAAAGCGGCGTAAAACCCATTCAAACAAACAAACTATAACCAGTATCATCTTCTGACATTTTCAGGTGTACAAAGCATCCAACGTGTCGACCAAGTCACTAAAAGGAGCCCAGGAGAAACGAGTCATCTTTGACTCCCTTTCTTTGTCAACCATTCCAAGTAGTCTAGAGGATGGATTAGATATGATTCAGTCTAGAGGTCAACTGCCTGGCGATGAGCCAGGACAATTACCTATGAATACCATTTCAAAATCAAAGGCATATAGTAGGGTAGGTCATTTTCATTTTGGTAGCAAGAGTTGTAGACTTGTGCGTGCATGTAGACACAGGTGGACCCTATGTCGGATTTGGTTCGAGGCAAAATTCGGTTAATTTTTTAACAACCCTCGTATACATACATATCCTAGAAGTAAACTAAAAAACATTTAAAATAACCCTTTTTAACATTACCCTTACCGAAATTACCCGCTGAATATTTTTGGTGTTACATGGGTGTTATTACACCTGTGGAATAATGATGCAAATGGGCTTAAGAACGTAAATCAACGTTATATTTTCGTTGTAAATATGACGTCATATAAATACATGAACTGACGTCATTTCTCAAAAGGCATAACGTGTTTCGAGGAAAAAACTTGAATTGATAAATTTATTAAACTCGTCATCTCAACAGATAGAAACTCGGTGTAGCCTTGTTTTTATCTACGTAAGATGTCTCGATTAAAAAAAAATCTGTATTCAATGACCACTCATTCAATATCCGAAGTGAGAGTATCGTTACCTACTTGTAAATTGATAATTTGAATTATTTTTTTTTTAAATTTTTTCTATAAAATATCATATTTCTTGATATAAATTCAGTCTTCTTGTATTGGAATTGATATGCCTACCGACGCAAATGCTAGTTTTGAGGAAAAACACACCACGTCGTTGACGTCATTATTGATTACTAATCATTTTTTTTTAACTTGTCTACTTTTTCTTTACATAACTTTTCTTTTTTACCTGTTGAGAAAACTTTGAAACACCTGGAAATGATTCCTACATTTCTGAACTTTCAGTACTTTGATTATGTTTTACAGGGTAGACAACTGACGGTCACAAGTCGTCGTGTTTTACGGAGAATTATCACCCGTAACGGAGAAGACATCGTGATTGAAGAGGCTGTGTCTCCGACATTATCGAGACAATCGAGTATCACAGATAACTCCGACGACGACAGGTACATGTATAGTTGCAATCGGGAACCCTCGGCGAGTCTACGGAATAGACCTCGGAAATAATACGGGCGCTGCCATGAAAGCGCGTCATTTCGCACGTGGGTTTATATGACGTCACAAATGACGCTGCGAAAAACAAAATCAACGTAAGATAAAAATCGGGCATACTATGATTTGAAAACAAAACGCAGTGTTTTACTGCGTTTTGCTTTCAAATCATGATATGCCAAAATAATCTCTATAGACGATCTGAAAGCATTAAAAGAATTTGCTTTTCTTCAAGCGTATTAACCAAAGTACCACCAGGAGCCGAATGACCTAAAAATGGACCAAAAATTATTACACTTACGTGTACTTACGAGGTACTTTCCAGCAATCGGGAACCCTCGGCGATTCTACGGAATAGACCTCGGGAATAATACGGGCGCTGCCACGAAAGCGCGTCATTTTGCACGTGGGTTTATATGACGTCACAAACACAACTGCGAAAAGCAAAATCAACGTAAGATAAAAACTGGGTATAACGCGATCTCTACAGACGATCTGAAAGCATTAAAGGAATTTGATTTTCTTCAAGCGTATTAACCAAAGTACCACCAGGAGCCGAATTACCTAAAAATTTACCAAAATTACTACACTTACGTCCGAGGCACCTTTCAGTTTACGGAAATGTCCGAGCGATGTTCCGAATGACTTTCCAGTTTACGGAAATGTCCGAGCGATGTTCCGAATTGTATAGTTGAGTAAATCATTGATATATATAATACGTACTTATATGTATTATATGAAAAAAATATCTAACGAGGTTGGAAGAATTGAAAATTGTCGAGGCTGTGCCGAGACAATTTCAATTCTCACAACCAAGTTTGATATTTTTTCATACAATACACAAAGTACGTTTTATATTTATCTTATAACCTCTTTTTGTCTTCTTTTCGTCGATGTCTCTAACAGAAATGCAAGTTACAAAAAATAACCGCATTACATCATTTTTCAAAAAATAATTATGTAATATCATAAAAAATATCATACGGGTATTTGTTTAGTTATAAGATAAATTTGACGCTCACTCCAGTCAAATATATTCTTAATCACGCTCTAGGCGCCCAAAATGCTTTCATTTATTAATCATAATAAATCACGTTATCTACTCAAACAACTCAAAAACTCAGTTTACGGTAGAGGGCCCAGAATAGTTCCGCAACATTTCGGACCTCGTGGTCTTTCACAATTTAACTGAGGTTTCCAAATGAAATCACTAGGAAGCCTCGGTTAATACTGTTAAAGTTCATGACTTCAGAAACATATCGAAACTATTACGGGTCCATTACCTTACAGCCCCCGTCTGTGTTCGTGAACCTTCCCGAAACGCAAGACAATACTCTTAGACGACTAATTACTGAAAATCTTTAATTCCCAAAGCTTAGCTTGAATTTGTCATTCCAATATTCAGAAATTCAAATGATAATGACTTGATGATCTCCATATAGACCTAACTTGATGAATATTTATGACCCGCCACATTTCGGACAATAATTGGAATACTGCTCCATTGCCGCGCTTGTGCGTGGGCGTACTTTACGTGACCAAAATCTTTTACATAATTTACTTTATACGGCAGATTATGCGTTTCACGAAAAAGCCGCCGTTTGTCAATTGATTTGTATTTTTATGTTACTTATCTCCATAAGACTAAATCAAGAAAAAAATATTCAAAGAATGTTCAAGAAAGAGCGTTTTTTTACTCTAAACGCAGACGGGGACTTTAAATTAAGGAAAATGATTCATTTTGATTGAATAAACTGTTATTTCAACAGATATCTGAGACGAGACCGAGATGACAAAATATTCAATAATTTGAATTTAAATTCAACACAGAATGCGGCGAATGTTACTCCCTCTAAATCAATCACAAATCTTGGAACGGTCCTTGAGGAAAAACAGAACTCACGTGACAACGTATTTAAAGATATCAACCTCTCGGACATAGTCAGCTCTCCAGAATTCAAACAAAAACTAGATGAATTCCACTTGAAATCCACCGTTCGTCTACAACATCGAAACGAGGCCAATGGAGCTCAAACCGGAAATGACGTAATAGAACCGGAAGATAAAGTTATCAAGTCTCGTGGTGATCCGTCTGTTAAGTACACATGTACTGAGCTAAATGAACACAATTTGCTGGATACATACGAAAGAAATAAGGTTGCGGACGAAAATGAGAAAGGAGGAGTCTCGTCTTGGTTTACACTCCCCGAAGATGACGGCCAATGGATGGACAGAAACGTTGTAAAGCGATCACGTCTTAAAAGGTAGTACATGTTTTTCATGGGTATTACTGCAAATTGTTGTTGGCAACCTATAATTTATAGCTAAAGTATTTAAATCTCGAAATCTAAAGCTTTATATAAAAAAAATACGTAAAAGAGACGCTGAATACGTTATTGACGGTGACGTCGAGGTTTTATAGTGTTTTTTCTTGTTTTTATTTTAAGACAGAAAGATGTTGGCGTATTTTCTTCACAAAAAGAAGCATCGCTACAATATGTTAAAAGCGACCTGTAATTACTAGCTTAAGCATAGTTTTTTTTTGTTTTGTTTTTTTTTTTTTTTTAATACGCATAAAAGACGCTGTATACGTGCTCCACGTTGAGTTAAAGGGTTAATTCTTTTTTCCTCTTCACAGCAAAATCAGTTATATCAGCTCTTCGTTCAGGATGAAATCGTTGTAGAAATTATAACCCGCTTAGCACATGTAGATACTTGCAAAGCTGGGCCCGTTTTACTAAACTTCTTACGAAAAAAATTGATCGTTAGTCAAAATCACAAATCGTACCTGGTGTTTTCAGTTATTGTTAGATTCTGCCTTGCAATATCTCATTGGAATCGTCTTCCAAAGACGATTCCAAGGAGATGGTGCCTGGCAGAAAACCACATTTAGTTACTTATGTTGAAGCAACTTTAATCTTTGACTTACGCAAAAAATGAATGTAAGGTCTTTAGCTAAACATGTCCCTTGGTATTATTTCAAAGTTAGTGCGTGTTTTGCAGCAAGAACGCAGGAAAGATTTACAAAATTAATATTTTTTCTCAAAATCATCTGCCGCTTTTTGTGTGTGAATATTTTTTAAATTCTGGAAGTATTCAGGATAGCCGCCGTCGTACCGCAGTTGGAAGCGCTTTGGACTGCAAATCTAGAGGTACCGGGTTCGCTCCCCGACGGCGTCACTCATCCTTCCCGGCTATTTGTCTCTCACCAATGGGTTGATAATCGTAGACCTATGTGAGATAGCAGCTGGAGGCTAGGAAAGGATGTAATGGTAGAACTGGTGAGAGAAATACCTGGAATCCATTGTTAGGTGCTCCAGCCTCAGGGATATAACTGAAAGATTGTTATGCGGCGTAAAACGCCAGTCAAACAAACAGACAAAAGTAATAAGGATAACTCCATTGATCTGTTTTCATCCTGCTTTTATTCTCAGTGTTGCATCTACAATAAATAACAGCATGAAATTGACAATATGAAAGAATTTGGAACCGATTTCAGAATGATATTGAACGAGTGAGAGGGTCGGTTTTTGAATTAAATTATAGGAAGGTAATCCAATATATATGTTCAAGATGAACAAAATTAGGGTTATGTATTACCCCCCCCCCCCTTTAATAAAATATGCATAAAAGTTCTATGAATAGATTCCTATTTCTTCAAGAATCAATCAGATGCTTAAAATTTCAATTATGTCAGTGAAATCGCGATTTGGTTCTTGTTTTATTAATTCTGAAGGTATTTGTTGATCATATATTTTAAGTCTTTTTGAGTGTTCTTGAATGGTTTGGTGAGTGTTTGGAATGAATGAATGGGGCACTGAGTGAGCGATTAAGAATGGTTTTGATTGAGGCGAATGTTAATTTCAGGATGTAAGTAACTGTACCTCCCTTGGTCTGTCTTCATCTTGGACCATTTCTCGATTGTTTTTTTAGTTTTGCAGCTATAAACCCCCACACTTTTATATTCCCTCACAGAACAACGTCAATAAAGGGAACAGATAAAACGATCGCCCATCGTACGGCGTCAGACGGTTCGATCTAAAGTAATCGGAATTAATCCCTTTATCCGCCTGTTTTCTTAGTTTTGCAGCTATAAACCCCCACACTTTTATATTCCCTCACAGAACAACGTCAATAAAGGGAACAGATAAAACGATCGCCCATCGTACGGCGTCAGACGGTTCGATCTAAAGTAATCGGGATTAATCCCTTTATCCGTCTGTTTTCTTAGTTTTGCAGCTATAAACCCCCACACTTTTATATTTCCTCACAGAACAACGTCAATAAAGGGAACAGATAAAACGATCGCCCATCGTACGGCGTCAGACGGTTCGATCTAAAGTAATCGGGATTAATCCCTTTATCCGTCTGTTTTCTTAGTTTGCATCTATAAACCCTACACTTTTATATTTCCTCACAGAACAACGTCAATAAAGGGAATGGATAAAACGATCGCCCATCGTACGACGTCAGACGGTACGATCTATAGTTTACGACGTAGAATTTTGTCGATCGCAGCCAGTGAGAGGTCTGACAGCTCCGAAGTCTCATCAGACGATAGACAGAGTGGAATTGATGACGATTATGGTAAAAATAATTTATTTTACGGTTAACAACATTGTGCAATTGACAAGGTGAATGATTTTGGAATGATTTAGGTATGAAAATGATTGAGTGTGGATCAAGTTTTAATCCAATATAATGGGAGCTAATCATTTATCGCAAATTTTGTTCAAGATGACTGCCTCGGTGGCCTAGTGGTAAATGCACTCGACCCGTGACCTGGAGGTCCGTGGTTCGAGCCCCACTGTCGCCAGGGTGTGTTTATGGGCAAAACACTTAATAGCCAGCCCCAGTTCACCCAGCTGTAAAAATGGGTAGTAGTGGGTTTAAACCACTGCCTCTCTCTCGGGGACGTGAAAACATCAGGATTGAGCGTTCGAGAGCGATTCTATAAGCTTAAGCTTTCGTCGCAATCGAACTAAAATAAATTAGTATAAAAATTAGCGATATTGATTACCTCCCTTTAATAAAAATGCATAAAAGTTCTATGAATAGCTTCCTATTTCTTCAAGAACCTTTGAGACGCTAACAATATTTATTATGTCAGTGAAATCGCGATTTTCTCTATCAAAATTTATTTTGAATGATGTTGATGATTCCATGTTTTTCAATGGGTTTGGGTGTGTTTGAGTGTTTTGAGTGAATGTTTGGAGTGAATGAATGGAGCGCAAGGTGAACGATCTAGAATGGTTTTGATTGAGGCGAATGTCATTTTCACGATGTAAGTTGACCTGTCACGAAATAGGAGGACACTCTGTTAACACAATAAAATAGGTATTAAAAAAAAAAAAAATAACCCAAAGGAAATAGGGGCCAGCCTGGGTGAACTATGGACTGCTTTTCTTATACAGGAAGGAAGAATGGATAGGCGTAACTAGGATTTTGACATTTATGCGCACTCAGAATGCGACCACCAAAGAATATATGGGATAAAGGCGATTTATGGACTGTGAAAAAAAGATGAATGTCTTCTGTACGCTTCCCTGTTTCATGATTTGAGCCTTGATGAATAATCCAAACATCGTTACTGCAGCTTGAATAAGCTGTAGTTACGATGTTTTTATCATTTATCGAAGATAATTCGAAAGAGGAATCATTTGAATTACACACTTGTGTAATGTGCGTAATGATTGTTACGCCGTTGGAATGGTCATTCTAAAATCTGCGAATAATGCGTTTTCTTCTTCTTCTTCTTCTTTTTTTTTTTTTTTTTTTCTTAGTTTTATCAGGTTGGACACTTTACGCACGACCAAGATGGTCTCCACTTTTGCGTCATCATTGGACACATTTCATTGTTTTGTTAACAAAGCCTCGTAGCTTCAGCTTGGGCAAGCTGAAGTTACGAGGGTTAGGTAACCAACTTTCCATTGAAGTTATTTACGTCGACGTTCGATAGCAGTAAGCAATTTTAAATCATAGCTGATTTACCTGTAACTAAAGTGCAACGACCCGTTACTTAAGGTTCCGCCCTGTCAGAGCAAAAGTCACGGACTATAGCTGTTCGATATCTAAATCAGAGGAAGCTATGTCAGAGAAATATATGATTTACCTGCATGTTGAAAATTTTTTATATGGACGATCACGCGAAAAGGGACAATCTCGGTCGCGTGTGTGTATTTCCGTTAATTTATCGTAGCTACCGTAGCACATGCCAATTTGAGCGACGCCCCCAGAAGACGGCTAGTTGTTATGGGGGATAGTGCAAGGATACATGACGAAACTACTGCCATGAGAGATCCGCCATGGTTCTTAAACGTGCTCGGTGTAAAGCACTGTCTCACGGGACCTCGGTTTAAAGTCTCATCCGAAAGACAATTAGTTTGTTACTGTGTCAGCCCGGGTTTGAACCA
The DNA here is from genome assembly GCA_948146395.1 of Fragum whitleyi. Taxonomy (NCBI): domain Eukaryota; kingdom Metazoa; phylum Mollusca; class Bivalvia; order Cardiida; family Cardiidae; genus Fragum; species Fragum whitleyi. Next base: position 1,356,634 of record OX411560.1, read on the forward strand.
ACGTCGTCGAACTTCAATGGTTTTGAAGTCCGGTGCTCTACTCTCGGTAGCGCGTAAAATGTCGACCCTAGTCAGACTGCGCGGACTGCGCAGGCTGACTAGGGTCGAAATTTTTCGCAATGTGTTTATTTTTTTGAATAAAAAATGAACAACCTATCTTCCAGTGAAAGAATTTTCGAAATGCGACCTCTGGTTGACCTATGCTGGACCTAATCTCTTTTTCAATTATTCATTTTACAGAGTTCCTGCGTGGTCCTTTTCGGTTGAGGGATCACATATTATTTTCAATGGCGTTACAAAAGCTTCTATAGGAAATTGGTAATTCACCGGTGGAATACATGTAATAAAGCTTACCGATCGCCCTATTTTTTCGGCCAATGAAACATCGCTATTTCGTTTGAAATTCAAAAAATATATCCCATAACCTGACGATCTGTTCGAATAAGTAAGCTACGTGACTTTAGGTCATATTGGGCGGGGACTACATTCAAAACCAGACAGTGACGTCATAAAATTTGTCCGACAAAAAGTTCCGAAAGACCCTTAACTTGTAATCAAGTATTTAAAATGAAAAAGGCCTTTTATAATGCTCTTTTGACGTTTTGCTTATACACAATTACTCATTAAAAGGAGAAGAAAAATTCTTGAATTATTTGTCTGCATGTTAATTAAGACAAGATTTAGCGGATAAAGCAATGATTCTGATAATAAATTATTAATCTTATGTTATACAGCAGTAAGAATGACATCGACGAATTTGCTCGAACCAAGCTTTTCTGTACCCTACATTTTCACATTGACATAAAAAAGAAAAGACGACAGGGTTGAAACGATATAAAATCTCACTTCCTTTTTGAAATGAATACTTTGGATCTCTTGAACGACATTTTAATTTAGTCGTTCTGCAAAGGTCCCGATCTTAACGAACTTTGTATGATTGATAATGAAAATGCCGTGTTTTTGTTTTTTGTGTGGGGTTTAACGCAGCTTTCAACAATCCTTCAGTTATATTGCAGCCGCTGGAGCACCTAACAATGAATTCCTGGTATTTCTTACCCTAGTACTACCTTTCCTTTACTAGTCTCCAGCTGCTATCCCACATTGGTCTACGATTATCGACCCATAGGTGGGAGACAAATAGTCGTAAAGGATGAGTGCTACCGTCGGGGATCGAACCCGGTACCATTTGAATGATAGACCGACGAGCTAACACTGCACGGCTGAATATGCCGTGGTAGATAACTGTTTTTTCTAAAAATACACAATCCCTAAAATGAGGAACAATGTCCACCAAAAAACTCACTACCGGCAACAGGAATACAAAATCTGCTAGCAGCTATCACGAGGTTTTGTTCAGCGAACGTTCTCAAATGATTTTGTCTCGCCAAATGACTAAATAATTACAGAAACCCGATAGTGATTAAAAACGCTCCTCCCACTTTTTGTTTACCTCGATTTGATTGAAGAATGTATGACGCAACAAAAATGAGTGACATCATTGATTGACGTGCAGCTCAATTGATCCAACGTTATTTGATGAAAAAATAAGTCGATCGGTAAAACAGTTATAGTTCATATTCTGACAATTTACGCGTATAAACCTTGCGCTCCGCTAACGCTCCGCTTAGGTTATATCGCGTAAATTGTCAGAAATGAACTATAACTATTACATAATACAACTATTTCTTTTTAAGTTTAATTCGATTTCCGTTATACATAAAATGCATTTTGTATAATGTATAAAATCCGAATCTCCGATTTTTAGGTGAGGTTGTGCCTTCATTAAAACTCTTACACTCTGACAGTCTGAAAAAGGCGTGTATGTACATGAGCAGCAGTAGATATCCCAATTATGACGTCAATGATGACGAAATAACGCACGAGACATTTCCCGAAAAAACTAAAATTAAGGCCACTCAGTCGTTGCCAATTCTAGAAAAGGCGTTGATGCACAAAAGAGATAAAAACCTAAACCCAAAAGGTAAGTATCGTAATATTGCGGGAGTATGAAATCAGAAATTCTGCATGAATTTCAATTTTGAATGAAACTATTTAATATTTCCAGAATAGCTGTACTTTTTTTCAATATTTAGGCTTTAAGCCGTTATCAAGAAATCAAAATATAAATTTATCTTATAAATATACAAATATCTGTGTGATAACAACCCATATGATATTTTTTATGATATCACATAGTTATTTTTAGAACAATAATATCATGCAGTTACTTTTAGAAACTTGCATTTCAGTTAGAAACATCGACGAAAACAAGACAAATAGAGGTTATAAGATAAATATAATACGTACTAAGTGTATTGTATGAAGAAAAAAATATCTAACTCGGTTGTGAGAATTGATAATTGTCTCGGCAGAGCCTCGACAATGATCAATTCTCCCAACCTTGTTAGATATTTTTTCTCATACATAACACTAAGTACGTATTATATATTTATTTAGTTCTCTTAGGAATATTGTGTATTAATATTTCATAACCCATTTTGATAAAATCTTCGTTCGTTTGTTTGTTAGGGTCCGTAAGGAGACACAATATCAGAAAAAATACGAAAATTTTATAAAAGGGAGATAATAGATATCGCTAATTTTGTTCATATTGGATTAACTCCCTTTAATTTCATTCAAAATTCGCCACACACACTCATCCAATTTCTTCCAAAATTAGTCTTCTTATCAATTTCATTATATTCATAACTGTACGATAGTCAACACCGAATTTCAAATAGACCGTATTGTACTGAAATATGTCTTGTAACAAAAGTGATGATTTATCACTTTAAGGAGAAATCTGGTACACGGCGGAAGGTTTCTTGTAGAAAAACTAGAAGTTAGGAGAAAATTTTAATTCTAACTGAATTACTGATATACATTTCTTCTCAGATTGTAAACTCTTGAAGAAAATCTTTTCGCGTTAATTTGCTTTGAGCAAACTTTGAAAGATTCAGACTGATTTTGACTTTTGGGTGTTAATTTCACGGTGTTCAACAGTGTAACTCTTTCAGCAAAGGATTCAAGAAAAAAAACTTAATGACCGTTTAGAAGCTTGAATAAAAATCAGTTGATTTTTTTTAAAGACTTCGATTGATGGTTGTGGGTAATATGAATAGGTTTTGGCTTAAAGATATTCTAGCCATAGCTCTAATTGTGTGTTTAAAGAGATCAAAGTCTTTAAATGAATGAATGGAGCGCTGAGTGAATGATTTAGAATGAATTTGATCGGAATAATTGTTAATTTCACTAAGTTTTTAACGGTATCTTTCAGAGATAGAAACATCTGGACAATTACTGACATTTGATGCTTCAAAAGTAGAAGAATCAGCAGCAACGTGTCTTTATTCAAAAGGGAGCGTCTCGGGCGTTATAAAGCCGACAGCTCGAATTCTTACTCCTATTGATAACAACAAAGATATTCTAATGAGTAAACCTGGTGATGCTAACACAAACAAACTAGCGACTGCAATTGAGTTTGCGTCAAAAGATGAAATTAAAACATCTAAATTAGACTACATAAAAGCAGAAGACAGGGTTGTAAGTCGACATGAACAATTCATCAATCAAAATGTATTTGTGAATGTTTTGGAAGACGATTCGGATCTTTCAGAATCAACTTCTACAAACAATTACCACAAAACAACACTATACACAGATATAAAGCCATCGTGCGAAAAACAGAAGTCATTTCGAGGTACACTCAAAAGACAGTGGACTGTTATCTGCCAGCGTAGTAGCGAAACCGGAAACGGAAATGATGTGTCTAAAGATGGTGGACAACAAAATAATTTGACCAATCAAAAAACGGAAACGTCATCATCCACGCCTAATGTCCAATTTAAAAGTATTTTTGTACAACCTGGTGAAGATACGGGACCTACTGTAACACAAGAGGTTGTAATTGTAATACCAAAGGCAAAAGTTGACAAACAAACACAAGTGTTTCACACAGAGATTACAAAAGAGACGGGATGGGATCTAATCGAAGGAGTTTATCTACTGTTACGTAGGATAAGTGTAAAGGTGCCCTGCATAACAACATATCCACCCTCGACGGAGAGCCAGTCATCTTTAGGTAGGTTGCAACTCGTATCACGGAATCAGGCAACACGATTTTAGATTTAAAGGTAGTGGAACCGTAATAGTTTCACAACCTTTTGGGACTCTTTAACTTTAACATTTTTTACCAAGGTTTCATTATGAAAATCATAAGGAAACCTTGGTTAACACTGTTAAAGTTTATGAATTCCAAAAACCTTGCGGAACTATAACGGGTCCACTTCATTAAAGGATTTGAAGATGATAATTACAAAAAATGATGTGTCTTTCTTCAAAAAGAATGTAATTCATCCTCGAGAAGGTTTAATATAATAAAGACGAATTAAACATGTTTTTAAGTTTTTACTTTAAAATATATAGGGAACAGACAGCACAAGTTCAGATTTTAAGGTAGTAGAACCGTATTTATCCCGAAACATTTTGGGACTCATTAACTTTCACAATGTTTACCAAGGTTTCCTAATGAAAATCATTAGGTAACCTTGGTTAACACTATTAAAGTAAATGAATTCCAAAACGTTGCGGCACTATTACGGGTCCACTACCTTAAATGGTTTGAAGATGATGATAACAAGAAATGACGTGCCCATCTTCAAAACGGATGTAAGTCACCCTCGAGAAGGTTTAAGATTATAAAGGCGATTTTTTAGACTGCTCAAAGAAAGAAGTTGTAGACAATAGTTTAAAAAAGAAAGATCCAAATTTATATATCGGTATTTCTTTTCATAATTGGTGAATTGTGAATAAATTGGTCGTTATACAAACCCATATCCATTCCATGATATGAATTGAAGCGTTTTTGCTTAACCCTTTGCTGTTTAATCCCTGCTTTTTACGTGCCTGTGATTTTATGGTTGAGAAAACATTTTGAAAAAAGAAGAAATTGCTTCTGACAAGCAATTTCTTCTTTTTCCACTCTATTTTCTAACCTACTGAATGGTTATTTTTCAAATTAAGTCTACTTTAAATTTTCGTCTGCAAAACCTTTGAATTTGGACAGGTCAAAAATTTTGTTAAACAGAAAAGGGTTAAGTGAGTGAAAAGTTGTGACAGCTGCGCCATATATTCTCAGCTTACTAACACTATTGTCGTGTATTTTCAGATTTAAATCACGTTTATGGAAAAATTAGAAAACGTGGTCTAAGTACAGGAGGATCAAAATCCAGCTCAAATACAAGCAAGCAAACGGGAATGGATAACGTTGGTAACTCATCAGGACTGCAGAGTGAATCTAATCAACTTTATGTGCCAACTTTGAGTGACGCCGACCGAACTGTCTCAGATACTTCAAGCCTAAAGGGTTCAACCACTGAATGTTCTCTTAAAGTCAGTGATATATCTAATGTACAAGGTTACGATGGAAGAAATTGGAATGATCAAGACTGTGAAATGAGTCAAAAATTAGCGTGTGAAGAAACTATTGGACCAGATGTAGAAGATGATATCCAAGCGCTTGTTAGATATTCTGATGATATTGCTGTATGTACAGACGACACTTTAAACCATGAGTTTGAAGAGAGGTATGTTATATAGTGCTACAGTTAATTACATCATGAAAATGACAGTTACCTCAATCAAAACCACTATAAATCGCTCACCCAGCGCTCAATTCATTCATTCCAAGCACTCACTAAAACCATTCAGAAACGAATATACCCATTGAAAACAAAGAATCATCAAAGTCATTAAAAATTAATTTTGATAGAGAAATCGCGATATCACTGACATAATACAAATTGTTAGCGTATCAGAGGTTCTTGAAGAAATAGGAAGCTATTTATAGAACTTTTATTCATTTTTTATGAAAGGGAGGTAATCAATATCGCTAATTTTGTTCACCCTTAACAAAATTTTCGATAAAAGATTACCTCTCATTAAATTCAATTAAAACTCGATCCACACACTCATTCAATTTCATTCCTAAATCATTCCAAAATCATTCTCATTGTCGATTGCACGATGTTGTTAATTGTACAAATAGAATACATTTGGGTACTTGTATATCACAGACTTTATTGAACGAGTAAATTTCAAAGTATACTAGGACAAAAAAGAAACGCCTGGATACATAAAATAAGCAACATAGACGAAACAGGGCTGCCACAGCTGCGCATGGAGGATACACAAGATACTGATATGTCAGGCTGTGTTTCACAAAACAAGAAGGGTCATCGTTGATATGTTTTTTTCACATAATCAGATGACATTTCAGACAAAAAAGAATACAATAATGCAATAATACAATTTATCTTATAACTTTACAAATGTCCGTGTGATAGCATCCTGTATGATATTTTTTTATGATATTACATTGTTATTTAAAGAACAATGATATAGTGCGGTTATTTTTAGAAACTTGCTTTTCAGTTAGAAACATCGACGAAAACAAGACAAAAAGAGGTTATAAGATAAATATAATACATACTTCGTGTATTGTATAAAAATATGTAACTCGGTTGTGAGAATTAATAATTGTCTCTCGACTATTATCAATTCTCCCAACCTCGTTAGATATTTTTTTAATACAAAACACTAAGTATGTATTGTATATTTATCCTTTAAACAATCATTATAGGTTACCTTGCGTTTCTTTTTCGCCCTAGTATATAGACAGAATAAAACGAGGCATTGGCGTTTGGAAGAGGCTATATAAGATCTGTTTATATTTTATTTTCGAAAAGCTGCTCTCAATTGAGTCTTGAACAGAAATGTTATCAAGTGAGCCTTGGGGAGCTCAATCATTTTTTTTCATTCTAGACGAGATTACGCTTAGATTGTCTACATCTAAATTGAGTAACAGATAATTTTTCCCAAAAAAAAACCAACAACAATATTTTGTACGGTAATAACCAATCTTTTTTTAAACCTCGCTGGTGGCAGAAATAACGCGAAAACGTGCGTTTTGTGATGTCGTGATGACGTCATAAAGAATATGATCTCACAAATCGTGATTAAGCGCAAAGCAGTACTAAGGGTATATACATTGTATATATACATTTAGTACAGACTTGCATTGAACCATCGAAATGTGTAAGAAAAGGATAGCTCTGATTGTTGTTAGTTATAGGTCAGACCCCGGTGAAATTTTGTCCTCTTTAGTTTAGGATAAATCACTGTTTTTCTCCAAGCCGCAGCTCTTTTCAGAATGTTCGTTGAGGTATGGAGTTACAGATGCTTATTCCTCTTTCTAAGAACTTCCTTTTAAAACCAATTGTCATGTAGGTTGATAAGGCAGTTTTTTTTAGATAATATAGTCACAGCAAGGGAACCCTTCTTTCGGAACCAACAAAGCTACCGGCCCAGAAATCACACCGTATATTTTTCACCCCCACCTGGAGAATAAACTCCTGCAAAGAGATAGTAAAATGCACTTCAAAACTCTAGAACAGAGGTGAAATAACTTAAAAATCATGCAAAACTACATGTAAATCACTGTTTTACACTTAAAACAGCTCTATCTTTGAGGGACTATATTTTCTTTAAGAACTACTTTTACCATACAATGACCTCAGGAAGTAATTCTCACTGGGGTCCCTCCTATAGAGGCTATGGTCAGCTGTGTGGGAACTTCAAAGTTAACAATAATTCGCTGTTAGGTAGAGTCCAAGTCACAACGTTTTAGGCGTAGCTTTATCGTAAGAGGAAAAATCTTACTGGCAAAATTAAATACTTTATAATTTAATTCTCGTTATTTCCATTTAGATTTGTGCATTCTGAATGGCTGAATAATTAGTTTTAATACTCAATGAAAACAGGTTTGAGTACACAGCTTTTCTATTAGCTTCCGCACAAAGTAGTCCCATTACAAATCTGTTTATCTATGAATAAATCTGAACAGTTTTCTTTGATTTATTATATTAGAAGACAGAAAGGGAGTATTTATCGATTTCATGGAGGAATGAAACTAAAAACCTATTCACACTAAAGTATAAATCCGCTTCGCGTATTCATACAGTGTGATAAGGTTTTTATTTTCATACCTCCATGAAATTGATAGACACTATGTTCATCTTTTAATTGAAAAGGCGAATTACCGATGGACTCCGAACTTCAGTATATTGTTTGAATAATTGTTTTAAAGATATAAGTTTTGTCGAGTTTAAACAATAATGGCGATGATGGCAAAATTTATTCGGTATTTTTGTGCAAAAAGGCACATTTTTCCAGATCCCAGCCCATATCCCCCGCGTACAAGGGATAAACACGAAGCTGTCAATGAATGGTTTAGAAGAAATGAAAGTTTTCTGCGTATACAACACAGACAGGGAACGGTGGAGACAGTTGATAGTGGATTTGACGATCACCCTCCTATCTTTAATAGACATGCTAGATTTAGTCTGCCCACTTTACGGACCGGTAAGTGTAAGGCAAAAAGTTTATTATGATAAATTTGCATGCTAGAGATAGATTACGTACTTTACGAAAATCTACGGACAGTAGTGGATTTGACAACTGCCCTTCTAACTTTTATAGATTTTCTAGATTTAGTTTACCCGATTAGTGGACAGGTGAGTGGACAGCAAATAGAAATACCACAAATAGTAGTTTAGACGAACATTCCTCTTCAAACAATAGACAAACAATGGTGTACGGTAAAATTAGATTTTGCAACCAACCTCCTACATTCAGAAATGCTAGCTTTACTTTACCATCTTTGCGGACTAATAAATTTACCTCAAATATGCATGCTAGATTCATTTTAACAAATTTATGACGGATAAATGTGCCATGAATAGGTTTGCTAATTCTTGTTTACAAAAATGCAAACATCTAAGTGTACGATAAAAAGCCGTTCTAAATTCAGTTTACCTTCATTACGCATCGTTAATTGTACGGTGAATAGGCTTTCTGAAAAAAGTGTACCAACTTCACCGTCGAGGAAATGTACGGTTTATATGCGTGCAAGATTCAGATTACAAACGTAACACCTCGGTAGGTGTATGGTGAACCATCTAATAAGTGTACCAACTTTACCGTCCAGAAAATGTACGGTGAATATGCGTGGTAGATTCAGTATACCAACATAACGCCTCGGTAAGTGTACGGTGAACCATCTAATAAGTGTACCAACTTTACCGTCCAGAAAATGTACGGTGAATATGCGTGGTAGATTCAGTATACCAACATAACGCCTCGGTAGGTGTACGGTGAACCATCTAATAAGTGTACCAACTTTACCGTCCAGAAAATGTACGGTGAATATGCGTGGTAGATTCAGTATACCAACATAACGCCTCGGTAAGTGTACGGTGAACCATCTAATAAGTGTACCAACTTTACCGTCCAGAAAATGTACGGTGAATATGCGTGGTAGATTCAGTATACCAACATAACGCCTCGGTAAGTGTACGGTGAACCATCTAATAAGTGTACCAACTTTACCGTCCAGAAAATGTACGGTGAATATGCGTGGTAGATTCAGTATACCAACATAACGCCTCGGTAAGTGTACGGTGAACCATCTAATAAGTGTACCAACTTTACCGTCCAGAAAATGTACGGTGAATATGCGTGGTAGATTCAGTATACCAACATAACGCCTCGGTAAGTGTACGGTGAACCATCTAATAAGTGTACCAACTTTACCGTCCAGAAAATGTACGGTGAATATGCGTGGTAGATTCAGTATACCAACATAACGCCTCGGTAAGTGTACGGTGAACCATCTAATAAGTGTACCAACTTTACCGTCCAGAAAATGTACGGTGAATATGCGTGGTAGATTCAGTATACCAACATAACGCCTCGGTAAGTGTACGGTGAACCATCTAATAAGTGTACAAACTTTACCGTCCAGAAAATGTACGGTGAATATGCGTGGTAGATTCAGTATACCAACATAACGCCTCGGTAGGTGTATGGTGAACCATCTAATAAGTGTACCAACTTTACCGTCCAGAAAATGTACGGTGAATATGCGTGGTAGATTCAGTATACCAACATAACGCCTCGGTAAGTGTACGGTGAACAATCTAATAAGTGTACCAACTTTACCGTCCAGAAAATGTACGGTGAATATGCGTGGTAGATTCAGTATACCAACATAACGCCTCGGTAGGTGTACGGTGAACCATCTAATAAGTGTTCCAACTTTACCGTCCAGAAAATGTACGGTGAATATGCGTGGTAGATTCAGTATACCAACATAACGCCTCGGTAGGTGTATGGTGAACCATCTAATAAGTGTACCAACTTTACCGTCCAGAAAATGTACGGTGAATATGCGTGGTAGATTCAGTATACCAACATAACGCCTCGGTAAGTGTACGGTGAACCATCTAATAAGTGTACCAACTTTACCGTCCAGAAAATGTACGGTGAATATGCGTGGTAGATTCAGTATACCAACATAACGCCTCGGTAGGTGTATGGTGAACCATCTAATAAGTGTACCAACTTTACCGTCCAGAAAATGTACGTTGAATATGCGTGGTAGATTCAGTATACCAACATAACGCCTCGGTAAGTGTACGGTGAACCATCTAATAAGTGTACCAACTTTACCGTCCAGAAAATGTACGGTGAATATGCGTGGTAGATTCAGTATACCAACATAACGCCTCGGTAAGTGTACGGTGAACCATCTAATAAGTGTACCAACTTTACCGTCCAGAAAATGTACGGTGAATATGCGTGGTAGATTCAGTATACCAACATAACGCCTCGGTAAGTGTACGGTGAACCATCTAATAAGTGTACCAACTTTACCGTCCAGAAAATGTACGGTGAATATGCGTGGTAGATTCAGTATACCAACATAACGCCTCGGTAAGTGTACGGTGAACCATCTAATAAGTGTACCAACTTTACCGTCCAGAAAATGTACGGTGAATATGCGTGGTATATAATCAGTTTACCAACATAACACCTCGGTAGGTGTACGGTGAACCAACTATTTAGTGTACCAACTTTATCGTCGAGTAAGTTGCGTCGAACAGGCTTACCCATCCTCTTTATGAACGGAACATAGTTGACTTGAAGACTGTCCTACATTTAACAGACATGCTCAGTTGGTTATATCCTTTTATTAGTTGATATTCCTTTTTATGTGTAAATATACAACAAACAGGCGAATTTTTAAAACTATAGTGACTAAAATAATGTATTTCCATTGACTTACTTCGACATAACTATAAATCATTCTCATATTCTTATCCATAGTGTTAGACCAATCTATCAAAATATTTGTGACCCGTCACGCGAAAAGGGACACTCTGGGAAGTGCGTAAAGTGACGACCCAGTCAGACTGCGCGGATTGCGCAGACTGACTAGGGTCGACACTTTTTCCACTAAGCCTATTTTCCGAATCTAGAACGATCATTTTACCTTCCTGTGAAAAAATTTTGTGTAGCGACCTCTGGTTGACCTTTGCCGGACCCAGTCTCTTTTTTAGATATCAATCTTGCAGAGTTCCCAGATGGTTCCTTTTCGCTTGACGGGTCACACATTTTATAATTAGTATATATTTTTTAATGTGTGAGTATTTTACAAAAAGGGGGATTTGAAAGCTACAGTTACGAAATTTCCACTGACTTGTTTCGGCATAAGTAAATAACCATTCTCATTTTAATATCCATAGTGTTAGTCACTATCTATCAAAATATTTGTGACCCGTCACGCGAAAAAGTACCATCTGGGAACTTTGTAAAATGAACATTTGAAAAAGAGATCGGGTCCAGCATTGGTCAACCAGAGGTCGCATTTTAAAATTTCTTTCACTTGAAAGTAGATTGATCATTCTAGATTCAGAAAAATAGGCACATTGCGGAAAGTATCGACCCTAGTCAGTCTGTGCAAACTGCGCAGTCTGACTAGGGTCGACACTTTACGCACTATCCAGATGGTTCCTTTTCGCGTGACGAGTCATAATTTCTCTTTTGCTTTATGACATGATGTCATAATTTCTCTTTTGCTTAATGACATGACGTATTTTAAAATTTGAAGAGAATATATATCTGACACGAATGTTTGAATACACGTTGTTCAAATGCAAGAGTAAAGATTATTTGAAAATCGCATGTTTCCTATAAGAATAAATTCTTCTTCCAATTTCTTAATCGCCTAACCGTTTTCTTTCAGCTAACGGGCACGTAAAACTTCACAGACGTCCGTATAGAGGGAAGATAACATTAGAACCAGACCTTATAAATAGTTTCAACAGTATGTCTCTGGACAAGAAAGAGCTCGGTAACGAAGCAGACGACGAACTCTTGTTCAACACGTCTTTTGACAACCGTCAGAATAAAATACAACGTCGACGTCACAAACTCGAGGCCCGTGAGGAGTCAGTCAGCTTTTCCGACTCTGAGATAAACCAAAACAAACAACGCCGACGTCGAAGTATTAGCGCCTCACGTCGAATTAAAGAAATGGCGTTACGGCCTGATGACGGTATTCATAACACAGAGACAACATTTAGAAAAGGTGAGAAACATTCTTTGATGCTTTCTTGGCCCGAAGGTATGAAATAATTCTCATTCTCAGCTCAAAATTTCTCAAATTTCAACTTGAGATTAAAGCTTTATTTCTATTGCAATACTAATATAAATGTATAAACATAAAAGATAATGTTTTAAGTTGTAATAAATAACTACTTATTGATATCATCTTTTATGTTGAAACATTTATCTGAATTCTGAATTGAGAAAATTCTAAGTTGAGAATTCAAAAAGTTTTATAACCTCGAGCACTGGTCGATTATCGAGAATTTTTGGTGGCTTATTACTTGATGATTTCACATGCAAAACAGTAAAATTATCGAAAAACCTGAACATGTTTTTTGTTCGTTTCACATTTTTTGACGTCATCTATGTTGGACGCATTTTTGGATGATGTCATCACGTCGCTATGTTGTCACTTACGAAATTACACATTTTAAGACACAATTTAATTCAAACGTTTAATCTTTCGTTTCACTTTTCATTTTTCTTATCTTGATGATAGTTAACAGTTAGTAACATCGTGAAATTGACCGCCACTCCAATCAAAACCTAAAACCGCTCACATAGCGCTCCATTCGTTCATTCCAAACACTTACTCCAACCATTCAAAACGCTCAAAATATCACTTTAAAAATTAGATCACCCTCCTTGAATTTCACTCGATTTTGCTCCACACACTCATTCAATTTCATTCCAAAATCATTCCAAAATCATTCATCATTAATTTCACGATGTTCTACCATGAGTTTTGGCATCCACTTATTTTGCAATTTTTGCAAACATTACCTCTTAATTAGAAAAGTTCCTAAATGTATTTCTTATGAATCCAAATTACAGAAAAGCTGACCAGAAATGATTCCATCGATATTTTTACAGATGACAACAAAAACGTAACACATGACGGCCAAATTGATGGCGGTAACAAACCCATATATGCATCCTCTATAGAATCAACCAGACCTCCGCTAAGTAAACAAGTCATGAAGAAGTCATCAACCACAGCTTCAAGTATGGACAGTAACTATTGTGGTTTTGGAGTAACGAAGATTAACAGAAGTTTGTTTCTGTCCCAAATTGGACAGTTCCAAAATTTGTGTACAACCGAGGAAGTGCCGGATGATACACTGTCACATGTCAGTCGTCCTTCAGTGAAAAGCTCTGTCAATGACTTGATGGATACTGGTAACGTAAATAACATAAATGATACTCCTAACGTAAATAACATGAAAGACACTCGAAATACAAATGGTATTAAGTGCACAAGTAGCGTAAATGGCATGAAAGATACCGGTGACGTAAATAACATAAATGATACTCCTAACGTAAAAGACATGCACTATTCTTATAATGTGAATAACATGAAAGGAATTGACAATATAAGTGATATGAACGTTATAGATGGCGTAAATTGCGAGGAAGATGCCGGTAACATAAATAGTAAAGTATGTATTGGTCACGTAAATGACATTGAATATGCTAGTAATGTAAATCACGTGAAAGATAAAGTAGACGACACGGAAGCAATTGATCAAGTTAACTTCTTATTGCCAAGCGACATAAATAATGAAATAAATTTAAAAATAAACGAGGATGACGGTACAGTATTAACAGAAACAAATTATACAGAAAATGCAGCGAAAAGCAAATCAGACAATAAACTCTTTGATTCGAACCTAGAATCATCTTCGCAGAAATATCAAACGGATATACAAGCACACGTACGTCTGAACTCGGATTCTCTGACGACGGTATCCAATATATCTAACATCAATAATGATAACGATACGGTCACAAGTGTGAGTGATATAACATCCTCAAATGTTGATACAAGCTACATAGACGAAGTAGGGGATGTATTCGGTGAACTAATTAATATCAACGACTACCAGGGTTTATCAGTTCAACGATTGAATGAGTCACAGAATGGCTATATCAGAAACACTCTGGTTGTAGACCCTGATTCAAATGATGTTGACATTGTTGATGTAAGTGAGGATAATGGAACGATACATGTCGCTGGTGCAGGCCTTCATCAAAGTCTTGTTGGAGCTAACAATTCATTTCAGGTAGATAACCTGACCCTATAAAAAGAAAATCAAGATGGTCCTAAACGTCAACATCATTTACATAGAATAATGTACCTGTTCCAAACAATGCGTTTGACTTATCTTTAATATTAGGAAATTAAGTTTATTTAAAAGTTATACGAGTATAAAGTAAAATTTTATAAGCATATATATACTCAGCAAAAAAGGAAAGTATCCATTTTTCTTTTGTCAGTATATTTTACATCCGTATGATCAAACTATCAATTAATGTACCAATGTGTTTTCAGTGCTTCGTTTTTTCACGAAACATCATTTTGCATATAAATAACATGCCATTTTTTGTGTTTTTTAGGAAATGTTGAAACCTTTGTTTTCTTCGTCGACGTACGTCACGTGTTCGATCCTGAGTTTCTTCTCAAATGAGTTTCATCTCTAAAGCTCTGTGTTTAAGAAAATCAAGCAATAGTTGTTTTCCGTACAGCACATTCTTGTAACGAGACTAAGAAAAACTTGACTATATGCGTTATCAAAACCCTTCAAACGTTGCGTTAATTTTACAGACTGAAAGACGAGAATAATAAAGACGTGTGCTGGTCATTTCCGATTGAGTGGTATAATGATTCGCCCTCTTTAACTCAATTAGGCCATTGGGAAGACGTCATGCCATACTTTATCATTCACATCGACGGGATTGCCTCTACGCTTCTTAATCATTATTTTAAAACAGAATATGACCTTTAAATACGTCAAAGTTTAAAACCAAGCCTCTTGCCATTTGAATCTTAATGGGTGTAAGGCGAACAGTTTCTTTAAAATTCATCTGAGCCTCTCCTATGAGCAGGATGAAACGTAAATGTTACGTAGCAATGCAAGTATTGTTTTGTAGTCAGCTAAAAACTTAAAAAGAGAGGTATGAGATTGGGTATCTTGATAAGGAACGGATGGACAGAATTTGGTAAATTTGACCTTTGAATCTGCGTAATATGTTTTATCATTTGTTTGTTAAACGTAAGATTTGCAGGAAGCAGCAGAAGGTATCGAATTGTCGTATCAATCCATGATACCTAACGCACTTATATTGCATTTCGTATGTGTAAAAACTGTCATAAAAATCAATTGAATATTTCATTGAGAGTTTGCGATTTTTGAAAACGACCCCCTTGCTACGTTAACGCCCACATTTCGGTTGTAGCTGCTTCAAATTACATGTTACTTTTCAATTTTAATTCCAAATGGCCAGGGCGTGATTTGCAATATATTTCATAGCATTTCCCTGTGTAGTCTTAAAAGAAACCGAAGTTTTATTTGGTGGATACTTTTTATTTTTGCTCAGTATATATATTTATTGACATGAATCTGACCCTTGCGATTTAGATGAATAAAAGTCTGATTATTCATACTTAGTATACTTTGCACGTACTTTCACAGAAATGAATGACAAACGGTATTGAATCTTATATATGTTTTGTTAATTGATAAAATATGTTGGTAATTGTTATTTAAGCTTTTTAAAACAGAGGTCAAAGTCGGGTCAAATGAATTAAGGTTTACCTCAAATATCATAGACTCGTGAAGCTAAGGCTTTTGTTGTTCGTTCAATGAAATAAATGATAAAAAAATCTTTCGCTTAAACAATTAGCATTTATGTCTTTTACAGGTCTGGACAGAGCACCTTTCGACTGGATCCCTGTCTGTACATATTTCTGGGCCCCGCCCACATACGGTGACAGAGACATCTGTTTTATATACGGGAGATAATCTGTACGAGGTGTCATACGGAGTTACTCAACCTGGATTATACAGAATACATGTGAAATGGGGTGACTTTGAAATTCCAAAAAGTCCATTCATGTGTACAGCCGTTTTGATTTAGAACAAACGTCATGAAGTAAAGTTACAGTTGACAATATCGTAAAGTTGACACTCAATAAATAATTCGAAATCGTTCAAGAAGATCACCGTTTAATTCAAATTGATCAAATCATTCTACTATTTTATTGGCTGGTGTGGATTTTAAAGTTTCTGTTTAGTCCATGGAGACACAAAAACAGAAAGATACGTATATTTTGATAAAGGGTGGTAATAAATATCGTTAATTTTGTTCACCTTGGTTAACCTTCCTTGACTTAAGCTCAAAACTCGCTCCACACACTCATTCAATTTCATTCCAAAACAATTCATCTTGCCAATTTCACGAGGCTCTTAACTGTGTTGTGTCATCTTACTTTAAATCGAACATTTTGCTCACATTACATTATAGTGACCCGTCACGCAAAAAGGTACCATCTTGGAATTTCGTAAAATAAATATTTGAAAAGAGATTGTATCTAGAACAGGCCAACCGGCGATCACATTCAAAAGTTCTTACATAGGAAGGTATATTGATTACTCTAGAATCAGAATATAAGTTAAGTTCGAAAAGTCTCGACCCTAGTCAGTCTGTGTAATTCTCGCAGTCTGAAAAGGATCGACACTTTACGCACATTCCAGATTGTCCCTTTTTTGCGTGACGGGTCACAATTGTATTGGCCGACAACTTTGAAAATAAACAATACTTATTTAATCAATTCTCAGGGACACCTGCAAAAGATAAACATCAAAGGCGTTACTTTCATTACGCAAAAGCGTAATACAAATAAATCCTCTCTCGAAAAACATCGTTGGTGAATGTTGAAAACATAGAAAAAACAGGTTATCTTATTCAAGATGTAGTTTCGATATTTTGATTATTCATCAAAGCTTAATCATAAAAAAGGAAGCGGATGGAGTGCATTTATTTTTGTCACAGTCAACATATCGCCTTTATTCTATGTTTTCTTTGGTTTTCGCCTTCTTAGTGCGTATAAATTTCAAAATCCTATGCGCTTAGTAGACAGATAAGATCTCAAATAGAAAATTTAAACAAGACTTACCGTCAGGGAAGTTGTAGTTTGAATGGTAATTTATCGACCATAACTCCCGAAGGGATCAAACAGAGTGTTCGCGGCTGTGACGTCATGGAAATCAGTCTTCAAAGCTCATAGGCCGATATGAATGTTGTAGTTATACCAAACTCATATCGGCATTATCATTAAAAAATCTTACATACATAAGGGAGGTTGGGTGTGGTGTTTGATCCCTTCGGGAGTTATGGTCGATAAATTAACATTCAAACTACAACTTCCATGACGGTAAGTCTTGTTTAAATTTTCTAATTTATCTACCATTAATTCCCGATAGGGATCAAACAGAGACTTTAGAGCAGATTTTTTGATGAACACAAATTATGTAAGAAAGGAAATCATTTAATGGCATTATAGAAAATACTGAATATTTACAGAGTATTGAAAATTGTCAGAATAATAAACTCAAATAAAAATAGACTAATCATCCAGAATTAGCAATCCAATACAGCCTGTTCCACAGTGCTCTTAGAAACCACAATTTTCTTATAAAATTTATAGAAAGTTTTAGTATTTGACCAGCCAGCTGTTGCCCTAATTATTTCAATCGATACACCTCTAGAATGGGCCAAACTAGTAGACCCATCGGGCAACTTTAGATTAAGCCACACCTTTGTGTGGGGCCTGCGTGCTTATTAATAATTTACTTTCTGTTGACGGTCTAAGAGCCTGAGTGCGTGCCAAATATTTTTTAAAAGTTTCATACACACATAATTTCTTATTTTTTGGATACTTATTTAAGTATATTGTCTGCAGATGGTATGAAGGTCTGGATTGTTTCAAAAGATGATTGGTGTGAATAATAACCTGATTGTCAGTAAGTTTTACATATTTAACATGTATTACACGCATAGTTTGGAACCTTTGAGCACTGAGTAGTAAAAATAGAAGGGAAAGTTTACAAGAAAGATAAATCAAAGAATCCTCACTGTTTTGACATAAAAAGCTAAATACAGTATTGACATCCAAAACTGGGTGTTTTAGAAACTGCGGCCGATTATTAAATACGCCTTTCATGAAGTTCTTTAAAACTTTGTCTCCACTATAATCTATTCCAGAACACATGGAAGTATAAGCATTTACAGCTGCTCGTGCAGTTCCTAAAGCACTAAAACTGAGTCCCAGAGAATATAAAAATGTAAGAAATTCCATAACATCATGAATTGCTGGCCTAATGTGACAAATTTCTGTCCTTTCACAAAATCTTAGCCATTTGTTTATGTTACTGGCATATTGTGTTCTCGTGGATGACCTCCAAACGTCAATGATGATACCAGTTGCTGCTTGACAGAAACCTTGTTTCTGGGCTTCCCTGATACCCGGAAAACCGTCAGTTGCATTTTCTTTAGTGGGTGCAGAAAGGTTGGCTTGTGAGGTAGTCGCAGAATCAATTGAGGGTTGGGCAAGAAGTAACCTGGCTCTGCAACTAATGTCATCAATTTTGGCCACCAACACTGGGTAGGCCAAACTGGTGTCACTGGAATGGCCTCTGCTTGATCTTCCAACAGTTCCTGAAGAATTCAAGATAGTAAGCTGAAAGGAGGAAAAATATAACTAAGCGAGGTAGACCAGTTCAATGAAAAAGCGTCAACTGCAAATGCGTTTGGGTCAGGCAAACGTGAAACATACTTCTTTAACTTAAAATTGAGTCGAGATGCAAATAAGTCTATTTCTGGTATGCTGATTTTTGCACATATCATTTCAAACACTTCTTCATCCAAGGAGCACTCTAAATCGTCATTGAATTTACGGGAAAGTTTGTCGGCATCTAAATTATCAACCCCGGCTATGAAAGCCGCACTTACGTGAATTTGTCGAATTATACACCAAAACCAGATTGAGCATGCAATTCCATCTAAGTCATGGCACTTTCCCCCAAAATTGTTAATGTACGCACAACAAGTTGTATTTTCAGTATATATGCGTATATGTTTACTAGTCATATCCTTGTACAAAGCCATTACACCGATAAGGCAGGCTTTTATTTCTAAGATATTAATGTGCCACATTTGTTCTTGCTCTGACCAAATTCCACTTGTCTGCAAGTCAAGACTTTTGATACAGGCTCCAAAAACTAATAAACTTGCATCTGTATTCATTTCAAAATCAGGATTTCCGCGAGACAGTAATTTTAAGCTAAAAAGTAGGTTGTCTATCTACCAATTTAACTCGACCTTAATTTCTGGGGTAATGGTCACGAAAGAGTAAAAATTTCCTTTTTTCTTTCAAAGCATTTTTACGTTAACTTTCTCCAAAGGTTTGTAGTATAGTGGTGCATATTCTACTCCAGGTTCTGTAGCCACTAAATTTCCTATGAGTTGAGCAAACTGCCTAAAAGTAAGTCTTTTGACCCAAGATTGAGAAACACAGTTTTATAATGGAGTTGATTTTCTTGGTTATCAATCAAACTGTCATTGTCTTGGAGCACAAAATAAATCCCACAAATTCAATCTGTTGAGTAGGAACTAGTTGAGACTTTTTCAGATTCACTGTTAATCCTAAACTGTCCATTAAAGAAACTGTATCATGAACTGTTTTTGAACACAACTGTCAAAACTTTGACTTTGAAGGATCATCAATGTATGGTGTGGATATGTGACCCTTTGCCCTTAAAGAAGCAAAAACTGGCTTTTAAACCTTAGTGAAGACCCTCGGGGCAGTTGTAAGTCCCATAACTAAAGCCGTAAATTGATATTTAGCCCCTTTATAGAAAAAACCGGAAATACTTCCTATCATGAACACAGACTGGTATGCTGTTATATGCATCAGCTCCGAAAAAGCAACTTTGGCTCATTAAGCTAACGGCTGTTTACAATGTTTCCATTTTAAAATGTATAAACTGCATGTGATTGTTAAATGTTTTAAGATTTAAAATAACTAGAATGCCTCCATCTTTTTTAGGTCGAATGAAAATGTTAGAAATGTATTCGTCTTTGTCAAATGTTTCAACTGGTTCAATCATCCCAGTTGCTAGAAACCTTTTTATTTCAAAATCAATTCTATCTTTATCCAAGTCTGAAAATTTTAATGGACTACGAATGAACATTTGAGCTGGTGTTGTGTCCAATTCTAAACGATAGCCACTAATTGTTTCGAGTGTCCACTTATCATTGGTGATTTTTAACCATTCATTAAACTGATATTTTGTTTTCCCTGTCAAAAAGTTTTCTTTAGTGTTACAAAGTTTTATATTTAGACCTCCAACAGCAATCACGGTTAAATTCTCCGGAAGTTCTCTGCTTTGTTGTGACCGGACATATTGGCCTTTTCCTTTGGTGTTTTCCACTGATTTTCTTTGTGAGGGGTGGCAGTTTTTGTTGTATTGATGTTCTTGTAATTGGACTTGTTGTTGCCCCCCCCCCCCTCCTGATGATAAAAAAAGGCTGATAACTGGTTAGCTGAATATTTTTCGACCCATCAAGATTTTTTGCTAACTCTCAGACATTGTCTCCTAAAAGCCCTGTGTCTGTTGTTTTATTGTCATCTGTACAGAATTGTCGAAATTTGGGATGTAGCTCCCTTTTAAAAGTTTCCCTTCGTTGCATATTGACTTTCTGGACAGAGTGGCAAATCAATTTAAATAAGTCCCAAATGTACGATTTCAGTTTCTTTATGTCTTGTTTTTGTTTATCACAGGCATTTTCCATTGCCATAACTAAAGGGATGGCTGCCCGATTGAGATGCTTTATAGTGGTTGCCCGACCAATGTCAATTGTACGCGTATTGTTTCTTAGTTGTGGCCACAAAATACTGGGGACTGTGGGGCATTGGAGAGAAGTAACATTTTCAGGGCGTTTGTATTTCTGTTCCAGATTTTTTATCTTGTCTTCTTGAATCCGTTTTGTAGGCCGAAGAGAACTATTTAAAACATCGGCAACCTTTTGCGAGATCGAGGGACCCGTCTGTTCTTCCGACGAGAAAATATCGCCATAGTCCGACAGCATTTCGGACAAATCTCGACCCTCCTCTGAAGGAAATGCTGCCGATGAAAGCAGCAATCCATCTAGCTCTGATCCCTCATCGCCCGATTCGGAACCGGAACAATCGATTGAAGAGGCCGATCAGCTGTTTTGGTTTTTTGGCGCTTGCCGGAAGAGTCTTCATCAGGTAAGCGCTCCACCGGACGCTTTAAAGATTTTAATTGTTCTTTAATCTCGTTTATATCCGAAGACAAAGAATTGATTTTTGATTGTTGGTCAGTATAAGTTACCATATTATCCGCGTATGTTTTAGCATAGTCTCACTTTTTTTTAATGAATTCCTGAACTCTCGATTCCGCTGCTAGTTTTGTCGGCTGCACATCTTTTTGCGCATCTTTTCGCGCTGTTTCCTGCGTTATCACGTGATCGTCTTGACCCGTCATGTGATCTATCCTTGATTTTGCTGACGCTGTATTAGGGGGCGCTTTTCGAGTCATGTGACAGTGACTAGATTGACCGTCTTCTTCCATCTCGCCCCGCTCCAAACTGAAAGCCAAAATTAACCCTTATTACCAATTGATTCTTTTTACCATTCGAACAAGACAGAGAATTCCAGACCTCACATTTTTTCTTTGAAATCAAAATTCAATGGTAATTTATTCATTATAATCATAGATCTATCTAGGTCTATTATATTACATAGAATATGCTTATCAGAAAATTACAAAACGACCCATTTCCTGACACGTATTACGTGTTCTCTTTTTTCATTGGAACTTGGAACCTACATTTATGAAGTATTTTCCGTCCTATTAGGATTGAGCAGGTTGACAATTTGTCAAACTGAATGCCTATAAAGGCTGCGTCAATTGACGACGCATGTCATTAGACATAAAAACTGTCGAAACTCATTGCCAGAAACGGGTTTTTGACAACGTGTGCTAGCAGAAACAAAGGAATTAACGAAAACAAAAGAGCCCTTCCAAGAAAACGACAAAAAAAAAAACGCCGAAAATTTACCTTTTCCCAAAACAATTCTCAGCTGATGTAACACAATAATCCGGGATTGTTAGAAAATAAAGTGAAAATCAATTTAAACACTGTAAAACACGATAATAATTAAAAAATTCTGAGCTCCGAAATTTCGGTGACTAGACTTCCAGGAACAACCTCGATATGATTTCCATGACGTCACAGCCGCGAACACTCTTTTTGATCCCTATCGGGAGTAAATGGGAGATAAATGTATCTTTGGACCATCATAACCTTATATTTACAGTATGGGGCTGTCAAAACAGGTTTACACTTCACGAACATTTCATATTGTTGAAAAAGTCACGCACTGGGTCAATTTTAAGGAGATATGACATTAAAAACCTAATCACACAGTATGAATACGCGAAGCAGATTCACACATGAGTATGATTGGGTTTTTCAGTTTCATACCTCCACTAGATCAATAAATATTCTCTTCAAATCTTATGATTTAATATCATGAAGCAAAAATGTAAGATTCATCAAAAATTAGAGCAGCTTTTTACGGAACTACTTTTAGTGGAAGCTTACAAAACAACTGCGTACTCAATTTTTTTTTATTGAGAAATAAAACCAATCTTTCAGCCGATTTGAATGCTTAGAAGTTGGAAGAATCATATAAAATTTAAATCATTTAGTTAAGGACCTGAAACAGTTAGCAGACTTTTTGGTGGTGACCTTAACAACATAACTCCCGAGTGTTCAAGCTGTAATTACGACGTTTTAGTCGCTAATTGACTAAATTGATTACAACAAAATGGCGGAGTTCTAAAGTCGTCTCAGTTAAATTATTCGTGTTTACCTTTTTTAACATGGCTTAATCCTTTATTACGCCCATGCCGAAAAAGAAACAATACGGTGTGTGTGTGTGTATATCCGTTTATTTATCGTCGCTACCGTAGCACATGCCAATATGAGCGACGCCCAAAGAAGACGGTTAGTTGTTACGAGGGATAGTGTAAGGATACATGACGAAACTACTGCTAAGATCCGCCATTGTTCTTTAACGTGCTCGGTGTAAAGCGCCTTCTCACGGGGCTTTGGTTTAGCGTCTCATCCGAAAGACAATTAGTTTTGTTAGTGTGTCAGCCCCGGAATCGAACCCTCGCGGTTGAAATTAAATAGTTTTGTAGTTCGGTGCTCTTCCAACTGAGCTAATCGGGCTGACAATAGGGACTTGATACAAAATTAAATATATATCATAGTAGAATAGGCACTTCCGGTATTTTTCGAATGAAATTAGTGATAAGATTTGTCAGTCGCTTTTTTTATAGATCTGTTAATCCCATAAGCGATCGCATGGTTGATTGCAAAATGTAATTTTTAGCATCTAAAATATTGATATTTTTCTTTATTTTTTTTATCGTTCTTTACTGTTTTGTGTTAAATTTGTGGAATAAAGGGTTTGCATAAGTATTTATACTCATCAAAACTCCTAAGCGGCCACTTGCTATTTTGGTCATATATTATAAATGGCGTATGGTTATAATCGGTTTTCACTTGGATAATGTAGCTAAACCATTTATGAAGTCAATGAGATAAAAAGCAGCAAAAAACCCAAAAAGAAATGTTTTAAAATTAAACGAATGTAGGAGTACCCTTGTTTTCAAAGTTAACATTGGTGGGTGGGGTATTTTTGACATTTCTTGTTAGGATAAGGAATGTGTAGATAATTATGGTATTTAATCTAATGTTTAGAACTCCATAAGCGATTTACAACTGGCATCAGTGAAAAATATTGATAGGATTTGCGTTTTTCATGTGCCGAAAAATTCAATTTTCTCTAAAAATTGCCATTTTTGTAACTTTTGAATTTGAGGGTACAGGCGTTTGAATCCGTCTATAGGACACCCTGATGCATGATTTAGCACAATAATTGGACTGGATGCTGATAAAATGGCCACTCTTTCGAAAGGCAAAATTCGCATTTCAAAATAAAAGCGGAAAATGTGTGAAAAATTGAGAAATGTAAGGTGGCCGCTTAGAACTTTTGAGAAGTATATAATTGTTTTCAATTAAAGTGATAGAACATTTATGTTTAAAATGTTATCTATTCTTCTTCAAACTTAAGCTGTCTGTGGACATTGAAGCTCGGTTACAGTTAATAACATCCTGCAATTGACAATTTTACTGATCAAATTCATACTAAATCATTCACTCAACAATCACTCAAACCATTCAAAAACGCTCCAAAACCAATAAAATGATATGATCATCAACTGCATTCAAAATAAAACAAAAAACCAACGAATTTACTGACATAATTGAATTTTGTGATCGTATGATGGGCTCGTGTAGACACAGAAAGCTACTCGTAGAACTTTATCAAAGGGAGCTAATAAATATCATAGTAATCAATCCTTGCCTAGAGACAGGTGTTACAGTTAAGAACATCGTGAAATTGATAAAATGAATTATTTTGGAAATTGAATGAGTGTGTAGAGCGCGTTATGAGTGAAATTCAAAGGATGTATTCCAACATCTCTTATTTTGTCCAAGATGAACAAAATTAGCGATATTTATTACCTCTCCTTAATAAGATATACGTAATTTTCTGTTAATGTGTCTTCGTGGACTAATCAGACACTTTAAAATCCAATCCAGCCAAAAATCGAAAAAAGGGCAAACCTCTTACAAAAATGTATTTTAGAGCATTTCCCCTTGATATTTTTGATAGCTCTGATGGTGAATATGCCACGTTTCATGAAGTTATCTTCGACATCAACGGAGAAATGACCAAGGTTAAAGTTTGTCAAAACAGCGCCAACACATACACGAATGGCAAGAACGACGCGAACGGTGCCAAGGTGATGAAATACTTTGTTTTTTCTCCTAAAACAGTCGAGCAATAAAGAGGCCATTTGGGAGGATGAGCTGGCAGGATTTCACCAAGTTGCATGTTCCAGGTTTTGAATTTTCTCTGAAAAAAGCCGACAAAAATGGTAGACCATCGCACGGGGGTGCAAACGTTCGACTGTATGGTGCCTGGAAGCGGATAAAGATATAAACTTCTGGCTTAAAGTTAAGCATATTTTTCTAACAAATGTTGAGAATATTGAACAACTTCCTAGGAAATAGGTGCAAGAAATGGCATTTGAAATTCAATGTGAACATACACATCAAACTCGCGTTTTCGATGATCAAACGATGCCGAGTCGAAGTTCACAAAAAGGAGGCGTCACACAGTATAAACAGAAGGTTGAAAGTAGCCAGTGTAGTATAATTTATCTTATAACTATACACATATCCGTGTGATAACATGCCATGTGATATTTTTTATGATATCACATAGTTATTTTAAGAACAATGGTATTATGCGGTTATTTTTAGAAACTTGCATTTCAGTTAGAAGCATCGACGAAAAGCAGGCAAATAGAGGTTATAAGATAAATATAATACGTACTTAGTTTTTTGTATGAAAAAAATATCTAACGAGGTTGGGAGAATGAAAATTGTCGAGGCTCTGCAGAGACAATTACCAATTCTCACAACCGAGTTACATATTTTTTTCATACAAAACACTAGGTACGTATTATATATTTCTCTTATGAAAGTGGTACCCAAAATGAATAAATTTTAGAGATTCCATTAATTTTGTGATGTAACATTAGAATATTTAAGGAAAAGATTATTTGCTACGCATTTTGAAAAATAGAAGTCATATTTCAAATACGCATACTTATTGTATTTGCAAGTGAAAGCGTCAATTTGTCATCCCACGATAGATTGATTGAATGGAGTTTTACGCCGCTTTCAGCATCTTTTCAGTTATATTTCGGCGGCTGGAGTACCTAACAATGGATTCCTGGTATTTCTCTCGCCAGCACAACCACCACATCCATTCCTAGCCTCCAGCTGCTATCTCACATAGGTCAACAATTATCAACCCATTGGTGAGAGACAAATAGTCAGAAAGAATAAGTGCCACCGTCGGTGATTAAACCCGGGACCTCTAGATTAAGAGTTCGATGCGCTACCAACTGCGCTATGATGGCGGCTGGCCATCTAACGAAAGGTTAACTTATCTGGTCTTGAAACAATTTGCAATTTATGTTTGGTCTTATATTCGATTCATTTTTCAGATCCACAGATTCAATTAATATTTTGAATATCGATATGCTTAATTTTAGTCCAATAGTATATAGAGGATAATTGTTTGTTTCAGAGTAAGATCGATTTTTCTTTAATGCTTTTCGGTGGTTTATCGAGAAATAACGGTAGATTATCACTTGATAATCTCACCGCAAAAGTAGTGAAATTATCAAAAACTTATACCCTGCTTCTGCACATTTCATCCTATCTGACGTCATCTATGCGGGGCGAAATAAGTGACGTCACAAAGAACGTTGCATAGCAATCACGTGCAAAATGACGCGCTTTACGAAAATATGCCCTAGAAATTTCACACTTTGCCTAATTTTTGCATTAAAGAAATAGAATAATCGTTTGTTTTTCGGGCAAGATCTATTAATATTTCATTTCGTGAACAACAAAAGCTATATTTTCTCGTGAAGATATAGCTTTTTATTGTTCACTCATTAAAATATAAATCGATCTTATACTGAAACAAACGATTATCCTCTATATCTTATAGATAAAGGTTAAAGGAGGTCGAGTGCCCTATTAATATAATCCATAGATAATTTCTGTTAAAGGTTTAGAAATTAAAGTATAACTTTTTTATATTAAATAATTTCTTCATAGTTAATTGCATACTAAAAGTCTTTATAAATAACATTTTTTAACCTAATTTCTACATCAAAAGCGAATAAGAATCTTATTTAAGAAGTTTATTTTTTTACAGGGAGGTAATAATTGCATGACTATGTATATGACTATGTTTAAGTATAATACAATGTGTTTTTTTCCTCCCGACTTTCTTCCCAATAAGAATTGAGAATCCTTACAATTGTCGGTTTATTTTTTGCACAAGAACCTATTTTTACCTTCAAGAGTTTGGATGCTTGTAAAATCACTCACTATCGATATCTCATTACAGTTTTGCGGCTGATATTAGATTTTTCTGCCCTGAGCTAGTTTTTGCTTAAACTGTAGTTAACCAATTTTTAACGTATTTTGGGAAGGATGGAGCCAGTTTTTATTCATCGATTAAGATTTTTATGATTTCTGTAAAAAACGCTATGACTTTTCCAGAATAATTTAACAACTAAACCCGCCTGTCGAATTATAAACAAGTGCATGACGGATCTGGTACCCCCCTTGACCACGGCAATATCTCCTCGTCAATTGGAGTGGTATCTAGGGTTGAATATTTAGCTATCATTTATTCAATTTTCAAATAGAATTTTGAATTGATATGATTTACAGATTGAAAAAATGCAAAGTAGAATGGCCCCAATGAAATATCTTCCGTGCCTACCGCATTTGTAATTCGCCGATATTCGCTTCCGAGACAGACGAATACGAAACGTTTTCGCTGGGAATAAGTTCACCGAATATTCGAGTGTATCCTTACAGCCCTACTTCAGCCAACTCAATTTTACAGAAAAATCTTAATAGCGGCGTTCATCCCTATTCAAATAAAAGGTACAAGAAAGGTTGTACATGTAATACACATGTCGAATCATTGTTAAAACCCGTCTCACGACTGACTGTCGCTAGTCGAAAAGTTATGTAAAACCGCGTTACCGTTTCTAATGACACAATGTGTCTTGATGTGTCATTCGTCTGAACTCGGCCGATTCCTGTAACCTACATTTAAATCGGAGCCGTCGGAGATCGCCCGGGTATTGCCTAATGTAAGTTCAAGAGGACATGACCTAAATAAACACGTATTTCCGGCTAATTACTACAAGTTGCACCAGCGAAGGCTTGGGTCAAAAACATAGTATCTGTCTCTACGGTGCTAGACACAAACTTTGTTTTTGCTTCAAACTCTCGACAAGCTTACGCCGATCAAAAATTCCCTTGATAAACATTGCAAGATCATTTTGTGTTTTTCAAGGCGAATTTTCATTATCTTCACTTGATGAAGAATAATAGTATCACGCTATTAAAGAAATAGATATTGATTTTGCGGAGAAAAATATTGAAAGATACTAAATTGAATTTTAAGAGGCGCTACTTTATTTCAAATGTATTAACATCCGACAGGATTTTCCTGACATAGTATAACACTGGTGAACGACGTTCGTTCACCAAAAATCAAAGGACAACGTGTCCCAGTCAGGCCTAAAATAGGTTGGCCCAGTACCTCGGGTTTTTTCCGGAAACAGCCGAGCTATCCGAGCTAAAAAGTATGATACAGTCATTTGGATATATTTTAATTGGGGTTTACACCGCTTCAAACAATCTTTCAGTTACTTCGCGGCGGCTGGAGCCCCTAACAACGGATTCCTGATACTTCTTTCATCAGTAAGACCATCACATCTTTTCCTAGCCTCCAGCTGCTATCTCACATAGGTCTACGATTATCAACCCATTGCTGAGAGACTAATTATGATACAGTTAAGAAAATAGCACTGATATCAAAAGACTTAATTGTGTGATATTTATTTTCATAGTGATTTTTCTCAAACATCTAGTAGAATCTCACACATGACATAGATTGTACACAAAGATCATTTTTTGCATAGAGAGATAACAAAAAAATGCACACACAACGAATTACAAACAACAGTGTATACCTTAACTTCATGTCAGGAACGAAATAGCTTTAACATTTTCTATTGATTCACTGATAAAGAGACAGGTTCTTTTTTATTCTTTTCATTTATTTGTAGCTTAAATTGAAATTATTTGATTAACTTGCTTATCTTCCATCGGTTCATCTAGACTTTATTGGTCAGTTTCCACTGAATCATTTTCTTCATTGGAACCTTTCTTAAGTACAACGTTAGGATCGACACCGCCATTTAAGATAGCGTGTTCCGTGTTACTTTCCAATTCACCGATGGAATCATCATAATCAGGAAGTTCAATATTCCCTTCCTGTTCAACACCATTCACAGAGTCAGATGGTAATCTAAATAGGTGTGAAACAGTTGCTTGTCTTTCTTCGTTCTCCAGATAACTATCTTCATCGACTGGAACATTTCCACTTTCCGTCGTTTTTTCTTCTCCTTCCTGACTGAGTGCTTTGATACCATCTTCCATGTCAATAGGTATTTCGCTTCCAATCATTTCATTACTAATTTTAAGACCATCGGTCATTTCATCAAGTTGCTTCATTAGATCATCTGGACCAACTACAATAACGTCCAACAAAATATGTGGTCTCCTCATCGACTCTCTTCCAAGGATAAATTGGTTTCCATAGACATTTCTCCTCTTTCTGGCAGACGACAGACTATGATCATTTGCTGCTTTTACATTTTCTTGAATATCTCTTTTCCTCCTTCCAAAGAAACCTTCGTCTTTAGGCTTTTCTGTTGTAAATTCTTCTTTTGCAACTTTTACTGTTGAAGCTGCTTCATCTACATATAATCGTGGTGCTGTGGATCCATTGTTTTCTATCCCTTTAATAGTTTCAATTTGAGCACTGGTTGGAGACGCTTGTGTTGTAACATAATCTCCGTTAGACACACTTTCGCCTTTGGATGCCTCGGTCTTGCCTTGTTCGGAGGCTGTGACGATACTTTTTGCAGGTTCCGTGGAGGTTTTGATTCTGTTATCCATTCCTGGAGATTCTGTGGTACGTTCATTTACTTCCGGTTCCGGCTCAGCTTCTATATCAAGCTCTTCACTCGAGGTATGTTGTAAAATCGGGGTCGTTTGTAAACTTGGAGTCTGGTGTAAACTCGAGGTTTGGTGTAAACTCGAGGTCGACTGTAAACTTGATGTGGATGGTGAGGAGGTCGCTTGGGTTGTAGTTGCGAATTCGTCACAAGGCTGAAAGGGATAAAGAAATACAAATTAATTTTTAATCGGGTTTAAAGACGCTTCAGACAAGATAAATTTATATCCCGGCTGATTGACCGCCTTGCAATAGATTCTTGGGGCCCTTTTTACTAAACGTCTTACGAAAAAAAATATCGTAAGTCAAAATCATAAATCGCACTTGGTGATTCATCCATTGTAACATTCTGCCTTGCATTTTCTCATCGTAATCGTCTTTAAAAGACGATTCCAATGAAATGATGAATGACAGAATTTGTTATTTAGTTACTTGTCCAGAAGCTGCTTCAATTTATGACTAACACAAAAAAAATATCGTAGGTGTTTAGTAAAACAGGCTCCTGGTATGGCTGCCACATAAATTCACGAATATCAATCAAATGGTAAGAACTGTCATTGTTGAGTAACAACCCCGACCCCCCTCTCTCTCTCTCTCTCTCTCTCTCTCTCTCTCTCTCTCTCTCTCTCTCTCTCTCTCTCTCTCTCTCTCTCTCTCTCTCTCTTTCTCTCTCTCTCTCTCTATCTCTCTCTCTCTCTCTCTCTCTCTCTCTCTCTCTCTCTCTTTCTCTCTCTCTCTCTCTATCTCTCTCTCTCTCTCTCTCTCTCTCTCTCTCTCTCTCTCTCTCTCTCTCTCTCTCTCTCTCTCTCTCTCTCTCTCTCTCTCTCTCTCTCTCTATCTCTCTCTCTCTCTCAAGCTTATACTTACCAGTTTACAACTAACCGCGGTCTACCTTACAAAGGTAAAACTCAAGCTTAAACTCTTTAGTTTACAATAAATCTAGTCTACCTTACAAGGGTAAGACTCAAGTATAAACTTACCAATTTACAACTCACCGTTGTCTAGCTTTCAAAAGAAACTTACCAGTTTACATCTCACCGTGGTCTAGTTTACAAAAGTAGAATTCAGGCTTAAACTCACTAGTTTACAATTAACTCTTGTTCTACCTAACAAAGGTATAACTCAAATTTAAACTTACCAGTTTGCAATTTTCTGACCCGGGAGGACATATTCTCACTTCACAACGAACCGATACGTAATTACTCAGGTAAAACCTGCAACGAAATTATATAGTCAATTGTGCTCAAGCGACCGTCTCTGTTATGAGACCGATATTAGAAGCGACCATTATAAAAAGTCCCATCACCATTAGCAATACATCGGGAAAAAAGACATTCTCCAACGAAAATCGTTAGTTGTTGTATGTCATGTTGTTGGAACCCATTAGAATTGTTTCAATGAGAAGATCTGATAGGTTCGAACGTCATAAGATTTAGTAAAACTTAATTTGATAAGCGATTATCTGTATAAACTATTAAATGACCTGTTCTTTTTATTATTAACCATTGATTTAAGCGACCATTCCCATGAGCGACCGATTTTTGGTGGTCCTCTAAGAGGTCGATTAACATAAGTTCTACTTAATATCGAGGATGAGCATTTGTTCAAGTGTAAGATCGCTTTCATTGAGTGGATAACAAAAGCTATGTTTTCACAAATGACGGAACCTCGAGTGAACATGTAGTCTTTTTGTTCACAAAATAAAACATTAATCGATCTTACTCGAAACACAAACTATTATTCTATTTATTCAATGCATAATGGGACAAAATGTGAAAAAAATGGATACATTTTCGTAAATAGCACCATTACACAGTTAAGAGCATCGTGAAATTTACAAGACGAATGATTTTGGAATGATTTATGAATGAAATTGAATGAGCATGTGGATTGAGTTTTGAGTTAAATTAAAGGTAGGAAATCCAATTTCGCTAATTTCAGAATGAACAGAATGAGCGTCAATTTCACGATGATATTAATTGTATACAACATCATTGCGTCATTTGTTTATTTGGTTTCGCCCAAAAACCGCCAAAGAGTTGGTTTGTATTTGTTTGTTGTTTGTTTGAATGGAGTTTTACATCGCTGTATATCGCGGCGGATGGAGCACCTAACAATGGAATCCTGGTATTTTTAACCATCATAACCGTAACACCTTTGCCTACCCCAGCTATCAAACATAGGTCTACAATTATCAACCCATTGGTGGAAGAAAAATAGTCGGAAAGGATGAATGCCGCCGTCAGGAATCGAACCCAGAACCTTGGTTTGGAGGAAAATAAAAAGAAAATCTGAACAATACGTTTTTGTTTAATACCAAGGCCCCCGCATTTGCCATTTATTGGGAACAGTAGTTTGATAAATGATTATGGATTTCCTAAATTTAAGTCCTTTGACTTTCGAAAACACCTGTTTCATACCAATTTCCAACAGTTACAGTCTTAACAATCAAAAGTTATACATAATTCTTAAGTTTTTATGTCATCAATGACCTCCCCTAAATGATCTTGACCTTGTGTAAACAAGAGCCATGTTGGACATGGGCATAAGTCCCCTACCGGCTTTGTTTGTCTCAAGGTTTTCCCACGCCAATTCTATCAGGGACGTCAAAACCAGGTCTTGTTAAAGGGTTAAACAAGACTTACATGAGTTGTTGTCTCTGCTGTGCCCACTATACAATTCATGGAAGCAATAGACAGATGCAAGAAATAGTATCAATAACAGTTACCTTGTCTGATCCAAGATGTTTTTTCTTCAGTTTTGTTGGTAAGAAATGAGAACTTTCACTGGAGGTGATTAATACTGCTGCATCACCACCCTGACTAACATGGCTTATAAATTTTTTTACATTTTAAAACAGGTTTCATCAAGTTAGCTTGCTTAGTTATTAAGTTATTGCAGGATCCTTTTTTTGCCATATTTTCACTATTTCCGTTACCATAGCAACCACACTTTTGTCAAAGAACAAAGATAAAATGATGTGCATAATCTACACATTGCCATCTAGTCATAT
Source organism: Fragum whitleyi (assembly GCA_948146395.1). Classification (NCBI taxonomy): domain Eukaryota; kingdom Metazoa; phylum Mollusca; class Bivalvia; order Cardiida; family Cardiidae; genus Fragum; species Fragum whitleyi. The sequence continues at coordinate 1,389,795 of OX411560.1, forward strand.
ACCAAGTCTCATCAAATTAGCTTGCTTACTTATTAACTTATCGCAGGATCCAATATTTTTTGCCATATTTTCACTATTTCCGTAACCATAGCAACAACAATTTTAGTCTAAAAACAAAAATAAAATGATGTGCATAATCTACACATTGCCATATAGTCATATACCAAGTCTCATCAAACTAGCTTGCTTAGTTATTATCTTATCGCAGGATCCCATTTTTGGCCATATTTTCACTATTTCTGTAACCATATCAACCTCAATTTAAGTCGAAAAGCAAAAATAAAATGATGTGCATAATCTACACATTGCCATCTAGTCATATACCAACTTTCATCAAAAACGCTTGCTTAGTTATTAAGTTATCGCGGGATCCAGATTTGAGCGGACAGACGGACGGACAGACGGACGGACGGACGGACAGACGGACGGACGGACGGACGGACGGAGGGCAAACCTATAGTCCCCTCCGGTGTGAACACCGGTAGGGGACTAACAAATAGAAGATAATCGTTTGTTTCAGTGTATTTGTTTTGTTTGAATGGGTTTTACGCCGCTTCAACAATTTCGCAGTTATATCGCGGCGGCCGGAGCACCTAACAATTGATTCCTGGTATTTCTTTCACCTGCACTACCATTACACCCTTTCCTAGCCTCCGACTGCTATCTCACATAGGTTTACGATTATCTACCCATGGGCGAGAGACATACGTCGTCGGAAAGGATATTTGCCGCCGACGGGGATCGACCCAACGACTTCCAGGTTGAAAGTCTTATGCCTTACCAACTGCGCTATGGTGGTGGCTGTTTCAGTGTTAGATCGATTTATATTTCATTGAGTGAACAACAAAAGCTATTTTTTCACGAGTGGCGGAGCCATGAGTGAAAATAGAGCTTTTGTTGTTCACGAAATGAAATATTAATCGATCTTACTCGTAAAAAAACAAACGATTATTCTATTTCTTTATTGCAAAAACGAGATAAAATGTGAAATTTCTACGACATATTTTCGTAAAGCGCGTCATTTTGCACGTGATTGCTATGCGACGTTCATCTTGACGTCACTTATTTCGCCCCGCATAGATGACGTCAGATAGGATGAAATGCTCAAAAGCAGGGTATAAGTTTTTGATAATCTCACTGCTTTTGATGTGAGTTTATCAAGTGATAATCTACCGTTATTTCTCGATAAACCGTCGAAAAGCATTAAAGAAAGCTCCTTTTCCCACGAAACTACATACTATCACCAAACCTCCGTCAAATGAACAAATTCACTTGATAATGGACACTCTATTATATATATGTATCCATAAACAAAAGAGGAGTTGTGTTAAGAAGGAAGTTAACATTGAGGCCCGATGATGCATAATACCACATGGCATATTAAATGCGGCCATGGTCACATGATGAGAAATATTATGTGAAGTTTTTATGATTGATTGAATTGAGTTTAACACCGCTTTCAACACTATTTCAGTTATATCGCGGCGGCTGGAGCACCTAACAATGGATTCCTGGTATTTCTATCACCAGTACAACCACCACATTCTTTCCTAGCCTCCAGCCGCTATCTCACATAGGTCTACGATTATCAACCCATTGGTGAGAGACAAGTAGTCGGAAAGAATATGTGCTTCCGTCGGGGATCGAACCCGCGAACTCTAGATTGACAGTCTGACGCGCTACCAACTGCGCTATGACGGCGGCTAAAATGTTTAGTTCCGATGCCGGGAATCGAACTCGGGCCGCCTGGGTGAAAACCAGGATAAGTTTTTATGAAAATCTGTGTATAAATGAAGGAGTTGTGTTTACAAAGATTATACATAAAGGTAATGAAGCAGCATGTAACTAAAAAGCCACAAATACACCTAGTCAATGAAAAAGGAAATATTCTTTGAAAGTTTCAAATGAATGAATCCATATATAAAAGAGGAGTTTTGTTAACAAGATGTTTACATTAATGTCACATGATGGAGAAAAACTAAGAGAATTTTCCATTTACTTCCATGTATAAATAAAGGATTTCAGTTCAAAATAGATATACATAAAGGCCCTTTTAGCATGACTCAGCTTGTAACTATATTGTCATAAATGCACAAAGTCACTAAAAATACAATACTCTGTGAAAGTGAAAATATTTTAAAGATTTTGAAAAGAAAACTGCACTGTTATTATATTTCGACATTGTACTGTTAATCATGTAAATTTGAATGTAAACCAACAAGTTGGTCACCTGAAGCAACCATTTTTATTTGGTACCGACGCACGGAAACGACGTCAATGCGACACTGCGGCATCATAGCGCAGTTGGTGGCGCGTCGGACTATCAATCAAGAGGTCCAGGGTTTGATCCGCGCGCGGCGACACTCATACTTTCCAACTATTTGTCAACCACTAATGGGTTAAGGTATCGTAGAGCTATCTTAGCTAGAGGCTAGGAAAGCTGGTGAGAGAAATACCAGGAATCGTTAGGTGCACCATCCGTCGCGATATAAGTGAAATATTGTTTGTTTGTTTGTTTGAATGGGGTTTACGCCGCTTTCAACAATTTCGCAGTTGACCCTGACAATGGATTCCTGGTATTTCTTTCACCTGTACTACCATTACACCCTTTCATAGCCTCCGACTGCTATCTCACATAGGTTTACGATTATCTACCCATTGGTGAGAGACAAACGTCGGAAAGGATATTTGCCGCCACCGGGGATCGAACCCACGACTACCAGATTGGAAGTCTAATGTCTAACCAACTGCGCTATGGTGGCGGCTAACTGAAAGATTGTTGAAAGCGGCGTAAAACCCTATTCAAAGAAACAAGCGACACTACGGTTTTGACAACTTCCATTGAAAGTCAGCAGTTTTCAAACTAATCAACACAATTTCTGTATGGCTTTATCCATTTGACAAGTATTATTTTCATACAGTTCACAACAACATCGTGAAATTGACAAGGTGAATGATATTGGAATGATTTTGGAATGAAATTGAATGTGTGCAATGAGTGTGTTTTGGGCGATATTAGAGGGAGGTAATCCAATGTCGCTACCTTCCTTTAAAAAAATGCATACAAGTTCCATAAATAGCTGTCTATCTCACGTAAACCAATTAGACGCTTTTGATTCAAATTCAAATTCAGCTAGTGAAATCGAATTTTTTTCTAGCAATATTTATTTTGAATTGTTTGAATAAAAGTTTTGAATGAATGAGTGGAGCACATAGTGGGCGATTGAGATTGATTTTGATTGAGATAAATTTCAATTTCACGATGAAACTAACTGTACCAATCTGATCCATAGCTATAAACTACAGTTTTTTGTTGTTTTTTTTAATGCGTTTTTAACCCTTTGCTATTTAATCCCTACTTTTTACGTGCCTGTGATTTTATGATTGAGATAACATTGTGAAAAAGAAGAAATTGCTTCTGACCAGCAATTTCTTCTTTTTCCACACTATTTTCTACCCTACTGAATTGTTATTTTTCAAATTAAATCAACTTTAAATTTTCGTCTGCAAATCCTTTGAATTGGACAGGTCCAAAATTTGTGAAACAGGAAAGTTTTCAAGAACTTCACTGATGTTGATCTGTGATAGTTATAGATCCAACGTTGAGAAGACGTTTCCAATTCTCCGATTGTCATCCTTCGGAAACTCTTCATTCCGAAAAAATCTTTCAACCCATTTAAAAAGAAGGCATCTACTTAAATTGGGTGACCTTTTAGCATGTTCCACCATTTTACCGTCTCTGTTATGTTTTTTACAGGTCCAGTAGAACTATTATTGTCCGGTTGACTATACCTATACCCTTAGTTTTCGGACTTTGAATTGGAAAATAACGAATGGATAAAGCGTAGATTAGAAACTTCCCTACAGATTAGATCAACACGTCAATAGACGAAATACGGAGGGCTTTGGTACATATTGAGGGGACAATTACGGGTGGTAACAGTATGGATATATGGTGGCGCCTACTGAGAAATATCAAACTTTGGGTTTTCACATAGTCATAGAACTTCTTGCAAATTTAGTATAATGTCAACATTAACATTTTATCCAACCTCGTATATTAAGCAAATATCTCGCCATGGTAAAACCACAGCCTGCCATGTGTAAGTGTTAACGACCAGCTATAATACCTGAATGCGTAAGCGTTTGTAAATACTTGAGGTGGGGGAGGTAACTCCTCTTCATCTTCGTCAGTCATGACGTCATGAAATCCTTCTTTCAGTACAAATCTGCCCATTTCTTTGTCGAGGTCAATACCTCGATCGAACCAGTTGGCTTCTTGTTTGGAGAAACTGAACATCAGGCGGTGCTCCATGGAGCATCTACAATAAAGACATAGACTGGAAAATAGTCTTAAAAGATCACCAAACAGGAAGTTGTGTATAACGTCATTCATGACGTCATTAAGCCGAACTTCCGATGACCGGGTCATATCAATATCTCGATCTAACCAGTTAGCATCCTTTTGAAGAAATTGAACATCAGAGGGTGCTCCATGGAGCATCTACAAGTAAGAAACGAGCTGGAAATAACGCAAAAACAAGAAGCCGAAGAGGGTCAGTACCGCTCAACTGACACTTGGTACCTACCAGATTCATGAAATAACTCGAACAAGATCAAATAATGGATATCTGTATACAATGAGTGATCATTGAATCTCGAATTTATTAAACGAGTCATCTAAAAACAGATAAAAAAGATGCTATGCAAAGTTTTATCTGATTTAGATGACGAGTATAATAAATTCGGTATTAATTGAACACAAATTTGATATTCTATTTTCAATATGCACCGAATTTCTGTGCTGAAAAAAGGAAAGTGCAATATTTACCGATTTAAGTTATTTAGCGAAACATATGACGGCGTTTGAGAAATGACGTCAGCAAACCCATAATGGCGTCATTTTCCAAACGAAAATATAACGCTGAGATCCGTTATAACTCATTTGCTTCGTTATTCCACTAGTGTAATTACGCCCGTGTAATATCAAAATTACTCAACGGGGTAATTTTACTCCCGTGACGAAGGTCATATTTCAAAACGTCAAACATGACGTCATTAAGTCGCACATCCGGTAACCGAGTCATGTCAATATCATCATCGAACTATTTGGTCTCTTGTTTGGACAGACCAAAGATCAGGCGATGCTCCTTGCGTCATCAAGCATAAAGTCACTATAGCTCGGAATATGGTGCCCTGAGAAACAAGATAGCAGTAGTAGCATGATAATTAGAACGATATCACAATAAGCAAAAGTATTTATCTTATAACTATACAAATATCCGTGTGATAACATCCCATATGATATTCTTTATGATATCACATAGTTATTTTTAGAACAAAGGTATAATGCGGTTATTTTTAGAAACTTGCATTTCTGTTCGAGACATCGACGAAAACAAGACAAATAGAGGTTATAATATAAAAATAATACGTACTAAGTGTTTTGTATGAAAAAATATCAAACTAGGTTGTGAGAAATGATAATTGTCTCGGCAGAGCCTCAACATTTATCAATTCTCCCAACCTCGCTAGATATTTTTTTCATACAAAACACTAAGTATGTATTATATATTTATCTCATAAATATGGCGGCATATTTCTGCCACGAGATACGAGGAAGCAGTATCATGACATTTTTAGAAATATCACGATGAATTAAAGTTTTTAGGAAATTATATCTTAACCATAATTGTTTTATTGGTAAATCTTTTCGTAATATTGATATCTGCTAATTCTTTTTCCTTTCGTTTTCTTTTCTTTTCTTTTTTTATGACAATTGATACCCACTACTGACATCAGGATAAGGCCATTTGCGCGGAAAAATTCCGACTTCTGTAAATAGCAAACTCATTTGGATGACTTTGTTTTCCTGTATGTAAATGCTCGGAAAACTCTAAGCCGAATGATAAAAATAAAACAATCAGACAGTAATTATCTTAGTAAAGTCACAGCGATTATAAGTTTTAACTTCGTGATAGTTTATCTTAATTGATTAAATGGGGTTTACGCCGCTTTCAACAATTTCTCCATTATGTCGCGGCGACTGGAGCAACTAACAATGGTTTTCTGATATTACTAACACCTGTTCTACCATTACATCCTTTCATAGCCTCCAGCTGCTATCCCACATAATTCTACGATTTTCGACCCATTGTAGGGAGACAAATAGTCGGAAAGAACCATGATACAAGGTAGAAATATCATGATATTATTGTTGAGAAATGTTTGACTCAGGTGATCAAATTTCTTTGAAACTTTATCTTACCGTGAAATTTATTAAATTATCATTGTACAGCTATATTGTATCGCGTGGCAGATATTTGCCTCCATACGTAAAGCAAACTTTTCGGAATAAAACTATCGTGAAATCTGATATCTTATTTTTTTTCTACATTAATGCCCACGGATGACATATAGATATCACTATTGTGAACCAAGCAATGGTATTCGCGTTATCTTTTTTCAGAATACAGTTTTCGGGTTTTTTTATTTTAACCCTTCGGCTTAGAGATAATCCAGAATTACAAGCAAGTCATCCGAATGAGTTTTCTATTTATAGAAGTTTGAATTTCGATCGACTTTACTTTATCTTGATATAAGTAGTGGGCATTTGTTGTTAAAAAGTTGATAACAGATAAGAATATTACAATAATTTTATCGGGAAAATAAATACAGTAAAACTTGTGTAAAGCGACCACATAAGCGACCACCAAAAAGCGGTTGTTTATGGGAATGGTCGCTTAATACGAAATACCATGATAAATGTGATGGTTTATTTTTATAGCATATAAAAATTGTCGGTTAAGCCGTATTGAATTTTATGATGTTCGAACCCATTAGAATCGTCTTATTGAGACGATTCTAATGGGTTCCAACAACATAAGATTCAACACTAACCGATTTTTCGTTAATAAATGTCCTCTTTTTTTTAGAGATTTTGCTTACTGGGAGGGGACTTTTATGGTGGTCGCTTAATAAAGTTGGTCGCTTAATAGACGTGGTCGCTCGAGCAATATCGACTGTATGAACATATGGTGGTGAGAACATCCTTTTTGGTGTCTATGTGAAAATTTGATATGTCCGTGGGAGCCCAAATTTGACCGATTGGCAAGGCATGAACTTACTTTAAAATTTTCCCTTAAACATAGAAAGGGTGTAACGACAGATGCATCGATGTTCGATATGCAAAGAACTATGTCGAAAATGGGGAATAACTCTTACACAAATGCTTTTAGACTTATCCCTTTTGATAGTCTGTATAGCTCTTGCGATTGTGATCTCACATGTCAAGTTTTATGAAGATGTCTTCAATAACAACAGAGATATGACCAAAGTTAAAGTTTTGCACGTCAACGCCAACACAAATGCGAACGACGCCAAGGTGTTCATGATAACTCCGGTTTTCTGTGAAAACAGCCGAGTTAATAATACGTAGGTTAAATTATCTTATAACTATACAGATATCCGTGTGATAACATTCCATATGATATTTTTTAAGATATTAAAGTTATTTTTAGATCAATAATATAATGCAGTAATTTTAGAAATTTGCATTTCTGTTCGAAACATCGACGAAAACAAGACAAATATAGGTTATAAGATAAATATAATTCGCACTTAGTGTATTGTATGAAAAAATATCAATCTCGGTTGTGGGAATTGATAATTGTCTCGGCAGAGCCTCGACAATTATCAATTCTCCCAACCTCGTTTGATATTTTTTCTCATACAAAACACTAAATGCGTATTATATATTTATCGAAACATACCCATTCTCTAGAATCACCGCATTCAAACCATTGCCATGCTCTTTTGAGGAATACGCCGTGCACACTTCGGGTAGTATGTCGCTTCCGGCTGTAATTAAGTATACAGTTAATTTGTTTGTTTAATTGGGGTTACGCCTCTTTCAACAATCTTTCAGTTATATCGCAGTGGCTGGGTATTTATCTCACCAGTACTATCATTACATCCTTTCCTTGCCTCCAGATGCTATCTCTCATAAGACTACGAATATCAACCCATTGGTGAGGGACAAATAGTCCAAAAATATGAGTGCAACCGTCGGGGATTAAACTCGGGTCCTCCAGATTGGCTTTCCAACGCGCTACCAACTGCGCTTCCAACTGCGCTATGAGGGCGGCCCAAATTAAAGTTAAGAACATCGTGCAATTGACAATTAAAAAAACCAGCGATATTCATTAACCTCCTTTAATGAAATTTGCATACAGATTCTACGAATAGCTTTCTATGTCTGCGCAAACCCACAGCACGATTAAGTCAGTGATATTGTTGATTTTTTCTAGGGATTTTAATTTGGAATTTAGCTTTTTATCTCTTTATTTTTAGTGATTTCGGAGCGTTTTTTAATGGTTTGAGTGAGTGTTTGGAATGTATTAAAGGAGCGCTGAGAGATTGATTTAGAACGGTTTTGGTTGGAATGACAGTCGATTTTACTGTGTTATAAACACAGTTCGACTACCACACGTTCTAGAAAAAGTTAAGGTCGATTGATTTTTGATTGAGTGAACACCAAGAGCTACAGTTTACAACATCATGAAATTGACAAGTTGAATGATATTGGAATGATCTTTGATGAAATTGTATGAGTGTGTGGAGCGAGTTTTAAGTGAAATTAAAGGGAGATAATCCAATATCGCTAATTTTGTTCAGGATGAACAAAATTAGCAATATTTATTACCTCCCTTTAATAACATGTACGTCATTTTCTTTGAATGTGTCTTCGCGGACCAATCAGACACTTTAAATCCACACCAGCAAATACAATTATAGAACATTCGATTGATTCGAATTTACTGTTGATCTTCTTGAACGGTTTCTTATTTTTTTTCTACCGATTTTGAGCGTTTTTTGATCGATTTAAGTGAGTGTTTGGAAGGAATGAATGGAGCGCTGAGTGAATGATTTAGAATGGCTTTATCAAAATGAACGATGTTTTTAACTGTATAACGTCATCTCATTATCCGTCCTAGTTCGTATTTTTTCACGGGCCCTCAAAAGAACAAACAACGTTGATGGAACCATTTAACAAAGTTCATATATTCGTAATTAAAATTCAAATTCTCTGTCAAAAAATATCTTAAATATATGATCGTAGCATCATAACTTCAATAAATTAAAGCGGTAGTTACGATTTTTTTAACATTGTTCATTGATTTAATTGATTTAATGGAGTTTTACGCCGCTTTCAACATTATTTCAGTTATATCGCGGCGGCTGGAGCACCTAACAATGGTTTCCTGGTATTTCTCTCTCCAGTACAACCATCACATCCTTTCCTAGCCTCCAGCTGCTATCTCACGTAGGTCTACGATTATCAACCCATTGGTGAAAGACAAACGTCGGAAAGGATATTTGCTGCCTCCGGGGATCGAACCCACGACTTCCGGATTGGAAGTCTTATGCCTAACCAACTGCGCTATGGTGGCGGCTGTTGATCGTCTTGAACAGTTTCTTATTTTTTTTCTACCGATTTTGAGCGGTTTTTGATCAATTTAAGTGAGTATTTGGAATGAATGAATGGAGCGCTGAGTGAATGATTAAGAATGTTTTTTTTTATCAAAATGAACGATGTTTTTAACTGTATAACGTCATCTCATTATCCGTCCTAGTTCGTATTTTTTCACGGGCCCTCAAAAGATTAAACAACGTTGATGGAACCATTTAACAAGGTTCATATATTCGTAATTAAAATTCAAATTCTCTGTCAAAAAATATCTTAAATATATGATCGTAGCATCATAACTTCAATAAATTAAAGCTGTAGTTACGATTTTTTTTAACATTGTTCAACGTTCAAATTATCCGAATTATAACCCAGGGATAACGTCATCAATATCTTGATGACATAAACTGACGTTGAAAACGTTATCGTATTTACGTGATCCAGTGATGACGACACCTATAGGGTTGACTATTTCTATTGATTGAATGGGGTTTTACGCCGCTTTCGACATTATTTTAGTTATATCGCGGCGGCTGGAGCACCTTACAATGGATTCGTGGTAATTTTCACACAGGACTACCAATACATCCTTTACTAGCCTTCAGCTGCTATCCAAGATAGGTTTACGATTATCGACCCATTGGTGGGAGACAAATGGTCGTAAAGAATGAGTGCCGGCGTCGGGGAGAAAATTTCGAAGCCGCTGTAATCTTGATGCCAAATGACGTTATTTATTTCGAAAATGACGTTAGGAGGACATTGAAAATTACGTTATACTTACATGAATCTAGGATGATATTTCCTTTGGTAGATAGTATGGCAGAGACGTTGCAAAATAGCTTTTCCAGAGTATAGTCGTCAGAAATCTTTAAGTTTACGTAATAATGACGTTGAAAACGTTTTAATTCGTAAACTTACGTGGTCCAGTGATGACAACACCAATCGGGTAGGATATTGTGAAGACGTTGTAACCCGGCTCACCCGTGACGTCAAACATTTCAATACTGACGTTATGAGAACGATTGTAAAATTCCGGTGAAAATCCTACTACACCACGAAACAATCTGAAATAAATAAAATGCGTGTAACATTTCAAAAATCCGTGAAATAACATCTCATATGATACTTTTCATGATACCACATGGATATTTTTAGAATAACGACATTATGCGGTTAATTTAAAAATTTGAATTTTTGTTAGAAGCATTGACGAAAACAAGGCAGATAGAGGTTTTAAGATTTATATAAAACATAATTATTATATTGTATGAAAAAAATATCTTACTTGGTTGTGGGAATTGATAATTGTCTTGGCTTATCAGTTCTCCTAATCTCGTTATATATTTTATTATCATACAAAAACTAAGTACGTTTTATATATACAGTAAAACTTGCGTTAAGCGACCACTAAGCGGACCATTTAAAAGCGGTCGCTTATGGAAATGGTCGCTTAATACAATAATTAATGATAAAAAGACGTATTTTCTTTAATAGAATATACAGATTGTAACATAATCCTGACCGAATCTTAGGATGTTGAACCCATAAGAATCGTCTAAATGAGACGGTTCTTGTGGATTTAAACGTCATAAGATTAAACAAAATCATTTTTCGTTAAAGAATGTCCACTTTTTCGGAAATTTTACTTAAGGCGAAGGGGGTTTTTACGATGATCGCTTAATAAAAGTGGTCGCTTAATAGACGTGGTCGCTCGAGCAAGATTGAATGAACATCACTCACTCAATGCTCCATTCATTCATTCATTCAATACACTCACGCAAACCATTCAAGAACGCTTCAAAACATTCAAAAACGTTTCAAAATCGTTCATAATGATCAACATTTCATTCGAATCGACCAAACCATTGCACAATTTATTATCATATGTGTTTTTCATAGCGTATGATAAGCCCGAAAGATAAGCAATCAGGAAAATACATTAATTCTTTTTAAGGGTAGGTAATAAATTGTCGCTTATTTCGCACAAGTTGGACGAAAAAAGCGATATTCATTACCTTCCTTAAATCTCAATAAAAACTCGCTCTTCACACTCATTCAAAATCATCCTAAAATCAATCACCATGTCAATTTCACGATGTTGCTAACTGTAATCGTTTACACTTTCTTTGTTGTAACAGATTTGTTCGGAAAATTTGAAACAAAACGAAATCATTTCAATGTTGAACTTATCTTTTTCTGTTTGCTTTTTCATCCTGATATAGGCAAACGTTCGAGTATTTTGCTGGTCTATGCTCATCAAATGAAATCTAAGTACACTCCTCAAAACTCCAAAGCGGCCACTTGCCTTTTTGGTCATATGTTAAAAATGCTGGATGGTTACGCACAGTTTTCACTCGAATCATGTAGCCAAGTCATTTATTAAGTTTTAAAAGAAAAAAAAGCAGCAAAGAAATTCTACAAGAATTCATTTAAAATTCAACGAATGTAGGAGTACCATCGATTTCGAAGTTAACATTTGTGGGTGGGATATTTTAGGCATTTATTGTTAGAATAACGAATGTGAAGAGAATTGTGGTATTTCTCTTAAATTTTAGAAGTCCACAGGCGCTCGACAAGTGATATCAGTGCATGCAAATGATAAGGTTTGCGTTTTTCAAGTTTCGAAAAATTCAAATTTCTGTAAAAATTGTCATTTTTGTGACTTTTGAATTTGAGGGTACAGTCATTTGAATCCGTCTTGAGGACTTCCTGATGCATAATTTTACCAAGCAATTGAACAGGATGATGGCTGAATGGCCACTCTTCCGAAAGGCAAAAGTCATACTTTAAAACACAATCGAAAAATATGAGAAAAATGGAGAAATGTTAGGTGGCCGCTTAGATCTTTTGAGTATTGTATATTCAAGACCTCTGCGCACGTCGATGTTACTAACGGGTCAAATTTGACTTATTATCTAATGCAAATACATAAATAATAATATAATAATATAAACATAATTTTGTCATCCTTGTGATGGTACAGTCATCATAAGCAAGTTATAAGACTGTCAGATGGAAACTGTGGATGATTGTATGATTGTAAATAAATATTAATTCTTCATTTTTTCTTCTCATTTGATAATCTTTCGCATGACATGTGTATTTACAAGATAAACGTTATTCTTTAATGCTTTTCGGTGGTTTATCAAGAAATAACGGTAGATTATCATCTGATAATCTCACCGCAAAAGTAGTGAAATTATCAAAAACTTATACCCTGCTTTTGTGCATTTCATCCTATCTGACGTCATCTATGCGGGGCGAAATAAATGACGTCACAATTAACGTTGCATAGCAATCACGTGCAAAATGACGCGCTTTACGAAAATATGTCATAGAAATTAAACATTTTGTCTCATTTTTGCATTAAAGAAATAGAATAATCGTTTGTTTTTCGAGTAAGATCGATTAATATTTAATTTCGTGAACAACGAAAGCTATATTTTCACTCGTGGCTCCGCCACTCGTGAAAATATTTCTTTTGTTGTTCACTCAATGAAATATAAACCGATCTTACACTGAAACAAACGATTATCCTCTATATGTTATGTTAACCCCACATTCACATTGTCAATTTTACGATGATGTTATCTGTAAAACTTACCCTTTTGCCGACATGCTGATTTGTACACGGTCGAGGTAGCTGTTTTTCACGAGGGAGCAGCTGGCGGAAACCTTCATATGATCTTTACCGCCTATCACGAAGAAGGGTCGTGTTTTCCTGTTAAGGATGATGTTGATGATACTAGCGTTTTTTCCCTAAATGAATATAGAGGATAGTGAATGAGTGGTCATTGAATACCTGAGTATTTATCTGTTAATAAATGAGGAGTTTAATAAATTCGGTATTTGAAAAGCACAAATTTGATATTCTATTTTTAAAATGACCCGAATTTTGGTGATAAAACGAGAAAATTATGATATTTATCGAATCGTGTTATTCCGCGAAACATATAACGCCGTTTATGCAATGACGTCAGCAGATCCATAATGACGTAATTTTCCCAACAAAAATACAACGTTGTTCTTCGTTCTTAGATTATTTGCATATTTATTCCACTAGTGTTACAAGACAAAATTTTGATGCAATGCTTCAAAGTAGGCCGCAAATTATTTGGTTATCATCAATGAATAATGTATTTTTCTTATAAAAATATTTTTTGCAAACAAAACCTATCTAGATTTCAAAGATTTTAACAACAATAATGGCCCTACACTAGCATGCACACTTGGCTTAAATACACTAAGGAGTACTTTATTTCAACATAGGCACAATGAATTACACATGATAGAAAAGTGATTGCCTTTTTTAGCTTGTCTGTTTTCTAAGAAAACTTGAGGTATGGAGACCATTTTAGCGGCGTTGGCATTGTTGTTGTTGACCTGTTGTTATTGAAGATATCTTCATAAGATTTAGCATGTATGTTCACTATCTCAAGAGCTATCCAGACAATTGAAGGGGACAACTCTGAAAAGGGGTTTTTGTAAGAGTCCCTTTTTCCACTCAGCTTTTTGTATCATCCAGCACCTGCAGCCAAGCACAGCCAAGGGTTTCACCCATGGGCGGTGCTCTTGTTAGAATAATATATTCACTCAACCTTCATGCTGATGTACGCAGAGTTATCCGAAGAAATGAGCATAAAGAAAGAAAATACAGACTCAAAATAATAGCACAAACAATTCTGAAATCAGAACACGAGGCAAAAGATTCAAGTTATCATTCAATAGCTGTCATTCAAACTAGTACTAAGACTGCACCTATTTGAAGTAAAAGGACCTACTTCGGTTGTCCCAAAATAGTTTGGTTAGAAAAAGTGATATGCTCCCTTTGTCGCATTGTTTTAATGCTTGAATAACAGTAACTGGCTTGAAATTATGTTATGCTAAGTGCCAGACAACTGCTACATATCACACACAGGATTAGATTAATTAAGGTAGAAACATTTATTCTCTAGACCAGAGCTTTGATATAAGTCATCACACACTTTTGTACCAAAAGGATTTCGAGTGTAATTGTGCACAATGAAGTATTGTGGGTTTTTTTAAACCGCAAAAAATGCCATTTTACTATATGTTTAACAAGACCAAAACAGACAGGAGTGTAACCATAGATGTATCTCCTGTGAAAATCACTTTGATGTAAAAAAAAAAATTGCAGAAAACAGGGGGAAAAGAGTAAAAACTAGGTCAAACATGTCTGGGTGATCATTTTAATGAAATGTGCAATATTTGTAAAATCAAGTTCATAAACAAAAACCCTGATTTTATTGCTCAATAATTTTCATTACAAAACAGTTTTTGAAAAACTGTTGTTTGATCCAGGCTGCATTATACGGTTTTCTATATTTTTAATAAAAACATTGGACAAGTTTTATAATAATTTATCCCTAATCCCCCATGGTCATATTCAATACGCATTCATACTGGTAGGCCGTTTCTGCGGCCTACCAATAACATCCGAGTAATATCAAATATATTCAACGGGCTTATTTCACTCTGCTGACGTAGGTCATATTATACAGAAAAAAGTTTTTTTAAAAGAGATGAGTAATTTTTCTTTTGTACAGGTGTAGAACGAAAAATTGGTCAGCTTTCGGGATAACAAAACGGTGTGAACTGTCCGGAAATTATACGCCGCTTTGCAAGCAAGTGAACGTGCAAAGCGGGGTATAATATGCAAATAGTTTGCACAGTTTTGTAATCCTGAACGCATAATTGTGCTTTCGTGATGATATATGTTTAATCATTTGCTTCAAAACTGTATCAGCCAACAACATCACAAAAATAATTATTGCGATTTAATCCAGATTTTGGATTGATGTTAGACATAGAAAGCATTTGGTGGGTGATTTATTTGTTTGTTTGTTTGAATGGGATTTAATGCCGCATTGGTGGGAGAAAAATCGTCGGAAAAGATGAATGCCACCATCGGCATTGACTGGGTGTATGAGAATAATTTTCATCTCGGTGAGAATAAATAATATATTGTTATTAACTATATCCAACAACAAAGGTCCACAAAAGCTTTGATGGTTGATGAAGTTGGTACACCGGCAATTGTTTCATAATTAGTTTTTTTTCATATAGATTATACTACAATTATCTCTATGAACCATATTAATTCAGATTATGACTTAGCCTGCAAAGTTCATAATTGAACAAAAATCAGATTATGACTTAGTCTTCGAAGATCTTAATCTCCGAAGATCGACCTGTCCTATGTGACGCATCTCTTTATGCACATCTGAATAAGTATAACTACGCGGTGAAAAAATATCCGAATTCGAAAGGAAAATACAGTGATATGTCCAGCATGCGTAAATCAGATATGTCAGTTATTTAGAATTGTTTGTTTGGATTGGGTGCACGCGCCTTAAGCAATCCTTCAGTAATTTCGCGCGTCAGGAGCATCTAAAAATGAATTCTTACTATTTCTCACACCAGTGCAATTACAATCTTTCCTAGTCTACAGCTGCTATCCCACACAGGTCTTCGATTACTAACAGAATTTGTGAAATGCCACCTATCGATAGGTACAGTTAAGAACATAGTGAAATTCACAATATGAATAATTTGGGAATGATATTCAAATTAAATTGAGTGAGTGTGCGGAGCAAGTTTTGAGTGAAACGGAAGCGGGGTAATTCAATATCGCTAATTTTGTTCCACTTGAACATAATTAGCGATGTTTATTTCCTATCTTCAATACATACGCATTTTTCTGTTTATGTGTCTTCATCGACGCACCAGACATTAAAAATCCACAACAGCCAATATAATAGAATAATTTGATACATTTGAATTTAATATTAATTCCATTGTACGATTTCGAAATATTTTCTAATGATTTCGGAGCGTTTTTTTGTTGTTGTTGTTGTTGTTGTTGTTGTTTGTTTTGTTTTGTTTTGTTTTTGTCGATTTGAGAGAGTGTTTAGAACAAATGAATGGAGCGCTAAGTAAATGATTTAGAATTATTTTGATCGGAAAGAGTGTCAATTTCACGATGTTTTTAATTGCTGTGAATCAACTTTCTGTAAATTGGGTATCGAAATCTTACCTTCGGGCATTCTGTGACTTTGATAACTGTTTCATTGTTGACCATCTCGGATTTACAGTTGCCCAGTCTGTTATAGGCGTAGGCGTGTTTGTACTCTGTACTGTTCGGGTTGATAGCTGATATATCCCCGTTAGGTTTACACGCTGTGAAAAAAACCAAGGACAGCTCTGCGTTCAAGATGACAAAACGGCGCCACTGTTTCCAAATTGTACCCCGCTTTGCAAGTGCAAAAGCGGGGTATAATTGGCAAACAGTTTGCACCGTTTTATCATCATTCCCGTTACGAAAATAATTGACGAAGTAAACAATGTCTGAAATGATTTCTGAACGAAACAAGATTGATTGAATGGAGTAAAACGCCGCTTTCAACATTTTTTCAGTCATATCGCGGCGGCTGGAGCACCTAACAATGGCTTCCTGGTATTTCTCTCACCAGTACAACCATCACATCCTTTCCTAGCTTCCAGCTGCTATTTCATATAAGTCTGCGATTTTCAACCCATTGGTGAGAGGCAAAAAGTCGGAAAGAATGCCCCCGTCGGGGATCGAACCCGGGACCACTAGACTGACAGTCCGACGAAGAATGAAACCAAGAGAACCGCCTACGGATGCTCGATAATGCAAAATGATCAAAGTCAACAACAGGGCATAGCTCTAACAAAAATGCTGTCAGATTTCCCCCCCTTGATAGTCGAGAAAGCTCTTGTGATGGTGAACACTCGTGCCAAATTTCATGGAGATATCTTCAATAATAACAGAGTTTTGCCTAAGGTTACAGTTTGTTACGCCAACGCCAACACCAACACCATCGCGTACAACACCACGGTGATCATAATTCCTAGGGTTTCTCCGAAAACAGCCGAGCAAATCAAGAGAGTAGTATTATCGGGATTTGAAAGAAATAGTAAGGGGAGTGCAGTTAACAATATCGCGAAATTGTTTTTTTGAATGGTTTTGCAATGAAGCAAGTTTTAAATTGTGACCAGTCACGCGAAAAGGGACCATCCGGGAATTCTGTAAAATGAATTATTGAATCCAGTATAGGTCAACCGGAAGTCGCATTTCAAAAATTCATTCACTTGAAGGTAGATTGAACATTCTAGATTCAAATAATAGACACGGTGCAGAAAGTTTCGACACTAGTCAGCCTGCGCAGTCCACGCAGTCTGACTAGGGTCGACGCTTTACGCACTACCCAGATGGTCCCTTTTTCGTGTGACGGGTCGTAATTGTTTTCAAGGGAGGTTAAGGGTTGTCGAAAAATTCAAAATTAGCGATATCTTTTATCTCCATTCAATTAAATCTACATATTTTTCTGCTTTTTATGTCTTCGCGGACAAATAAGTTGTTTAAAAATCAGTATCTGACATCCAAACGCATGCAATTATTTAATAGATTTGATTGAAATATTGATCATTTAGAACAGTTTCAAAGCGTTTTGCGTATTCTGTTTGTGCAAGTTTGTTGTTAAAGCGAGAAAAAAATGCGCATTCTTTCATTTTTTGATTAACGAAACATGTATTTTTATTTTTTAGGTGTTGTTTATGAAGCATGAGATTTTTCTTACCTTTTGGTTCAGAAGTTCGCGTTTTAAACGACGTCAGTCGGAACAGTTAACACAACACGTTATTTTGACCCCTTTACTTTTAAAAAAAAGAATGTACACAATGGCACTAGGATGGAAACTGTGTACACGTATACATTGTTTTTGGTGAACGAAATTTTCGTTCACGAGTGTTACTATGTATGGAAAACCCTCGGGATCTTAATAGCTTCTAAATAAAGTAGCGCTATTTAGATTCATTTTAGTATATCTCAAGACTTCTCTCCGCAAAATCACTGTTTAATTCATTAATGGCGCGATACTAGAATTCTTCATCAAGTGAAGATAATGAAAATTGCCCTTTAAAACACAAAATGACCTTGACTTTTTCCGCCGAGCTAATTGATGGTCGGCGTAAGATTGTCGAGACTTTAGAGCAAAAACAAAGTTTGTGTCTGTACACTTTAAAGACAGATGCTATGTTTTTGAATTAAGACTTCGCTGTTGCAACTTGTTATAATTAGCAGGAAAAGTGTCTTTATTTAGGTCATTACCTCTTGAACTTCTACACAACTCTGATTGGCCATACCACACGTGATGACCTACTTCCATTTTATCTGCCTTCAAATGAATGAAATCTGTACTAATGAGTAACGAAAGGTCGAGTTTACAAAAGAAGGGAATGTTCCAATATTTAGCCCAAATTCTTATTAAAACATAATCACGCACCACTTGACCTTGACCAACCTTGATGTGAAGTAAAATTTAACCCATTACCAGACAACTTATGTTCTCAACTGACCAATTTACACCTCTTGCTTAAATCCCGTTTATATCCCAAACCTTGTAGTATTGTAGTATTCTTGTGTAATGTAAATATCTTCGGTTACTGGTATTTTTGTATTTCATTTCCCAAATCTTTTTTTTTTTTTTTGTTTTTGTTTTTTTCGTTTCGAACAAGGACGGATATCAGGGGATATAGCCAACTCGAAACGATTTACTGTAAATATATGAATGTCGTTGTTATTTTGAATTAAAAATAATAAATAAATTAATAAATAAATATCCCTTGGGTGAGTGTAAAATTTCCTCAAACCAATAATTCATCTATTTGTTTTACCGGAAGTACTTAAAATATTACAAAAAACACCATTAATGTATATTGTACATATCGTACCACATTGTACTTGGATGAAAATAAAGGATATGTTTTGTTCTGTTCTGTTCGCTGTAGAATTAGAATTGCTTACCATTCTAGTGACATCTGTGGTTTATGCAATCGGGTGTTACATAACCTTTCAACAAGCGACAGTCAGTCTCAAGACGGGTTTTAAGAATTATTCGTGGATTAGACCGAGTCGTAATTCGACAATCTAACGTGCTTGTAGTCCGACGTTTTATTCTCAGGCTGTAGAACGAAGTTTTACAAAACTACCGTAGATTTGAAGGTTAAAAGGTCACTTTAACAATGTAACGTTTATTGATATTCTATTTTTCATAAACAAAATTTCGTTTTATTTGCATATACGCGAAACCGGACAAGACTTTTTTTCTATTTGTATATTAATACTTAGCGTATTCCTCCGGATATACAAACGATTATTTTTATGAATACCAGGCATATTACAAAAGTCACGGTTTTCGCAAGACGATCAACGAAGATAAAGGCGACGTTAATGATATATCAAAGCCTCCTTTTGTTGTTGTTGTTGTTGTTGTTGTTGTTGTTGTTGTTGTTGTTGTTGTTGTTGTTGTTGTTGTTGTTGTTGTTGTGTTGGTTGGGCGAGTTTCGATCCCATTTCGCCGCTATCATAGCACAGCCGGTAGCGCACCTGCCTTTTATTTGTTAAATTTGCAGAGAATTGATATTTCATCGGATGCTTGATGGCACACGTCATGGCCTCTTAATTATTCCGGAACTGTGACCTTGACCCAATTTGGGTGTTAACTTTCCATTTACACTAGACCGAAAAACTTATCATTATAAGTGTTATTATACGTTTAATAAAGAAAAATCTTTACTCTGTAGGCGGTAAAGCCTCAAACAATTTAAAATGTAAACTTTCCCTTTACACTAGATCGCAGTAGTTTACACCATACATGATAAATTACCGATGGCTTAGCGCGAAACAGTTGTGACTGCCTACATGTTTATAGGCAGTTACAACTGTTTCGCCCTGAGCCATCGATATGTAGGTATAAGAAACCTAACTCTTTCATTTGTTAAAAACAAACTGACCGTATCTAAAGTAGAGTGCATTTACCGTCCACACACACATCAGCACTCGGGCCAGGGTGTATACTATCAACTGGTTAGTGACCATTTTTTCTTGCAAAAACTGTAAATCTGAAATAAATGAAAATAATTTTATTTTAGTTGTGTCCATCAAGCTTTCATACAAATAAGACTTCTATTACATCTGGTTAATCATGGATAATTCTTTCACATTTTGCTTCAAAATAATAAATCATAAGATATGAAATGAGTATTTGTTGATTTCACGGATTTAATACCTCAATGGAATCAATAAATACTCTCTCATCTCAAAATTCAATGCAATTTGTCAACGTCTGGGCCCACGAAGGTAGAACTAACTAGCCCTGAAACCAAGATAAGAGGTCCATGAGGGCCTGAGACCGCTCTTCTGACTCTTTTGAAAAGCTTATGTCTTGATAGTGCCATTCAAGATTTAACAAGAGAAAATGATTCATGAGGAGTTGTGTTGGCAAGAAATTTACTTTAATGCCCCCTTTCCCTCGATGCCACATAATTGCACCAAAAGGCAAAGTTATGGCCATGAGAAATATTTTGTTTAAAATTAATAACAAAAGATGCATAAATGAAGAAGTTGTGTAAGTAATAAATGAAAAATATGGCATAAAGCCTCTTTTCCCATGACACAGCATACTATCACATAACCTCGTTAAAATGCACATGGTCACTTGATAAAAAAAACATTCTATGAGAGTTTTATACAAATGTATCTTTAGACAAAAGAGGAGTTGTGTTAACAAGGAAGTTAACATTTAGGCCCCTTTTTCCATGACGTGGCATATTACCAATTGGCAAAATAAATGTGTCCATGGTCACATGATGAGAAACATTCTGTTAAGATTTTTATGAAAATCTGTGTATAAATGAAGGAGTTGTGTTAACCAAGAATATACATAGAGACCCCTTTTTTCATGACGCGGCATCAAAATGCACATGATCACATGATGTAGAATACAATGCATGAAGAATGTAGCATATGATATTGAAATTTTCATTAACATCCATGTATAAATTAAGGAGATGTGCTAACAATGAATACATGTATACATAAAGGCCCCTTTTACCATAGCAAAAGAGCCACAAATGCTTGCTGGAAATTGAATATTCTGTGAAATTTCACATAAATGTATCCATTAATTAAAGAGGAGTTTTGTTAAGAAGAGAAATTACATTATAACCCCAATATCTTTGACTCGGTATAAATCACCGGGCCACATCAGTATTCACATTGCCACACGATGTAAAGTACTAAGTCAAATTTTCTTTAAATTCCATGCATAAACGAATTCTGCATGATAGTATTCTTAAAATTTAACTTCAAATAGAGGCCCCTTTTTCTGGTGACACTCAATCGTTCAGAAATATTTTAAAAATGGGCAATCATTGTGATGATACAATCCTTCTGAACAAGTTTGTAGACAATCGGATGACAACTGTGGACTTAAGAGCGTAAACGACGATTTTTCTAATTCAATTTGTTTATTATTATTATTATCATTATTATTATTATTATGTATTTTCCCATGACGCTTGACGGGTCGTGCCCATTTTCGAAAGGAACTTTCCTTGTGATAGTACTATCTTTCCGGGCAAGTTTGAAGTCAATCGGATGAAAACTGTGGACCTAACAGCGTTTTCCCGGACTTTCTAATTGAATTTTTATTGTGCTCCTTTTCAAGTGAAGCTTGAAGGATCAGGCACATTTTCTAAAGGAAGCACCATTGTGATACAACAATCATTCCGAGCAAGTTTGAAGACAATCGGATGATAAATTGAATTTAGAGCGTTAACAAGGATTTTGTAATTAAACTTTTTCGTGTATTTTCATTTGGCCCCTTTTCAGATGAAGCTTGACGGATCGGGCCCAATTTCGAAAGGAACGATCCTTGTGATAATACAATAATTCTGACCAAGTTTGAATTGAATTGAATTGGGGTTTTACGTCGCTTTCAACAATCTCTCAGTTATATCGCGACGACTGGAGCACCTAACGATGGATTCCTGGTATTTCTCACACCAGTACTACCACCACATCCCTTTCCTAGCCTCCAGTTGCTATTCCACATAGGTTTACGATTATCTACCCATTGGTGGAAGACAAATGTCGGAAAGGATAAGTGCCGCGGCCGGGGATCGAACCCGTGCGAATACAGACCCCTGGATTAGAAGTCCGGCGCGCTACTAACTGCGCTATTGCCGCGGCTCTGTCCAAGTTTGAAGACAATGGGCTGGAAACTGTGGAGTTTAATGCGTTGACGAGGATTTTATAAATTTGGCTCCTTTTCCCATGACGCTTGACTGATCTGACCCATTTTCGAAAGGAACGATCCATATGTTTGTCCAATCGTTCTGATCAAGTTTGAAGACAATCGGATAAAACTTTGTAATTTAGAGCGTTGACTAGCAAAAGTTGACGGACGGACGGACAGACGGACGGACGCAGGAAGGGAAACCGGTATCGAAAAAGCTTTTTTGACCTTCGGTCAGTAGCGCTAAAAACGTTCGTGAAACGGTTTAGAATTGTTCACCTCTTTGCACGTTCTTCTCGAGCATTTGTTGTGGTCTTTCTGTTGCCGCGATTGTCTTCTAAAAACGACTTAACGTATAATCAAAGGCATTTGGATTCAGGATTTTATAACAACTTATTATCACTATGATAAATAATACACAAGGTAGTGCAGTCGCCATTTTCTGAGGGAACGGATGTTTTTACAAGCAATTTGGTTCTCGATTCTCACGAGTAAAAACGTTCTGTGACGGAAGCCAAAGATGCTTGTAAAAACATCCGTTCTCTTAAACATGGCGGCTGCACTACCTTGTGGATTATTTTATTATATAGTCCTATTTATAAGACCCGACATACGTTATTTTACATTTTGACTTTTATCGTGTATGTCGGGTCTTATCAGTTTCCTGTTTGTTTCCCCAAGCAAATCCCGACGATGAAACGGTTCGTTGTTTGGACACAAAATACGCATGCTTTAAGAATGAACTGCCAAGCAACCTATATATCAATACAAAGAACAATCAAATATTCGTTGCCTGAAACAACTTATGAAACATGAACTTACCAGATCATAAAATATTCCCAACTGAAACACAACAACCCCGAAAATCACATTTTACCGCAATGAACAATGCCGAACATTCCAATTGTGTAAACAAATAAAGCACGTGGAAATGGTCGAACCAATAATAAGAAATATTTCCACCGAAATATAAAAGATTAAAAAATGTAAACAATCATAATTTGTAAACAACTGTGACAAAAGATAATTGAATTGTGACAAAAGATAATTGTCCTTCATTATATAATCAAAACATCGTTACTACAGCTTGGATAAGCTGTAGTTACAATGTACTGACCATTCATCACCTGTATTTTCGAGATACGAATTAGTTGTTTTACGCACTTGCGTAATGGGCGTTATGGTAGTTATGCCCTTGTATTTAGACTTAAAATATCGTTTAATACAACGAAACTACACCAATATCTTTATATACCATATAGCGAGACAGTGGAAGTTGCGAATTTTACCATAGGCATACCGAAAAATTTGCCGATTTAATTAGTAACGATAACTGTTTTTCAACATAGATAATGAAAGACACAAATGTCATTTACTGTGAAATTATCTGAAATACTTTAGTACTTCAGCTGAAGAACGTTTATGAACTGTTTGTGTCAGCTTTATTTTTTCGTTTAAAAAATTTTCTTTTCATCATTCTTTTTACTTACCACACCAAGCGCGGTGCATTGTTGGAACAAAATGGCAGCAAATGGATTCGAAATCTGACAGTGTAAACAATCGATTTGATTTTAAGAAAAGATCGTTGAAAATTTTGGAAAAACACAGGTCAGAATTTAGTGTTAAGTTAATTTATATTGATCTATCGTTCTGTTTAATGTAACAGTTGTTTTAATCGCGAAACAACTTTTGCCCACGGGAAAAGTTTAGTGTTGTGACGAGTGATTTATGGGAGGTCACAGGTCAGTGATAGGTAAGGTCATGACCCAAGGTGTGGCGCCAAAAGGTGATATGGGGAACCAATGTATGAAGTAACTGGGCAGTCTTGAGGTGGTCGGCCAACTGGCAAGGTGCAGACACGACCGGAACCACTCCCAACTACAACTATAGCACACAGCCTTATTCAGGACAGGTACCACCCTGGCCCAGAACAAGAAGCAATACAGAATAAACACTCGGTAAACACTTTATTGGCGACGAGGTAAAACAAAAAAATACTTTGGTTTGATTTAGATAGCAGTCCGACCGTTTTGTCATGAGTTTTCGCGCCCATTTCCTATTTCGACTTTTGACTATTTTTGGCATTTAAAGCTTCTTGTTCAATGAAAAAAGGTTGTTACAGTTACTTGAATAGTATTTCAAGCCAGTATTTAAGGTCGTTAAGGATTCTATCTTTGAAGCCTTCAATACGTTTGTGCTTAGTTGTCCAAAGACCGGAACGCGCTTCTAGCAGTTCCTGGTAACAAATTGAAGGCCCTGGGAAACAAATGACCAACAATTTAGGAGAGAGGGATGTTGTTATTTAATTCAAGTTAGGTTTTGCCCCACCCGAATTAATTGGCATGTCCCACCCTCATCTGACAGAAATTAGCCAGGGACCTTCAAATTTATATCAAAGTAAGTGCATTGTCCTACAATTCAGGAAAACAGGAGTAATTTATCTTCTAGATAGTTAACTCACATCCTCCAAAAGACTGTCTGTTTACTCATACACATGATGAAAAAGAAAATTACTTTGGAAATACTATTATGGCCCTATTGGGTAGGAAAATTGACCACCATTTCTTGGATTGAAAATCTCTACAATCTTACAAATACTCTGAAATTCAACCGAGATATTTCTGGTAAGATACTGTGGAACTTGTAAAATGTTTGAAAGTGTCCTATAGGCACTGAATTTGATTTCTGGAGGGAAGGGAAAGTATTCTCCAACCTCAATTTACTCAAGTTCTCCAGTTCTCTTGAAATTTAATGACTCCTTTAGAAAATCGTTGAAGACCATTTTAAACAGAAAGTGCCAGAAGTACTGCCAAAGAAAAGCAAGAATTGAATATCTGAACTAAAAGAAAATTGTTCTAAGTTAGGTTGAATATTAAAGAAAGTCCAGTTAAATTACCTCTAGCATTGAAAAGCTGCAAGCACGGTCAATAATGCCAGTTGGTGGTCAAAACAAATGCAGCTAGAAAACAGCAGTCAAAGCACTTACTTATGTGGTCTTCTAGATCACACCCAGAAAAAGATCCTTGTCTGTCTTCTAGACAGAGCAAGCCAGGATAAATGCCAGTATTGTACTCCAGGCCACGTAAAGGTGATTTAGACTGCTCCTGAGCAGAACAAACCGGGTCATCTTAAAATCATGCATGACAGGAGTGTTTACGTCTTTTATACTGAACACATAGCAACAAGGAAAGAAATGCTCTGTCTTCTAGATTGAGCACTGGCATACTACAGTTAGAATGGGGATGCATTCAGACTTCTAGTTTGGACATCTGCCAGCAGAGGGATGCAGTTACGTCTTCTAGACTAACATGAATGTGTCTATGCTGCGAAGAAATTAAGTGCCTACCTGTTAGTGAATAAAAGATAAGAAAATGATAAAAGAACTATTTATAGTATTAAGATGACAGACTTTGACTCAAACCATTAAAGAATTTAGAGCTAAAAGAAATTGATTTAGAGCTAAAAGAAATTGATTATAATACAAGCCTTCTTCATAGAAAAAGAGAGGTCACTTAAAAAGGTTAGACATTCAGAAAATCATGGTGATATGATGTTCAGGCTGGGCCTTATAGGCACAGGAGTGACACAAAAAGGGTTAACCATTTGAAACATTGAAGTAGAAATCAAATTTAGTATTAAATGAAATAGTTCTCAAGAGGCACTTAATATTGCCAAGCATCACCAGAACAGATCTAAGCTAAAGATTATGAATTAAGATCTAAATTTATACAGAGTACAAATCAGATATGAAGCGCTCAATTAAGATCAGCTTTCAAATTTATAAAGGGCAAATAATTCAACTCTGAATAAAAAGTGAGCAACTAAAATGAAACGAAAAATAGCAATATTTGGAGTTAGTAAAAATGTCATTTGCAAAGGCTACTGAGAAGAAAGCATGGTAGCAATGCCTGAGTAATGGCCAGCTCAGTAATTGTTACGAACTATTTACCCCATAGTGTGTGAATTAAGATCAATGATATGAATTACTCAATAGTAAGGCTTCTTTTTCATTTGAAAGTTGGGGGGAAATAGGTTGGTTAAATGATAGCTAGAAACCAATATGCATTTGGTTAGTGACAAAATGTAATGCAGATAGCAAACACTGAGTAAGCATCTGCAAAAAGTAAGTCTTTGGTGAGTAGTTACACTTGATATGATAAGTTGTTCCATCTAATCTAATCTATGGTGAATGAAAAGTTAAAATATCAAGCTTCTGATTAGGCTTCTAGCTTAATAGAACTTGACAGATCAACTTATGTTGCAGCTTCTAGCCAACATTAAGTGATCAGGAATATGGATAAAAATTTGCCCAAGGGTGATGCAAAGCAATATACATGAAACGTGGCACTAGGAGAAAATTCCGGAAGGGTAAGGACACAAAAGGGGAGTAATTGCTTTATGCCATTGTCTCTCAAGAGGAACTATTACTTGCAATAGACGGATCTATTTGCCAGGTCAGACTTTACCTTTTAGGTATAACATGTACAGTACAAGTTGATCTTTAGGGATAAGGGAAACAATAAGGAACTCTTGGTTAAGGTCCATTCCAAAGGGAGATTAAGGGTCAACTGGTGCTGGGTCTAGTACCGTGCGGGTCATTTATGGAATGCGGATGCACCTCAAGGATAATTCCTTGTGGCTCCATAATGTGGCAATTTGCGGTTGATACTCTTATTATTATAGGAGCAATTCCTTAATGGAATTAAGGGTCAACTGGTGCTGGGTCTGGTACCGTGCGGGTCATTCATACAATGCGGACGCACCTCAAGAATAACACCTTGAGGCTTCATGATGTGACAATTTGCGGTTGGAATGTAAGGGAATTAAAGGGAATGAGGGTCAGTCAGCTGGTGCTAGGATTAGTACCTTAAGGGCCATTCATGGAATGCGGATGCACCTCAAGGATAAAATCTTGTGGCTCCATGTGGCATTGCGGCTGATCTAAGGTCATTTCTGCCAAGGAAAAGTTAAGGCAACTGTGTAGCGCACATCGACAAAAGGTTAAGTTACAGTACTCTGCCAGGGTTAAGGTCAATTAAGGTTCTTCCAGAGTACTACAGTCAACTAAAAAAATTTTACCAGTTCTAGAGGTCAATATTAAGCCCAAAATTATCCATAGCTATTAGGTCACATCTATTTAGTGTTAAGGTTAACTGGTATAATTAAGGTTAAGGTAGTCGATGTAGCATAAAGGTTACTACACAGATAAAGGATTCAAGAAATAAGGTTAAGGAGGTATACCATAAGGGCGGCAGAAATAAAGCAACCAAGTTAGGAGATTATGTTAGTCAATGTAAGAAAATAGTTACCTCAGGATTGAACTAGTCAATCAAAGGAGCCTTCTTGGCCCAAGTCCAGACAAACATGGGGAGGACTTCTAGTCCATGACATTCCCCACAAACAGGCTGATAAAGACTTCTAGTTGATATCAGTAATACCCAAACACAGGCTGGTAAAGACTTCTAGTCAATACCAGTAGCACAGGCCGACTGAGACGATAATGTTTGGTAAGTTGCATATATAGTACAGTCCGAAAGTATGGAAACAAGGCTTCTAGCTTTGTACAGATACCAAACATTATTTAGGGCTTCTAGCCCAAATGACATGGCTTTTTGGCCAGGAATACAGTACTGGATAAGCCACACAGACAAGAAATCCCACCCATATGGTTTAATAAGAATGGAAACAGAACCATTCAGAGAAAGTTGGGGGGAATGTTGTGACGAGTGATTTATGGGAGGTCACAGGTCAGTGATAGGTAAGGTCATGACCCAAGGTGTGGCGCCAAAAGGTGATATGGGGAACCAGTGTATGAAGTAACTGGGCAGTCTTGAGGTGGTCGGCCAACTGGCAAGGTGCAGACACGACCGGAACCACTCCCAACTACAACTATAGCACACAGCCTTATTCAGGACAGGTACCACCCTGGCCCAGAACAAGAAGCAATACAGAATAAACACTCGGTAAGCACTTTATTAGTAAACTTTTAGACGTTATACTGCAATAACAAAGGTAAAACGTGAAATGTCAGAATAGTAAATATTAAATAAAGAATGGTGCATGTGTAGACGTCTAAATATTTGGACTATTTTATTATAGTGATATACTTTAAGTTGTAATATCCTGAATGAAAGTGCCTGTGCGTATAATATGTGGTATTTAAGGACAAACGCCATTTAGGCCCAGATGCGAGTTTTGATCCCACTACATCGCTATCATAGCACAGTCGGCAGGGCATCAGACTACCATTTCTTGTAAATTTGCAGTCACCATTACAGTTAAGAACATCGTGAAATTGACAAGGTGAATGATTTTGGAATGATATAGGAATGAAAATGAATGTGCGGTGCGAGTTTTGAGTGAAATTAAAGGGAGGTAATCCAATATTCCTAATTTTGTTCAGGGTGAACAAAATTAGGAATATTAATTACCTCCCTTTAACAAAATAAACGTACTCTTCTGTTTGTACGTCTTTGTGGACCAGTCAGACACTTAAAAGTCCACACCAGCTGATAAAATCGTAGAATAAAAAGATTGATTTGAATTCATTGCTGAAATTCTTGAACGATTTTTTAATGATTTTCTAATGAATCCGGAGCGTTTTTGATCGATTTGAAAGAGTGTTTGGAATGAATGAATGGAGCGCTTAGTGAATGATTTAGAATGACTTTGAGCGGAATGAGTGTCAATTTCACGATGTTTTAACTGTATCTCTTTCGCCAATAGATGGACATTCGTATAGTCCGTTTGACTTCTATATGGACCAACCTTTTCATCAATTACATAAAATTGCGTTTGAATAAAGGATTTGTATGTAGTAAAATCTTAAATTCAGCTTAATACCATTCCAAAAAATATTTTTTGAAAATAAAATGATTTCAAAATAATGATTTTGTCTATCTAGTTAATGTTAATATTTTCGCATTATCCGTTCTTAAATACGAGGGGTGATGGAGGCTGTTCAATAGTAAGAAAATGTCAACATTAATAGTAAAAACACGTGGTTTTATACTAATTTTTTGACAGATGAAATGTCAATTGTTCCTTATTTGGACATGCTTATTAGCATATCGACGGTCATGTCATCTTAAACTTAAATAACACGTGATTTTTACCGTTAGTACTCGCCTTTTCATCAAGTTTTCCTCGTGAAATTCCCAACTACTTCGTTTAATAATGCTTTTTGATTGGTCTTAACATGTAAATATAGAGTTCATCTCAGAATGAATAAAATCAATAATCAATTTTCTGGTCAAACAGTTTCTGAAGAAAGAGAGAATATACACAGATTTGATATCCAACGGTAGCAAAAATCTTAGACAAACTTAATTATATTGAAAAACTCGATTTTATAGTAATACAATTCATTTAAGGGTTCGCCGCAAATATAAATGGAGGGCATTTGTATTTTTGGCCAAAATTTTATATGCAAAATTAAGGCTTTTCTTTATGCAAAGTCAACTGAATATGTTATAAAATGTATTAAAAAGGGGAAATGAAGATGTTTTTGATAAAAATATTTGCAAAGAATGCTTTTATAGCTGAAAACAGAGTTCCACATTGCACTTTCGCATTTGCATCCATTTGAAAAATGTACCGATGCATTTGGGACAAAAACTTGCAGACGTCAACTGGAATATCCAGAGTACAATCAACGAGGCTTACTTTTGGCTAAAATGCCTGTGGGAAAGATATTTCAGCGTTGAAAGACACGTGTTTATTTTCAAGGAAACATGGCAGCCTTTTTTTAAAACAACAAAACATGTAAACAAAGATGTTTTAAGGAATTGCAACGATCGTATTCCTTTTAAGCCAAATGTGACCGTCCATTTTCACTCTTGGGCATTTCTACTTTAAAAATGAGACTAAATTTACCTTGATTTCCACTTAGAAATCCTTGCTATTGTTCTGTTTTTCTCAGCTGTCAAATAAAAAAACTGCCGTGGGAAATTTGTTATGAACCGCTTCACCGAAAAAGAGATAAAAATATCACTCCTCTAAAAAAAATAGAGTGGGACCTTTCATACTTATTTGAGAGCAAGTTAAAACGGCCTGAAGTCAAAACGGCCCAAAGTCAAAACGACCCCAAATTCGCTAAAACCAGTCAATACCAAGTCAAACTTTTACTCATTTCGTCAAAAAAGCAAAAATTAATTTTTTATGTCATATAAGAATATATACAATTAATGGCTCGATTTATACATTTTAAACATCTTTTTTTTAATAAGATCACAAATTAAAAAGCTTTATTTTTTGGTTTATTTCAATACAAATACACCTCAATTTACTTGTTTCAGTCTCTCACATTACATCTATAAAGGTTTGTTTCAAATTAAAGACCAATACCTTTATTCATATAAATGTGTTATTATTATAGTCCGATTGACTTGTATAAGGACCGGTGTTTTCACCAATTACACAAAAATACGTTGGTAAAATCTTTTGTATGTAGTAATATCTTAATTTTAGCTTAATCCAAATTTATTTTAGACTATAAAATGGTTCCAGAATGATGCTTTTGTCTACTTAGTAAATGATAATTTTTCGCATTTCCCACTCTTAAGGCTGCTAAGTAGTAAGAATATGTACACATATACTAAAAACTTGTGTTTTTATACTAAACTTTTGACACAATAAATGACCAATTTTCTTTTGTTGGATATGCGTATTTTCATATCGACGGTACCCAATTTTAAACTAAAATATCACGTATTTTTTACCGTTCATAACTCGCTATTTACTTGTTATATCTCGTGAAAAACGCAACGATTTCGTTAAATAATCCATGATTTGATTGGTCCGAATTAGAGAGTACAGGGTTCATCCATGAAAAGATATAGGCGATTATCAATATCTTGTCAAAAGGTTCACGAACAAAGACAGGACACACTCATTCTAATATACTTTACGAGTGAATTACACAAACATAATTAATTTTATAGAAATACTCGATATTATATATAAATAAAAAAACACAAAAAAACGGCTCCTTTAAAATCATCCTCTTTTGATTCGATGCAAATTGGTACCTATTTTGAGAAAGACACTTCACTTTTCCCTTATTATAGAAACAATAAGTTGTAATAGGCCAGGAGTTTCATGTAGACGGACAAACAAAATCATTATTTTACTTTCAAAAATCCTGAAAACATATTTTTTCATGGTAAAAGATTGAAAAAAAGATATTATGATAAGCAAAATTTGTGCTTGAAAATTAATTTTAATTATAGTGTATCATTGTTATTGAGTTCAAAAGACAATTCAAGTGTGGGTGGCCCTTTTTTGACGTTTCGTTTGCGAAATCTACCACTTTAATTCAAACACGAATAAAATATTGGGATTTCATACATCAGAATGAAAATATAACTTCTTTAATTGAGCTTCAGCCTTTGAGTAATTTCAATTGAACAAAGGAGATACCATCACAAGCTCTATTGTG
Source organism: Fragum whitleyi (assembly GCA_948146395.1). NCBI lineage: Eukaryota > Metazoa > Mollusca > Bivalvia > Cardiida > Cardiidae > Fragum > Fragum whitleyi. The sequence goes on from OX411560.1 coordinate 1,421,827, forward strand.
AAATTTTGCCCTACTATTAACAAGGAATTGTGAAGAACATGTTGATAATAATGTGGTCATAATCATACTTTATATTTTGCAGCAAATCGTATAAAGAAAGACTGTGACACCAATATTTATAATGGTGAAATGAATCAAAGTCAAATTTACTACACTACACTTCTTTAATAAACGTTTAACTAAAATTTGTATGTCTTCTTATCTTCCAAAGAAGTCTCTCCCCGCTCACCGCTCTGTGGGCGCCTTTATATACCTCTTGTATGCATACATTCCTAACAGAACAAGGTCACCTGATCTACCCACACATTGGCATGCTGCCCAGCGGCTCGCTATCTGTTGTAAATAGTTTATGACCGAAAAATCAGACCACATTCAAAGACAGGTATGGTTGAGTCATTCAAAAAGGAGGCTCGCAGAGATTGAATGTTTTACATATCTAATTGGTATATTCTCTATAACGCCAGAAATTTATTTAGAGAGTACAGGTTTAAAAGGGTGAGGCAATTCAAAAACGTTAATTTGTACTTTTTCAAAATGGAAAAAAAGTAACACTTAATTTCGTTAATGTTTCCTATTTTCTTCTGTATAATCGAAGGACACTTAATACAACTCCCTGGAGGACACCATTTCCGTATGATAATATATGCTTTCTAAATATATACTCTGTACTCTTTTTATAAAACACTTTATTAACAATAGGTTTATATAAACGCTGTACTCTTTTTACAACAACAGGTTTTTTAGGATTAAATTGACTGTTATCAAATGTCATCTTATTATCCGGTATTTCAAGCGTTTTAGCCTGTTGTCTTGATTATAAATAATGTTTGAAAATGCAGTTATAAATTATCTTTTATCAAAACCGTTTTCCGCTTGACAAACGAAGAGCTAAGTTTTGGGGATTAGAAACTATGTGTTTTATTTATTTTGAGAGGGAAATAGAGAGAGAAAGAAGAATAGAGGAGAGAGTCAAGTTGCTTCAAAATTATAATAATTACTAATCTGAATATCAAAAGTCAACCTTATTCAAATAAATTCTGGGTAGAAACTGTGTATTCAAAATCTTTGGCATATGGTACTTTATTTATTAAGCTCCAATAAAAACCATGAAAGTCATAAATTCCGTTCTTTCCCTTTCTTCAGTTTAAACACGCTACACTCGTACGTGAGATGACCAATCAAAGGCCTCAATACATTTTGACCAATGAAACGAGAGGAAGCAACGGACCAATGGTGTCCATGCTTACTTTAGGATCTAGTATCGATAAATGAGGACAGGCTAGCCAGTCCAAATTAAAATGGGCCTACTTTTTGCACAAGAACAAAAACCGGAAGTGTAGTTGGGTTTTTCCGCAAAAAGGTGAAAATCGAAGAAAACCTGGAAAATCAAAAGCTTAATCGATAGATCAAGGTAGTTTTTGCCATTTTTCTGTTCATTACATCATTCCTTATATGCAGGCAGAAGGAAACGCCAAATAATTTGAGTTAAATCAATAAAATCAGCCAATTTTGTTAATTTACGCCAAACGTAGATTTCACGTGATGTTTTTACAACAGAAATCTTTCAAATAATCTTACCTATGGAGACCAAAAGGAAACATACGTATTTCCACTATATTTTGATGGGTATTTTTTATTTATCTTGCAAATATCAATCAAAAATCAAAGTTAATCATATAGTTTTGATATTCATCTTCCTCTTTTAAGTGAAATGTAATGGTCCCGACGCACAGGTAACAGGTAAAAATTAATTCAACAACTTGAAATGTTCAGACATAGTATTAACTTGGTCACCATATGTTATGAAGCGGTCTACTTTCTTTTTATGAATGAAATATCATTTGGCGTGGGAATAGTAAATGTAAACAAACTCTATGTCTGCCATTTGCAAATTATTTTTCTGGAGTTGGTCATTTTCAGATGCAAAATGTGAGTTATGTGAAATGTTTATGCAAAATTTAAGCCTCCTTCATTGTTCTTTAGCTTTTCCTCTACATGTAGACATTTCTTGTTTTATCTATTGTGCAACTGAATCTTTAGTTGAACGCAAATAGAAAATGTTGTAAATGTGTCATATTTTCATGCTTTAAAGACACTTTTTGATATTTTTTTCTACATATCCAAACTATTTTGCATTCTTTAGTAATATTTTAAAGCTACTATATCAGTTTTGGTCCAATAGATTACTTTGTATGAGTTTTTAATTTCATGTCCATTGACTCAGTTTCTGTGAATTCAAATCGCGGTAAACCCTTAAAATCTTACTCTTTTGACTCGACCCCTATGCAAATCAGTACTATTTTTGGTATTACAATTCGCTGTTCCGTTTAATACAGTAACAAGTAGGTATGAAATGCTGAAAGTTAACATGTAGACGGACGGACAAAATCATTATTTTACATTCAAAAATTCTGAAAAACAAAATTCGTCATGGTATTAGCTGGAAAAAATGATATGACAAGAAAAATATGCGTTTCATTAATTAATTTCTGAGATTTTCGGCGAAATGTTGGTCAATATAGAAGTCAAACGGACTATAAAGCTTAGTAGAATAGCAGCTGGAGACAAGAAAAGTGCGTAATGCTAGTACTGTTGTAAGAAATACATGAATCCATTGTTAGGTGCCCCAGCCGCCTAGATATAACTAAAAGATTGAAAGATTCAACAAACAAACTTACCCGAATTTTAGTCCCTTTAATGAATCGACAAATGTGACATCAACACATGAATCGTCAATTTATACTGTAACCTGCTATAAGAAACGGAAAAACACGCCCTATTCTAAAATCACGGGGTCGTGAATATATCTCACTCTCGATTTCCACGTGCTGACGTTCAGTCTCAGTAGTTTCCGTAACTAGACATATTCGACGGTGTAAAATAAACGAAAAGAGAACCCCTTTACCAGTGGTGTGGAAATACAGAATTTCTCCACTTGTTCCCGTACAAGTAAAAGATGATTTTCTACTTGTTCATGATAAAAAAGAACTTGCCTGCCAAAAAATACCAAGAATGCCAATCAGTTTTGAGAAAGAATTTTTTAATGAAAATTATGCTGGACTCCAGCATTTTCTCCATTTAAAACAATGTTTTCTTTTCTTTGGTATAAATATTTTGATAATCAATCTCTAAGACCTGTTTAGTACCATTTTCATATTTGTCCTGATATTTACTTGTCCACGGACAAGTGGCATAGAAAAAAGTACTTGCCCGCAGGTAGAAAACCTCGTGTCGGGCATAGGAATTCCACACCCCTGTCTTAACACAAAATATTTTTGGCAATTATTATACATTTTATGTTATAATTTACTAAAGTTTAAGCGTTGCGTTGTTTGGCGTCTAAAACAATGAAAGTGATCAAAGGGTTAAAATATAGTGCAAGTGCGTGGATAGAAAACGCCCAGAGGAAGGGATAAATATCTTTTCTTTAATGCTTTTCGGTGGCTTATCGAGAAATAACGGTAGATTATCACTTGATAATCTCACTGCAAAAGCAGTGAAATTATCAAAAACTTATACCCTGCTTTTGTACATTTCATCTTATCTGACGTCATATATGCGGGGCGAAATAAGTGACGTCACAATGAACGTTGCATAGCAATCACGCGCAAAATGACGCGCTTTACGGAAATGTGTCCTAGAAATTTCACATTTTGTCTCATTTTTGCATTAAAGAAATAGAATAATCGTTTGTTTTTCGTGAAAGATCGATTAATATTCGTTTCGTGAACAACAAAAGCTATATTTTCACTCGTGGCTCTGCCACTCGTGAAAATATAGCGTTTGTTGTTCACTCAATGAAATATAAATCGATCTTACACTGAAACAAACGATTATCCTCCATGTCACTAATTGTTATTTCCTTTCTCACAATTTTTCACTTTACGAACATTTTAGCAATTAATTCTTCAAGTCGTGCGTTTGGCTTTAAACCTTTACTTTTCAAGTGAAGAATATAATTTAGAATCAACATCTTCAGTAAAGAAGTCGGGCGTAGACTAGCCTCATTTGTCACAAATTAGAATAACCTCTTTTAGACTATTCTTATAATAATAATAATAATAATAATAATAATAATAATAATAATAATAATAATAATAATAATAATATCTTTATTTCATGAAGGTAGAACATTAAGACATTTTTCAAATGAAAATAACATGAAAATAGTCTTTTTTACAAAGTTGCCTTCGTTATCAATGAAAAAAAAATATTAATGAAAAGTTTAAAAATGGTAATGGTGAAAAAACAATTGCTTCTATAGTATATGAATAGCAAAACAAAATATGATAACAATACGATGAATCACAGGAAATTAGTTAGGGAATAGGAAATCCTCGGACAGAAACAGCTCTTTTTATAGACCACAATTCTTCTTATAGACCACAATTGGACCAGTCTAGAGCTGGTAGCCCGCTGTCTAAGAGATACTCCGGTAAAGCGGGCAACAATATCCTGAAATAAGAAATAAGAAATAAGTTGGCCCTTGAGATAACGAATAGGACTCAATATTGGGACAACTTATTTCTGGCCCGCTTTCGGGTCGGATGTAGACTGGTCTAACTATTGAATATCAGAATAGCCCGATACTCGATATGTGGACCAGTCTAGAGCTGGTAGCCCGCTTTCTCAGAGATACTATGACATTGCGGGAAACACTACCCGCCCAGGGTCAGAAATAAGTTGGCCCAATATTTTTGCACTGGCAAAGCAGGGTTTAAGTTGTCATCACGAACGCAGGTTCAATCTCAAGTCGCGACAAATACCTTCTCTAATTTTGGGGATATATCATATACCTACAGTAAGCAACATCGTGAAATTGACAAGGTGAATTATTTTTTATCGAATATGGAATGAAATTAAATGAGTGGGAGGAGCGAGTTTCCATTGAAATTAGAGTGGTGTAATATAATCTAATAAATTTTTGTTATTACATTACCCCCAATTAATAAAATACAGTCAAACCTGTCTTAAGCAAGCACCCAAGGGACATTCAAAAATGCTTGCTTAAGACAGATGCTTGCTTAATAAAGGTCAATTAAACGGCAATTGGCTCATTTGGGAACTCGATGGCCGCTTGCTTAACACAGGTTGCTTACTGAATACAGATGGCCGCCAACACAGGTTTGACTGTAAATGTTTTTAAATCGTACTGCGAAGCAGTAGATTTATATCTACCGTTTTCCAGAAATCCAGTCTGTTTGACCCACTACATTTTTACCATTATCTTCTGAGCAATGTGTTCAAACCAAATTATGTGTTTTCAAACACCGAAGAAACGGCCTTTTCAGTCACAATCTACAAACTTTGTTTATACCTTATTTACTTTTCGACAAATAGAGAAGAGGCTAATACAAAATTTGATGTAAATTTCGCTTTTAGTAATTACCAGTTAGTATTTTCAGTGTTTATAACAAGATTTTCGGTTGAGTAAAGGAGTTGAAACGTACAATAGGTTAACTGTATAATTAATTTGTAGCACTTACAATATTACTGCTCTGATCTTTCTCGAACGGTCATTTACCAGTTGTAGGGCTGACAACCAATCAAATTCTGTTATGATTATCACTCGGTCAAAACCCACGCGTAAATTCAGACCACGTGGTATAGATGCAAATGGACATCGTCTGCTCGAAATGTGTCAATTAACTTGTTTATCATTAGTCAATAGTCGTCTGCACTCAAACAGGGAGCGTGGGAAGTTTACTTATTTTTTTTCGCATGTGTTAACAAATAGAAATAATTTTGTAATTTTGAAATATTTGATTTCAATGAGCACTCTGATCACGCTCCAATCCTATTTTCATTAAATTCAAATTTGAGTATGAAGAAAAATTATTCAACAACAAATAAACCGACAAAAACATACGATAAACTGATATAGGATAGCAGCAAGAGCGATCTATTTTTAGAACAACTCATGAATAATCATAGAGTGCTGCTAGATTTAATCGATTTGTCAGAAACCAAAGATATAAATAGCATAGTTGGCGATTTCACGTGTTTCTTGAGGGAAAATGCATTTACAGTATTTGGGAAAACCCAATGCTTGAAATACAAACATGTTTGTAATCAAAATTGTAAATAGTTTAATGAAAAATGTTTGTTGCTAAACAGGCTTTTAAACTCTATAGAGAGAGGAATAATATTAACAGACAAGCTTTTAGCTTGGCGCGTGCTCATTATAACAACGTAAAAATCTGCTAAGAAAAAATTTAGACTAGCAGAGGGCTATCGAATCAGCAAACTTTCAAAATCGAACCCACGAGGTAGGATGAGCTGGCGATGACCTCGAAAAGATTGAGTGTTAAGACAAAAAACTCACAAATTTAAAGATTTTACCAACTTTTATTGTCCAAATTTGAGCCCTTTTGATTGGCGAACTATTGCACTATCCCAGCCTCTCAATGATGTCCGATTTACAGTGCTGACAGCACTTTGATTTTATTCTGCACTGACTAATGGGACAATTTAAAATACACACAATGGAATGAGATATAAAATGATTTCATGGTTTTGAATAGAGATTTTGCTCCTTTTGAATGATTTCGAAGTGATTTCGAATGATTTTGGATCGTTTTTGACCGAGTAGAGTGAGTATTTGGAATGAATGATTGGAACACTGAATTTAAATGATTAAGTGGTAATTGAAATGTGTGTCAATTTCAGGACGTCCTTAACAGAAGATGGATAAATTATTTAGTGTCTGTACTTCTTTAAATTATTCGAGGCACCGAATATTAGATGTTCAAGTCATTCGAACCCGCCGTCATAGCGCAGCTGGTGGCGCGTCAGACTGTCAATCTAGTGGTCCCGGGTTCGATCCCCGACGGCGGCACTCATTCTTTCCGACTATATGTCTCTCACCAATTGGTTGATAATCGTAGACCTATGTGAAATAACAGCTGGAAGCTAGGAAAGGATGGCTTGGTTGTATTGGAGAAAGAAATACCAGGATACCATTGAAAGATGCTCCATCCATCGCAATGTAACTGAAAAAATGTTGAAAGCGGCGATAAACTCCATAAAATCAATCAATCAATCAAGTCACCTCGATATTAACTAAACCATCACTCAGGGCTATTAGAGTGATAAAACGGTGCAAACTGTTTGCACCCTATATAAAAAAATAGATAGTGCTCGTGCAAAGCGGGATATAATTTGCAATCGGTTTGCACCGTTTAGTCGCCATGAACGTAGGGCTGATTTAAACAATCAAATAAATGAAAACTAGAACAAGGAAAAGACATGTCATTCCATACCTTCTACTCTACCATATCGAATATCTAAATTAATTATTCGTAGGCATTGAACTAAGAACATGAGAACAAAAGAATGATTTCTCCCATAGTTAATAAGGAATTAGATATAAATGCAGCATTTTGTTCATAAATAGTTTATTATTTTTTGCACCATTTTGACAGTACTTTGTAGTTTTCCTGTCAATATCTATGGAGACTGGTTGCCGTTTTAAATGGATTCTGATATTCATCATTACAGGTACATCTACATATATATTTGTGACCCGTCACGCAAAAAGGGACCATCTGGGAAGTGCGTAAAGTGTCGATCCTTGTCAGACTGCGCGGATTGCGCAGACTGAGTAGGGTCGAAACTTTCCGAGCTTTACTAATTTTCTGATTCTTGGATAGTCAACTCCCCGTGAAAGAACTTTTGAAATGCGACCTGTGGTTGACTTGTTCTAGAACCAATTCGTCATTTATTTATTTAACGAAGTACCCAGATGGTCTCTTTTCGCGTGACGGGTCACAATTATAAATCCATTTATTGACTAATTCAAATGACAAATCAAGAATTCGCCACAGCCAAGTTAAACGTTTGCGAAAAGGGATCATCTGGGCACTTCGTAAAATAAATATTTGAAAAAGAGATGGTTCTGATACAGGCCAACCAGAGGTCGCATTTCAAAAATTCTTTCACGGGAAGGTAGATTGATTATTCTGGATTCAGAAAATAAGTAAAATGCGAAAAGTTTCTACCCTAGTCAGTCTGCGCGATCTGCACAGTCTTAACAGGTTTACACTTTTTCGCACTTCCTAGATGATCCATTTTCGCGTGACGGGTCACAATAATTTATTAATCCAATTATCAACTAATTTAACTGACAGTGCAAGAGTTTGCCAAAGACACGTCAAACGTTTCTTCTTTTTTTTTTTTTTTTTTTTTTTTTTTTGATGGGATTAAACACCGCTTTCAACGTTATTGTAGTTAATTCGCGGACGATAGTGCACCTTTACATATTTTCCTATCGTTTCACACACCATTACTTCACCATGTCATCCGAGCCACCGGCTGCCTATCCCTCTGCGTGGTAACACTTTGGACTTTTTATCCTATGGTAATGAGTTGGAACCCCGGCTCGGCCAACTTTCATCCAACATTTGAAAAACTTTTTTTTAACACGAACCCACCAATGGCAGTATGGAAAGTAATCCGCTTATGTTGGATAAGCAGCGACCGCTAGGATGAAATGTGGTGGTTGTAATGGTGTAAGAAACTACAGGTAACCATGAATAGGGGCACCAGCCGCCGCAATATGACTGTAAAACTGTGGAAAGTCACGTTAAACTGCATATAATATATATAGGGAGAGGGACCATCTTGGAATTATGTATAAAAGGTATTTAAAAAAGACATTGATTCTAGTACAGGTCGACTAGAAGGCGCATCTCAAAAATTCTTTCAAAGACAGGTAGATTGATCATTCTGGATTTAAAAAAAAAACGCTAAGTGAGAAAAGTTCGACCGTGGTCAGACTGCGCAGTTTGACTGGGATCGACACTTTACGCACTACCCTTTTCTCGTAACGGGTCACATATACATTTTATGGTGGATTACGGTTTTCTCTCTTTATCTTAGCCTTCCCAATGACCGTGCTGTCATACAGTTATACGGGTGAGCGTGCGATCCGTCAATCTGTACTCAACTCTGTTACCTACGATCGGATGGCGAGACCGGCAGACCATACAAACGCTACTGTCGGCTTTACTCTTCTTCTGATCAACGATTTGGTGAGTCTTCTTCTTCTTCTTCTTCTTCTTCTTCTTCTTCTTCTTCTTCTTCTTCTTCTTCTTCTTCTTTTTCTTCTTCTTCTTCTTCTTCTTCTTTTATAACTAATGGCTGTATAACCCCAATTCGTTTTGAGAGCAGTATTTACAGTACATTTCTATACAAGCAACCTGTCAAATTAGCGATTTCGACTTAAAACATATGATCACACCAATGGTATCAGCCCAGCGTTCATAATCCAAAAACGGTGCAAACAGTTTTCAATTTTACTCCGCTTTGCACGCAAATATTTTTATCGAACAGTGAAAAAAAAAACAGTGACAGCATTGATACTCTCAAAACTTCGACACAATCTTTTTGGTGGCCATTCGGACTATTGCTATTCCTTGCTATCAATTTGGTCAGCCCTTCCGAATATTCTGTCGAGGTACTTGAAAAATCAACGGGACTTTCAGACTTTCAATCGGGATGCTTCGGCGTTTCTACGGAATATATAGTGGAAGCATATTGACCTAAACCTGGCCTTCGTGATTTACATAAACTAAATATCGGACGTTTCCCGTCGGCAAAACGCGGCTTACCTGCGGAATCCAATCGTGAAGTTGAAGTGCACGTGTTTGTTCTGAAAACCCGTTACCGCTCTTTAATTTACTGCAGGGATAGTAGTTGATTACCTACAAGAACTTGTGTATCGATACGTTTATTGAGTCCGCTACTTCAAGAACCTTTGTACGCGGATTATAACATTTACAATCTGAAAGTTTGTTTGGTGTAATGTATTATAGACCTGTAATTTCAAGTGAGTGATCAAAGATCAATTTTACAATGAAAATGATAGGAGGTAACGGTTTCTCGGACCTCACTCTTTCTTGCGGAACTATAATTTATTTTAATTAGAAACAGTCGCACACAGTAAGTAACAATTGTTTTGGAAATTTGGTTGTCTGCCATATGACAAGGTGCCCGATATATCCCGATATGCTTTCAGTCCATACTTACAGTAAATTGTATGGTATATAACTTCTATGCTTGATTGCCACGTGCCGAAGTATGTTCGGAATCTTATTCATGAGCGTAATTATGTATTCTGCATTAGGGTCAGGTTCAGGTCAATATGCCCTCACTATACCTAGGGAAACATTCGGAACACCACTCGGCCAATCTCGCGATCAACCTCTAACGATCAATTTCGGATGTACATAGACGGACTTTTTTTTAAAAAATACGGGAAAACCTTTGAAAACTCGATGACGTCAGTTAAAATGGCGTTAGCCCTCGAAAGTTTGAGAGAAAACATTCGACGTCGCCAACGCTACACTGACGTGAAACCATGGTTTCTTTATATAGATGTCTTAAGATTCTTAAATAACGACTGAAAAATCTTGATTTTTGAGAATGTTTCGAAATATTGAGATTTTTCAGTCGTTATTTACTGTTAAAGATATATATCTAAAGATAGTGCCGGTTGTTTCCGCACTAGTTTTTCTAACACTGTTTCCGCCTAACAAAATGCACAATTTTGTTACATACCCATCCGCCTTACATACATCCGAGGTCTGTTGTAGTTTACGGAAATGGCCCAGTGATGTTCGAGAAGCATGAAAGAAATGTAGTCCATTCTCTATTACAGGACATGGTAACTCAACAACTGGAAATCAGCGGCTGGTTTACAGTGGTAATTTTTGGGCCCCAGATTAAATAACGTTTTTGTACACAATAAAAAATTGGTCATCTTTAATTTTGAGTAATTGTTAGATTTCTGCATGATCCACTATTTAAAGCTTTTGAAATTTATATAGGGATGGGTGTCTTTTTCACTGCGTTTATTGGGGTATAAAGTGCAATTGCCTTAGCACATTGCAAATAACGCCCGTAGGTCGTTTTGATATAGCCATGCGCTAAGGCAATTGCACTCGACTCGCTGTTTTGTAAGTTTAGGTCGGCTCAGAATCAGAACTGCATGCTTGTTATCGTAAATTCTTTCGAAAACATATTAATTTAATTTAATAGATTGAATAGCAATTTTGTGTTGATGATCGGGAACTAGGTTAATTCGAGTTCCTACAACACAGGACTTGCAGATCGAATTTGGGGGTTTCCCGAAAGACCTATTGCATTTTATACAGAAATAAAGTGCAATGGATTTCCCAACGTGATGCGATTTAAACCAATCAGAATTCTTTATTTCATTTGATTGCAATTATATGATTATATTGCAAGGTATCAATTTGGGAATTAACTGGAATCTTTAGGCTAAAATCGACCAGTTGTTAGAATTCGAAACTTGAGAAAATTCTCAGTTCTTAGGCTTTTAGTTGTTTACCTTCATGAATGGAAAATTTTCTTTTCATATCCAATAAGTTTATTTCTTGGAGCAAAAAGAAAAAATGATAATGAGACAAATTTCATTTTGGAGCCACATTGTGCATAAGTTCACGAATTGGGTGCTTACTTCAATTCATTTTCTATTGAGCGATAAAAAACAGGCAATCAGAATGTACGAATCTTGGTGTACGGATCTAAAATTAAATTACAATTAAACTTGTGTTAAGCGACCACTTAGGGCACTAATAAAAAGTGGTCGCTTATAGGTATGGTCACTATATGCAACATTTCATAAAAAAAAATAACACGGGTCATTTTGAAAGTGTTTGTGAATTGTCGCATTATTCATACTGACTTTTATGATGTTCGAACCCAATAGAATCGTCTAATATAGACGATTCTTATCGGTTCCAACATCGTAAGGTTCAATAATTAGCAATTGTTGGTTTTAAGAAAGACCACTTTCTGGAAGATAATGCTTAAATTTGAAAATGGTCGCTTCTGATTGGCTGAAAAATTGCTTTTATTTCACGAAAAAAAAAAAATACACGCAGCTATTCTGAAAGCTTCCGCGCAAAACAGTTCTTAAAGAAACATATTGATCTTATTTTGATGAAATCGTTTACATATTTGCGTTCAAGGTCAAGGTCACGTGGTTGCTAAAAATTATCTATCAAGGGCAATCCTGAACAAGAAAGGATGATTGTGTATCATTTAAAGTCCATTCGTGATGTAAAGATTAAATTTGACACGGTAAATGCTCAAGTTCACTTGATAAATTCATGGTAAACTTTCAAGGTAAAATTTCTTATAGAAATCGCTGCTTCGGCAAATTTCACCTTTTTTCAGCTCTGGAATGACGAGCGGTTAACATGGCCGCCGGAAAACAACGATAACACAAATTATATACATGCGCTAGAAGAGGAGATCTGGAAGCCCGAAATGCTTATTGCAAACGCGTGAGTATATAACATCCGTTCAACCCCTGGGCAACCAGTTCTGTCAAACGACCATTTTAAATTAGCGACCACTGCAGTTGAAATTGACGTCCATTTGAACCCAAAAGCTTTCTTATTCGACCATATTCTTTAATGCTTTTCGGTGGTTTATCGAGAAATAACGGTAAATTATCACTTTATAATCTCATCGCAAAAGCAGTGCAATTATCAAAAAACTTATACCCCGCTTTTGTACATTTCATCCTATCTGACGTCATCTTTGCGGGGATGAAATAAGTGGCGTCACAATGAACGTTGCCCTGGCAATCGCGCGTAAAATGACGCGCTTTACGAAAATAAGTCCCACAAATTTCACATTTCATCTCATTTTTGCAATAAAGAAAATGAAATAATCGTTTGTTTTTCGAGTAAGATCGATTGATATTCATTTCGTGAAAACCAAAAGCTATATTTTAACTCGTGGCTCCGCCACTCGTGAAAATATAGCTTTTGATGTTCACTCAATGAATATAAATCGATCTTACACTGAAACAAACGATTATACTCTTTATATTTCATGACTACACTGGCTGTGTAGATTTTTAATCGCTTTATTGGTCCATGAAGACATCAAAATCTATTCATAGAACAATGCATATCATTTTATTGAAATTAAAGGGAGCTAATAGATATATATTTTGCCCTTTCAAAAAATAATAATACGCACGGTTCAATAGATAGGTTTAACGAAATGTGTAACGCAATGTGTAACGAAATGTGTACTATGTGTACTATTCTATTACCTCCCTTTAGTATAATTTAAACTCACTATTCACATTCAATCAATTTCTTACTAACAAGATAATCCGCAACTGAAACATTGGTGAAATGTAACCTTAGGCGAGCCGGGGTCAAACCCAGACAAGACCAATGCGCTTACCATTGATCCAAGGAAGATCTGTTCATTTCACGATTTCATGACGTCATCCGAAGTGGTCAGACGTTGCGCCTATTGTATTTCTTTACCCGAGCACCGAAAGATCGAGGTATTTTTTTAACCGTCCGTCTGGCTTACTATTTGGAAGACTTCACTAAAAAGGTAAATAAATTTCAAAAACATTAAGGCTACCTAAAATCAAATGTTCACATTTGGCATGATGATAGATCTAAACTATTTAAGCATTTGCTGATACAAAGGTTAATGATATCCATCAAAGTCAATTTCATATACATGTATCAAGGTTACATTTTCGATAAATTAAACCAAAAACTACTAAATCAACCCTACCCATGGTATTCAATGACATGACCTGCAGATTCCTGCAGATTCCAAGGCATACTCAAAGGCATACACGAGTGATATCCGTGGTTTAGAGGTAGGGCGTCGGTTTCTTGAGATCCATTTTAGGAGCGGATAATGATCTTGTATCTTTCATTGACCAATACATCGGTGCCAATACTGGTGGCTCTTCAAGGAAGCAGAATCGAGAAGGATTTATCTAAATTGTAAGAACATGCCTCCCAATAGATGTAGATAGATAAATAGGCAACCAAAGACAACCATCAAGGTTATGGCCATACAGCAAAGTCAATTTTTCACAATTATTGATATTTATTTCAAATCAATTCATGATGCATAATTCATATTTGGCACGATTAAAGTCTCACTGATATATATATATGTGACCCGTCAAGCGAAAAAGGACCATCTGGGTAGTGCGTAAAGTGTCGACCCTAGTCAGACTGCGCGGTTTGCGCAGACTGACTAGGGTCGAAACTTTTCGCACTTTACTCACTTTCTGAATCTAGAATAATCAATCTACCTTCCTGTGAAAGAATTTTTGAAATGCGACTTCTGGTTGGCCTGTTGTAGAACCAATCTCTTTTTCAAATATTTATTTTTCGAAGTTCCCAGACGATCCCTTTTCGCGTGACGGGTCACAAATATATATGTACATGTACCTTTCACGATAAATATCAGAATCCATTTGAAACGACATCATGTCTGCATAGCTATTGATAGTGTTACGTGCAAATGTAACAAGAATAAAGAAGCAAATAACAAACTTCACAATTAACAATATCTATTGACAATAATACCAGAATTATTGACAATATGAAGTTAATACAAAAACAAATTACAATACCTTGAATGTTTAATCTTTTTTCAATTTTATATCCAATTGAACTAAGTTCCTGGTCAACAAATAATAAGTCCAATAATATCCGAATATTAAAGTAACCACACTTTTAATCAAACTTTAATGATAATGAGAAATCCCCTTTTAGTTTAACACAGTACTACTAAATGAAACCATTCGTCTAAACCAAGTGAACCAAGAATGCTGTAGGAATCCCTCTATATAATACCACAGAACAATCTAGAATAGCATAGAACATCGGAAGAATCTAGAGCTTGAATCACTTTCTAAAAGTCCTTTCGAGAAAGATTAAAAATATTCTGCGTACATGTTTACCTAACACTGGCAAGGGATCGGAAACTTCCCAGACTAATTCTGAAAATAGACACGGGAAAAACCATTACGTTCATTCATGGAAAATAATAGGAAAACTACAAAATACAGTCGATATTGCTCGAGCGACCACGTCTATTAAGCGACCAATTTTATTAAGCGACCACCATAAAAAGTCCTCTCCAAACAAGCGAATTCCCTGTAAAAGAGGACATTTGTTAACGAAAAATTGGTTATTGTTGAATCTTATGTTGTTGGAACCCATTAGAATCGTCTCAATAAGACGATTCTAATGGGTTCGAACATCATAATATTCAGTACGACTTGACCGACAATCTTTAAATGCTATAAAAATAAACTATCACACTTATCATGGTATTTCGTATTAAGTGACCATTCCAATAAACGACCGCTTTTTGGTGGTCCCTTAAGTGGTTGCTTAACACAAGTTTTACTGTACTGTCGAAATGTCACAAAGTCTGATGAATTTCCACCATTGTTTCTTTCACAGACAGAGCGATATCGGTCTGATTAGTGACGATCATTTGATATACAGGATTGACTATCTGGGGAACGTAGAGTGGGAACCTGTCCTATCTTCAGTGGTAAGTTGTTGTTGTTGTTGTTGTTGTTGTCAGATTTATAATGTCGATGATGATGACGATGTAGACTGGCTCCCGTCCCACTGATCTGAAGTATTGTGAAGAAATAAGCAAAATTCAACTAGAGAAAGATTATTTCTTATCAGCTTATAATCTCTGACTGGCCGATCAGTGTCAGTTTTTGAGATTATGGGAGGTAATTAGAAATAAAATAATTAAACATGAGTGGTCTACCTTATTGATTTTAAAACTAACTGACTGCTTGGGAGCCAGGCTAATGACGATGATGCGAGACAAGATGACACACATGCGCGTTCAATAGATTATTTGGAATCAGATTTAAAAGAAACCATCGGAAACTCCTGCTTACCAGAAAACGGTGGGTTGAATGGAATAGCCATTTGTTATCAAGGGGAATTAATCCGTACTTGATATCGATTTGGTAAATGCGTTTATTTCTCATGGAAGAGCAAACTATAAGTCACGAAATAGGAATTAAATATACTTACTGTTGTTTATTGAAAGTTTTACCGCGCTTCTGAAATCTAAGTCCCAATGGATATTGTATTAAAAGTTAAAAATCAAGTGAATTATTCAAGGAGTCTTATTATAAAACTCAGAAGCGAGATTTTTAATCATACGACTTTAATATGATTTTGTGAGCATTTAGTAGACACTTTATCAAGAGGTGGAGGCCACTAGTTCTCTTTCGAAACATAAGAGCGTAGTATGAGCCTGTGCGTGACATTTCCAACAAATACAAAAGCGCACCAAACAAAGACGCTCAAACAAAATATCCGCAAAGTCTGCTACTCTTCCAATAAGGCTTTGTGACTGTCTTGACTGCTCAAGCTTTCTACTTCACGCACTTGTCAAATTGTTGGAAATGTCACGCACATGATCATATAATACTCGTCTAGGGTATATCTTGCAATAAGTTGACTTTAAAACCTATGGGATTACGTCTATGTGATACTTAATGTAAGCCCTTACGATACGCAAGAATGTAACAAGAAGCTGGTGAGTTGGTCCCGTTAGACACTGAGTTGACGTAAAATAAACTTTGGGAGGACGTCAGTTGAACGCCTTTAATAAGAGACCTTAATACTTTTCTGAAGATTTTCAGACTCTTTGCGAAGTAGACGTCACCTACTTCCCTTATGATACGCAGGAATGTGAAATGAAGCTGTTAAGCTGGTCCCTTAGGCACATAGTTTACGTGATATAAATCATGGGAAGACGCCAAATTTACGACCTTTATGTGAGACCGTTTCTTTTGATTTTCAGACTCATTTCGATTTAGACGTCACCTACTATCCTTATGATACGCAGGAATGTAACATGAAGCTGTTGAGTCCAGGCCTTCCAGGCACTGAGGTGACGTAATATAAATCATGGGATGACGCCAAATTAACGCCTTTTATGTGAGACCTTAGTGCTTTTCTGTTAATTTTCAGACTCATTGCGAGGTAGACGTCACCTTCTATCCTTACGATACGCAGGAATGTAACATTAAGCCGTTGAGTTAGCGGCCTTCCAGACACTAAGTTGACGTTATAAGAATTATAGGATGTCGTCAATTGAACGCCTTTTATGTGAGACCTGAATTAATGTTTTTCCTTTGATTTGCAGACTCCTTGTGAAGTAGATGTCACAGTCTTCCCTTACGATACGCAAGAATTTAACATGAATCTGTTCAGTTGAGCCTTTCGGACACTGAGTTGGCGTAATATAAATTATGTGATGACGTCGATTTAACGCCTTTTATGTGAGACCTTAATGTTTTTTCTGTTGATTTGCAGACTCATTGCGAAGTAGACGTCACCTACTATCCTTATGATACGCAGGAATGTAACATGAAGCTGTTGAGTTGGGGCCTTCCAAACACCGAGTTGACGTTACATAAACTATGGGATGATGTCAACATGGAATCCTTTCTGTAAGCATTCTGGGAAACTATAGTAGAATATTTCTGCCACAATATATGACATAGCAGTTCAAGGGTAATTCAAGGGCGTATCCCCCATTACGCAATTTACGCAAGTGCGTAAAAGAAATAATTATCTGTTGAAAACATCGTCGATGAATGATCAGAATATCGAAACTACAGCTTATTCAAGCTGTAGCTACGATGTTTTGATTATTCCCCAACGCTCAAATCATATAAAGGGAGCGGACGGAGGTTTTTCATCTTTTGTCACAGTTTCCATATCGCCTTTATTCTTTATATTATTTGGTTGTCGCCTTCTGTGTGCGTATACATTTCGAAGTCCTAGATACGCCTATGTAATTTGTGAACATTCATGAATATGGCTTACAGTACATAATACTTTTGAAAGCCTGGCTCACGTGTATTGAAATCATTGCGATATCTTTTTTTTTCTTTTTTATGTTAGAAAACTTATTTATCTCATTAAGGGTAATTGCTACCGTCACGTTTTCATTTTAAACTTGCAAGTGCAGAGTAAGTTTAGTGTGAGCCCAAAAGGAAAACAACTAATACCCTGGTGGGGATGAAATTACATTTTAGAAAAACTATATTCCTTTAAGAACTCTCAGATAGTTATAAAATACATATTGCCATCAAACCATTGCTCAAACCATTCAGTTAAACGGGAAGTATACTGCTTACCTAATACATTTCCGTAATTTTATAAAAGATTTTGTGGTTAAGCCTCTTGACTAAATTGCAACAATTCATTTTGTTTTTTGTGTATTTTATAATTATCATTAATTATTATTATTATTATTATTATTATTATTATTATTATTATTATTATTATTATTATTATTATTTTGTGGTTGCTTGTTTTGTTTCATTTTTATGACAACGACTATATATGTTATAGACAAATTACCTTTGAATATAATGTTGTGGTCTGAAATGCTGCCATGTGTATTTTGTCTTATAACTATACAAATATACGAGTGATAACATTCCATTTGATATTTTTTATGATATCACATGGATATTTCTCGAACAATGACAAAGTGCAATTATTTTTAGAAACTTGCATTTCTGTTATACACTTCGATGAAAACAAGGCAAATTGTGGTTATAAGATAAATATTATACGAATTTAGTGTATTGTATGAAAAAATACCCAACTCGGTTGTAGGAATTGATAATTGTCTCGGCAAAGCCTCGACAATTATCAATTCACCAAACCTCGTTAGATATTTTTTTCATAGAAAGCAAATAGTACATATTATGTATGTCACAGTCAAGTGACGAGCTAATTATAAAATATGTACTTAGTGTTTTGTATGAATAAAACTATCTAACGAGGTTGGGAATATTTAAAATTGTCAAGGTTCTACCGAGACAATTATGAATTATCTCAACCGAGTTTGATATTTTTTCATACAATACACTTGGTACGTATTATATTTGTATTGTTTTCGTCGGTGCTTCTAACAGAAATGCAAGTCTCTAAAAATAACCGCATTGTGTCATTGTTCTAAAAAAATCCATGTGATATCATAAAAAATATCATATGGAATGTTATAACACTGGTTTTTGTATAGTTATAAGATAAAACAAGATATTCATGTTATTTCAGTAAAAGCAGTGTTTGGTCCGTGGTGGACACTAAAGTCGAAAACTCTGTCGTCAGCGAAACACTTCTAAATAAAACAGAATCTTACTCTCAACTGGAATTCACCTTCACTTTAAGACGGAATCCCGGATATTACGTCATTAACGAGCTGGTTCCCATCGTGTTGTCGTCATTCATTATGGTGATAGTAACGCTGGTGCCCGTTGAGAGTGGGGAGCGGTTGACAACAGCTTTTCTGACACTGGTGATGGACGCGGTTCTACTTTTGATGTTTACTGGAAATATACCCTTTATTGAAACGACAACCTCCTTTATTGGTACGGTTAGCTCATAAGTTTTTTTGTTGTTGTTGGTGGTGGTGTTGGCACGTTTTCGCAATATATCTGTCATATTCCAAAAAATAGATTCAAGATACAAATCTCATCTTTTATGTGAGAAAAAAAAATATTCTGTTTGAGTCAAGTACTGTCTGTCTGTCAATTGTTTGAAAATGCATTGGCTCTGTTTATTTTAACCTTGACCTTTAAGTTATTTCTTATCTAAGCCTTGCAGTATGAATTCGCTTTTCTTTTTCCAGGTTTTTACATCGTATTTGGCTTCTGTCTTGACCTAGTTTGGACCACTGCGTCAGTCATTGTGACGAGAATTCACCATCGCCCAGTTTTAAAACCCGTTTCAAGAATTACCAGAGGCGTTACAAATATTCTCAAAGTACTTACATTTCATTCCGACCCAATCCTTCCTCCTCTACAGGAGAAACCCAAAATCACCGCCATTACCCTGCCGACAGACGATTTAAAGAAAGTAGCTCGGGAACCAAATGATGATAATACGGGGGTTGAGAGGTCTTCCAGTATAAAAAGGAACAGTGTACAACCAGACGGATTCACTGAACATACCACCAGTAAAGGCATAAGTCTACCACCCATTCATACAAATTTGACAAAATACCAAACGATGGAAAAGCTTAATTCTGTTCACTCAAAAAGTAGTTCCGGCATCAACGCAAAATGTGATGACGTCATCATGTCTTGGCCTGTTGTCGCCTCTGTGGTCGATAGGGTGTTATTTTTCTTATTTTTCGTGATCAAAGTGTCGTATAATGCAATATTTATAACCCGGATAACTCAACAATGACCAAAAGTCACGTTCTTATTTGTTCAAGTATAGGTTCGGAAAAACAGGGGTCGGTTTACTAAACTTCCTACGAAAAAATTGATCGTAAGACGACATCATACAACGTACCTGGTGTTTCCATTTATTGTTAGTTTCTATCTTGCATTATCTCATTGGAATCGTCTCCTAAAGACAATTCCATAGAAATGTTGCATGGCAGCATTCCATATTTAGTTAGTACTGTAAAAACAACTTTAATTTTTGACCTGCGCAAAATTGATCGTTAGATGTTCAGTAAAACAGGCTCCTGAACCTGGCCAAATAAAACCTATGTGACGTTTAATCAAATAGAAGAAACAGAAACAGATTGAGTTCCATGAGAATGAACACCAAATCAAGAAAGAACCTAACATCATCGGCCTAATTTCCATTTTAAAACAACAGTTTTAATTGATTGGTGGATTGAATGTGGTTTTACGCCGTTTTTAACATCAATTCAGTCATATCACGGCGGCTGGAGCACCTACCAATGGATTCTTGGTATTTCTCACACCTATACTACCGTAACACCCTTTCCTAGCCACCAACTGCCAACCAACATAGGTCTACGATTATTCGCCCATTGGCGGAAGACGAATAGTCGGAAAGAATGAATTAGGCGTCGGAAATCAAACACGGGACCTTTTGATTGACAGTCATAGTTTATATACGTTGTTGAAATGCACAGAGTCATGTACAAACAAAATGTATAAATTTGGAACTTTGCTGAAGAAGAAAATGTTGTTTTTTGTTTTGTTTTTTTTTAAAATTTCGTTCCTTATTTCTATTTAATAGGAACCCACACATTTTGGGATTAAGTTGATTTTAAGAAATGAATCATTTTGTTGATTTCTATTAAGCTTATTTAACAAAAAAAAAGAAAAAAAACCTGTCTCACAGTTTGGTGGACTATTTTTAAAGATTCATACAGTAAACAACATCGAAAAAAATACACTCAGTCCGATCGAAATCATTCTAAATCATTGACAAAGCGCTCCATTCATTCATTCGAAACACTCAGTCAAAGCATTCAAAAACGCTCATAAAATGAACAAAATATGATAAGATAAACACTTACATTCAAAACAAAAAACGGTAGATAATATCCACGATTCCTCTGACTAAATACAGTTAAAAACATCGTGAAATTGACACTCATTCCGATCAAAATCATTCTTAACCATTCACTCAGCGCTCAATTCATTCATTCAAACCACTTACTCAAACCATTCAAAACGCTCAAACCCATTGAAAAACATAGAATCAACAACGTCATTCAAAATAATTTTTGATAGAGAAAAATCGCGATAACATTGGCATTATTCAAAATGATAGCGTCTCATAGGTTCTTGAAGAAATAGCAGGCTATGTATAGAACTTGTATGCGTTTTTTATTAAAGGGAGGTAATCAAGGTCGCAAATTTTGTTCACCCTGAACAAAATTTGCGATATAGGATTACCTCCCATTAAAATCACTCAAAAGTCGCTCCACACACTCATTCAATTTCATTCCTAAATCATTCCAAAGTCATTCACCTTGTCAATTTTACGATGCTTTTAACTGTATAATTTTGTATGCATATTATGAGTTTGTGAAGACACCGAAAGCTTTTTACATAACCAGTATGCATATTCTATTAAGGGGAGGCAATAAATATCGCTAATTTTGTTCATCTTGAACTATATTGGATTACCTCCCTTGATTTTCAATCAAAACGCGTTCAACACATTCATTCAAATCCATTCCAAGATCCTTCAAAAATCATTCACCTTGTCAATTTCACGATTTTCTCAACTATAATGCTATAAACAAAAATTGGAAGAATTAAGCCTTTCAGTTTGACAGGAGGAGATGTTTTAGTATTTCCTTCTTTCTGCGTAACATCCGGAATCTGAGAACACAAGGCCAGTTTTAAGCACAGAGTAATTTTGATGGCAAGCATTAGGCAAAACTTCATTCAAAATATGAAATCTCAAGGCCTTACGTTTTGTGAGGAGAAGATTTAATTCACGCAGTTGCAATGGCAATCAGCACTGTGTTCATGATAGTGAAAACTGTTTGTAAATCTTTTAATAAAACACTCAGTATTCAATATTTCGGCAAAAAATGCCTTTTTCAAGAAAACGAAAAATATTCTAACTTATATTTTTCGTTTTCTTGAAAAAGGCATTTTTTGCCGAAATATTGAATACTGAGTGTTTTATTAAATGTTTATTCTATTCCCTTCGGAAAAAATTTGTGATATTATATTTGTTTGTAAATCAACACGTATTTTCACGTCCCCTTGCGTGCAGAGGGGGGTATAAACTATAAATGCACTGTTTTGTTATATTGAAAATAGGACTGATTCGTAGATTATGTGAAGAATTTTGAAACTATTTGACCTTAGGATAAGTTTAGGTGAAATTCCTTGGTTAAAATGGAAGAGGAAGAATGTTTTTTGTAATGGTGGATGGACTGACAGTCAGATTGATAGAAGACTGAATAGTCGCTGGACAGCTGAGCATTAGTGCGATGATGTTTGTTACAAACGATGTTTTCTTTAATAGTCATTATATACGGTCAATCTTGCTCGAGCGACCACGTCTATTAAGCGACCAATTTCATTAAGCGACCACCGTAGAAAGTCCCTTCACAGTAAGCAAATTCCCTGAAAAAGAGGACATTCTTAACGAAAAATTGGTTATTGTTGAATCTTATGTTGTTGGAACCCATTAGAATCGTCTCTATAGGACGATTCTAAAGGGTTCGAACATCATAGGATTCACCTCAACTTGGCCGACAATCTATAAATATTATCAAAATAAACTGTCACATTTATCATGGTATTTCGTATTAAGCGACCATTTCCATAAACGACCGCTTTTTAGTGGTCCCTTCAGAGGTCGCATAACACAGGTTTTACTGTATTTGCGATTAAGAATTACAGATCAAAGTAATTATCTTCGGGTTCTAAGTTTTCATGTGATAAATAGAATGTCAAATTTGTCACTTGAATTCTGCACTTGAAAATCGGTTGTTCAAGAGCCGTAGGTACAAATTGAACGTAATTACGTGTGCATATATTTGAATTTTTAGGTACGGGAGGTAACCTCGTAATACTTAATTGAAAAATTTGGGTTATTATCTACCTTCCTTCCAATTTTTTACATACAGGGGATTTTGAAATCGGATTTTTCTCTACTAGTTACTCACTCAAATCGATCAAAAACACTCCAAATAAACATCTACATTTAGAACGAAAATCGTTAGATAAAATGCACGAATTTTCAGATACAGTTTAAAACATCGTGAAATTGACACTCATTCCGATCAAAATCATTCCTAATCATTCACTCAGCGCTCAATGCATTCATTCCAAACACTCACTCAAATCGATAAAAAAAAAACGCTCCGAAATCATTAGAAAATATTTAAAAATTGTTCAAGACTTTCAACAATAAATTCAACTCGATCTATTTATTCTATGATTTAATTATTAAGCGTGGACTTTCAAGTGTCTGATTGGTCCACAAAGACGTACAAACAGATGAGTACGTTTATTTTGTTAAAGGGAGGTAATTAATATCCCTAATTTTGTTCAGCCTGAACAAAATTAGGAATATTGGATTACCTCCCTTTAATATCACTCAAAACTCGCTCCGCGCACTCAGTCATTTTCATTTCTATATCATTCCAAAATCATTCACCTTGTCAATTTCACGACGTTCTTAACTGTAAAAGGGGATATTTTAAGTTTAGCTTATAGCTATACACATATCCGTGTGATAACATCCGGTATGATATTTTTATGATATCACATAGTTATTTTTAGAACAATGATAACTTTCACTCAAAACTCGCTCAACACACTCATTTACTTTCATTCCAAAACCATTCATACTATCAAGTTCAAGATATTCTTACAAGGGGGTAGGGGTGTCCGCTTGAGGTGCTTATTCCTCGGAATAGATTTGTTTGTTTGTTTGAATGGGTTTTACGCCGCTTTCACCAATTTCGCAGTTATATCGCGACGGTCGGAGCACCTAACAATGGATTCCTGGTATTACTTTCACCTGTACTACCACTGCACCCTTTCCTAGCCTCCAGTTGCTATTCCACATAGGTTTACGATTATCTACCCATTGGTGAGAGACAAACGTCGGAAAGGATATTTGCCGCCACCGGGGATCGAACTCACGACTTCCAGATTGGAAGTCTTATGCCTAACCAACTACGCTATGGTGGCGGCCTCCTCGGAATAGAAACTGACTGAAATGCTTCATGTAAATTTTGGTCTAGAGATACCTATTTAAATTCTTCTGCTCTTGTCACGTTTTTCATTAGCATTGTTTTTTATTTACACTGAATACAAACAGATCAACATATATATAGGTGTATTTTCAAAACTGAGCTCTGACCTAGGCGTTGAGTCCATTACCATAGGTCTATGAATAAACCTTAAGATCTAAGACAAGCACTAAATTTCATTTGAAAGGTAATTTGTATATTTTTTGTGTCTGCTTTATCTTTTTTGAAAGAATAGCACGGAAATTTAACCGTTAAAAGTAGATTTCACGGCTCACGGCTCAAAATCTACCTATACCCTGTTTAATTTGATCCGAATTTGACCTCTGAGAAAACTGCTTAAATAACAATTACCGACATATTTTATCATTTAACAAAAGACATATTACATTCAATACCGTTTGTTATTCATTCCTATGAAAGCACGTGTAAAGCCGAGTAGGAATAATTAGATTTTTATTCATCTATATAGCAGGGTCAGATTCGGGTAAATAAAACTGCGCTATACACATAAAGAAGAAACATGAAGCATGGAGTACATAGTAAACACTAAAATTCTAAACGGCCACTTGGTTTTTGCTGAAAAAGAAATATTTTCCTTGGTATCTAAAATGGGAAGTAGTCGGATTCTATTAGAAAAATTATTCAGGGAAAATTTTCAATTAACATTGACTTGAAAAACAGTGAAAAAAGCAGCAAATTTGGCGGGAATTCAATGGTACCGCTGATTTCAAATTTTACATTGGTGGGTGGGTTAATTTTAGCATTATATCCTTGTTTTAGAAAAAAAGAACAACAAGTTTATTTCTCCAGTGATTTGGTATCTGACACGCAATTACCATCAAAGTTTGTCTCTTACAGGATAAATCGCAGAGTATTTCTTAGACCAAAAATTTGAAATTCTTCGAAAATGTGCAACTTTTGTGACTTTCGTGATGGACGGTTCTTGTGTTTGATCGTTTGCTACAGACACCGAGGACAAAAATTCGAATCCATTTTTCTTTTAGAATAATAATTTTAACTACTTTTCATATAGAAATAAGATATAGTTCATTCAAGGACTATAGATATGTTATGGCAAATGCAAGGTGGCCGTTTAGAAGTTCGTTTGTATGGAATAAGGGAACAAAGAGGGAACGAGAAATGGGAAAAGGGAGAAAGAAAGAGAGAAATAAATAAAGACATAAAGAAAGAAAGAAAGAAAGAAAGAAAGAAAGAGACAAACAGACACACACACAGAGAGAGAGAGAGAGAGAGAGAGAGAGAGAGAGATTTTCACCCGCGTGAAATTGACATTTTATTAAGTTTATCATTTGAGCATTATTTCCGTAAAGGAAGAAAAATCACACGGTTCTAACATTGTTTTATGCCTGATAGATTCTTAATAATATAAGGATGAATGAATTTTCACTTCTTTTAATGGAGTATAAAGTGTAATTGCCTGAGCACATGGCAATAACCACCCATAGGGCGTCATATTTACGTCATGTGCCAAGACAATCTTCTCGATCTACATGTAAGAAACAATTTAAAAAATAATAAAGGTGCAGCCATGAAAGCGTGTCATGTCGCACTAGTGTTTTCATGACGTCTCAAACATTTTACTGCGTTTTTTTTGTTTTCAAATTAAAACATGCCAAAAAGATCTCCACAAACGATTGGAAAGTATTAAAGGAAATTTTTATTTTCCTCAAGCGTATCGATTAAAGTACCACCGGAAACCGAGTTAGATTTAAAACAACGAAATATTTCTTCATTTATATTCGAGGTACATTTCCAGATTACGGAAAAGTCCGAACGATGCTCCCAATCAAAATCAAAGCACTGAAAGTACTGATGGTGGACGTTTCTGTTGGCTTACTAGAGTGCTTTTTCAATTTGTTGAGAAAAAAGAAATTTTACATGTAAAATTGCGATAAAAGGAACATGACCTAACCCAAGTTAGCATCTTGATTCAGATATACATTTCTCATCATATATCGTCGATCGTCAACCAAAGTCCTGTAATTACAAGGTTTCGAATACTTTCGGCATTATGCCGGGTGTAGTTTAAAGAGTGATTGTCTGATCCATTGGGTATAAAAGGAAAGAAATGACAATTAGATGATCTAGGTTATTATTCTTATTTTGTAATGCCAATCGATTCTTCGTAATCTCATAATTCAAATTATGGTGTTATCTGCTTTAAGAATCTTATAAAAGGTAATAATTAATTTGTCCGCGATTTTCATTCTAGAATAGAGAAAGAAGGGGTATGTGTTTAAATAAACACGTAAAAAAATGCACGCACTCGTCTCGAAATTGGATGTCGCGTGTTGAAAAGTAAAGTAAAACCCCTTTGCATAAACCTTTATCGCACAACCTGAATGCTTTACTTTATCTGCTCGGGCTGTATCATGTATATTCCGATATTTCCATTAATTGGCCATTGTTTTATATACATTAATAGTGTCAGGGGAGGTTACCATTCTAGTAATTCCATTCATCAAGTTTTCATGAGTGACCTCCCATGGACCATTGGGAAACAAGAGGCAAATTACTCGCTCTGCCTGAAAAGTAGTTTTACGCAAGCAAAACATTCACCTGATCTCAGAATTACAAATAATTTCGCACTTAAAAGATGTCTTTGAGGTTTCAACAAGTTATGTAGAATCCTTGATTCTCTCCATTTTAAAAATGCATAGTTGTCAGATGGATTCAATTCTTGAAAAAGAGTTAATTGAATCATAGTGAGAACTACTGTTTTGAAAATTTATTAACATCTGACAGGATTGTTCTTACGCGGTATTAACACTGGTGAACGTAAACGTCCACCAAAAAAGCGTGTCACATTGACTTTTGACAAAGGCAGAATGAAAGCTGGCCTAGGAAATCACGACCGCAGGGTTGCAGCCAAAATAACTGCCTTCTACAGAAAATTACATCGTGAAATTGACATTTAACTCAATCAAAACCATTCCAAATCAATCATCCAGCGCTCCATTCATCCATTATAGACACTCACTCAAATCGATCAGAAACGCTCCAAACTCACTGAAAAACATATAACAACAATTTCGTTCAAAATAATAATAGCTGGGAAATAAAAATCGGGATTACACTTATTTAATTGAAATTGTAAGCGTCTGATAGGTTCTTGAAGAAATAGGGAACTTTCTATTGAACTTGTATGCATATTTAATTAAAGGGAGATAATCAATATTGCAAATTTTGTTCATCCTGAACAAAATTTGCAATTCGGGATTACCTCCCATTAAATTCACTCAAAACTCGCTCCACACACTCATTCAATTTCATTCCTGAATCATTCTATAATCATTCACATTGTCAATTTCACGATGTTGTTAACTGTAGCAAGACGAAATGAGCTGCTATGAATTACTCCCTTTACAATCGTTCAAATCAAGATCTATACACTCATTCAATATCATTCCAAAATCATTCAAATCGACGATTTCACGACGTTTATTATCTTTACTGAAGAGTTCATATATACTCGAAGACCAAGTGTAAACTCAGATTACAGTTAGTGTCATCGGGTGTGTGTGTGTGTGTTTTTTTTTTTTTTTTTTTTTTTTTTTTTGGGGGGGGGGGGGGGGGGCGGGGGGATGTGGGGGGTGTTTATATTTGTTTGGTTTTTTTTTTTTTTTTTTTTTGTTTGCTTCTGGTTTTAGGAAATTATAAAACCTCCCTTTAATTTCATTCAAAACTCGCACCTCCCACTCATTCAAAAAACAGTTCGAAAACCAGTCAGATATATATATAGGTTAGGTTATACATATAAGTTAGATATTTTTTCCAT